>CAXKWD010000007.1:0-658125 GCA_964059195.1 Ectobius pallidus | reverse complement strand
TTTCCTTGATTTAAAGACCCCGTGAAGACCACGCGTGGAATAATAGTTTTCTTAATTTTATCCCGTCTAATGGACCACTTTTAAGTATTGAAATGAATAGATTCTGCTGTGCTAAAGAAATTGAGGTTATTTTAACAGGACGAGACCGGAATTTTGCGTATTCCAGCTAAAATCTCACAACACTGATTCCATTCCGATTAGAGGATTATTTATTCGTTCATGGAGGTGAACATTTCCAGCAAGAGAAGTTGCGCATGCGCGTCATCAGTGAACATTCCTAACACACATATAATTATATTGCGAATTAGCAATAACTTAATATTAATTATGTGTAAATGCACATATTGACAGTGCTGTCACATGACCTGTTTTAACGAGGCTGTCAGTTGAAGGAAGTATATATATTCTGGCATAATATGATGACATCAGTGATTGCCATGCTTACTTCATGGGGGAATCATGTTCTGTTTATAAGCTAGAACGATTCATTGGAAAGATGGATCATGCTGTTCCATGTGTTGTCATTCCTCAGAGAAAAGCATGACTTCACACCATCTCCCATGCAATGACCCTTCAGGATAGTCGGCGCCTTCCTCATCGTTGGCATCGTTTGGTGGATTCAATTGGAGACTACTTTGAAGGATCCCGGAATTCTTTGTTGAAAATGAGCACATTTGTGACGAACTATTAATGTTTGTCATTTGGTCTTTTTCTCTGTCTGATAAAGATGTTGTTCGAAATTCGTACATTAAACGTTTGCATATACCGTGATCATCTAATTGTATATTTTAACATTTCTTGTGTGAACCAAAAAGTAAACAGTAGTTCTCGTGGGTTTTGTGGTGACCTCGTGTGTTATATTCTATTATGTTGAAATATGAAATTAATTTGGATGTAGTCTAGTGTTCTCCATAGTATCACAGTAAGTTTTACTATAAAGAGATGTATATTTTATTATTATTATTATTATTATTATTATTATTATTATTATTATTATTATTATCTTACGTCACGAAAATTCAACATGAAACTCCATGATGTTTGTAGTTCTTAGGACAGCAATATGTTACGACTAGGACACGGATTCATATAGAAAATATACACAGACAGAAGATAGCCTCTCATTCTATGGCTGTAATCTTTCTTCGTATTTCGAAGGATATATATTTAATTGCTTTGAATTCGTATTATTACAAATTAAAATAATTTATTAATTTATCTAAATTTTCGTTTAAAATGAACGGACATTTGTTGAGTTGCGTGAGATCCATTTAAAAAAATAACAATTCGATTGAAGAACGATAAAGTATAGAAATGTGCGTTCTTTAACAATGGGAAAGACATCTGATTATTTCAGAGATGCCCGTGTTGGGAGAGTTGACAAAATAACCACAAATATATTAAGATTTCATAAAAGTAAAAATATTGCTCCAATATGTACAATAAGATCTCACACCGCGATCTCAAACAAGAAGAAGTGAATTAACGCTCTGAATGCGTGTCTTTCTGATTAAGGCAAGAAACGTGCAAATATGCAGAATCACCTCCCGAGTGAATGCTTGTGATAAAGCGAATAATTACTTAACTGAGGAATGAAATTGCTACAACGTTAACAAACACGTCTTGGTAAATGTGATATGAAGCTATGAGTGTGTCACAGCAATGGTGTGTTATCAGGCTCTCTCCTGCTCCAGTGAACAAGACGTGTGATAGCGATTTTATCTCGCTCTGAGATAGACCACACTTATCTGCGACAAACTTCTACATTTGATGGAAAATTACAAATTCCTAGAGTGGAAGGCACATAACGAGTCCTGTGGTGCATTGTGGGAATGGTATGGAGTTTAATGTTAAAGGGATAATTATATTTATTCGCGTTTCTCTCTTAGAACGAGTGGAAGACGGAATAATAGGAAATTCCCAAGGCGAACTGAAATACGGAGCTGTCACGTTCCTCCTCAAGCTCAGTTGTGAACCAATGAACTGCAACCAGAGATTCATTCCATATCCCCATACATTCTCACTCAGGACACGACTTCAGATTGGGAATCCATATCATTGTAAATATTTTTACACTTACCTTCACCATGCAATGATTTTTCAAATATCAAAGTATTGTCATACGTTTCATTAATGTAACTTACAGTCTGTTATCAGAGTCTTTTGGGTATTAAGCACGAAAATTCACGACGTCCAGTGTGGTGAAGTGAAATTACCAACCAGTCCATTACCATGCGAACACAGCTCACTCAATGTTGTTAACAGTTATTGTAGTTTGGTCAGAGTCTTTTGAGACACTGGAATTGGTACTGTCCACCCTCTGGAGTAAAGACACAAATTACCACATTACTCGTATCCACTTAAGAGTGAGATAGACTTATAACTAGATCGGTAAGACCTGAACAAAACACGCGCAGATAGCTTATCGTCCGCCGGTAGCAATGGAGTAAGGGCAGAAGAGAATGCATATACTGTACTATTCATTCCAAACTATGTGGTTCATAATAGTCCGTAACTATTGAAAACAAAGATAAAGTGAATAAAGTATTTGTTTTTTTAGTTATGAAATATTATTGAATTAATGGAATGTAACTCACAGAATATTACTGTTGGGTCTTCACTATTGAATGCAGTGAGACTAACTAAGATGTTTTTACACGGTCTGTACAGTATAAACTAGCAAAGAATATCACATGCTATGAAGGTTAAGCAGGTCTAGATTACGTCATCGTAGACTATTGAGCAGCCTTTTGTTTGGCTAAGGTCTTCCCGATCGAGTTATACTTGTTTACTTCGGGGCCGGTTACAGAATGGAGAATATTCATTTCAGTCAGCATATCCTAGTTCTTCGTACAGTTCACTAATGCAACAAACCTGTACAGTGAACTTGCTTCCATATCGACACGTTAACTGCAAAATACTTTATAGCCGGCAGAATTGACATTCCTTGTCAAGAATCAAGAACGTTTTGTTGTCGTCCCACAATGTACATTGCATTGTCAAAATCCGTCTGCTTATTATGAAAGCTCTTAAGGTCTAACTTAAACTTGATTAACACAAATGAAGATGAAATAAAATCAGGTAAACTGATATAACAAAGTGCCACATGGAGTTAGTAGACCATATTTAATAAATTATTCAGTTTAAAGACCACGGTTTCTTGAGGAAGTTTGATAAGCATATGTGAAGGAATAAGTGGGATAACAACAGAACGAATTACAACAAATGTCTCACATCTAAAGCAAGGCGTGATATAATAGACTAAAGTTACAAACATCTGACTGCATTGAAGTCAAGGCCCTCAGTGATTAGCAACGCGGCCTTGTAACTTATTATAGTGATGGTTTGCTATTTAAAAACCATGTTACGGTTGATTAGTCGTAATTCCGTTAAACCGATTTGGTCCAAAACCAATAGGCTTCTTCCCATGGACGTTATAAATGCGTATACAAAATTTCATGAAAATCCGATAAAGCGTATTTGAGTTAAGGCGCGCACAGAGAATTTCCCGTCCACTGCAGTGTCAGAAAGTACCATTCTGACGCTTAATAAAAATAAATAAAATCACAATAGGCCTGTAAAATAAGTAAAACTTTCGAGGCTTCTCTAAAATTCTAGGTCATGTGCTAACATTTCTCGAATTGAATAAAACGAATTCTTTTTTTGGCCATTTAATAAAAAGGTTGTTAAATTCTTTTTTAGGAGGTATATGTAGCAGTAAAAGGGAGTTCATTAAACAATTTGCTGTGTTTTCCTTGGTCTAGTAAAGTTTCTGATGCTATGAGAGTACAGTGTGCAGATTTTCCTTGTTAAGTACTAAAATGAAAATACTTGGAAGTGTGAATAGCCTATATCAATTTCACAGGAGTATGGCCTACAAGGTTCTCTATCACGGCATATAACATTGAAAAACTGCCTTAGCTCCTCCACTGGAATTTTCCCTCAGTAGTGTCCCATGGTACAGGTGAGTATGTAGTTACCACTAATTAGCTATTCCTGATAAGACATAAAGATTTAACAGACCTACTTTACATTTGAACTTGACCCCTTGTTAAAAGCCCTTAGATCTAGTTAAAAACAATGAAATGTAACCCGCCTCTGTTCCTTGTCCCAGGCTTCCACTAAGCTCGTTGTATTGTCAGATGCTAAAACATTACTCGTGTAATATAACCGCAGCGGTCTGACTGCGAACTTGTGAAGAGATACATCACTCCATTGCATTATGCTGTTTGCCTATTCTCTCATAAGCTCTTTATTCCCACCCGGGTCGACTCATCATTTCAAGTTCTGCGTATAGAAAAGTTATATTACATGCTTGACAATGTCTGTCTTCTAACTCCTACTATTCCGAACCCCAATCTTCCGGACGGACGTTTTAAACTGAACAATAAATTATTAATTTAATTTGTTTCCTTAATCCTACATCAGTTCGTAGGTTACAACTTATTCCTAGGTCCACGTGCATAGCAGTGTTCATATTGCACCACATGTTGACATTTAAAAGGAAGGAACGACTACAGGGCAATACCTGGTCCATTTGATAAGTCGAGATTGCTCTAATTCAGCTTATTTCAGCTTAATTGTTCAAATAAGTGACTTTGGATGCTGTGTCTCGCATTATTCACTAATATTCTTTACTTTGATGTCCCCAGCATTAATGCATCGGCGACGGGTTCCCGATGAGGTATTCTGGAAACCCGATGAGGGATTCGGAATGACCTGAGTTCATTTCCTTACAATCCTGCCCCGTATGCACAATAAAAGCATTCTACTTGCTTTCCTGTTTGCGCTCGAGTTGCTGTCCATGCTGTCGCCTTTAGCCACGTGTCCTCTTTCTCCACACGTGTAACAATTATTATTATTATTATTATTATTATTATTATTATTATTATTAAAATTATTAAAAACAGTAAAAAGCAGCGTGCGAGTCACAGTCTCCCTCGGAATCAGCTGTATAACTTGTGCAAATTGCTTCAGACAGCGTTTTTCCTGTACGCTGTCGGTTGCATAAGGGCCATAAGTTAATTATTCTGTCAGCAAATACTTGGGCTTCTCATTTTCTGTTGTGTTGCCGTTTGACGATGAACGTAATAATAATTATCGGCAATTTATCTTTAAATCAATCTTCAAACGCGGCCCTCAACTGGGCGTAAATAGTTTCATCACTAGTTAAATAAGGGAGGCAATTTAGATTGGAGATTTGTTAAATTTTGAAGTCTACTACTGAAGTGTTGTTTATCTACATTAGCATTTGGAATCTACCGAGCAGAGAAAGGAATATTCTTCAGTGTAAGTTCATTTACTAAATACTAGTAAACTAGTTTTCCAATCGCTAGTGGATTATATACAGAGTGGCGTTCCTTTTCTTCTGTTAGCAATACCGTAGTGTAAAGAATTATTCTATTGCAACTTCCTGTCAGATCGCACGACCCTGTATATTTTGTGGGCCTCTGTGATGAGTGCAATGTTGTTTCAAAGAAGCGAGAAAACAACTTCCTCTTTATATAACACTGCATAATAAACCAGTTTAGTTTGAAATTGGTTTAAAATGTGCAGGAATTACTCTTTCCTTCCTGCAGAATTTGCATAGCAGCTCTTCGTAGTGTGAATATGCAAGGGTAGAATAGGGTAGACAACATCTCGTTGAATAAAGAAAGCTAATCTGCATATCAAGACAGTCTTGTTACTAATACTAATTCTTATTGCATACACGTCAGCGTAACAAAGACCAGTCTTACCCGCACTGAGATGTAAGGAATGAATGGAGAGGATGTGGCCAGAGTGAAATATGTCACCTATGAACCAGGTCTTTTCATAGATTGAGGTTCTGAATGAAGAGTTGTTTGGGAAGGAACAGACTTGTGCTTTCTGCCGTATCGTTTCAAAAGAGAAGAAAGCTTTCATGAGACCAAGAATGATATCGGAGAGGAATTCTTATGGACTCAGCATATAATAGACTTGAGAAAGAAACTTATCAGATTAGCTGAATGAAGGGAAATATAAAACAGAGAAAACTCTGTCTCAAGCACTTCGTCTGATGGGAATCTCAGACTTGAAGCCGGTCGGGAGGCACGGGCCATTCATTTAGGCACCGCGATGGGCAGTTATAGGCCTTAATTAATTGGGTGCCAGATGTAGAAGTCGGAACTAGAGTCCAAGCTCCAGGATGGGTAGTTATAAGTCGCCGGGCTGAGTTTCCTGTGGCTCCCGTACTCCTTTACTGATGGCTAACTAATAGCAGTTTGTAGAGCAGATGGATTTATGGTTGCGATGGCTCTTGCTTAGATTCCAGTAATACAAGGAGGTTCACTAGGATACATATATAAGAAACACAGGTGTGTGAATAATTTGTGTATATATTTCACAAATTGCAGAATTAAAGTAATATCACTGGTGTACGATTAGTTTTCTGGGTGCACTCAAATATTACGAACTGCTTCCTTTGCTTGATTTGCAAACTTATTTTGCTTTCTTAACACTTCACCTCGCGGGTATACATTTCATAACAGCACGTATACTTTCATCGGACTTCAATTTGTAATATTAATTTCACTATATTCATTGTATGTGACTCATATACTTATGCTTGTGCGTATATACAGCATTATCCTTATATCGCGACGTATGGCTACAACTCGTACGTGGATAATTTGAGACGAACCGTATTAACAGCGTGCGTATGCGAAGTGCTAAGTGACCCCTGGTATGTAGAGAAGAGCCTTCAGTGGTCATTAAGGGTCATGGATTTGTCTAGGAACACGCGTTAAACTGTCGGAAACAGCCATTAATTACATCCTCTTGTAAAGAAGTTTAGTGCTAACTTGGGAGGTGTTGGTGAGTACGATTGATTGGTATCTCCATGGTACTAGTCTATCTTTACATGAAATATTGATTGAGCATCCTGGGCAGTATACAAGAGAAGTCTACGATGCCCTTTCTGGAATTGAGGTGACAAATTTCCGTTTTCTAACTGAGAGGTGATTATCCTAAGTCACTGATAAGCACGAAACTCAGCAGAGCTCCACCAAATATGCTAGCTGTTCGATATGGCAACAAAAGTCATAACATCTGTAAGCGTGAAAAAGCAGAGAAGATGCCAAACCAAGTGCATATTGCAGAAAATTCTATATTACATTGTATGTTATCTGGTTTATACCTTACCACATGTAAAATTACATCTGTATAAGATACGACACCACATTAAGCCAGTATCCTTGTTTGAGGACAGAGGTCCTCTACCCCTTGTGTAGCCAGAAGAAAAATAACACATATTTTCAGTTCAGATACTAATTTGTATCTTTATTCTTCATTTTCAGTCAATTTCTCGGACGAATAGTACATTTTTAATGTAATGTAATATAATATAAATATAAACACAACCCCTATATTTGACGGGTGGCATACATAAATACATTGGTTAATAGAAAAAATACATACTACTATTATCTTAAGGCTAAGAATTTACTAGTAACAAATATAACTACATACCAGAAGAAAAAGAAACTTGAATTATACGAATCAACTTTAAATTGTACAGATGGATTTTAAGAACTTTACAGAAATATATTACATATCTATCCTATTGATTAAAATAAACATGAAATATGAAAGTATGATAATGTTTTTGGTTTAAAATCCCTAAGAGAACAGGACAGACATGTTTTATAGAACGAGATAATATTTCTTTTAGTGGATTCGTTACAAAGAGATGACTAAATTGTCTTGTGTTATGGAGGTATTGGATTTAATAACTTCATGATTGATATGTAGATGTAGTTCTATAAAATCCGATGTCGAGGTAGGCCTATGGTAGTAAATATATATTTTTTGAGATCCCCTTCATTGGAAAATACATTTTTCATAAACACGACGTTTCTGTGTGAATGTCATAACTCGAGAGGGAAAACCCCGCATCCACACTGAATTTTACACTTGAGTAAGATGAGGCTATGAGGCTGTGACGCGATGTCGAACTTGAAGTGTACTGAGGCAATGAAATAATTAGTTATAGCTAATTAGTGTTTTCAATTTAACAGGACAGGAACGAGGATTGTGTTTCATTGATGTGGGAGACCACAATTCAGTGGATTCAATGTAACGCGATTTAAACTGCAAAGCGGTTCAATATGCATAATTCAACATTTTCATGGTTTATTATAAGAGGATGAAGTATTAGCATAATACTACATTGACGTGGATTGGAAAGGTCTCGTTATCCTTATGTTTATATAAAATACACATTTCAATGTCCTCATTCAAATAGGTTTTCCTAAGTTTATAGCCTACTTAACAGAATTGAAGTAGTAATAGAGTTCCTTTGAAGTGGGTATGGCATTACATTGACATAGTTTTAGCGATTCCTACCACACAGTTCTTATGATTTATGTCAAAACATCTGTGTTTCTGGTTCACTGCAACAAATAACTTTTGCCTACGAACCTTCTTGGGAGGACTCCCTGAAATATAAAGGGTGCTTCAAGACTAGGTTTGTGAGTGGCTACTCAGACGTCCCCTTAATCTTCATGGGCAATTTAATGAGATCTGAAATTTATGTTGAGAGAATCCGACCTCCAGTTAACTGTCTTTGTGGCCTGTAGTTTATTGATTACAATATGAAATCTCGCTCGGCTATAGTCAGGGGTATTCTATAGTGATAAGACTATGAGGTCACTATTAGCTAGATGCATGAGCCATCTCAGAGACAAAGTCAACGTAAGAAATGTTTTATTTCATCTAAGTTTTAACATTAAGGTACTATCTATAAACAGATTAATACTTTGATCGTGTTCACTTAGAGGTTGCTTTATACAGATCATATTTTAATTAAACATATTATATCATTTTACAAGAGAGCTAACCTATGCCAGGCTATCTTTATCGCAGAAAAATAACTAAAACCTTCTTCCTATAGAATGAATACTGTCAAAATCTATTCTACGAAACGATCATAGGTAATCCCACGGGAGTTTACGAGTTTATCGATAGATTCGTGACTGCGCAGCAATCACAGTAGTCATAAAAGAGCGACTGCGCAACAGGAGCGAACTTGTCTGATGAAACTCGTAAACTCGAGTTTGATTTGTTAAGACTATTCCATGAATAAAAATGTAACGGAATATACAAATAATAATTACTTTCTTACGTTATTATATAAAAACAAAACTAACAGCTGCGAGATCACGGCCTACTACAGTATGAATCAACCATCCATGAAGCAATTTGAGTTACCATGTTATGACCAGTGCTACCAATGGTGCATAAAGACATAGTTAACCTAATTCAGGCAAGCTAACAGCAGAACAGAATAACAGCACACGAACTGACCTGCAGCGAATAGAAATTGTGTTATTAATCAGTGATATTTATATTATTCCAATTTCCAAACAAGTTATGTTTTGTAAGATAATGTGTTTTCATTCTGCTGAATGGCAGCATGTGACGTATTAATCACCGCACCTAGATGCCTTACGTGCCCAATAACGAGCTGACGTTTTCTCAGGTAAAGTTGCATCCTTGCGTTCGAAGGAAGCATATTACGAGATAAACTATAGTGATTGATCTATATCCAAGAAATTTATTAATGTTATTGGTCAATAAAATAAATAAAAACGAAGTAATATAGACAGTGGAGCATACTTAATCAATAAAAATGAATACAATATTGAATACACTGATGCTCCACTAAGTCACAGTTCTTAAAATAAGCAGGACTAGTTTCGGGAGTTTTCTCCCATCCTCGGCTGCATCAGTGTATGCAATATTTTATTCATTTTTATGGATTACTAGCGTGTGCCCGCGGCTTCGCACGCGATAATTATTTCAAAAATTAAAAATTAAGAGCATAATAGTTAAATCATTATATTTATTAACACCAAAATCACGTGGACTACATACCACGATTAGATAGCGTCGCCTGGTAAAAGCGACCTCAGATTCGAGTTCCCTGGCCCAGAAAACCCCTGCATAGTGAGTTTCGTCCAAGTCGAACAATGTTTGATCATATTTAGGCCTATATTGAATATCCATCTTCCGTGTAGGTTGAAAATTTCATACGTCTGTGGGACTTGATATTCTAAACAAATGAATCGTCTAGGATGGACCTACAAAATCAAGCGATCGCCCGCGATAATTATTTCAGAAATTAAAAATTAAGAGCATACTAGTTAAATCATTATATATATATATTTTTTTTTAATTTATTTATTTAAGGTCGCTTTTTAACTGCCAGGGTCACCAGCGACCACAATAATTAATACATATATATATTGAACAAGTTCTACAAGAAGTGAAGTATGAAGAAAAACATATGCAACTTGGAATTTAGTAAGAAGAACAACATATTAAACTTAAAACTTTAGCAACTATTGACAAACTATGATTTGATTTGACATTATATGAATGATTTTAACTGTGACAGTTCCAAAAGTGAGATAACCTTAAGGCATCCTTCATTATTCTTAAATATATTGTATAAGTCTCCTTTGATATTTAACAGACGCCTTACATGCAATAACCGTGGACATTCCAGAATAAGATGGGAGGAAGTTACATCCCCATTACATTTCGGGCATGGATCCTTAATAGTTTTCTTCATAAGATAGCCATGGCTAAGGTTGAAGTGGCCAATCCGCAGCCTGGTCAGCAAGACTTGTTGCCTTCTACAGAGGAGAGAATTCGGAATGGCTGGCTCAGTAACTGATTTCCGGACGAGCTGCAGTTTTGAAGGAGTGGATCTCCATGTTTCATCCCAGTGCTTCGTAATTTCAGATCTGATCATTGTTTTGGTGTCCTCTAATGTACCATCCAAACCGTTTTCAATTTGTGATAACACTGTTGCAGATTTGGCTGCTGTATCTGCGTTTTCATTTCCAGAAATACCTTTATGTGCGGGAAGCCATGCTAATGAGATTTTGGTACCATTTTTTGAGTGGAAAAACAAACGTTCCTGAATCGTTTGGATGATTGGGTTCCTTGTAGATCTGTTTCCGATGGCACCGAGAGCTGACATAGAATCTGAGAAGATAACAATTTGTGAGCAGTTATTACTCATAGTGCTTTTTTCAATAGCTTTGAGAATAGCCCAGGCTTCACATGAAAAGATGGAGAAGTAATCTGGTAAGCGATAGGAGTGAACACTTGAGGAAATGACTATGCCACATCCTGATCTTGAGTCACGTTTTGAGCCATCAGTATATACTTTGAGACAATTCTTATACTCTTCAAGGAGTGACGAGATCATAGGCTGTAACACTGATTTAGGCATAGTTGTAGAGCAGGGAATTTGTGTAATCTTCGTATTAATAGAGGGAATAAAAGGCTCCCAAGGAGGAAGGGGATGGAGTCGCCTTGGGAGGATATTAGCTTTTTCAATGTTGAATTCTGAGTTATAATCCAGGAGTCTTTCCCTTAATGGTTTTGGACAATTTGGGTGAGAGTTATAAAGTTCTGATTTTGGAACACCAAAGACGTAATTGATGGTCGGGTTAGAAGGAGAACAAAATGTTGAGTATGAAAAGTTTAGACATAGTTGTTTACGTCGCAGGTCCAAGGGAAAAAGACCAGCTTCCACAAGTAGACTGCTACTTGGACTGGATCTGAAGGCTCCCAAACTTAGACGACTTGCAGTGTTGATAACTGGATCCAACGTTTGGAGAAGGCGTTTGCTTGCCGAATTGTATACTATAGCTCCATAATCCAGTTTGGACTGAATTAGAGCTCGATAGACGTTTATTAGACATGTTGATTCGGCACCCCACTTAATGGAAGATAACGTTTTAATTATGTTCAGTCTAGATGCACATTCCGATTTTAGTGAAGTAATATGTTGTTTCCATGAGTGATTTTTATCGAACAGTACGCCTAGGATTTTGCAAGAATCTGATCTGTGCAACCTGTGGCCACCAATATTAAGGTTAACGTCTATTTGGTGAAGCTTTCTACTTCTAGAAACAACTATAAATTCAGATTTTGATTTGGATATTGTGAAGCCGGAAGTCTTTGCCCAGGAGTAGATTTTATCCAAAGAATTCTGAATAATATTAGCAGTAAGCTTAATGTTATTCCCACTGCAGAGAAGAGTGATATCGTCCGCAAAGAGGAATGCTTTTATTGGCTTCTCAATCAAACTGCTGACTTCATTAATAGCAATGAGGAATAGAAGCACACTTAGTACTGACCCTTGAGGCAGACCATTCACCATTTCCATAGGAGGAGAAAGATTATCTTGGATTCTCACTCTTAGATATCTATGAGCTAAGAAGTTGATGATAAAAGCTAAAGTATTGCCTCTTATTTTTAATTCTGAAAGAATTTTTATTAGTCTAGGTTTGAAAATCATTTCATAAGCTTTCTCAATGTCTAGAGAAATTGCAATTACGTGATGATTTAATACTAGTGCATCACATATTTCAGTGTCGATGTTCACTAGATGATCACTTGTGGAATGAAAAGGTCGGAAGCCACTTTGATAAGGTGATAGTAAGTCATTAGTTTCCAAAATCCATCTGAGGCGAAAGCAAACCATTTTTTCCAAAAGCTTGCATAAACAACTGGTTAAGGAGATTGGACGAAAATTTGTAGCTTTGCAATGATCCTTATTAGGTTTAGGAATTGGAATAACTATAGCTTCTCTCCATTGGTCGGGAAAGGATTGAGTTTCCCATATAAAATTATAGAGTTGGAGAAGGTAATCTACTCCTTTGTCTGAGAGATTCTTAAGAAAAGTACTGTGTACGTCATCTGGTCCCGGAGCGGAGCTTTTAGTTTTATGTATCACCTGAAGGAGTTCTTCCTTAAGAAAAGGTTGGTTAAATTTATCTTCATTATATTTCATTTGAAGTTGAATATCTTCGTTTGAGGAATCGTTACATGAGAACTGCTTTAAAAAGGAAGGATCATAGTTATTGTTACTTGAATTATTGGAGAAGCAGTTGGCGAATAGGGTACTAATAGAACTGGGATCCTCATGTTTAATTGCGTTCTCATCTTCCAAATATCTTGGAGTAAAAAATGTTTTTGATCCAATAATGGATTTATACTTGGACCATAGGATTGAAGGCGAAGTTTGACTGGTAATAGATGAAGTAAAGTCTTTAAAGGATTGAATCATTGTAGACTTCAGCATGAGGCGTGCTTTTGCCCTTGCTTTTTTGTAAGCAATGCCATATTCCACACTTTTGTACTTCTTATATTTTCTAAAAGATTTTTTCATATTTTTAATGGCCGATGTACAGTCGTCATTCCACCATGGAAGTGGACGTTTGCGTATAGTCCCAGACGTTTTAGGAATTGCTAGTTGAGCTGAAGATATAATTGCATTGGTGAAATCTTTGACAATGTTATTGATATGAGGTACTTGCACAGAAGTAAGTTTAGGGAGTTTGTCGATATTATCATTGAGAATATTTTGAAAAAGAGACCAGTTTGCTTTATTAAGGATCCATTTCTGATGAGTCTTGATTTCCATAAATTGTTGGGAATTAGAAAAATTTATGGTCAAAGGATAGTGATCACTATCGTAGAGATGATGAACTGAAGACCAGGATATACTAGCTGCAATATCG
Organism: Ectobius pallidus; assembly: GCA_964059195.1. Lineage (NCBI taxonomy): Eukaryota > Metazoa > Arthropoda > Insecta > Blattodea > Ectobiidae > Ectobius > Ectobius pallidus. The sequence continues at coordinate 644,563 of CAXKWD010000007.1, read as the reverse complement.
CTGGATGAAAAACTTAAATCTATAGCACTTTCCGTTGCATTACTGATGTTAAAATGGGTAGCCATTCCTGTATTTAATAAAATAAGATCATCATGGTTTTCCAGCCAATTTTCAATAATTCTTCCTCTTCTGTCTGTATGTAACGATCCCCATAACATGTTGTGACTGTTAAAATCTCCTAGAATTATGAAAGGTTTAGGAAACTGAGCGAGAAGATTATCCAGTTCATTAACAGTTAATGCTTGACTATTAGGAAGGTAAACATTACAAATAGTCACAGTAAAATTTAATTTAACTTTCATTGCAGTAGCTTCTAAGGTGGTTTGAAGAGGAATATTTTGAAGAAAAATTTCTGATCGTGCAAAAATAGCAACTCCACCGCTAGCTATGTGTGCATTGTTTCTATTTAAAAATGAAGATCTATATCCACGCAGATGTGCACAATATTGGTTTTTAAAGTTCGTTTCTTGAAGACACAATATGTTTGGTTTGAAGTCATTTAGAAGGAGTTTTATATAGGCTCTTCTTGTAAAGAACCCTCTACAATTCCATTGAATAAGATCCATTATAATTAAGTATGAATAAATATTCTTAACTTGTTGGTTGTTCAGTATCGGTTTTGAGAACCTTAGCAGCTTTTAATTTCCTCATTAGTCGAGTGCACTGATTTTTAACAGCTTTACTAGGTAGTGTACTGTGGATCTGTCTCAGCATCTCTGCTAAGGCAGCTGGATTATCAGTAACACTTCTTGTAATATCAGTGATGTCCGTGATTCCTTTAGTAATATCAAAATAATGCAAAAGCTGATTCATTGAGAGAGGAAACTCTGAGCTCTTTGCCTCAATCATTGCTTTTGTATCGTTCCATATGGTCTCGTCTATATAATCTGTGTTAGGTTTAATTTTTTTGCTCTGTTTACTCGCTTTTTTAACTGGCTTACCCAGTACTTCGGCGACCTTATCAGAATCTGAAAATTCCGACACATTACCAGAGGTCTCATTTTCACTGTCAGTTAGGGAGATCGAATTTGTGGTATTAGAATTGGTAGAAGATAACGGCCTCTTCATTTTTGATGTCGGATGGCTAGTTGTTGTCTCTGGTTGCAGAGCTGGGAAATCAGATGGTATAAGCGACGGTGCAGTTGAAGTGCGAACAGGAACATTTTCCATGCTCTCGAGCTGTGAAGGGAGTGGTTGGGGGGAACTGACAGGGTCATTATTAATTACTTGTAATGCTGGAGGGTCAGCTTGATGTGACGTACTAGGTATCTGTGAGGATAAATCACCGTTGACAACTTCGCTGGTAGAAGGACAGTCTTTGGCTAAATGGCCCTGTCGCTTGCATTGAAAGCAAATGGGAGCATCAGAGGATACATAAATCCAATGAGGTAGATCATCTAAGAGTACTTGAAATGATTCTGGGAGTTTCTTTTCGTCCTCAGGTGCAATGAACGTTTGCCGTCGAAAACTCAGTATATGAGAAAGTCTGGGATCAGAGAAGCCTGCACGTAGGAACGATATTGGTGTAACTGTCTTTACTCCGAAGGACAAAAGTTTGTTTTCTATCACATAATGAGGGATACTAGGGCACACATTAGAGAGAATTATCCTTTTATTGCGTGATATTAATGGTCTAATTGGAAATTCATGTCCTTCAACAATGATTGACTTGTGATTGTTTACAAGCTCGTCTGCTGTTTCTTTGTTGGTAAAATAAACACACAGTCTTTTGTTTGATATCTTTGAAGCAAATCTTATAAGCGATGGGTTGACTTTGGTTGCAATTATCTGTACAAAGGCAATGCTAGGAGCATGGTCAGCTGAATCTATAACGATAGCATTTTCTTTTTTAAGAAATAAAGTATTTTGTGATACTTGCGCGTAACTAGTTGGAGATTTACTAGATGATACATTAGTAGCTGGTTGTTCTTGTAGGGTGACTTCCATGTTGAGGTTAGCTTCACTCGGAACCCGAGTACAGCAGAAAAATATACACAAAACTCACTCGCAGTTCAAAAATAACAATAATTAATCAAGAATGAAGAATTACTGATGATACTAAACCTCGTCAACCAACAATTATACTCTTATTTCCTTAATAAGGCATAATTACTGAAGAGTACACCAACAGAAGCTCAATTCATGACCATGGCCTCCTCGAAACTTCCTCATTATATTTATTAACATCTAAATCACGTGAATTACATACCACGATTAGATAGCGTCGCCTGGTAAAAGCGACCTCAGATTCGAGGTACTTGGCCCAGAAAACGCCTGTATAGTGAGTTTCGTCCAAATCGAACAACGTTTGACCCCATTTAGGCGTCGCGTGGTAAAAGCGACCTCAGATTCGAGGTACTTGGCCCAGAAAACCCCTGTATAGTGAGTTTCGTCCAAATCGAACAACGTTTGACCATATTTAGGCCTATATTGATTATCCCTCTTATAATAATAATAATAATAAAATCAGGTAAACTGATATAACAAAGTGCCAGTATGTTTTGTTTAGGCCTAATCAGTTATGATTGCAGTTATGATATCCAGAATATAAAAAAAAAGTGAAATTAGCCGGTTTCGTGATTTCAGCCATGGAACTCCAGAATGTGACGCCAAGACGTTACCATCTCAGCCACCTGGGTCAGTTATGGGATAAGCGCATTTAAAGCAATAGTGTTGTCATAGCTAACTGTATTTTAATTCCCAAAGCCTTAGAAATCACAGTAAAACAAAAGGTTATGTTGTCAAGATAACTAATTTTCATTTTTTTAAATAAAATTTTTCGAATACGTATATTACCATAAAATTTTCACTAAATTGAGCATAACTCCGAAACAGGTCAACCGATTTTATCCAGTAACAATAGACGTCTTCCCATGGACATTATAAATGTGTATACCAAGTTTCATAAAAATCCGGTAAAGTGTATTTGAGTTACCGCGTCTTTAAAATAGACACTAAATTGGGTTTTACTACGGTACTGGTCTACCGATTTGGTCCAATATCAGTAGACTTCTTCCCATGTACATTATAAATGGGTATACACAGTTTCAAGAAAATCCAATAAAGCATATTTGAGTTATCGCGACTTCTTATATATTAACATAAAATGCACTAAATTGGGCATTATTCTGGTAGGCCTACTGGCCAACCGATTTGGTCGAATATCAATAGACGTCTTTCCATGGATATTATAAATGCGTGTACGAAGTTTCATAAAAATCCGGAAAAACGTATTCGAATTATTGCGCCTTTAAAATATACACTAAATTGGGTTTTACTCCGGTACCGGTCAACAGATTAGGTTCAAATTCAATAGGGCACTTTTCATGGGCGTCATAAATGGGTATACCAAGTTTCGTGGCAATCGGATACAGCGTATTTGAGCTATGGCGCCTTTCTAATATAATCTATTAAAATAGGCACTAAATTGGGCATTACTCCGGTACCGGTGAACCGATTTGGTTCAATATCAATAGGGTTCTTCCCATGGACATTATAAATGTGTTTTCAAAGTTTCATGAAAATCCAAAAAAGCATATTTGAGTTATGGTGCGTACAGACACACGGACAGACAGACGGACAGACAGACAGACAGACAGACGGACAGACAGACAGACGGACAGACATTTTTTCGTCCACCGCGCAATCTCATAAAGTACCATACTGGCACTTAATAATAATCCTCTTCGGTGTTGGTTGAAAATTTCATATATCTGCGTGCCTTGACATGATAAACAAATGAGTCGACCAGCGTGAGCTACAACATTCAAGCGATCGTAATGGTTTTATGACAAAAATAGCCAAAGCCTACTGTAATTGATTTGACATTGAAATGTGTAATTGAAAATTGATGCTTCGAAAACGCTAAAATACACGTTTTCTGCCCGTTTTTCACTCATAACTCAATAATGAAAGCAAAAACTAAAAATGTAATATGCCGAAAACCTTCCCGGGAATGTACTCAACAACTTCCCAAAGTTTCATGGCGATCGGATGAATGGTGTAGTAATGCATAAAGGACACACACAGACACATACATACATTCATTTTTATATATATAGATTGGTCAATATCAAACACGCGGCGTATGAGTGGAATAGAAATAGTAAATCCCTTTTGCCGGATGTCGACCAAGAGCTAAGCTAACTTAGCACAGTATGTGAGCTAAGCTACACTAACTTAACTTAGCTCTTGGTCGACAACCGGAATTAAAGTATTACCAGATTCACTTCCTACATCTGTTCGGTCAGATTAGTATACATTAGTATTCTGTACTTGCTATTGACTGACTTAGACCAGAGGAGAAGTTGGGTATTGTGCTGATTACTTGGTATTCTAGAGCAGCCCAATAATTGGATGCCGCATGCAAAGAAAAGTTCATGTTGATACTCTTGGGTTTGCTGTATTTTCAAACGCATTGTTTCACCAGTTGGTATGCCTTCATTGAGCAACCATGGCCCAGCGTTTTGCTGGCTGTGGCATAGGCAGTCGTCTTGGACATTGTCTACCGTCTATTTATTGTCTATGTACTGTACTTCAGTGCCCGGTGAGTGCTTGAACTTTTCTTCTTAATATGGTTATTACTTTCATTTCTTTTGTTGAACTATTATGCCTGGATTTCGTTCAAGCACTTACCTAGATAGTGACTTAATTATTTTGGAAGTCAGAACCATCCTCGTCTGTTTGTACAGTGAGTTCCAGGCAAGAGTTGGTCAACGACGCGGGTTTCTGCGTCGCGGCTGGCACAGCTCCAACTCCCGAGCGATCGGGTGAAATATCTACGCAAATAATGCCGCGGTCGTTATAATGATTCAGGTTCTCACATTTACAGTTAAAATTACAATGAAAATAACCACGTACCTCATCACGAGATGTTGGAAATGTTCTCCTCTTGCATCCATACAATACTGGCCCCTTTTTAGGAAATTTTCTTTCACGCGCATAAGTTCAGCTTCCGAGACAGAGTTACTTTCTCTTGTGAAAGGCCTTTGTGATATTGTCTTTAAGTTCTTCTAACAGTATGTAAATATTATTTATGGGGAAACTTGAAAAATAAAGTGTATAGGTCAATTTCCCATACATAAGAAGAACGTAAAGACAATATCACAAGAGAAATTAACTCTATGCCGGAAGCTGAACTTACGCGCGTGAAAGAAAATTCCCTTAAAAAGGTGCCAGTGTTGTGTGGATGCAAGAGGAGAACATTTCCAACATCTCTTGTGATGAGGAACGTGGTTATTTTCATTGTAATTTCAACTATAAATGTGAGAACCTGAATCATTACACTGACCGCGACATTATTTGCATAGATATTTCACCCGATCGCTCGGGAGTTGGAGCTGTGCCAGCCGCGACGCAGAAACCCGCGTCATTGGCCAACTCTTGCGTGGGACTCACTGTATAAGGATAGCTACAGCTTATTATAGGATGGATCTAGTAATTTCTCTCCCGTCTACGGTGCCGATGTCCGCCGGCGTGGTCTTGTGGTTAGCGTCGCTGACTACAGATCCGTCGGCCCGGGTTCCATCCCCGGTACCTCCTCGGATTTTTCTGAGGTATGGAGGTCTGGCAGGGGTACATTCAGCCTCGTGATTCCAATTGAGGAGGTACTTGATAGAGAAGTAGCGGCTCCGGTCATGAAAACCACCATTAACAGCTGTCAACACCAAACACCATGCTGACCACATGCCCCCAATCCTGCCATCTGCCTAAGGTTGATGACGCAGCGGTCGGGTTGTAGGCCAAGACCCTCCAGGGATGTAGCAGCACGGAGTTTAGTTTTTAGTTTCTACGGTGCCGATGAACATCTAATACAGCACATGGTGCAGCCACTGATTACTGGTTAAGAAGAAAATATTGTACATATTTACCAGAACTCTGGAAGGACAGGTTAGTAGTATTTTCTGCGGAATGAGATTGGAATGAGATATTGCACAGACTTGACAAGTTACAACGTGGCACTGTGTGATTGTGTGAGCACCAGATGGGAACTGATTCACAAATCACATGTATTTCAAAGGCTGTGGGATTGAGACTTTTTTGTCAAACACAATCCTGAATTGACTTTCATTCGCAAGACAGAATTCCTCATCGATAACATGTCACAATAAAGAACAAGATGTGAGCAATATGACTAGCGTCTATAAGTTTGGTTTGGTTGCCAATCAAATTCCTATGCAACGAAACTCTGTAAAATTTAATGACGTGTTATCTCTGGAAGAAATGACAAGTAACCAGCAAAATACAGATTGTTTGAGCAGGTAGCGAAGTTGTAGCGGCAACTGATATTTGACTTCTTTTATTGTTGTAAAGAGAAACGAACGGCATAAAATGTTTTCATGGTTGCTGCTATATGTAGAGAATGGAATAGAATATTTATTTTCACTTTAACGTGTTACCACTTTCCGCATCGTGTCATTTTTCAGCGTTATGACCCTGTGAACCGGATGTTTTATTTCGTTTTTGTGATTTTTTTAAAAATACACAATATGTATTACATTATAATTAATTACTTACCCATGAAGATTGAATCTTCTTTTTTTCTAGAGATGATTTTCTTTTTTGTATTCACTCTCATATAAATATTTCACAGGCAAGTAAATGGGAGGCTGTTTTGTGGACTTATTTTTTTCGTAAATAATTTTGTCAAGGTTTAAAGGGTTAAAAAGCTATTTATTGCAAAAGAACTAAGTTAACTAAAATTATTGAAATAATTCATAATATAGAATGCCGACAACTTTTTGCTTACATATTGTCTAATAATTAACACATGTGTGATATTCTTTGAAGCACTCTGGCATACACAGTCCACCATCTTGACTCAATCCTCACTTGTTGTCCAGTTTCTTTCTTCCTTTTGCACACATATCGTCTTCGTCAGTAGATCCTGATAAATCATCCAGAAGAAACAGAAGAAATAAATCATACGAGCTCAATTTAGTTTCTTCTGGACTATTCTTCAGGGTGTGTTACCTTTAAATATTACAACTTGTACTTTCTAGCTTACAGGTAGGTACATAGAAGGAAGCTTAGGCCTATCTATATTGTAACATAACCCACAGGTCGAATGGATCTTCTGATTGACAGGTAGGGAAGGATGTCCAATTCTAAAGTTAATTATCATAAAAAGCTCCAACTGCTTGTATAACAATTTTAATCATTCCTGAATTTGACACAACTGATAACTGCCCATTAATATCATTACTTAACGGTATGACTACAATTGCTACGCCTTGAACTTGATGTATAGCGCGGTCAGTGACACACTCGCGTATTTCTTTGCGATATTCTTCGTTGCCTACCCAACAGGGGTTCATTACAACAACATTAGGTACGGTTCTCAACTGGACTGCATAAATGCACTACTCTGGGACAAGGTCACTTTAAATACATGAATAAAGCGTGTTACCCACATCCAAATCTCTAAAGTTACAATATTTACGTAAATATACCGTAATTTAGTACAAAATGTGGTTTATAATTAACTCTCTTATGGCCGGGTTCTGTAAACTTGCGAATTACCTATGGGTAAATTATCCAATGCACAGAATTTACACAAGAATAACACCACACCAACACAAATAATTTAAAGATAGCAATCACATTCACTTGTGGCGAGTTTCTAGATAAATGTCCTCTGGGTAAATATGAAAATGACAGAAAAAATGTTCCTACAAACTCGGGATAGATTTTTCCAAGGGTAAATCGTCGGGTTAATTTATCCTTTCATGAATGGCTGGATAAAATTTAATCTGTTTGTAGGATCAATAATAATTTAAACAATGAGAATAAAGCCTTCTGAATTAAATTAACTCTACAACTCCAAGGCCTTGCTCATTATATCATTGTAGGTTAAATGGAACTAATAATTTACCCATAGGTAATTCACAAGTTTGTAGAAACCAGGCATTAGCAAGGGATTTTCTTTTAAAATTTCACTCGCACATAGAAAATTTGCATGGGTACATTATATCAGAATAAATTAATTATTAAAACATCCCCAACCATCGCGGGGAAAAGCTCTAATTATGTAAATCTTAAATGACCTCTTTCACTTGCTAATGGATAATAAAAAACAATAGTTTAGAAATCCAATTATAATTTTAATAAAATCAGGTAAACTGATGTAACAAAGAGCCAGTGTGTTTTTGTTTAATCAGTTATAATTGCAATTATGATATGCAGAATACAGAAAAAAAGCCAAATTTGCCGGTTTCGGGATTTGAACCATGGAACTCCAGAATGTGAGGCCAAGACGTTACCATCTCGGCCACCTGGGTCTAGTTGGATAAGCGCATGTGAAGCAATAGTGTTATTTGTCATAGCTAACTGTATTTTAATTGCCAAAGCCTTATAAGATCACAGTAAAACAATAGGCTATGTTGTCATGATAACTGATGTGCATTTCATAAATTCTTTCGAATACGTATATTACCATAAAATAAGCATTAAATTGAGCATTACTCCGAAATAGGTCAATCGATTTTATCCAAAATTAATAGACATCTTTCCATGGGCATTATAAATGTGTATACCAAATTTCATAAAAATCCAGTAAAGCGTCTTTAAAATAGACACAGAATTGGGTTTTTAATCCGGTACCGGTCTACCGATTTGGTCCAATATCAGTAGACGTCTTCCCATATACATTATAAATACGTATACAAAGTTTCATCAAAATCCAATTAAGCATATTTGAGTTATCGCGACTTCTTGTATATTAACATAAAAGGCATTATCCGGTACTGGCCAACCGATTTAGTCGAATGTCAATAGACGTCTTCCCATGGACATTATAAATGTGTATACGAAGTTTCATAAAAATCCGATAAAGCGTAGTTGAGTCATTGCGCCTTTAAAATAGGCACTAAATTGGGTTTTACTCCGGTACTGGTCAACAGATTAGGTTAAAATTCAATAGGGTACTTTTCATGGGCGTCATAAATGCGTATACCAAGTTTCATGGAAATCGGATGCAGCGTATTTGAGCTATGGTGCCTTTCTAATATAATCTTTTAAAATAGGCACTAAATTGGGCATTACTCCGGTACCGGTGAACCGACTTGGTTCAATATCAATAGGGTTCTTCCCATAGACATTTTAAATGTGTTTTCCAAGTTTCATGAAAATCCGAAAAAGCGTATTTGAGTTATGGCGTGTACAGATACACGGACGGACAGACATTTTTCGTCTCCACACATAATCTCATAAAGTACCATAGTCCGTCGCCGTGGGCGAGTCGGTAGCGCGCCTGCCTTCCACTCCGGCGGCCCGGGTTCGATTCCCGGCCGGGTCGGGGATTTTTCAGTTGTGAAAAATCCCTTTCCCGGGTTCAGGACTGGGTGTTTGTCAGTAGGTTAAGATAATGCACATTGTGCGCGATTCCTTAATTATTATCAAGTACCATACTGACTTGAATTTAGCCTATGAAATCCCTTAACGGGCAAAGGCCTCCTGCTTGATCACAGGGAAGCTAAGGTGCACTCATTAGGGGAGCTACTCCTAAAGAGTGTTGTGCTACGTCCGTTTAGTCATTAGTTTTATCACTGTCACATCACTCTTTTCATTATGTTTGGTCTCTTTCCTCTACTTGCAATATTCCTTTTTCTAGATCTCTCCACTGATCCCTGTTTCTGGCCTGCCGTATACATTGTTTTCCAAATTCAAAACCATACTGACACTTAATAAAGTACAACAAAAGGTTAAATTTATAAGTTACGCAAATACCTGAATATAAGACACTGTAAACATCACTTACCCCACGGATCCTTTCTTCTTGATTGCATTACATGTGCATTGAATAGGAAGGTCCAGTAGGGATTCCCTAACGAAATAAGAGATCATCGCGAACACGCGTCACCAGGCGGGAAAAACAATCAGCCGGTACATTAATATGACGCATAATAATTTATCATTTATTATTATAAATATAGCTAGAGGGGACATTTTAGATTGGTTTGATTTCAATGTGCCTTTAAGTAGGAATTTTGATCAATCACTCACACAACAGTACTACATTGTGTTGACTCTGCTATCGCTAGAATGTGAAGTGAAGTTGTTACTGATCACAACATCCCCCACCTCCATATGTTTTTATTACGTGGCAGTGTGGTACTTTATAAGAGTGTGTGGGGGACGGGAAAATGTCTGTACTCGCGATAACTCAAATACGCTTTATAAACTAACATACGCATTTATAACGTCCATGGGAAGAAGCCTATTGATATTGAACCAAATGAGTTCACCGGTACCGGAGTAAAGCCCAATTTAGTGTATATTTTACAGTAAAATTTTAGAAATAATTTATCAAATGGAAATTATTTATCATGTCAACATATTGTTTTACACTGTTCATATATGGCTTTGGAAGTTGTAATACAGTTAGCTATGACAAACAACGCTATTCCTTTACATACGCTTATCAAACTGGATAAATTACTCATTCTGGCGATTTGTATCTGTTCATTCATGTGCTCATTCATTTCTATTTTCAAACATCGAAAATATCGTTGGCTTGTAACACGGAAACACATTTATGTTAAAATTTCTAAGGACAGTTCTTTGTATTGTATTATTACCGGAATTAAACGTCTAGATATTATCATGGATTTAAATAGCGTTTCCATAGTAATTTATTAAGGAATTCCCGCAATATGTGATCCCTAGTGATATAAAAGTTATTAATTTCCTTGGCAAGGCTTTCACTTGGAACTCTGCCTGTTTTCTCTTCCGAGGTGGATTAAAGAGGAACCCACGTTCCCTTCTGACACAAGACAAACTGACTTTACTAGCTGAAGTGACAACTCTAGGAGATGCTCATTAAATGATTAATGTTCAAGTTGGGCTTCTCTGGAATATTACTCCAAGTTAATGCTGGGATAATGATGATCTAATGTGCAAATTTATTATAACAATTCATGACTACTTCTGAAAAGTAAATCTTTTTCCCTTTCGATGATTTTAATGCATACAACCTTAAACCTACAATATTAGTTTTTGCCATACATTTTATTTATATTTAATAGTGAACCAATTAAAGTGGAGATTAGGTAGTGCAAATGCTATTTAATTTATCTATAAACTACGTATCATAGTTATCTATGTGCTCATCACGTAACTTTTTCACGTTCTATGTATTTAATGGACGTGTGATTTCTGCCCTCTTTAATTGACTTAGGACAAAACAAAAGCAGATCGAAAAGTACGTATCTAGTCATAACAAGATATTTATAAAAATGGTCACGTCCTGTCATTCTCCTTACCAGTAGATAACCTAGTTTGAATACTAGAGAAAAGCACCGGTGGTATTCGTATTTGGGAGGTCGTGTATTCCTTCCCAAGGTGGGTTATTAATCCCAAGACCTTAGAGAAGTTGTGTAATTTCCTCACTTCCTTCGCTTCTTAAATTAGTCTACTGGTAACTTCATTACCTTGTCAGTAACTACAGAGAGTAACCAGTTCTCACAATGGGAAGTCAATAATTCAAGACATATTTAATTCATGTAGAAATAAAATGATCATTTCCGAACAAAATTTACGTTTAACTTTTTCTCTTGTGGAATGAATTTTTCTTGTTTCCGTCTTGAAGACTGTAGCTTCCTCATCATGTGCTTCCAACGTTTAACTCTAAAGATGAGGTCTGTTTAATCCGCATATTGCGAATATGTATCATTTCTGGAATGGCTGTGAGGGGTGGTGGCAGCTGGTTCCTTAGAAGACGAAGAAGTTTCCACCATTGTAGGTTGACGGCTGAAGATCGTTTCAGAAATAATAGAATACCCACGATATCTATAAATTCATTCCATGAATATTTTTGACTTCCTAATGGCTTCACAGCCTCAGTACATGTGTGAGTCAGAAAAATTGAATAAAGTATCACGTAGAGCTGACAGGACACTTTGTCTGTCAATGTTATTTCAATACGAGGCAGGCCTATGACATATTATGCTCTTTCCTACAACGCAAGAAAACTAAATGTAAAGCAGATAAGGGAATCCACGTGTCTACAAGAGGCTAGGCATTTCAATACAATAATACCTTGATTGTAATTAATCATTGCTCACTTGTTGAGAGTAACCACATGATTACTTCTGGCACCGTGATACGAACTCTAAGTCATTTGGAAGAGCTTCGGCACGGAAAGCCGAAAATCACAGGTTCGAATAACTTTTCTCCTAAAATATTATCATGCAATATTCAACAGAAAGAATATTTTGTGACTTCATGAATACGTACTTACAGCAAGGTGACCGGTACTCTATTATTGACTGATTTTCTATTGATAAAAAAATTTCATGGAAAAGAGGGGATTAAAAAAGTTCTCGTATGGTTTAGTACATTCCTTACATGTACGGCCGCTCTAAAGCTATAACCTACATTTCAGTCAATCGTACACAAGCATTATTAAGTGTTAACTAGTTGTCCAGTTTTCTTGGGCAGTACCAAACCTTCTGTAGAGTTCCGTGTGACAAAATGTTTTCAGAATCACTGTGATAAGTTGAGCCAAAGTATGAGAAATGGCTTAATTGGGCTGCTTTCCAACTCTGCAAGTGACTTATTGCTCGTACTTACAGAGTCGCCAAAATTCCAAGCACATGCTGAAAGAAAGTAACGGTTCCATAATACTGTAAATATTAACATGTACGAGAAATGTGACTGAGAATGTGAAATACTCTGTATAGCCTCATGGTGGAGGACCATAAGGACCCAACAATCTATAGTCAAAAGTGGTTTCATTTTACCTGAATTAATGTTAAGGGAAACATAGCTTCATTATGCAGATGCTTATACTTTACTATGTAATATCGACAATCTAATCTTTTTTTTTTACTTTGGCGTATTTTAGACATACGGAAGTACAGCATCACAAGCAATTAGCATGCATATAGACCGTTATATTTTACAGTTGAAGTGTTAAACATACAACATTTATTAAAAAACTTGTAACAAGTGAAATGACTACCGGTACATAAATAAATAAATTACGATAAAGTAAATAAAACGTAATAAATGTAATTTAGTAATGTTGTATACATGCACTAATTTCACCATTGTTCCTAATTAGCCTACACCACTAACCAGCTTTTAATAGTTATGTAATCAATGTGATTAGTTTAAACCAAGACCGAAGGGAATGTGCCAATATCGAAGATATGATACCTTGGATTAATATGATACCACTAAACAATAAATTGTTTAAAAAAAGAGTACTCGATTTGATTAAATCTAACTTGTAATTGTACTTTTACCACTTTTTTAAGTTAATCATTCTCAACTGTAAATTTTTAATTTTTAACATTGGGTATTTTGTTTGTAACTCTGTTATGTTACTTTAATTTATTTTTTCGTATCTTTGTTCATGCATTTATTTCATATAAGCAATCTTATTTATTTTTATTCTTATTTTTTACCTAAAACTATAATATGTATGTTTTTTTTATATAATTTTCAAAATATAATTTTAGTATGACTGAACTGACCCCGAACACGAGCTATGCTCATGCGGGGCAAATAATACTCTTTTCACATTGTACAAATTGTGTGTATATTATTTGTATTTGTAATAATTTTGTATCAATTTGTATTTTTTAATTTGTAATAAACTTAATTTGTAATTTGTAAAAAAAAAAAATAAAAAATAAAAATAAAGATTCAAAATTTATTAAAAAAAAAAAAAAAGAGTCTCTGAAGTTTATCGAACCCGCTATCTTTGGACCAAAAGCCAGTTCCAGCCTTGCCGACTCTGAGAAGTTTACTAGGGCCGTACCAAGTAAATACAAAAATATTATTACAATATCTTTATTACATTATACACTTCCAGTGTAGCACTAGCAGTTTTATTACAATGTAATGTTAAGTGTAATCATTGACAAACTTCAATATGCACAGTGCAATAATATTATTAAGAGGACAGAAATCATTCTTTGATCACAATGGTCTCCCATGAGTACGATTAATTTTTCTACAAGGAAGTGGCCCTTGTAAGAGTGTAATGCAATTGCGATCAGTCCCTGAATATGGGATGAGAACAGCCCTGAAGGCTGTCTTCACTAAGGTCAGAAATGCCAATCAGTTCCTGACGAAGTATCGCCGGAGATTGAAGCGCCTTGCGCACGCGGCAACACGAGCATCAGAAATGTATTCAGGAGTAGCATAAACACAAGGCGACCCCGTGTTGTCAGTCCATTCATTATTTAACACATGTGTTGGCTCGTATGTCAACCATTCTATAATGCTGCCATATGGGCATACAGATTCATTCATAAACAATTTTGTAAAACGATTGATAACTAAAAAGCTAAAAAGCTCGGCTTCAAGGTGCATTTCACGAATACAGTGCGATGCCTGGGGTGAAAAGCGACCTCAGATTCGTGTTCGCTAGCCCAAAAATCCTCTGCATAGTGAGTTTCCTTCAAATCATTCAATGTTTTCCATTTAGGCGAGTTTCAGGATCCCCTTGTGCCACTTATGTAACAAAAATTAAGATGTCTGCGAATCCTAAACAAATGAATCAAGACAACCAAACAAGGCCAACTTGAATTAATAAGTCTTATAAATAGGTAATAATAGTAATAAAATAATAATAATAATATTTAATCATTCCATATAGTGTATACTTAATATACATAGGAACATTGTCATGTTGAGGGGCAAATTCTCCTTATTTACAATATTACAATACTGAATAATATTAAAATTAAATGTAATTGGGGCTGTGAGAATGACATGTCGCAATCTACTTATTATCTTCCATAAACTCTTCGATGCTGTACTGTACCTTACAAGTATTTGGCTAACATGCTCTGGAATCTATTGTGACTTACACTTTCTTCTAACATATTCAATAGCTTGGCTACAGTATATTTGGGTAATTGTTCAAATAATTTTAATTTATGTGAGGTTGCTGCAAAATTGGCTTTGTTTCTTGTGTCATAGTTGTGGATTTCAGAAATTTTGACGGAGAATTCGGTTTTCTTTAAGGACACTAAGGTTCTAAAGATGTACAGGCTGAATAGTTCTCTGATGGCCTGTCTCATTATGCTTATGTTTTGCTAAATATCTAATCGCTCTTTTTTTGCAGTACTTTTTTTTTAAGTTTGGGTTGGAAGTGGAGCCCCAAAGTTCTAGTCCATATGTAATGTGCTACGAATGATTTGAACGAAACTCACTACGCAGGGGATTTTTGGATGTGTACGGAAACAGAAGTACAAATATTATATTAATTAAGTATACAATTAAATTACTTCATAAGAATCAATTAATTGCAATTTAAGACACGTTTTGACTCCAGCATTAGCCACAACAGACAACTAAATGATAGCATAAGTAAGTGACACTAATTCTGAATACTATTGAATAGGCCTTCTGCTGTCTGTACCACGTAGGCGTCCAGAATGAAAATAAATGTATATTTCTCTTTAAATTACTAACTTGATGTGGACTCCTGACTGTAATACTTGTATGAAAGCTTCCCAGCCCGGACCTCCTTTGGTTTTAAAGTACATTTGAATTTTGACTGTAAAGTAATAGAGTTTTCTCTTTCCACGCCAATACACAGAAATGTTCTTCTTTAGAATATCAGTTTAATCACAATTCGAGGGAAAGTTAAAT
Source organism: Ectobius pallidus (assembly GCA_964059195.1). NCBI lineage: Eukaryota > Metazoa > Arthropoda > Insecta > Blattodea > Ectobiidae > Ectobius > Ectobius pallidus. Next base: position 628,954 of record CAXKWD010000007.1, on the reverse strand, counting down.
TAGTCTATAATACGATTTTCTCTCCACTTTTTCCTTCATTCTAATAGCCGATTTATTTTATGAAGCTCGGTTCAGATAATAATAGGAAATTACTTAAAAAGAGTGGAAGCTGCGATGGCCACAAAATAGCTGTAAGTTGAATCGAGGAAATGGCTGGGTTTGAAGAAAGCTGTCTCATTCTCCTTGCTTTCTTCATCTCTCTTGCTCTCATGCTACTTGTCAATAACGCTCAACTGAGGCGCTGCATATTAATTTCTTGACTGCTCCAGAACTTTCCAACTTCTCCAGTTCCTCTTTCTCTTTCTCTCACTTACACAGACGCACACACAGACTCTGTTTCCAAATTTAAGCTCCACTGTGACAATTCTCTCCCACTACAGCATTCTCTAAGATGCCCAAAGAATGGTATTGGAATAGTTAAAGTTGAACAGGAAGTAGATTGAAAGCACTACAACACCCCTTTCATTACTGTACAGTACAGCTTTATATTCCGGTTAGTGAAGACACTTTCTTTGACAGGACGACGTGTAAGATCTGTATCGTGGTGTATACAGCTATAGTATAATTTAGTGTTTCCATAATCTGCAATATTTACAGAATAATCACATGTTTTTTTAATTCATAACTCCAGTGTTAAAAACGAAGTTCTTTTGTTCTTTATTTTTTAAAATGTTAGAAATCAGTGGCGGCTATACCCTGGGATATTTTATGCTGTAACTTGAAAAATTGAATCCATAGAGCAAAAATCTAATTAAAACTGCTTGTCTCTGTCCCATCTGTGGACAGGTAAAATATTTCGGTGTTATTCATTAACACCCTTCCATGCCCTTGGATAGAATTTCTAATCTCATCCGAGATCGCATTCAGATCATATCTGTTGTGAATCGAGTGGGGAGCAGCTTGTGAATTCGCACGCTATGTTTAGATTCTATGCACCACTTTACGGCTTCTTTTATGGCTAATAACTCAGCTTGAAAAACACTACAGTTGGGAGCCAATATGAAATATTTATTTTCCTCAAAATACACAACATAGGCACATCCACTGAAACTCCTTCCTCTCCTTCAATAAAACGGGATCCGTCTTTATATATATCTCTATATATATAAAAGGCTTTGTCCTGACTGACTGAATGAATGACTGACTGACTGATTGACTGAATGACAGGAATCAACGTACAGCCTAAACTATAATAGGTAGAGACTTGGAATTTTGACAGTACCTTCGTTTTATAATGTAGGTGCTCACTAAGAAAGGATTTTGAAAAATTCTGATTCTAAATGCCAAAAATTAAATGTTTTTGAAAATACTTAATCCCTTTTTACATAGAATTATCAATTCCAAATCACAGAATATATTGTTGCCAAATGGTATCAGGTGGGCTTGGAAGAAACAAATGAAATGCACTTTTGACAAATAAGAGAAGTTATCAAAATAATTCATGTTATAAATAAATATTACAGAATGAAATCCACTAAAATAATGGAATCACATAACTTTCTCTACCCTGGACATAGAGAAAACAAAACGAGGTATGGTAATGTGTATATTATTATATTATATCGCAGGTTTTTGGAGAGAAAAGTATGAAGGCTTTATGGTAACATAAGAGTGGGAAATTTCCCGCCTCGATATTACAATTTTATGTTACAGGAATTTCTGTTTCTTCTTATTTAAACCTCTACCAGGCTTGCTGTGCACTGTACAAGCGATGGGATGCAAAATTCTAGATCCTCTATGAGCCATAAAAAACTATATCAAGCGTTTTCTGAGGGAATAGTTTGAGTGTAATAAGTCGTTCTTCCTATTTCAAATTATAAATGCCTATATAAGGACTTAGAATTTAAAATTGAAAATCCTTCATAAGCTAATTTCCAATCACAAAATACAAAACCCGGGCGACGCCGGGTCTTTTAAGCTAGTCTTGTATATGTGGTTTTGATCACAATTTTCAATTATATTACGTTCGTGTTGTGTTCCAGGTTTGACCGGCAGTCAAGGAATTTACCGAGTGAAGAAAGTCAAATCTAAGATTTTCAAAATCTCTTTTCCTGTTTCGTTTTATATCACTTATACCGGAATAACGAGTGTAGCGTCAGTGGAGACAGTTCGATATGTTTTACATATACGTAAAGCAAATCCTTTCTGAATGTGTAGTGATTTGTTTTGAGCATATTTCTTATTCAGTATGTCTTGAAATTCAGAAGCACAGTATAACAACAACAGCACCCTGATAAATTACCTTTAATATGGATTCAGTCCTCATGTACGTCTCGTTGCGATTGTTAAATCTGTGAGGAATTTTCTCCCTTTAGAGACCCAAGAATCTAAATGAAGTCTAAATGTCAGTTTCTGATCTAGAATTAGACTGTTTACGTGTAATACGAGTATATATATAAGTTGTAATATTATGCTGACTGATAAACTCATCCATGTGTATTGACTCACTTGCTGCATAGTTTAAGACAACTTTCCAACAAAAGCAACCAAGTGAATCCTCGAGTTACGATACATTGCTTTTTAATTATCACAGTCACTTCACTGTCCTTTTCATTAAATCTTATCTTTTTTGTTCATTTTTGGTTTAAATATCTCCTTTTAAAATCACTAGTAACAACTAGTTTGAAAGAATAACTTAATATGAGATCTAGGATTTATTAAGTGCCAGTATGGTACTTTATGAAATTGTGTGGTGGACGGGAAAATGTCTGTCCGTCCGTCTGTCTGTCCATGTGTCTGCACGCGCGATAACTCAAAAACGCTTTTTCGGATTTTGATGAAACTTGGTATACGCATTTGTAATGTCCATGGGAAGAAGCCTATTAATATTGGACCAAATCGGTTTACCGGTACCGGAGTGAAACCCAATTTAGTGTCTATTTGAAAGGTGCAGTAACTCAAATACGCTTTATCGGATTTTCATGAAACTTTGTGCACGCATTTATAACGTCCATGGGAAGAAGCTTGTTGTTATTGGACCAAATCGGTTGACTGGCACCGGAGTATTGGCCAATTTAATGCCTATTTTATGGTAAAATATTATAAAAAAATTATTAAATGCAAATCAGTTATCTTGACAACATATTGTTTTACTGTGATCATATACGGCTTTGGAAATTGCAACAGTTAGCTATGACAAATAACACTTCCTTTACATATGCTTATCAAACTGGACCGTTAAACTGGGCGAGGTGGCCCAATTGGTAACTTCTTGGTTTTACATTATGGAGGTCCTTGGTTCTAATCCTGAAACCGGCCATTTTGACTTTTTATTTTTATTTTTAAGGGAGTTTGGGATTGGTAGGATATCACAAATCTTTATAGTTCAGCGATGGTGGACGATTTCAATCTGATTTTAAAAAAATGGACTTTTGTTCTTCCATAAGCGCTACTTAATTAATAAATCTGGTGCTTAACTGGGAAATCAATTTATAAAATATACTTATTATCTGCATATCATAATTACAAATGTAACTGATTAAACAAAATCATACAGGCACTTTCTTTAATCAGTTTACCTGATTTAATTCTATAATTACACATATTTATTAGGATTCCGACGATAAATAGCTGAAGAAATAACAACTATGTATGGTAATAGATTTCAGTGTAGGTGTGTAATTAAACATTCAAATTATGAATTATAATTTAATAAAAAAGTAAAAAATACAAGTTATAAAACACAAAATATAAAAACAATTAATTATAAATTATAACTTAACACGGAAATGCCTAGGCATAAATTAAAACTTACTGTTTGAAAAAGGTATAACGGTTTATTTTGATTCATGATAATTGATATCAAAGAACCTGTAAAGTGAGGTTAATCGAAATACATGTAGAACAAAATATTGTTCGTGTTGAAGTAGCCCCAAGATATGACCAAAATACTACAGAATAGGGCTATTCCTATAGAGAAGGTTTTGTAGATAAACATAATTCATTTGTAGTAATTGGCCAAAAGCTGTAACAATTTTAATTGTATTAAAATAGTTATCTATAAAAATTTAATGACGACGTTAAGTTTCCTATAATTTATTCATATGTTAATAAAACTTATAGGTAAATATAATGTATTGCATCAGAAGGAATAATTGTGGGAAATCATGTGTGACTTGGCGTGAATTGAATACCCATTTCGTGTGTATCGCTTCCGGGAGTCGTGAAATAGGAAATGAGGGCGAGTTTAATGAATGACATCTCCTCCACAGTGGCCCACGCCAAGTGATTCTAATTGGGTTTTCCTTCACTTTGAAGTGAAATTTACATAGGACGGCTTAACCCACGAGATGTCCCTGATGGAGAAACTCGATATTTTGTAGCAGCAAATTTAATTAGTAAGTACTGACTCACCACTCAAATGATTGTTTAAGGGAAAACTCTGTTGAATTCCACCATCAAGCTTTCTTGTTTTTAACGTAATTATACTTGTAACTCTGTTCTCGGAATATTTTAAAATAATTTCAACGCATTAAGAAGAACCTGGAAAATCTGGAAAAAATCATTTTTCTTCTTGGGCAAATTTTTAAAGAAGTATATCTATTGCGATCGTTACCATGGTGATAGCCCTACTTCCGGAAAATTTGCTACGTACTTCTACGTTTTTACTTTTACGTGAATTCAAAAGCTAATGCTTATATAACTTTCTTATTGACGCGATAACTGGCGTGACTGTCCTTAATCACACTGACGGGGCAGACATTGCAACTTCTCTAATGTGGAAAATACTGAAACCGTTTGAAGTTGTTACAGAGTCACGTAAACCTTAGAATTCCGACGTTATATTTTGTTAATACCAGTGACAGTAACATAATATCATTACTTACTTACTTAGCCTACTTCGACAATTCCTCACCAAGCTAAGGGAATATTATCAATTTTATGGAACCTGTGTTTACCTGAGCCCGCCATTCAACCCCATTCTGTGCTGACTACATCCAATCATCCCTCGAAAATCCTACTTCCCTTAAATCTATCCTAATATTGTCCTCCCACCTACATCTAGGTCTTCCAAGAGGTATTTTCCCTTCGGGTTTCTCAGTCAATACTTTGGAGATAGGCTATGTCTTTCCTCCCCCATTTCACCCTCCGTGATTTAATTACCCTTACTACTGTATATCCGGTGACGAAGACAGGTTATGAAACTCGTCGTTAGGCAGTTTTCTCCAGTCTCCATTTTCATCTGTCTTGGGCCCAAATATTTTCCTAAGCCCCCTGTATTTGAACAGTCTCGGATTATGTTCTTCCCGAAGAGTAAGCGACCATGTCTCACGTCCATGTAATACAACCGGCAGGATAATAGTGTAACATAATATAAGGTAATAATTTTATATTAAGAAGAATATGAAAAACAGTAGTATTGCTGTTATTGTTACTCTTGAAATAGGTTATATCCGAGATAATTGTGTTGCATGTTTACAACATACAAGAGTTTTACTTGGGGTAACTCATGCGATTTTTAAAATTCCGTTGAACTTTTTGAACGCTGGAAGTTATGAGGGAGATTAAAATATTTGGTGTGGAATGTAATTCAGAGCAGGTAGAGCTGGCATCAGAATAACACGCCTCGCTGTACTGCACTCAGGATAAAAGATGGCTCCAGGCAACGTAATTGAATCGCAAGACGAAGTCCCGCCTCCCTAATTGACACAGCCGCCTCCGGTCAACTTGTAGCACGCTCCAGTGAACTCTTGTATTGACGTAAAAGCTGCCCAGTAGTGGAGATCTCTTCCAAGCTTGTTCCACACATTTCCTTCACATTCTTCCAAATCCAGTTTGATTGATTCCTACTCTCTCAGATAATAGGAAGAAGCCTGGTTTAAAAATGGATCTTGTCTGCTTCTCTCGTATCAAAGTGTTCTGGGAATTCTGTGGATTATCTTGAATTGAACCAGTTCGTGGTGGAACCAAGTCTTTGTTCAATTGAGGCCGCTATAATGAACACACACACATATATGTGTATATATATATATATATATGCATATGCTAATTTTAACATAGCGTTCTGAGTTTAATAAAAAAATTATTAATCGTGATGTGTTTAGTTCATAAATAATTGTTTGGAATAAATCGATATATTACAGTACAGAAACATCTGTAATAACATCTGAACTCTCTCACATGTGCTAATCGCTTTAAAACATCTTATCAATTGTGCTATACTAATATTTCTTATTAATATTGTTTTATAAAAATATTGTAATTATCTAACGGTATAAATAAATAAACGATATAAATAATGTTTATATAAAGATTTTGACGTTTGAATGTTAAACACTTTATTAAATTATTATTTCCATAAACATCATGACAAATTCATAACACGAAATCACTACTATAATACAAGGAGGTATAATACCTCTTGTCCTCTTTTGGAACCAAAGTGTGCTACAGAAGTAGATCTAAGGCATAGTATAATTTCACTAAAAGAAACCCTAACGTGACACCACTAAACAATAAATTATGAAAAAATAAAGTACTCGAATTGATTAAAACTAACTTGTGATGGTACATTTACTCACTTTGTTTTCCATTATTCATTCTCAATTGTAAATTTTTAAATTTTTAACATGAGGTATTTTGTTTGTATCTCTGTTATTATATTGTAATTTATATTTTCATATGAGCAATCTTATTGTTTTTGCCTAAACCTTAATATTTTTGTTTCTTTTGTAATGTTCATAATGACTGAACTGACCCCGAACACGAGCTATGCTCATGCGGGGCAAATAATACTCTTTTGTAATTGTAATAATTGTGTTTATATTATTTATATTTATATTTGTATAATTTTGTAATAATTTGTATTTTTGTAATTTGTAACGATTAGAAAATTTTGTAATAATCAATAATAATATATATAATAAATCCAGTCTGGGAATTAACTACGCAGACTGTTGAATACAACCTAGCACTGCAGATATAGAGTTCCTTACATATTTATATGGTTCCATTGAACTCAGTGATTACATAGAGGGCATTTTTCCTGTGAGCTTCTGTTGTTTACCTTTTAAAACTGAACCCTACTTCATCCATTATGATCGGGAAGTCACTAATAGTAATGTTCCACTTTATATAATTCACTGAGGACGGACGGGAATGAATTTGCTGGGGAAGGCTACAAGCCAGAAATCCTGTTGTAACAAATGTAATCCGACCTGACCCGGATTTCATCCTGACAGCCATGACAGACGGTCACAGGTTACTAACCCTGGTTTTCTCTCACAAAGATTATCCTGCGGATAAGCGGAACTCAGTTATGCTGCCTATGTGCATTTTCTAACCAACGATCCAGCACATTGCATCTGAAAAACATTCCTTCTGTATTAGGAAAAAGCCCTGCATTAGTGATGGCTACTTAAACCTACTTGCTGTTGTCCTAGAAAACAAACGGAGCGCTGATTTTCTTTCTTCTCGTAATGAAAGCTTCGTATGGTCATTCAGAATTTCATTCTGTGCAGGATTTTCTGCTGGATATGTTATCCAACATTTTATGAGATTTACATCGCTGCCCTATCTCTGTACTCATTCTTTACCAACTTTATAAGATGTTGATTCAATACTTTATTACGAAATATTTTTACAGCCTGGCCAGTTTTAAAGAGAAAGTATTAAAACTTTAATATCTATGAAGCTGTCGGTTATTTCATTTTTACACCCTGGAAAGTTTAATCATCTTGTATGAAATTCTTCATTTTCCAAGACCCATAAAACTTACCATATTTACATTAACATAGATGCCAAATAAACATTCTTCTCATGATTCAATTCCGTGAAGATCTATAATGTGTTAATAATTATAATGTAGAATATATTCGTTAAAACGAAATTTAATTTATTATAATGGACAACATTCTATTCCACTATTTCTACTTCATAGGAATTTACAGATTTACTTTTTATTTATGTTATGCAGTGCTTGTGACCTGAAATCAGTAACCCCAGTCTACCCTAACCTACTTGCAATGATTAATGTCATCTCACAGAGCTGTTATATTGCCTAGCTAGTATCAAACATGGGAAAGTAAAATAATATTACATTTATGGTAATCAGGGAATTTTGTGAAATGGTGATTAAAGGGGTCCAGTGATAGGGGGGGGGGGGAGGTCTTCGACTTGCCACAGTGCTGCAGGGTTTGCACATGTTTCAATGATAGCCTACTATATGCATGTGTGAGTTTAGCGTTCCTGGTGGCTTGGTTTGTTACGAAGGAACGGGGTGCACTCAGCCTCATAACAAGGAGGAGCTCCTTGTTGAAGAAATTGCGGTCTCCAAAGCCATTAATAAATGTGTTGTGCGAGTACCTATATGATGCCCACATGTCCTTAGCCCATGATACTGATACGCAATGAAACTGTGTATATTCGACACAAACATAAATATTTATACACCTAATGAAAATGGAATTACATTTAATTAGTTTTGAAAATATAAAGTACACTTCTTTGCTTAAACCCATTAATTTATTTTTTGAGGGGGTTGTGATTCTATGAATGTGTTTTTCACAACGTTAAACATCACTTATACATGTCTGTGTGCAGTATGACTTCTCTGCTTGCTGTTTAACTTCTGAACACGTCACAGTAACGAGTCTGGATTTTAAATATCAACCTTTGTAGTTTACCTTTGAAGGACGTAGTAGGCCTATCTATTGTGTAACAGTAGCTGAGTTTCTACACAAACAAGCCCTAGATAGATTTCTTCAGGAGAAGAACCCAATTCTCATTCTTGAACCCAAAACAATTTTGTATACAATGGAACATCAATTAGACAGTCAACATAGTCCTTCTTTTATAGAAAATTCTTTAGAAACAGAACGAGTACCTAAAACTCAACACTTTAGAATAACTTGAAATTTATAAACATGGAGACAATATTATAAGTCAAAACACGCTCAATGAAAATAAACCTTTCAAACCTCAACAAGTAAAGAGACAACAGCAGATGAAAACATGTTAACTGTAAAGTCTCCGTAATCGGTAAGTAATCCCCATGCTGTTATGAAAATCTGTCTTACATATTAACCATATTCGATTGAAAATTAATATTTCTTCTTAAATGTATAATAATAACCTATTCAAAATCAAAATGTTTTACTGTATTTCTTATAAACAATATAATATTGCGACTTTCTACTCGGCTTAGTTATAATAATTTATAATATCCAAGTATATTGTAGTAATAGATTGACATCATTAGCAGCAATATCCCTTTTAGCATTATATATTTTTTTACCAACAAATATTTTATGAAAATAGTGTCGGTTACGCCTAATTCTGATGTAATCTAATTCCAAGATATCTATATTAATGTTTTCAAATTACAAAATTTGAAAGTTCATAACATTTTATTTAACTGGGGGAGGAAAGGGTGTTGAATTATTATCAGTTATAAAAGAAGGGGATAAATGGGTTTCAAATAAAGCTGATTTGTCAACCTCAAAATGGATTTCCTGTCTCAAAATGAATGCAAATGTTGGTGCGGTTAGAGCTATTCCCGGCAGATCCTTATATGGTACCCGGTTCTCCGAGAAAGAAACCTTAGCTCGCGTCTTAGGATCCTGTGATCGTGGTATGTTACTGCGTAATACACGTCATCATATTGTCAGGGCAAAAATAGCTGAAACTCTGAGGGAAAATGGTTGGACAGTTCATGAAGAAGATCATTGCACTGCTCAGGATGGCTCCAACAGACGAGTGGACATTATAGCTTTCTCCAAAATCTCGAGTGATTTTATTATTCTGGACCCTACAATTCGAATGAAACTAGGGCACCGATACGTTAGTTCCAAGAGAAGTATAATCTATACAATATAGTAGTGACTCTGCTTATTGGAGCACGTGCAGCCATTCCTAGCTTCTTTAAGAACTTCAGGAAGAAGTATGGCCTTCCTATTAGTCTAAAGGCAGGGGTCGGCAACCTTTTGAGTCGGAAGAGCCAAAAATTACAATTTACAAAATTTCAAAGTTTTTAAAGAGCCGCAAAAATTTTTCTTGCCAACAATAAATAGTACTCGCATAAATAAAGTTTTTTGAAAAAAAAACTAATCTATTTATTCATAAGAAAAAATATATATTTATTCATATATAAGTAGTGTTTTTCACAACAAATTAGCTAATATATATATGTATGGCATTATTAGATAATTTCTTATTATTTAAGTAAAAAATTAAAACAATTAAACCATTTACTTACAACACTAACTTGTACTTCAATAACAAACAATTGAGCAAACAAATTCAATGGGAGCGATGGCTTTGCAGGGTTTTAGAAAGTTTGGATAAATTTGGCTCATAACTTATTGTTTTAACGACCTTAAATTTTCATTTGTTAGTTGGCTTCTTACTTTACTTTTAATTATATTCATGCAAGAGAACGCTTGCTCGCACGAATATGTCGATCCGAAGATAGTCAGCACTCCAAATGCCAACTTCTTCACCTCACTGTAGCAATCTGGAAGACTATTCCATGCGTCGAATATAAGTGCTGGGTTTCCCTTTCCTTGCAGTTTTAGATTCAGCTCATTTAATTTCGCTGTGATATGATGATATCCACCATAAAGTAAAATTTTTGCAACCATTTGTCGTTCTCTAATTCAGGGTGATTAATGCATTTTTCATTTAGGAATGTATTTATTTCATTCAAGCACGAAGCAAAACGTTTCAACACCTTACCTTTGGAAAGCCATCGCACTTTATTGTGAAGAAGGAGGTCGGAATACTGAGTCTCCATTTCGTTTAAGAAGTCTTTAAACTGACGATGGTAGAGTGCTTTTGACAAGATTCTGTTAACAATCTTGATTACCAAATTGATGACCTCAACTATTTCGGCCGGAAATGTTTGGGCACAAAGCGCTTCTTGGTGTATTATGCAGTGAAACGTAAGAATTTCGTGGTTTATTTTGCTCTGAGGAATCGTTGTTGCCCCTTAATTTTTTCCTGTCATACTTCTGGCTCCATCAGTTGCTATTGGAACGATTTTATTTAAATCGATCTTATTGTCTTCAAGGCAAATATTATATACTTAGTTTACGAGTAAAGCTGCTATGCCCAGCTATGCCGAAATCAATGAAAATTGCCAAAAATTTAAACAACTTAAAACTGCAAATACATACCTACTTTGATCCACAGAGTTCGAAAATAGGTTTATTAAATAACAATTTATAATTATTATTTTAACGCTAATTTTTAAATAATAAAAGCTATAAAATAGATAAGTAATAAAATAGGTAATTTATTTATATATTTATATAAAAATACTTTCGCGGTAATATCCAACAGTAGTACTTTGTTTATTTTTTGACAATTCTTATTGACTTCAAAAAAGTAGTTAGGTATCTTATTTGGAAAAAAATATGTATAATATGTATTTTAAAAATATAATACTTATTATGTTACCTACCTTTACTTAGGTTTATTATTATTATTATTATTATTATTATATATATATATATATATGTACACACATAACTTTGAGAAGATAATTCGCTTCTAACTCTTTTACTTGAAACAACAAACTATACGTCACAGCCAAAGCACTGGTGAAGACGCCAAATTGTCTTGCGTCGAAAGCGAATTAAAACCTACATAGGAACATCCGACGACGGCGTCATTCGAGAGCTTCCGACGGACTGACGACAGTGACGACGCGTGTCACGGGGGAGGGGTGCGGTGAAAAGCGAGTACAAGTGACTGAGAGATAGAATCGGTGCCTAATCCTCGTTAATCGATTCAGAACGATTTTTAAATATTTTTTATATAAAATAAATAATATTTGCGTATGGAACTAAAGAGCCGCAGCTTCACATCCAAAGATGTGGCTCGCGAGCCGCAGGTTGCCGACCCCTGGTCTAAGGCATGACATAGTCACAATTGTTTTTAAAAAGAATCCAATCATGTAATATGATTGTGATACTTTCTATGATTAAATTTGCATTTTACGTTTATGATTTAAAAGTTTATGTGAGTCCACAGAGGCTACCTCCGATGGGAGACAGTTTTGAAAGTAATAAATAATCTTACCGCACTTGTTTATACAACCTAACTAATGGATCATAAGTTATGAAATTCATTTAGGTTTGACTTGAAGGTGATGCTCTTAGTCATCGAAATGCATCTGATGTAACACAACTACCCTACTTCATAATTATGGAACCACAACATCGGGTTCTTCCCAGGAATATAAATATACAGAAGAGAACATGACTGTTAATATTAGACTAAAGTATTGTTTGTTTACAAATACGCATATGTAGCGAAATGCGACATGCAACTTAACAAAGAGATACACTAACACTTCACTAACACTATAGATATTTTACTTTCTCGCATATACGTAGTATAGAGAAAGTATTGTGATCGTGACAAAAAATCGAAGTCGAGATAACACCAGGAGAGCATGTTTCATAAAGCCTAGAAACCGAAAAAAGTATTTTTGGAATGACGTCTGTCCGTCTGTCTGTCCGTCTGGCCGTCCGTCTGTGGACAAGCACAGCGGGTAAACGGTTCATTGTAGGCCTATTTACTTCATTTTTTGAATTAAGCACTTTTTCGAAATTTTGTCGAACCGCCCAGAAATTTAGTTTTATAACTGAAATATTAAGGGGACTTTTCATGAAAACTTTTTTTTTTTAATTTGATTTGTGAAAAAATGGCTCTAACGATTTTAATAACAATTTAAAATTGGAAACTCTTATCTATGACTAATGAAATGGCTATATCCGTATTTCTGCAAAAATGACTTAAGGGATACTTTGCTCGTATCCATTTTCAATTTTTCTAGATTATATCCATTACAGTAGGCGATACATGAAAACCTACTACAGTAAAGTTGTAGAAAAATTTAAAATGAACATTTTTTTTAAACACATTTCTTTGTACATATAATAGATATCAAGATAAAAACGAAATAAGGACAAGTTAAATGCGAATTTCAGAACATACATGTCAATTAAAATATGAATGACATTTTGTTGCCCCTAGTAACAAGAAAACTATAGGCCTAATGTACTTATTGTTGTGAAATGCAATCAGTTTAGCTCAGTCGCAATGAACACACCAAAACCAATTACATCGAGGTGGTATAGGCAAACAGGGAAGAGGTCCTGAGTTCAAATCAAACCTCGTGGCCGCCCAAATCGACTTGGGTTTTTCATGGTTCCGTCGTTCGCAAAGGCAAACGCCGGGTTTGTAGGACTTGCTTATTTTCCATAACTCATCGCCGCTATGTCACTGGATATTATAATTGTTTAAACTGAATATCACATAAGAAGACAATCACTAAACAATAGAAACATGACGCGAATGATTTGTCAATATAGACCAGCGTTTCTCAACCTATGGTCCGCAGACATAATTAATTTAAAAATATCATAAAGCAAGTGGGAAGTAAAGAAGTAGAAATTTTTCACATAAAATGGACACTAGATGTCAAAGTTCTTAAAATCATCGAAAATACAGGTCATATTGCAAGTTTCCTTACTTTTGCAGTTACGGACCACAGTTTCAAACCCCTGATGCACTGACGTCTATGGTTCCCTCTTTCATTCAAAACCTTAAAAAATAAGACTTCGACGGAATTTTGTTATTAGAGGTGCCATGCAGTTTTCAACAACCTTTCTTTGTGAGAAGGGATTTTCAACATAATACAGAAACCGACTTAATGTATCTGCTGATCTTCTACTAAATTTGACTAATATTGAGCCAAATATCTAGGAAGTCTGCAAGAGGCGACAAGCTCAACCATCTCATTAAAAGTGAGTAATAACATAATTCCTAATTATATTATCAAATTGGTAATACATATTAAAGTCTGTTCAAAATATAATTTTACTGTCAATAGTTTCATTCCAATTCAATAACTGTGTTTCCGTCGGATTAAAAAAAATGTATTTCGTTATAACGACCTATAATTTAATACCCCAAATATTAAGAAAATAGGCCTACATATAGCCTACTTTAAAAAATGGGATGTAAAATTAGGTGTCCGTAAAGTTTTTTAGACATTTTAGAGGTCCTCGGGTTCAAAAAGGTTAAGAAACGCTGATATAGACTAATGGTTCATGCAAACATACTAAACACGTGATATGACCTACATGCAGTTAAAGCGTGCAATATAACCTAAGTAGTAGTAGTAGTGGCGAAATTCAAATATAAGTCGCCCCTTAAGCTCCCCCATTCGATATTCACATTTGCACGGACTGTGTGATGTATTTTGTTTCTGAGCGAAGCAGAGTGACCAAATGCCCTTGTATATTGTCGGAAGTGTCTTGTATCCACCTCTACATATAGCTAAATAATGCATAATATTAACCACATAGTTAAGTGCGCGAAGCGGAGGCGGTAGCCGCAGCGAAGCGCCCTTGCATTTTCGAATAATGTACGATACACTGTTTGTAGGTTTCGAAAATGTGGCATATTATATCTCCCGCAAGGTTTGTCAGCCTGCCACCTCTCGTCTAGCGGTAAGACGTCACACATCCAACGTCCAATCACGAGTTTCTTCATAATACTAAGACAGAAGAATTCGCTAGATCGTGGTATAAAAGAAACTGCATCGGTGAGGATAGGTTGGGTGGGACCGACTCATCCCAAGGTGCGACTTACATTTGAATTTTCCCGTAGTAGTAGTAGTACTAATAATATGCAGTTTTACTGCCATTGATTATTATTATTATTATTATTATTATTATTATCATTATTATTATTATTATTATTATTTCACGGTAAAAGCATTGAACATAAAGATCGACCCGGATGCTTTCCGTTCTAGATACTTGTTAGTTTTATGAAAATGTAATAAGTAAAATTTAATTGTCTCTATAATTTAATTTTTTTTTGTGCTAGCCTTTAACACGTATATGTGAGAAAGTTTGTGCAACGTACTTTTGCACCATTTATTTTATTACTGACTGTAATAACCAGTGTTTAATACTGATTATCTAAACATTTTAAGCCTTAGTTTCATAAAATAGGTTACTGTGTTTATGGAATGAATTAGCCGTATTTGTCAAATTCTTACATTTTAAAACAGACAATACAACGTTTTACTAATGTTGTAAAACTAAGAATTGTTATGGCACTGAGCTCATTGGTCAACATACGGTGATTCAACACATTTATAGACATTATCTCATATGGGGCCACAATTTATTGTATGAAGTTTTAATCCAACTACACATTGTTGTTTTAAAGTATTAAATAAATAAATAAGCCCGTAACATCCCTAGCGGGCAAGGGCCTCAGCTTTGGGTAGGGCTACCTCAGCCATTAAAGTATTAGCCTAATCCTAATAAACCTATAAGTCTCTTAAGCAAATTGATGTGATCATTTCTATTGTATTCCTTCAAAACCTCTTAAGATTATTGAGGGAATTACAAACTAGAGTTTAGCTTAAGAACCGTGACTGACCTCACTAGACATAAAGAAGAAGAAATGGAGCTGTGCTTGTGTGGTTCTTATAATTAAAGGAATTGTTTTCTTTCTTTCCTCCATCCGTGGCTTAGTATCTTTTCCCTGCGGTTTTTTTTTCTCTCTAAAACGCTTGTAACTGGAGTGGCAGCGAACGAGATATCCAGGAAACGCTTAGCTTTCTCTCACTCTACTCTGGACTTTGACTCTCACGAATCCTCAATTACTCTCCTTCAAGTTTATTGCACTGTGGATGGAGGTCTTGTTAAGTTCAGTGAACTCTATTTTCTTAGCCTACTCTTGAAAATATAAGACGTTATATAATTATTTAATTCACAAAACAAAGCTTAATGGAATGAAAGTTTATGAGCATCTTTGACTGGTACAAACTAGTACAAATAAAATGGTAATTTGGGTTTGTATTTGGTAATTCACGTTGGGCTTACACTACACCCGGTGACAGTGGTGAGTAATTTCAATTGCAATGTAAAATTTCTAGGACTACAAATTGACCAAAATCTTGACTGGAAGACACACATAGAAATGATAAGTCCAAAACTGAGTTCAGCGTGTTTTGAAATAAGAATTTTGAATAATATATTACATTGCTTATGGTTATATTTTGCATATTTTCACTCGGTAATGAGGTACGGGATCATATTCTGGGGGAACTCTTCCCATAGGGAGAAAATATTAAGATTACAAAAACGGACAATAAGAATAATATGTGTAAAGAAAAAAAGGGAATCTTGTAAACCGCTATTTGCCGTCACGGTGGTTCATGCTTAGCGCGTGGGCCTGGCATGCTAGCGGTCCCGGGTTCAAACCCCGGTTCTGGCGGGCGTGTCATTCGTGGTGGACAAAGCCGTGACCTTTGGGGGTTTTCCTCGGGGATCCTCCCGTTTCCCTCTCTCATTCCACCAACACTCTCCATTTCATCTTCAAACTCCCCCTCATAATCATCCCGTTTCCTTTCCCGGTTTCCGGTATACCCTCGGCCCCAGCGTGCTGTGGGCCTCTCCCGTCCTCCCCGTGGCTTGTGGTCCTGAAGTTGCTGGCTGGTGTGCTGCCAACCTGGGGGCTCTGTAAGAGGTACCGAGGCAGCGGCACACGTGGCATGGTAGAGGTATCTGTTGGATGTAGGGGAGTTCCGTGGGGGCTCGCGGTGGGGTCTGTTGTCGAGGGGCCGTTGGGCTTGCACATCATTACATTCCCGGAGGTTGGCACAATAGGCCGCAAGGCCGAAGTGCTTAGGGTCGTCCCAACCCGCCTTCCACCCTTAAGGGGACAAATCAATCAATCAAACCGCTATTTGAAAAATTAAAAGTCCTCACTCTGTTATGTTATGTAGTGGATAATATTGATAAATTCCAAACTAATTTCAGTGTACATGGACGTACTACCAGAAACATGAATGATCCACACAGACCAACTAACTCGTTAAAACTCTTTCAGAAGGGTGTTTATTATTCTGCAATACAGATATATAACAAGCTTCCAAACAACATTAAATTATTATGTATTCAAAGAAAGAGCAAACCTTTCAAAACAGCTGTCAAGGAATTTTTAATAACTCACACCTTCTACAATTTGGAGAAATATTTTCAGCTTGGATAAATTTGGCAGCCTGCAGTTAGTGTATATTATTGTTATAACATGCATGCATTTTTTGATCTGACGTGTTCTATATCCTTGAGCTCCGCTCAACACAGGATCTACAAGACGAGATATCTACATCTACATCTACAATATAATTATGTAACAATATAAATTGTACTAGAACAAATTAAAGGTTTGCCTTAGTTATTGTCAGAGGATGCTAATCCATTCGGATATATCGGTAGTTCTATTTATGAACGAGTGCATTTCAAAACCTGTTTTCTTTCCTTATTCGTTAATCTTAAACTCTGATCTCATCCGGCATAATATGTGTGTCTGCATGCAATGTTCACTTTGCTTTATAACCCGTATAAGCCGTAAAGGGCTACAAAGTCTCGCTTGTGTTGTTCATAATTTCCAATTTGCCCCGTATTTTTTCAGTCCTGTAACATTTTGGGGGTAATAGACTATGCGTACCTCAGTTGTGACTTCAATTACAAACATTTTTATTTCATAAACCTCGATAGCTTCCTTAAACATGTAAATGCAAGACTACCTATTTATACTTGCAGGAAATTGTGTACATTCCAAGAAAACTGCTCTTAAGTCTGAAATTATTCAATTTACCTCGCCTTACTCTAACTATTTATTAAATATATTATGAGTTTGTATGTGTTCCGGGTTATCAGTCCGTTTTCTCAGGTTTCCATTGCTTCGCCTTTCACTCGCTGCTGCGACGAGCTACTTCATGTACAGGTAAGGGGAAAAGTGGACCGACTCTTGTAGCTGATTTCAGAGCCTTGTTCACACCACTGTCCATGCGTATTCCTTAGGCCTGTGTAGCTGGACAACAGCCACGCAGCTAGTATTGCTTTCGTCTTAGTTGAATTTTACTAGCTTATTTTCTAATGGGTTTCAAAATGGGCTAAGTCAACACTAGAAAAAAATTCAATACATTCCCTGCTATCCTCTAAATGCCGCTAGGTATGCGCAGTGGCTCATATCGGCAAATTAGATATTTTGGTCGGTTCGCTTTTTTATCCCCCTACCTGTACAATTCTTCTGGAGCAGCGTCTGTTGTATTTTCATAAGTCGTTTTTGTTTCTCTTTCTTATTTGGATTTTCTGTAATGAGTTCAGAGTTTCCTTGTATTTTCTATTGTGTAAAGGACATAGCATTCAAGGTATGAGAGGTGGTAATAACTCTCAAAGTTTCTTCGGAATAGTTTGCGTTTCCTCCAAGAGGAAGTTCGTAATGAAACACCAGACAATCAACTGTCGTAACCGTTGCATTCAAGCAAGGTGGAATGTAAACTATTGGATGGTGGCGAAATCAAATTGCGCTCTAATAGCGTTATGAATTACATTATCATTCTGCAATGTGAAAACAGGATCCAAATTATCTTAGGTAGAAGGAACTGTAATACATATTGATTAATTAACAATTAATTATTTAGACTGGATATAAATTTTTCAAAGTAAACATTTTTACTTATAATAAGTCAATCTTATCAACTACTAGCTGAAAAGGCCCGGCGTCGCCCGGGCTTTGTATTTTTTAATTTGAAATTAACTTATGGAGGACTTTCTATTTTGAAACTCTAGGTCCTTATATAATATGTATGTAGAACTTGAAATGAAGAAAAAGATTTATCACACTCAAACTATTCCATCAGAAAACGCTAGATAGGCCTATAGCTTTTTATGGCTCCTAGAAGATACTATAACACCATAGTTCAAAGTTAAAAATATTATTGGGTAATGGTCTGAGACTGGTGATTAATGTGGTAGCGAGAGCACATTCATTTGTTATAACAGAATGTCAAGGCCATCTGCAATTTCAATTACTAATTACATACTTCAAAGCGATACGGTGACACATGGAAGATAATTTTTCAATCTCCACGTTTTCATGAAGAGTAAAAATTAATGATTACACTACAATCTCAATCCATTACAATCCACACTTTCATTTCATTTTCGATACAGAGAATCCACAGAATGGGGCTCAATGAAACGTTCGCGCCGCATAAGCGAAGAGCAGTGTACTGAAATCGATCTGAATCTCTTTTTCACAAACATTAAAAACGATAAAAGTATCGTCACCCAGGCTGAGATATCAGAAAAGACTCTCCCTGCAATACGACCTCTTTTTCTAAATCAAAGTATGATAAACATACCTATTTATCAACTAATACAAAGCCTACAGTTATGAATAACGTATCAGTTAATTGAAAATGTAATGGTAGCTATATAGAAAGAAAACCTAATCGCAATGCATCATTTACGTAATAGCATACTCGTTGGCACACACTTAAGCTATCCCTGCAATATGATTTCTTATTCTACATCAAAATGTGAAGTGAGAAAACGATATTTACCATGTAGAGGGTAGAGACAGTTTGTGACTATCACATTGTGCATCAGAATTTGTTATAGCTCAGTATTATTAGGCCCAAAGCCCTAAATGAACTGTGTAAACAATACACTGTTGTCTTGACAACTGAATGGGATTTCATTTTTTTTGCATAATATTCGCAGAAATTACATAATTTTCAAGGGAAGGACTGATTTCTTTCAATTTTAATGTTGACCGCTATACTTTCCGGGCTTAACTGGGTATGTGTGCAAAATTCCGTGTAAATTGGTAAAGAAATGTAGATTTGTATAAGGAACAAACATACATACATACATACATACATAAACTCTAGTTATTCATTGCATGGCCAGGCGGCTTCCTTTCGTTAGGAGGAAAAGTTTGCCGACAGCTCAACCCATGTTCTTTGTTTTTACCGCACCAATCAGCTAGTTACCCCAGCCAATCAAAATCTAAGAATGTCCTGTGGCGATTTTGACAGCTACTCGTCTACTCCGCGTGGAGTGAAATGCGCGGTTGCAAGATCAAGTTAGAGTAAACAATAACACGTGTGAATTGAATAAAGCGAAGGAAGAACTAAGGTCAGTGATAACAATGAGAGAATATTGCAACGTTGCTTTTGTTTTGGAAAGCGGAAGCCCAAGACCGATTTAGTCAGATCAGTTAACATAAAGAAACACCGAAACCTTTGAAGCCGACTGGCCATCCAATGAGTAACTGCACTATACCCACAAACACACATTCGACTTTATATATTAGATAATCATTGTAAGATTACAATTGAATGCTGATTAAGCTTAAGCATAAGAATAAGTAAGAAACTTTACTGTGTTACACTCAATATTGCAAAAACCTTCAGGTAATTACACCCGTATTTTTTGAAGATATTCTTAATATAAGTGAAGGGAGAATGAGGTACATGTTCGCGAGTTGTAGGCCGAGCCTATACGCAGGTGCACCCCAATACAGTAGAAATGGACCGACAAAGAACCGTGGGAAGCTACCCCCGTGTGAACCTCAAATTCACAGACGTTAACACAAAAGATTGCAGAAATGAAGTTAGGATTAAAGACAACAGAGTATCAAAGTAATGTTATTAGTTATTTGTTTAAGTATAACGCCATGACTAAATCAGGGGGAAAGTGCATAGCTATTCCATTATGGTCCGAATTTTGTCATTGGACGGGGATAGTTTGTTCGAGACACCTGTACCATCAAAATTCATCTCGTGATGAGGTGAAATCAACACCGACATTTACTACATGCACTTACTTATTGTAGCTGTTGCAATAGTCCTTCCACGTCAACCCTCAGCAAGAGGCCTGAGACCTGCTGAGAGCCGAAGAATATGGTTTAAAAATAATGTAAGGAATCAAACACTTACTCATTACCCACAACGATAAAACATTACAGCTATCTTTTGTAAATATTTTTGCCGAATTACATGTGCTGTCTCCATTTAGGCATGAAAGCTTACAGACTTTACAGGTTTAGATTTGATGAAGGAACGTAACAAAGTGAGATACGAGTGGGCGATGTGTGCCATAGTCATCATCATTGTGTAATTCCAAAAGTTTGCCAATTTCGTGATCCCCAACAAGGAGCGTGTCAGCATTGCATACATCCATCATTAATTCATCAATTTCTGTGAAAGTTCATATCAGAGCAAGCTTTCCTATTTCTTTCTTTATTGGGATACCCAGATAAATTTCCATATTCAATAGCAGTGTCAATCAGATGCATTTAACGTGTTACGTTTAAACATATGAACGGTTTTATAACTTGAATTCTGAAGCTTTCAATGACTTCTTTGCAATTTTAAATTGTTCGCTGATGGTTACATTTTTTTGTTCGTGACTTACTTAATAGTAGCCTATAATGCGATACAAGTGCCGTAAGCGGTGCATACGGATCGAGGAAAGAGTTTTTTCAATTTCCGAGATCCGTTACGTGCTTACGGAACGAGTACTGCATGCTATTATTTGCACGATGGTTATTTATATCAATTTAATCACATTAATTGAGATATTAGCTGAAAATATTATGTAGCCTATATACACTATTGAAGATGAATGTTATATTTCAGAAAGTGATTCGCATGTGTTTGTTGTTATGGGAACCGAATATATGTCCTGTTAATGTCGCCACAAACTGGGGGACCTTGGTTCCGGTCTTCCATAAAGGCTTGTATTATGATGATTTTACTTACGGCACTTGTGTTTTTTGTAACTTTTACCACATGGGGATTTATTTTGTTTTCATGGTAACCAGATTGCGTGCGGGAATGTCAAGTTACGATCCACGGCATCAATATCTGTAAGTGCCACTAATTAGTTACGTCTTGCAAAAAAGATATTAAATTTATTCCTATTCTTGTAATTTGATCAGTTTTGTTTCTGGTCGACTGTTGCACATTTCATCTGTTTGTCTGTTAAGCCGTCACGAACAAACGCACTGTTCGGTTTTCTTTCAATTTGTAATGAGTGTTATTCAAGTCATTAAAACGACGTATGTGTAAGGATTATTCCGTTTGAAGATGGAGGCCGTGTTAACTGATGAAGAGCAGATTTTATTTATTTATTTATTTATTTATTTATTGACGCGTGGTCTATTGTTCGCAGAACTATTAGTGTTAGAGTGAAATAATATTTCTGACAGTGAATCTGTTCTCACAGACAAAGAATATTAGCGAAATGCTGTTGATGCCACAGAATATTTGATGTGTGAATATTCCGCAGGACCCACAGCATGAAAAATGCATGGCATGTGACAACTTCCCCGCTACTTGCGTCAAACCCTGACTTGAATACTTAAAAGCAAACACCCTACCTGCGTCCCTTTCTGCTGTGCGGATAAACCACTAAAAGCAATCATTGCTCTTATTCTCATGTAAGTTACGTTTCATATTAAAGCACGTATCGTGTACATGTGAAGGCAGAGAGGTAACATATTAGCTATGACTATATGTTTGGGCCACAGTATTATCTCACATAATTACAGTGGATAGTGTCCTGTTGTTTTGCAAAAATAGCATCAGTCAGTTACTAGTATAACAACCATTAGTCTCTACTCTTATACAATTCAACGGCCCTAAATAGCGTGCTCATTCCCTCCCTCACTTCGTGAGACATCGGGCATACTCGGCGATGTTCGTCTCTCCCAGTCTAAACTTTCACGAAGAGTACAAAATTAGGAAAACCGTTTCTTTATTATATAAGGCCTAAGTGAAATGAGCACAATGAACAAATATTCTAATTTTATTTTTACTTACAATTTTCATAGCTCTGAACCACAAACATTTCTAATAAACTGCCAGTGTAAATTTCTTAAAAATCCTGGAGTCATTTAATAATGGCGGGCGAAGCCGCGGGTACCAGCTTTAAAATATTGATGGTTTAACTCTTGAAATATCGCTGATAATAAAAATCCAAACAAACCATTCCTTCCCTTGAAACATTATATAATTTTTGAAAATTTCGCTGAACTGTATTTTAGCTGTTTCATTAAATATTAATGGTTTAGTTTATGAATGATTTGCGTGCAAGTGTTAATAAATATAATGCTTTAATAATTATTATACTTTTAATTTTTAATTTTTCAATTAATTGTCGTGGGCGAAGCCGCGGCACCTGCTAGTTAGAAAACAGACTAACACAAAAACGTGTCTTAGGCCCGAAGTCCTCTTTGAAATTAATTTGACTGTTATCAATATTGATTATGCTTTCACATAAATACGCACTTGCTTACTTGCTTACTTACTCACTCACTCACTCACCCATTCATTCACTCACTCACTCAATTGAAATAGACAATATTCCCAAGGAAGCTAAAGGCATATCGTCTATTATAAATCCCGGATGTTCATTGCCGCACTTACATGGGTCCGCCATTCAACCCTATTCTGAGCTGTTCCAATAATCTCTAGTAAATGCTACTTCCCTTAAATGTATTCTAATATTGTCCCCCCACGTCTAGATCTCCCTAGTGGTTTTCATAAATACGTATTTTGAATGCAAATTCTCATTTACAGATCACGGATTAGCTGAATAAAATGTCACAATGGGTGTTAATATTTATTTTAGACAGGACTAATCATCATCATTATCACCATCCTCCTTCACTACTTCAGTTGTTCAAATGTTGAATTCTGCACCACCTCCCATTAACACAAACTTCAAATCGCTGTTAAGAGCACATAAAATATTACACTAGCAGATCCCCGCGGCTTCGCCCACGATAATTAATTGGAAGGTTAAAAGTTAAAAGAAAATTAATTAAAACATTATATTCATTTACACTTGCAGACGAAACTTTCATGGGCCTAAACTAAACGATTAATAACTAATTAATGAAACAGCTAAAAATCGGGTTTTGAAGTGAATTCCACGATTATTAGCTTGGGAAAAACAACCTCAGATTCGAGTTCCCTGGCCCAGAAAACTCTTGCATATCCAAATCGCTCAATGCTTGTCCATGTAGGCCTATATTGACTATCTCTCTTCCGTGTAGGTTTAAAATTGCAGATGTCTGCGTGCCTTGACGTTATAAAGAAATGAATCGACCAGGGTTGAAGCTATTGTTTTATTTCCAAATTATGACAAAGGGCGGAAAAGCCACCTGCAACTGATTTGACAAATGAAAGGTTTTACTGAAAATTGAAGCTTCGAAAGCGCAAAAAAATTCACGTTTTCTGATAGTTTTTTTTTTACTTATAACTCGCGAACTAAAGCGAAAATTAAAATTCCGGCTTCGAGATGCATTTGCCCAACCTTCGGTCCATCTTTGTTTAAAATTTCATATCTCTGCATTTCAGAAGATCTTGCCGGGCATCGCGCACAGACAGAAAAACAAACACTTCCTTTTATTATTTTAGATTAAAAAATTAAAACACTTCGTATTATTATTTTAGATTTAATAGTTAAATACATTTTCGCAGTTTTTTTCTAACTGCGGTTATTCAATTCATTACTTAATTGTTATGTTATGTGATTGCACATTTTCTGTACATTGTTTTTCCGCACCCTGTATACAGATCTTTGAATAGCTTCACTTTACCCGAGGACAGAATTTAACACACACTCTACTTATTGAGATTTTAAAAAAGGTTGGCGTTGGCAGGAAACGTTTGTAATCTTGAATTTCTCTATTTATAAAAGGCAGCTTGCTATATTTATTCACTGAAGACTGCCCTTAATGTTGTGTTTGTGATCCCCCCACTCTTTCCATCTGGTTCTGTGAAGTTCTTCCAATGCCGGTATTTTATTCAATACAGGTCTTTCTGGATTCTAAATATTCCCAGGCTAGTATCCTTTTGAAAATCACTCTCCCCCATGCTGTAGACTAAAAATTGTAAAGTATTATCTGCCTCGTATATAAATTCCAAGCCCGTTGGTTTGAAAGAAAAATGCTTCGCTTAAAGCTCCCCATCCGATGGAAAGAGAAAAGTAATATTGGAATTATAGATTTTCCCTTGTTGTGGAATGAAACTGTAAAGAGCTTATATCTGGGAGGTTTGCACTTCCCAATGATAAATAAGTCCACAGTTTTATTGTCTCAGTATACTGTGTGGGCCTCGTTCCAGGCAAATCCGATTAGACTTTTTCTATTCACTTTTAGCCAGAGACAAACTTGCTATCAATATGCGTGCATCAGTTTTAAAAGGAAGTTAAAGCCAAATTACAACAACAATGATTCATAACAGCAGTGCCCTTTCACCAAATATTCCATTCCTGGTTCATCTCATATCATCACTACTCCAGTAGCTTGTAGTATGTGAGACTTCAAGCAAATCTGAAAGCTCAGAGAAATACTTAAATTTGACAGTCCTGTAGAAAGAAGAAAATGGATCACATAACAAGAGAAAGAAGAATGCTGGTGACTTTTATAAGCGATGTTAACGCGATATGAGGGGTGAGAAGTGCGGAATCCATCCTTCTTAGTTGAAAAGTTGGTGGCAAGGACAGGAAAGTTGTCAAGATTGCACGTACAGCTTCAACACTACTGCAGACTCTTCTACGTTACAACTTCATTGTTCCTTTGGAATGGGATTATTTTGTTCCAGCAACGCTAATCTGTCGAACTTAGGTTCCAGCGAGATTTCACGGCATTTGTGTCCTGCGGGTTTATTGTGAATTACTTATCATAGTCGTGCACGGGGTCTGTTATGTTGTAAAATATTGCGATAAGTTTCGAAGAGACGAAGAGCCGGAAGCGAGTGTTTTTGAATTTCATATTTTCTCCAATGCACCTAACGTATGCATAATGCGTACCTTTTTTAATTGATAGCAATTTAACGGATAATGCGTGAAAATAATTATTCATGTAGAACAGGTGTTACAAGTTAACATGAGTACAACCAGTAGCATTTAAATCTTGCCTAATCCTTCTGGTGGTACAATAGCCCTGGAGTCAACGCAACCTCTAACAAAAATGAGTAAAAGGAGCAATCGTGGGGGTACGTAAGGCTCCTTCATGTGCCGAATGAATAAAAGTCTGGGATTCTCAAATCCCTGAAACCCTAAGGACATTAGTGGCCTGTATAAGACCAGTTTACATCTTTTAGTATTTTAATCTTGGTGGCGATCGATACATCAGTTTCTTGAGATCACAGTCATAGAGCTGCCTCATTAATTATAGAAATGCATGGATAGTAAGTAAAGACAGGTATATTTATGTTCCATGTCTGAAATATATTAATTATGAAGTTGCAGTGGAGACACTCGTGATAATCAATATGTTTAAAGATGAAGTATAATTAGTGGATGTCTTAATGATTATTTGAGTACAATCATCATTTGAAAATAGGTGACTGCACTGGGTGTTGAGAGTTAGATTTTCCACCGTGACAGCATTAAAGAGGCACACAGGTAATGTACTTCAAAGGAGGATGGCCTTGCTAAGCTTCTTAGAGTTTGTCTGGCGCCACTTTGTGGAGTGTTCATAATTCTTTTGGGAATATGTAGGCTACTTTGACACATTAGTAACAAGGAGAAAATTAATTAAAAATATCATTCCATTGGAATCAATGCAAATAATATAGTTTCAAACCTCCAGCTTCGGGCCATATTAAATGCATTTGTAATGTCATGTTCAAGTTAAATTCATTGATTTCAAGCGTTATTCAATGAGACAGGTAGTTTTAATACAAATGTTACTGTATGTACGAAATAAACATTTTTGTAGTAAAACTTCTTTAGTGGCGGTAGAGGGTAAATCTGGAAAATCAGTCACACTAAAACCGTCACGAAATCAGTCACAATCAGTCACGAAATCAGTCACACTCTTACTTGTTTCGGTGCGGACTGCACAGAAAACAATCAACTCAATGATTAGGAGTAATCAAAGGAAATTTTTCAGACCTTCCCCAATGGCAATAGACAATTCCTAAGCAATCTAAAGGTATATTATCTATTTTATGGAACCCGGAGGTTCATTACCGCGCAAATCCAAAATTAAAAATCCAAAATTAAAAAAATACAAATTTCCAAAATCTAAAAAAACAAAATTAAAAATTATAACATCCAAAAATTCAAAACTTAATAAATAATAAAATAAAAAATTTAAAAATAAAAAATAAAAAAATAACCAATTCAAAGATCAAAAATTTAAAAAATCCAAAATAAAAAATTCAAAGATCCAAAATTAAAAAGTCCAAAATCTAAAATTAAAAAGTCCAAAAACCCAATATTAAAAAGTCCAATAATGAAAAATTGAAAAAATCCAATAATCAAAAATTGAAAAAATAAAAAAAATAAAAAAGTTTTACTTCTGTCGCGTGGCGTTCCACGCACTCTTTTTTTTATGTAATACTACCACAAAAATATATGTTAAACAAGTCAATGTATTGAGCATAGCTCTAGAATAACATGTAATTATCTTAATGTTATACTTATTTAAGCACTTTGAATTGAATTGAATTGAATTGTTTTATTCGTCCAATATATCATTACATGATATGGGTCACGTCATACAATAACAATCATACAATAATAATACAATAATAATAATAATCATAGAATAATTTAACTAAATGAATATAATAAATACATATACAATTTACCCATCTAATAACACAAATATTCACCTACAGAATAGTAAGATTCATTACATAGGAAAGCAGATAATTGAGTCTTGAATTTGGTAAAATTTTCAATTTCTTTAATTTTGGTAGGTAATTTATTGAAAAGTTGTATTCCATTATGTCTGAGAGAATTTTCAAATAATTTTGTATTGTGACTGATTAAGGCTAAATTCGATTTTCCTCTTGTATTATGAGAATGTATTGATGAATTTGTTGTGAATTTATTAATGAACGATTTTACGTGCAAAATAACATGGAACATGTACATACATGGTAACGTCATAATGCTTAACTTTTTGAAATATTGTTTACAGCTTTCGAATCTTGGAATATTAGAGATTATTCGTACTACTTTTTTTTGTACCCTGAAAACTCTATTGGAAATCTTCATTCCCCCCAAAACATTATACCCTGTTTTAATAGGCAATGAAAATAAGCAAAATACGCTGTTCTAATAATATTCATATGAACCGAATTCTTTAACGTTTTAAAGGCAAAGCAAAGTTTACTAAGTTGTTTCGTCAAGTTATCTACATGGACTTTCCAATTTAAATTTTCATCAATCCATACACCTAAAAATTTTGTGTGATGTTTGTAAGAAATCTTCGTATCGTTAAAATAAAATCAGGGAAAATTAAACTTTTGTTTACTTTATGATGGAAACCAATTGAAACTGTTTTATCGATATTTATAATAAGACCATTTTCATGAAACCAGGGTATGAATCTCTCTTTTAATTTCTCTAGATTTAGATTTACTTCATTTATATCCCTTCCTGAAATTAAAAGATTTGTATCATCAGCAAACATTGTTAATTTGATATAATTACAATTTTCGATAGTTTTATCTAAATCATTTATATATATTAAGAATAAGAGTGGTCCCAATATGGAGCCCTGTGGGACACCACAATGAACATGTTTTACTTGAGAATATATGGGTTTTGATTCCTTCTTTGTTGTGTCCACGTCATTCCATTCAACTATCTGCTTTCTATTTTTGAGATAAGATTCAAACCATTTATTTGCAATTCCCCTGATACCACAAGAATTTAATTTTGATAACAAAATGTCATGATTTACTAAATCAAAGGCTTTAGATAAATCCAAGAATAAGCCAATGCAAACGTTCTTACTGTCTAATTTTCTGTATATTTCTTCTAAAAATTGTTCTAATGCTGTATCAGTGGATTTACCCTTACGGAAACCATTTTGACTATTCGTTAAAATTTCGTACCTATTAAAAAAAGTAATTATTCTGTTATAAACAGCTCTTTCAAGAATTTTTGAAAATGTGGAGAGTATTGCTATAGGACGATAGTTTCCTAATTCATCCTTAGCGCCAGAGGTTTTATTTTAGCAATTTTTAGGTTTTCGGGAACTTGACCAGTAGAAAGCGATAAATTTATGAGAAATGATAACGGCCCTAGTAAATATGCGTAACATCTTTTAATTAGAAAACTAGAAATTTCGTCAAACCCACTTGACTTTTTATTTTTTAGGCCCTTGATTATGTTCGAGACTTCGCCTTCATTAACGGGCGTGAAAAATATTGACGTAGCAAGATTTTGGCTATTTCTTGAAGTTATACTATTTCCTATTTTAGGATGACTCTTCAGCCTTTCAGCAACATTAACAAAATAATCATTAAATGCATTAGCAATTTCTCTAGGTTCAGACACGAGTTGACCGTTAAGTTTTATAGTATTTGTTTTATCAATTTTTACGGGATTGTTTTTATTTAACTCATTTTTAATTACGTCCCATATTCGTTTGGATTTATTCATAGATTCTAGAACGACTTTACTATTGTACATTTTTTTAGCTTCTCTGACAACTGTATTGTAAACTTTGTTATAATTTTGAAAATAGTTTATAAATTCAGGGGATGCGTTGTTGGTTTTGACAAATCTGCTAAGGGACTTAAGTGTTTCGTATGATTTTCGGATACCTCTTGTAATCCATCTATTAACAATTCGTTCTTTTTTAAAAATATTAATTCTTTTAATTGGAAATGCAATGTTGTAACAATAAGTGACAGAGTATAAAAAATTGTTAGTTGCAGCGTCAATATCAGATTGCTCGTAAATATTGTTCCAATCTTCCTTAGAGAGAAGATAGTTAAAATAATTTATAGTTTCTTCATTAATTATTCTAATATTTTTATAAAGCATCTCATTAGTTTTAGTGTTGACATTACATTTATTTAATATATTATCTAGTGTCAACAACTGTCCGAAATGATCTGATAAGCCTGTTTCAAATACAACAATCGAAGAGTGCGAATTTGAATTTAGAAAGATCTGATCGATAGCAGTTTGAGATGTAGATCGAACTCTGGTTGGCTCATTTATCTGAGCTTGCATACCAAATTCATATAAGAGATTTTCTAGTTCTCTCTTGTCATGGTTATCTTTTAAAAAATCTATATTCAAGTCTCCCACAAGTATAATTTGCATTTTGGTTTTTTGCACTTTACTTAAAAGTATTTCGAGATTATGAAAAAACATCTTAAAATTACTACTTGGATTTCTATAAATACATATTATGATAATTTTGTAATATACGAGATTAACCACACTGCATTCGAAATGTTCTTCTACATTTAAAGACTCAAATTTGTGACTGAACTAAAAAACAACTATTTAGAAATTGAAAAAAGCATGAACCACTGGTTTCAATGTAACAATTTAACAATGAATGAGAGTAAAACAAAGAATATATATTTCAACACCCACTATAGTAAAACCCAACATCTAACCACTTTAAATCTAGGTACGACAGAAATTACGCTAGAAAGCTCAGTCAAATTCCTCGGTATCCATATTGACACTCATCTAAACTGGAAAGATCATTGCATACATTTAAGTAAAAAACTAAGCTCTACCATCTACCTGTTAAGAAATATTAGAGACCTAGTATCAATTAAATCATTAATTAATATATACTACGGAATTTTCTACTCACATCTAAATTATGGAATAATTTTTTGGGGGAATTCAAGTGAAAGCGAAAACATATTCAAATTACAAAAAAGAGTCCTTCGAATTATATTTATTTTAAGTAGAAGGCATTCATGCAGAAATATCTTTAAAAACAATAATATCCTCACTATGACTGGTATGTACTTATATGAGTTACTTAAACTGATAAAAACAAATGAACCAAATATCAACAAAAATAAAGATATTCATGACCATGAGACAAGAACAGCAAATAATATAGCAATAACTAGACACAATCTTCAAATAACAGCAATGAGTCCCATTGCTATGGGAATCAAAATATTCAATAAGCTTCCCCATGAGGTGAAGAATTTGTCTGAAATCAAGTTCTGTAGAACTATACGACATGTACTAGTAACTAATGCATATTATTCCTTGAATGAATTTAATCCAAATAACTTCATACTTCAATAATAATATTTATTTTTTTATTTTTAACCCTGTTAATAGTTTTTAATAGATAAACTTGACATACATTTTTTCTTGTTAGAACAAGGGATCGACTTGAACTTAATCTCTCCAAACAACTATAATTGTAACTTCCCTGAAGCGAAGCATTTTGTTTGAAAATTTATGACAATGTTCAATAGGAACTCTACTATGTAGAACCTCAATGAACAATAAAGATTATTATTATTATTATTATTATTATTATTATTATCGAAAGTGAGTTAATACTAGACTTCACGTAAATGCATGAACCCCCATTTTTCTTATTTTTTCTGCAAAATTTACTAATAAGAGAATAATTGGGAAAACAGTAATATTCAATTTCATCTTCAGACAACCAGTGTTCTGTGAAACACATTACATCTATCTCTGTGTCAGAATTTTTTAACAACACTTCTACATTAGTTTGTTTGTTTCTAAGGCTTCGTGCGTTTAGGTGAAATATGCTAATGCTATTTTTACATTTGTTAGAGTTTAATGTACCCATAATCTGGTTCATTTTACACTGTTCTTGGAAATCGGATTCTAATTCAATTTTCACTGACTTATTCAAAATATTGAGACTTTTTGTTTGCGTAGGACTATCTCATAAGTTAAGTGTACACTGACTTCTCACCAGTTTACTTGATCTTAACTTCATAACTTCATCACAGGCCAGTCTTGTGTCTTCGT
Organism: Ectobius pallidus; assembly: GCA_964059195.1. Lineage (NCBI taxonomy): Eukaryota > Metazoa > Arthropoda > Insecta > Blattodea > Ectobiidae > Ectobius > Ectobius pallidus. The sequence goes on along the minus strand of CAXKWD010000007.1, from coordinate 597,365 downwards.
TATCTGCTTTGTCCTTACTTTTATTCACGGCTTTTTCGTGGATCCACTTTAATACAATACTAGGTTTTGACTTCGGATATATCGATTCTTTTATTGTCACTGCAATCTTTTTACATATTTCTTCTTTCCCCTTCCCATTTAGGTGAAGGCCATGTTTGGTGAATCCTTCTCGACCTACTTCGACATCTACTATTTTCACATTGTCGTAGCGTTTCATCATTTTCTTCAGATTTCGGTTAAAATTTAAAACTTCCTGTTTTACTACTGAAGATTCTTGGAGATCGTATCTTTGTGGAGCACTCATTATTACAATATTGGTGTTGCTATTAGCCTCTGCAAACAAATTTAACTTTTTGAGACCTGCTTTTGAATTGTTTCGACTAATGTCGTTTGTGCCTCCCCATATTACAACCGCGTCGTTCATATTAATTTATTTTATTTCTGTAACCGCTGTATTTGTTATAGCATCTAAACCAGCACCTGGCTTTACGACAGCACACACGTCGACACTTGAGTCCAAGTTGGATTTAATTTCTGGGCCGTTTCCTTTGACTATCATCAATTACTAACAAATGAACAAGAGCTTATCTCCTTTGTTGAGCCAATCAAACTCATTTATATATACATATATACATACATATTCGTCCTTACCTTGTTCCCTGTATTCATCTTCACAAACAATTATATTTTTGATAAAATTGACAGCATAGATCCGTGAGAGATAATATTGTAAGTTACTGGAAAAGTCAGTGACAATGAAACAGTTCCGAGATGAATTTCCGACATGACGATCATCCTCATGAGAGTTTGTTATAGACTTTGTCTCAACATCGCTTTTCTTCTTCACGATCAAAAGAAAGTGAATTGTTAGCAGAAAAGAGTTTAAAGAAGGAAGGAAAGCAATCGGAAATCAAGTTGAGTTTGATTTGAACTGCAGTTCTCCCGAGACTTGAGGAAATAAACTTTATCTTCGCGCAGACAATACATTTAGGATACAGTTTGAAGACGTAGAAGCGATAATCGAATGTCCTGAACTTGGAAAAGACTTTCGGAAACGCATTAACTTGTAATTAAGTTCTGTTCTGTCGGAGCAGTGACTAACCGACAAGAAGAGAATGTGTTCATCCTCATAACTTTATCGGTTTATTTTTGACACGTTTATTCTATCGCACTTTGTTATTCGTATTATCATAAAAGTCAACACTGAAACTTCTTCATATCTGTAGGTTCTTTGATAAAAACAGTCGTTGAACACGATTGGGTGTATATAAGTTATATATATATATATATATATATATATATATATAAGCGCTGACAGGGAAATATTTCCCTGGCCTGTGCAGCCAGTGGCGTAACTAGAGAACTTGGGGCCCGGGCCGAATTTATTTTTGTGGCTCCCTCCCTCAGCAGACCTAAATTCTTTGTCAGTATCTTAGTTTCTGTTCGACCGGTTAGTATTTATCAATAATTCTAGAATGCAGTTTGTAACCTGTGTTTTATAAGTTTATGCACGATGATATTTTCAGATATTTCTCTCTCCTTTAGGACAGTTTTCCACTCTTGGCAAATCTCGTGCTTGTACAATTCCTACTTCCTTATTTAATAATTGCTTTCAGCTTTCCTTCATCACTTTTCAAGCTCATTCTCATGCTTACGTTGATTACCTCTAGTTTGTATCATCTTATTCCTCGCATAGTTCTGTATGTGTTACACAATCTTCTTTGTAAATTAGATACACATGTGCAGGATATTTTTTTCCTATTTATTCAGTTATCTCATCACTTCGTGGCTATGTCCTTATTGTATTATCCGTATTCATTATTACTACGTACTATACGCTTACTCGAAATCATTTTAACATAATTGTTCCTAAATCTAGGCTAACAAGAACCTGTGACAGCCATGTTGTTTTAGGTATCAAACTTTTTAATAGAAGTCCCCATGGACGTTAGAAATACAAACAACATAAGAACAATTAAGAATAAAATAAGAAACATCCTTCTTTCAAAGAACTTTTACACTGCTGAAGAATATTTGAATTGTGATTTTTTACCATTTGACTAAACCTATTGTAATCTTGTATAACCTAATGTTGACAAATATATTATTATTATTGTTATTACAATTACTTTAATTACCATTAATTTATTGTATATATGTTACCGTTATTTTATAGAATACCTAGTTATTCCATGAAATAACTGATCGTGTCCGTTAAAGTGTAAAACTCTCTTGTATTTCATGGTTTAACTAGTTATTTCATAGAATAACGATCTGCAGCCCGTTAAAGTGTAAAATAATCTATATCATATATCTCGCTTTTAGTATAAGGTACATTTACGTTTCGTTTAACAATATTGAAAGTAGCGGGAAAAAAACGTTAATTTCGAATTCAAATAAAAATAATTTTTGAAGGACGGCAATAATACCAAAGCATAAAACAACAAGAATAATTTTTGCCATACTCTCAAAATGTCAACGACAAATACATTTACCTTCCACCCCTACTGCATTTATGAACTATTCCAGGCTATAGGGAGAGAATTTGTTTAGCGTGTTGGCGCCAGTTCATTCCGGTTAATTGATTGCTTGCACGTACAGTGCCGGCTGCTGTTCGTCAAATACTGTTCTCACGTATCAGGTATTGAGATACATTTATTTTTTGCTTACGTTAAAGTGCAATTATTTTTAAGACCTTAAATTGCCATGAACAATGAATTCTTTAAGTGATAACGAAAAAAAAGCTGCAATGAAAGAAAAGTTTGAATCTTTACTAAATGAGCGTGATGTGAAAGAGAACAGTTCTTTGCTCACCCGTGAAAAATTATTAAGTTTGATAGCTGATGTAAAGAAATCTAAAACATCAGATAAGAAAGTACCACGTGATTATTGGTTACTTCAACATTACGATGTCCTTGAAGTTCAAGGAGTAGAAAAATGAATAGTCCCAGTAACAAAGGAAACGCCAGATGTAATGTTTTATTGCTCAAGTGATTCTTTGTTTGACATTTTGTACGAAACTCGTTTATCTATAGGGCACGGTGGTAGAGACCGAATGATAAAAGAACTTAATCGTCGTTACAAAAATATTACGCAAAATGATATTAAGATTTTCCTGAATTTTAGTGAATCTTGTCAACAAAAACGCAAAGCGGGCAGAAAAGGTGTTGTTGTTAAGCCCATGATTTTGTCATGTATCTTTTATATTTACATATAATAATATACATGTTTTCTCCCCTTTTTTTAAAGTTACTTATCTTGTTGGACTTTTAGGCATTCCTACCCCCTTGTAAATTACAGGGAAACACTTGTATCAATGTTTAATATACATTAACCTTGTTTATTTCCTAAGAGGGTCTGAGATGTTCCATTAGTGGATAAAATAACAAGTTATAATATTTGTTAGGTAGAGACTAAACATTTATATTAAATGTTTGTGGGAAAGGATAAAATATATAAACAACCGTTTCCGATGAGGACCTGAGATGTTCCATTAGTGAATAAAGTAATATTTATAATATTTGTTATGTTGAAGATTAAACATTTACATTTAGTGGATAATATTTAATGTAGGGTTGAAGGCTCCTCCCTTCATGGCAAGTATAAATACGTATGCAATTTGTAAAGGATTGTATTCTACTTGTGTTGGCAAGACGACTCTATGTCCGATTGCGTTGTACTTATATTCATCTTTACTTAATCAATTTAACTTTAACTTCTGACATCATATCGAGTTATTGTTCAATTACTCCAGGGTAATTGCGAATCCAGTTTTAATTTAGAAAGCCAGACTACTACACGACAATTTTTTCACATTTTTTTTTTTTTTTTTTTTTTGAAAAAACCTTTATTTGCTACATGCTCCATTGCATAGCGCAATATTACATGTTTCGTGTATTAATTACAGTCTATGTAGTAAATACTTAGCCTAGATTATAATTTTGTGTAGCCTCTCAAAATCTATACTATTTACAAATTTCTGAAAAGATTTTAAATATTTATTCACTAGTTCTCTTTTATCTGCTGGCCAATGTCCCCCTAATCTAAGGATGGTTGTTTCTAGTGTTTTTCTTTCATTTTTTAGCACTTCGCACTCGAACAAAATATGGTCAATTGTTTGAATGTTTCTATTGCAGATGCAGGTCGGGTCTTCAATTATTTGGAACCGGTGTAGGTATGCGCCAAGTTTGCCATGTCCTGTCGTTAACACTGTGAAGTTATGTGTGAGGGTGATTTTTAGCCGTAATCTGCATTGTACAGTAGGAAAGAAGGCTTTTGTTATAGCACCTTTGGTTGTAGCTTGCCACTCTGTTTCCCACCTTTCCAAGCAATTGGCTTTTAGAGTTCTTTTGACCGCGCTTAATGGTGTCCTGTTGAAAGCTGCTTCTACTTCAGTGCTGCCAGCTGCCTGCTTAGCCAGACAGTCTGCCTTTTCGTTGCCTGTGTTTCCGACGTGGGCTTTCACCCAAGTGAAATGGAGTACCCAATTATGCCGTTGTAGGTGTGCCGTGATGCATCGGATTCTGTCGATTAATTCGTTATGTTTCTTGTGGTTGCTGAGCAGATCGAGAGTTATCCTGCTGTCGGTGTGAATTGCGACTGATTTTTCTAATCCGTTTGTGTCTATGTCTTCCAGCTTTTCCAGTGCTTTGAGTATGGCGAATTGTTCTGCTTGATTGTTGGAACAATTATTGTGTAGCTTATATTGTAACTGATGGACAGGTTGGTTGTTTACATATATAACTATTCCAGATCCTACTCCGTTGTCGTTCTTGCTGCCATCTGTGTAAATATTTATTGGATAATTTCGTTCATTTTGTTTTGTTATACTTATTTTCTCTGCAGGGTGGGGCCAATGCTCATAGTTCGTAGGTGTATCCAGAATTGTTTCTTCCCCGGCGAGCGTAACAGCTCCTGCCGATTTTTTCGTTATGTTGTAGAATTTAGCAGTCTCCGTTAGCAATATTATTATTGGGGTTAATCCTGTAAGCACACATAGTGCTTCGTATGATGTTGTCCTGTATGCCTTGGCTATCTTTATGTTTATCAATCGCTGAACTCTTTTTAGTTTTTCAGCATTTTTTTTTCTTGTCAGTGATTGGATCCATGCAGGGGCTCCATAAGATGCCATAGGTACTCATGTAGTGAAGACTTCGACGCACACAATTTTAAGGACTGAAGATGGCATATTAAGCCGAAATGCGCATATCCGATTAACAGCTAGAGTACTAGATACACGGATTCTAAAATGATTTTTGTAAGAAGATAACTACAACAAAAAAGAAGTTTCAACATAAATTGCTACAAACTAACACATAAACAATACGCTAATGCCTCTAGATGTATTTTTAATAAGGTATTATAAGATAATATCTGTACTATACATGATATCAGACGATTTGAATAAGAAAAGTGGGTTACAAGGCAATATATTATCATCATTAAGTGTACAGCGGTGTATATAAGATAAACATTGTTATTAGTGAACATTGATAATAAAAGGATCGATAAGATTCTCTAAAATAGATAATTATTGTACAATAAAATATTATAATTTTAAGGTTAATTTATAATTTTTAAAACTGACATTTTAGAATTTAGCAATAATTATATTGACTATTGCGACATCAATCGCTATTTTAATCTTGTATCTTTTAACTTGCGTAATTATATGATATGATAAAATTTTAAGAATAATTGATATAGACTATTGCGACATCAGTCGCTATTTTAAGCTTGTATTTATTTATTGACTTGTATGTTCATATGTAAAAGCTTATAAGAATATAATAATTTTTAGATACCGTGTATCCAGTTTACAATCTCTGTTATTTTATTGTTTTGTGGTTAAGGTGGAACTTTGAATGACAATTAAGCTAAAATGGAAGAGAATTTTGTAACAAACTTATTGATGACTTAAAAGTAACTTGGCCAGAGCTTAAGATCGTGCATGGCAAACCAAGACATAGCCAAAGCCAAGGCAGTGTTGAGAGAGCCAATCAGGACATAGAAAATATGTTGACGACTTGGATGCAAGACAACCAGTCAACTTCGTGGAGTAACGGGTTAAAATTGATCCAGTTTATGAAGAACAGAGCGTTCCATTCTGGTATTAAAAGGTCCCCCTATGAGGCTATGTTTGGTTGCGCAGCTAGAGTTGGACTGTCAACAACTGCCATTCCGAAGGAAGCACTTAATTCGTTGGTCGACGAAGATCTTGTCTGTTTAAAAGAATGCAGTGAAGATATAGTTTGCTTCAAATGTATGGAGCCTGCCCATATATCATGTTCGGAAGATTATGTTTCAGAAGATGAAGTTGAGCAGAAAATCTGCAAATTGTGTTTTAATGAACTTAATGTTCAAAGAGAAAGAGAAAAGTCTAAAAAATGTTTAGAAATTCAAGCGAAAAGATGAAATTAATGTCGGATAAATCTCATTGTGAAACCTCTGTGGGGTTTACCGTCCGTATCCCAGTGCCTGAAGTTGACATAGGAAAAGGTGATGCCAAATCTATTTTAGCTATCATCATAAAAATAACCGAAGAAGGATTTTTCCAATCGGGCACAAGAAACGGCCGCATAAAACAATGATATTCCCGATCCCAGTTCAGTGTCTGCGAACAAAAATTAATTAAAATCGAAGAAGTACCGGATGTAGAAATATCGCTCCGGTCGGTTGCTACAGCTCAAAGTTTAGGTACTGGTCAGGGATTTAATAAATGTTCGTGTAAAACCCAGTGTATCAACAAAAAATGTTTTTGTTTTAGAAATAATGTTCTTTGTAATTCCAAGTGTCATTTTAGTAATCCTTGTTGTAACAAATGATTTTATGGTACGTTTCCATAAATACCTTTTATACGCTGCATAAATTAGATAAATTGCTTCTTTTTCATTTTAATTGTCTATCATTAGTTTATTTATAGAATACCTAGTTATTTCATAGAATAACTGGTTAAAGTGTCAAATTATTAACATATTACACACTTTAACGGAGACGATAAGTTATTTCATGGAATAACTAGGTATTCTATAAAATAACTGCATTATATACTTTAACGGTAACATATAAAAGAAATTAAATTTATGTGTTCCAAAATGAATATTATTCTCTCCGATAATAATGTTATTCCCCCAAAATTAACTTTTCTCTGTACTCTAAATTTTAAGGATATCTTCTGAACTTAGGTTTAGTTTATATAATGTTGAAATTCCTTTTTCCAGAATGATCTTTTAAAGAAACATGTTATGCTATTTCTACTACATAAAATCTGGCACAGGGTAACGTTTACTGGAGCAATGCGAAACCCTTGGTGAGTCACGTGGTAGTCTGCTCCATAAAACGTGAGATTTATAAGGAGGCGTGAAGGGAAAAGCCTCCTAGACCTCGTGTAGCTGAGGGAAAAGCTGTAGGTGACGTAAAGGGGATGTGAAATGTTAGATCCGGTATCAGAATGATCACTGCCTTGTTATTGCGTTTCCTACGGAAAGGATACAGCATAACTACGTCCATGGATCAATGTTACTGCGGGGATTCCCATGGTTTGGTAATGGCTTAACTTTCTATGCACATAATGTAATAGTCCAAGGTTGCGGGTTCGATCCCGGCCCAGGTCGATGGCATTTAAGTATGCATAAATATGATGGGGCCATGTCAGTATATTTAATGGCATATAAAAGACTTCCTGCGGGACAAAATTCCGGCACACCGGCGACGGTCACAGGCCTAAGGTGCAGTACATCCCCGTCGTTACATAACCTTATACTAATCAACCATAATGTAACAGCAGTTTTCCTTTGCAAAACTAATGACGAATAAATTGAGGTCTTGTTGATGTAAGGGAAATACTTGCTTATAATTGGGATGTCCTTACACTAGAGCACGTGGTGCAATGTGGATATCTTGAGAGCGAAAGGATGTCTGGCTTGAACACTGTATCAAACGTCATTTAGATAGTTACATAATAACTGTTCTTTCTATACCATCCTTGTTGCTGTTGTCATAAAACATAAAATTGTTTATACTGTCTTTGACATTGTTTTCAAGTATAAATTTGTTTTAAATTCTGTAGGGAATGAAACCCTAGTCCTCTAGGACGTGTTCACTCTCATTCCAATCCTAATCCCGTCCAGGTCTCCACAGAAGATAATAGTTAAATAAACTGGCAGTCAATTTCATTTTTGCTTATAAAACTGAGCCAAATCAAAGATAAAATATCATTATTCAGTCGAGGTCCGTTAATTGTAAAATATAATTCATATAATGACAGTTGACTATAAATGTATCGATCCGCCATTATCTTGAGGAATAGAACAGTGAGTGCATTTATTTTATTGGCATCCTCTAAATTCTCTTCCTTATAATAGACTAGTTCAAAAGACCCGGCGTCGCCCGGGTTTTCTATTTTGTAATTGGAAATTAACTCATGAAGGACTTTCAATTTTTAAGTTACACGTCCTTTCATAGGTATTTAGAATTTGAAATAGGAAGAACGACTTATCACACTCAAACTATTCCCTCAGAAAACGCTTGATATAGCTTTTTATGGCTCATAGAGAATGTAGGATTTTGCATCCCATCGCTTGTACAGTGCACAGCAAGCCAGGTAGGGGTTCAATTAAGAAGAAACATAAATTCCGGTAACATAAAATTGTATTGTCTTTGAGGAATATTTATTTCTCACTCTCATGTTACCATAAAACCGTTTTGGGATGAAATTAAATAGAAATGCAATATCACTTTCATACTTCTCTCTCCAAAAACCTGCGATATAATAATATACATAATACCGTACCTTCGTATTGTTTTCTCTATGTCCAGGGTATGTGACTGCATTATTTTCGTGGATTTCATTCTTTAATGTTTATTTACAACATCAATTATATTGATAGCTTTTCTAATTTGTGAAAGTCACATTTCATTTATTTCCAAACCCATCTGAGAACACTGGCAACAATATGTTGCCATGTCAACTGTGATTTTGATTTGATAATTATGTGTAAAATGGGATTCAGAATACTCAAAAACATTTGATTTTTGGAATTTAAAATCAATTTTTTCAAAATCCTTTCTTAGTGAGCACCTACATTAAGAAACGAAGGTACTGTCAAAATTCCAAGTCTTTAGGCTCTACGTTGATTCTCTGTCATTAGGCTGTCAGTCAGTCAGTCAATCAATCATTCATTCATTCATTCAGTCAGGACAAAGCCTCTTATATATATAGAGATTGCAGAATAGAGGCAAACACAAAGCCATTAACCTCTCACTTTATGAATAATTTATTGTTCCATTATTTTGTATGTGGTTGCGAGTGATTACTTATCATTTGAAGTCTATCAACACAGATTATATAGCGTACGTTTTTAAAGTGCGCCCTTGGGACATGATTACCACATTTACATGGTGGATGGTGTTAAAGCCGCCATTAAACACAGAGCTATTCACACTTTCATCAGCCAGATTGGATTTTGTAAAAATATCAGCTTTGTATATACCACTAACCCGAGTAACTATTGATGAGCATCTTTTTCTATTGTTGACATGTTGAAGCCTCTGTAAAATTTAACTTGTATTAAATTTGTTATGGTTATGATAAGTACTCAGCATTTGTCTTTACGACTGCAGAAACCATGAAAGACCCAGATTAAATTGTTTGCAATGGGGTTGATTGCTCCTGGGTAAGCATCCATGTACACCATGTAAATAAAAATAGGCCCTAAGTTGTTAACGAATAACATTGCCGAGAAATGGCGTAGAAATATCTAGGAAGAATATGTAGAAAAATAATATATATTATGCAAGAAATCTTTCCATCGTGAAATGAATACAAGCTGTACTCGACATTGAGATGACTTGTAAGTCAGACTTCATGAAATGTTTGAAATCACGTTTTTGTTTCTGAGTGTTCAGATTTATTAAGGGTTACTACGATTTATTGCATTACAAAATAACAGACATACAAGGGATTTCCCTATATGGAAGACTAGCATGTGCCCGCGGCTTCGCCCGCGATAATTATTTCAAAAATTAAAAATTATGAGCATAATAGTTAAATCATTATATTTATTAGCACCTAAATCACGTGAATTACATACCACGTTTAGATAGCGTCGCCTGGTAAAAGCGACCTCAGATTCGAGTTCCTTGGCCTAGAAAACCCCTGTATAGTGAGTTTCGTCCAAATCGAACAACGTTTGACCATATTTAGGCCAATATTGATTATCCCTCTTATTATTATAATAATAATAATCCTCTTCGGTGTAGGTTGAAAATTTCATATGTTTGCGTGCCTTGACATTATAAACAAATGAATCGACCAGCGTGAGCTACAACATTCAAGCGATCGCGATGGTTTTATGTCCAAGGTACGACAAAAATAGCCAAAGCCAACTGTAATTTATTTGACATTGAAATGTATCTGAAAACTGATGCTTCGAAAACGCAAAAAATACACGTTTTTTGCCATTTTTTCACTCATAACTCACGAACGAAGACGAAAATTAAAATTCCGGCTTCGAGGTGCATTTTCTGACACTTCAGTTCACTTATGTTTAAAATTTCAGATCTCTGCGTTGAGTAGATTTCGCTGGGCATCGCGGACAGACAGACAGACAGACACTTCCTTTTATTAATATAGATTAAACGTTATTATAGCCTATGTTTTGAGATTCCCTGAATAAAAATAAGAAGATATGACTGTGTGTGTCAAATCTTATTTAGAGAAAGATATTTAGTATTTGTATTACGTATCTCCCGTGAATGAAAAGAACCGTGGTGAAGAAATCCTTTAATTTCACCACCACTTTATATGAAGGTAATTTAATTTACCTATTTATCACAAAAATGACCCTATCGATTTGGTTTAAATTCAAGAACTAAGAACCTTACTCAATCATATTCATGAAATCAGTTCAAACCGTCTTTCGTTACTTTCCTCTTATTAAAATGGATACCTCTATAGTTTGAATAGTTATTCAATTAATTATGATATCCATTTAACTTTTACCTTCTTTTTTAATGCCACTTCCCCAGCTGTGTGACTCACTTGTCAACAAACTCGGCTGTTTTTGTGAGTCCTGTCTGAGTGTGAGCACCGGCGTAATGTGGCACATTTCACATAAACTTGTAAGCAAAGTAGGTGGATGGTTAACTTTATTAAGTTCCTCACTTGAGTGCAGATGTCATGACGTCAGCTGTCATTATCTTTTCTGTAGGCACAAAGATCCGTACACTAAAAGGAAGGAAAGAAAGAAAGAAAGAAAGAAAGAAAGAAAGAAAGAAAGAAAGAAAGAAAGAAAGAAAGAAAGTAAAATAAATAAATAAATAAATTAATTAATTATCCGCATTTGAATTATCCTTTGAGATGCTTATTCTCGACAAGAAGAAATTTGTACATTCTCAATCTCCAGCCACCGAGCTACGGAAAACGACGCCACATTCTTCATCCACAGTGATACTTATGAGACGTATTTTCTACCTTCGTTTCTTTTATGGTCTCTCAATTTCCTTTCCGCCTCTTGAAATCATACGTCACGTCTGTAATTGTATCCCTGGTTCTTTTCTCGAGTTCTTTTTTTTCCCATCTCAGTTCTCTTGCCTTCTTAGTTCCTGTGTTCTTCAAGTCTCCACAAACCTGACAACTCATAAAGCGTTGGTTCCTCTCATTCATAACTCGATACAGATGACGTTAATACATGAGGATTATTGTATTCTTGAAGAGAATATAATAACAATTTCTCCAGAAATAAAAGGATAAGTTACGTTATCCAAAATAAAGAAATGCATAGAGCACGTTACATCTGGCATCTCTGCTGTATTGGGACAGTTTAGTAAAAGTGTTCCCTATACAGGCCAGAGGGTACAGGAGGTTGAGGTTCCAAGACATTCGGCACAGGAAAGGTGGTAAGGTTCAATCTTACACACCGGCCGCCTTTACCCCTAGGATTGCTCCTGGTACTCATTCCTGTTAGAGGCTGAGTCGACCCCATGGCTATAGTGCCACCAGAAGGATTAGGTCAATTGAAAAACTCCATCGACCTTATCAGGGATCGAACCCGCGACCTCCGGTTTGTAGCGCAACGCCTTAATTAACTTTCATTTGTTATTTTTGTCGAGCTCATCAGGAAGGTTGGAGGGAGGCATCTGAATCTGTCTTTTCACATGATATTCGTAGAAATTACAATAAAACCAAAACATACTAAAAAACAACTATAGCAAAATTGTGATTCCGTTGCTGATGGTGATGATAGCTGCCTTTAATTCCGGTGTGAGGTTATGTTTTACTATCTCCCATGTCTACAGTTAGTCTTAGCTTGTGAACTGCAGTTATGATTATGTCTATCAGAAAATCAGAGGCAGATATAATAATAATAATAATAATATTTTATTTAACCTGGAGAAGTTAAGACCGTAAGGTCTTTTCTTCCACTTCACCAGGAAATAAAAGTAGGCTACATTAGTTGTTACATTATGGCATAATAAATAACATAAAATACGTTAAATGACATTACATAACACATTAAATTATTTAGAATACATTAAATGACACACAAATGATACGAAAGAAATTAAATTGTACAAAAATAATTTAGTTACACAATAGTATTAAATGATAGAAACTTAAATAACATGATACACCATTAAGATACACTAAAAAAAGATACACTATTGATAAGAAAAAATATACACTATTAGGTACTATGTATATGTGCTGTTAACTGCGATTTGAAGGTTGACAGTGACCGACAGTCCTTGATGTGAGATGGTAAAGAATTCCACATTCGGATGACTGAAGTAGTAAACGATGATGAGTAAAGAGATGTATGATGTTTAGGTATTGCGAGAATATGATCTTGCTTGGATCGGGTGTTTATGTTATGATGAGATGAAAGAGTTTGAAAGCGTAATGACAGATAGTGAGGACAGGAAGTGTGAAGAATTCGATATAGGAGGCAGAGAGAGTGCAGTTTTCTTCTGTCGTCCAGTTGAAACCATGCTAATGTTTCAAATGCTGGCGTAATGTGATCTGACTTACGAATACCACAAATGTAGCGAACGCAAGCATTATGAACACGTTGTAGTCTCTGTCCTAGTTTGGAGCTCAGGTCGCTTAGTAGAATATCACAGTAATCGAAATGAGGCATTATGAGTGTTGATACGAGTGTTTTCTTCAATGAAGAAGGTAGAAAGTTTTTTTAGTCGTTGGAGGGCGTGAAATATAGAGTATATTTTTTTGCAAATTTCTTTTATATGGATGTTCCAATTTAAGTTACTGTCAAAATGAAAGCCAAGATTTTTTACATGCGGACTAAATGGGACAATGCTTCCGTTTAATTTGACGGGTGTTAAATTTTCCACATCGACATTTTTCAACAAATTACGATGCCCCTTTAAGATCGCCTGAGATTTTCCTGCATTAATTGTAAGTTTAGAATGTCTTGCCCAATTAGTTATTGTTTCAAGATCGTTATTAATTTCATTTATAGCCATGTTAATGCTGTCAGGTCGTGTATGTTTATACAGCTGTAAGTCGTCAGCGTAAATATGGTAGTTAGTGTCATTACCAATGGTGTTACAAACGTTGTTTATGTGTATAGTAAACAGTAATGGTCCCAGCACTGAACCTTGTGGCACTCCACGTTCTACAGGCCTCCATGAAGAAGACTGGTTTCCCACAATAACACGCTGTTGGCGGCCGTAGAGGTAAGAATGAAACCACTGGACAGTGTTTTCTGACAAGTGGAAGGTTCTGAGCTTAGAGATGAGTAATTCAAAATTTACTGAGTCAAAAGCTTTAGAAAAGTCAATCAGTGTCATAATCGTCAATTTGCTGTCATCCATAGCTTTGCGAATGTCCTCTGTCACATTGAGCAACGCCGTCGCAGTGCTGTATCCGGAACGAAAACCTGACTGATATGGATTGAGGTAGTTATGTTCATTGAGATAATCCCTCAGTTGTTTGTGTATAATTCGTTCCAGTGCTTTGGACAGATATATGTTAGAGATGAAAATGGAAACTGGAGAAAACTGCATAATGACGAACTTCATAACCTGTACTCACCGGATATAGTAAGGGTAATTAAATCACGGAAGATGAAGTGGGGGAGAAAAGACATATCTAAAAAAATACTGACTGGGAGATACGAAGGGAAAAGACCACTTGAAAGACCTAGACGTGTTTGGGAGGAAAATATTAAAATAGATTTAAGGGAAGTAGGATTTGCGAGGGATGGATGGATGGAGTTAGCACAGAATAGGGTTGAATGGCGGGCTCAGGTAAGCGCGGCAATGAACCTCCGAGTTCCATAAAATAGATAATATTCTTTAACTTCCTTTGTAATGGTCCATTCCCATTGAGTAAGTAAGTATTTTGTACTATTGTTGCTCTTGCACTTAAAAAGAAGACAACATTAAAGTGGGTTGTGTTGTGGCTCTAAATGTATATTAAGCTAAGGAATTTGAAGATAGGAATACTGCATTAAATTGGTTTCTGAAAAGTAGTGACATGCATTTTTTTTCTATTTTCAGGTAAGGACAGCCCATAATGAGAGGAAAAGTAAGCCAGTGAACATATTAAGAACAATAATTAGTATGTATTTATATTTCTTAATGTAATTTATTCGTGTTCAGCGCGTAGCCTAGTTTTCGGGCGAGAGGTTTCAGAACGGTCAGATTTAACTTTTGACATGAAAGTCATGAATTTCTTGAAATCTGCTCAATATTTCGTTTTAAGCTGCGTCTCCATTGATATACATTTAACACCAACATGTCAATATTAAGAAGTTGATATTGACATGTATATTGGAATTTCGCGTTCCAATTGACTTGACATGCAAACCCAGCGTGTTGCACTGAACATTTTGAGATGTTAATTTGTTTTCCGGAGAAAATGGACAAGTCAATAAATTGACTAGTCGGTCGATATCGGCTTTGTTTCGGGAATTTCCGGGAAACAAAACGCAGTCGACAGCTTCCTCAATATTCCCGGCATCAATTTTGTATTATATATTTGGTATATCAGTGTTCTCAATAGTATTGCATCTACTTTTAAAATTATTTTTTATGGCATACTCCATTGTTGAAAAATGTGATAGTTATTTTGAGAAGATCAAGACATCTGTACAAAATTACCTTTGTTATTGTGTGGGAAATGATTTGTTGGATATTTGTTTGATCCCAATGTCCTATAAATAAGACAGTGTGTTTATCTCGATTCATATGTTCTAACATAACATAGTTAATGGGAATTTAACTACACACAGAACATTTTGAATGTTTTCTTTATATTTTTAACCCGAGTTGGTTCTTGTCGGATCTCAAATAATCATAAATTTGTTAAGGAGGAACATACAGCTTTCGATGCTGGAAAATAGGTGGTTTCATTATTTTTTTCTCAGCAATGAATTGTTCTGTAGCCTTTCAATCTGGCCTGTTCTATATTGACTAGTTTTAAAATTGCATACTATTCTCAGAATTAATTTAGCTATAACAGTTAATGGGTAATTATTCAAGTTAACTCAATAACAAAGTTAACGTTATCTGAGATAATGCGTACACCATCCCTGGCTTCACTGAATATCAGTTGTGTTACCAAAATATTCGTAATACAGAAAATAATACTAAATGGATAGTACAACAAATTCGAGCAATTGTAAAACTTGAGTATTTCTTTTTTTAGTCACCCACAGCTATTGTTATTGCATTACCATGTGAGAACAAAGCCATAAATAACTTTTCTGATATCTACAACATTTGATTTTTTTAAATAATACAAACTGTCTGTGGATTATCAATGAATCATGTTACCGGAGTTTATAAATCTTACAGTTTCCAGCAAATTCCGACAGTATTTTATTATAACCTTTTATAAATTCAAAAAGGCACTCCATTTTTAACTTGTAAGATTTTATACAGGCAGTGATTGAAATTTTTTTCGGCGCTGCATTTCACTTTCTGCATCAAGATATTCAAAATTAAATTAAATAATGCCTTTATATCTTAAGTTCTGTTACTGTAATTCTAAGAATTTTTGTTACAATATCGTCAATATTTTCGTTCTCTCGTCAGAAACTGGAGGATTATTTTGAGTGAAATAAAGTCTTCGCTACAGGAAATGCATTTTATGTATCCTTCAGTCAGTGTTTACAATTAAGCTTCCATAGACTCAAAACATTCCGTTTAACCTCTAAAATGCAGCAAGAACAAGGGTTTGATTCAATAAAATTGACGAATAACGCATAAAAGGGAAAACATATCCTTTTAGTCCCAATGTCCTTTGAATATTTCAGCATAATATGGGCTAACCCCAAAGCTTGTGGCTATAGGGTTCATTATAATTTCAGAGTAAATCTACATGGAATAATTAACCCTTACAGAGTAATATACATGATTGGAGATTTGAAGGGAAGGTAGTAAATGAACAATGATATTGCTATTATGCTATTCATTAAAAGTTGATGAAATGTGTTCAACATGAGTTTTTTAACAAATCCATGTAGGCCTATATATACCTCCTAAGAAGCGATTATTAATCACTTTTTGGCGTCCTATACATATGGCACTGGGCTCTAACGTGTTAAAGGTTAGATTTCATAATATGTGGCTGTACAGTTATCTCACAAGTTAACCCATTTCATCGAATGTAATGGAATTTCACAAAGTGAGTAGTTTAAACAGCAAGTAAGCTATGGAGCCAAACAAAAGAAACTTCATTATCAGCACTGGGAGCTTATCGGTTGCTTTACTAAGAAAGTAATATTATATATTATATTGAAAGTTAGGCGGATAAATAAAATCAGTTTAAGTTCTTTTGTTAGATTTGATTGTATTATTCTCTGTAATTGGCAGCCTTAGGTTAAAGCAGCTATACTGTAGGTATTTTCATCTATTTATGTGTATAGTTTGGTAGTAGAATTCATTAAATTATTTAAATGACAGCCATTTTGATTTTGACTGAATATAAAGCTCGTCAATTAAGAAGGTTTCATTTGCCTCAGAACACATTATAAAGTGATGGTTAGTAAATTAGTAAAACTGAAGTTTGAAATTTAGGCTATATAAAAATTTATTGACATATAAATATTTCCTTTCTAATACTTATGCCATAATTTGTATTACTTGTAAGAAAAGTTCTAAAATTTGTTGATGAGTTTTATTTTTTGTTATCATTACTCACATAAATTCATATAATGCCATTAAAAGATTTCTAGAAAAAAAGTAATCCTCATAAAAACGTAATTCGTGAGAAAGCACAATTTACCTGTAACAGTATTTTCCACTTCATAACCAATTACTTTAAATATCCATAAGTGTGTGATATTTACCACATTCTTATGAAATAACTTTAATGTGAATATAACTTGTTTTAGAAATGCCTTAAAAGAAGTCTTCCACTCAATGTTACGTTAACCGTATCTTAAGGTCTTTGGTACCCCAAGTCCTTCTTATCCCGTAATGTAACCGCTTATTTTATTTGGGAATGTCTATCGTCTCAGATTTCAGTTTCTCTCATCATTTGATTTGGTTAATCTGAAACGCCCTGTAGAATGGAAATTGGCTATCAGATTGCCCTGTAGCCGCAATGTTAGGAGGCTTAGAATTCCGGTCTGTTTTCATTGATCCCGTACGTCCAGAGAATTCAGCCATTGATGGAGCAATCAAGGCATTCAGTAGCATTGATTCCATTTTGGTCCTGAGATGAAATTATAAAGATGTTGACGCCCAGTCAAGTAGGCTATAGATATTTCTCATACAGAATCAGTTTAAAGTCCTTCAATAATTCTTCGGCTCATTAATCTTTCTACTCTGAATCCGCATATAGGAGACTTGAGTGGCAATTTAGGAGCTATTGCATTCTGTGAACTCATCATATAGCTTGTGTCAGCAATTTTACTAAGAAGTAGTGATTGCTATACATGCCCTGCATCACTATTCACTATCAGCTGAATGCTCATAGCATGTATACATATCATGCCTGTCCCAATTTCTCCATAATGTGAATTCTTTTAAAAGTCAAGTTAAAATAATTTTAAATCCCTGTTACCAAGTGTCATGCCAAGGATAAGTGGGAGTCGAGTGGTCTTGAACTAAATCAATAATGAGACAGACAATGGAATCAGTTTTATTACAAAAAATAAATATATTCATAGGGACCTTGAGTTGGTGTTACAGAATTG
The DNA here is from genome assembly GCA_964059195.1 of Ectobius pallidus. Lineage (NCBI taxonomy): Eukaryota > Metazoa > Arthropoda > Insecta > Blattodea > Ectobiidae > Ectobius > Ectobius pallidus. Next base: position 579,195 of record CAXKWD010000007.1, on the reverse strand, counting down.
AGTAAAGAGCAATTAAATCGCATGGGGTTTCAGTGTTAACTCTGGCAGCGTTAAGTGCTAAGATCAGATCTTGTAGCTAACCAACGGATATCAGATACCAATCAATGAGTAGGCCTACTTAATAACCTCCGTACGCAGCTCTGCCTAAAGCAGACTGAATGTTCTAAAGAAGGGAAAAGTCCTGACCATTTGATTACCACATTTGTCCGTCATTGGTCCACCTGGATCATAGCTAACTCCTTCTTTATGCAAAACATAATTATGTCGAGACAAGCGAGTTGTAACCTTGATCGCTAATTTGCAATTCTAATTTATTATCAAAATAAGCGAGATTACCAATGTTTAATGTATGGCTTAAGTAATATTGATTTCTACGCTAACGCATCGGTACAAAGCTCGATGCTGGTGTAGGGCATGGCAATGCAAACCATGGAACATTATTTCGTCACCTGTCCATCGAGGTAAGGAAGGAAGACGCTTCAGATACTGAGGACATTAATATTTAACATAATTACGTATTAATATTATTTTCGTATTTAGGGGTAGAAAATTGGGTTAGCAATACATTCATAATACGATACGTACCTAAATGGGTGTATAGGCCTAAGTATAATGTTAATTCTTGATTAAATAAATAAATAAATAAATAAAAATAAATGAGTATACATTAACACAGCTGAGGACTTGAATTCACTCACATAACTTGCTTAACTCATATTGATTTGTGTGTCTATGATTGACGATTGGCTCATTGTTTGACAAGTACTGAGCTTCCGTATCTAGTTTAATTACTAGAAATGTGTTTAGCATGAATTTAGAGCACGCAAACGAAACAGCCGTATTCATAACGATTAACTTTTAATCGAATGAAAACTTCAAACGTTGTAATAAACTGAAAGCACCAGGTCTTGTGCCAGGAACAACTGTTTAAACTTTTTTATAGGAAGTGATTTTAAAAACGAGCTATTCAATTTGTAGTTACATGTACACAACCACTTGTTCAGAGTTAATTAACGCATTATACAGTAACTGCCGAACTGGAAGCCATGTTTATTGAACGATTTCTGCTATTTAATATCCTAGCTCACTTTACATTATTACAGTGTTTCGTGATTTGTCACGAATAAATCTGTGCAAGTGCATCATAGATAACAAGCTATGTTAGGATTGTGGTTTTAGAATTCTATGTTAGAGTTTGTATTAAGTTTCCATATCTGCTAAGAAATTAGGACTATATCTCGCTGTTCTCTCGCAACTAACCTACATTTTTACTTCCTCTGCCCGTACCATAGGAACTATAGGTAGAGGAAGTATTGTTTTCGACCCCCAAATTCGAAGTTGAGTTTTTAGCATATATACACGTTTCAAGGCCCCCTGAATCCAAAAATAGTATTTTTGGAATTATGTCTGTGTGTCTATGTGTGTATGTCTGTGTGTATGTGTGTGTGTGTGTCTGTCTGACTGTCTGTCTGTGTGGATATCTGTGAACAGGCTAGCTCCGAAACGGAAAATCGTACGAAAACAAAATTTCGTATTTGGGTCAGGTACCTTCTGAAGATGTGAGGCGAAGATTGGCGACAAGTTTCTCTTATTTTCAAGGGGACTTTACATGAAGAACTTTTCGTTTTTCCCGGGTGACACGCCAAGAAGAGCACTTTACCAAAGTAGGCCGATAAAGTCCTTATGGCAACTGAAAAATCCAGATGCCAGTGACCAGTCGTACCAACCGTTACAGGGTTTGAAACAAAATACTTGGCCATAAAACCACAAATATAAGGCAACATTGTTTCTTTACTTTATTCAGAAAGTTCACCAGGTTCTTTTTATTCACAAAACTCTTAATAATATAGTTTAACAACAAATATAGGCCTAAGACAATTTTTCTTAATTCGTCCGCTAAAGTGTTATTTTGCGTACTTGATACATAGCTATTTCGGAAGTTTTACTAATATTAATACTAATTTAAAATTAAGTAGTAGGCTAAATATTAATGTTACCGTTACTTTATATAATCTCTATAATGGCCCGTGGTGAAGTGAAAGAAAAACTTATATCTTAAGTCTCCCCATGTAGAATTAATCATGTTATTATTACTATTGTTATTATTGTTACTATTATTATGGTTATTATTATTAGGCGTACAATTATTATAAATATAGTTTCCTAGTTATATAATAGCAGGGCCTAAGCAAGTGACCGGTGTGAAAGGAATTTCGTAATGCAGGACTTGTTTAACATAATATCTGCAAATATAAAGACGTGGGTTGCCAACTATCCCATATATCCCGGGAATGTCATGCATTTTGACTGTATACACAGCATCGTTAACCGGTAGAAGATACTGGGAGACTGGTACCGTATTTAATTAATTGCAAGATGGTGCTTGGCACGTTGGAAAACCAAACATATATACATCTGTAATTTGCTGTTCTGATCTTAACTACCCTGTGTCGTATGTAACGTGCTATGAGAACCGCTCATATCAACTTCATGTAAATTGCTCAACTATCTAACTGTATCATATCCACGTGGTGAGGTTTGAAACCCTAGAAAGGTATAACCACTGATGTCTGTAACATCAAACTGAATTTACATTGTATTTACCCCTTTGTGAGGGTAGAAATGAAGCAAGTGTCCAATTAATCAGCTTACAATGTTTAAAATAATTACTAAGCAAATACAACACAAAACAACACAACACCTGTAATAACTCCCTCAACACGGACAGAGACGATGTTTCTCATGAACACAATACTATTCTAGTGTATCCGATTTGAATGTATTTGCGTTTCAGAAACCTACAAATGTAATGGAGCAATAAGTGACATGTTATGTTATTTTAAGTAATGTAACTCATATCTTTCCACTGGTAAAGTTATCTTTTGTCTGCCTTAACTTGGATGTGGAGTGCAGGAAAAGATAATTAAATGTTTTGCTTTCACTTCATTAGATATTATAAAAGGAGTTGACTTACAAAATGCAGTTATTGTACAACTTTGTGTTTGTAAGAAAACGCAAAAGACTGATTGTGAAAAATATAAACGTGAACATTAATGTATTTCCGTGGTAATTAGAGAAAATCATCCTTTTGTGGAGAAATGTCGTGGAATCCATTTTGAATAGGAAAACAGAACAAACAGCATTTTAGTGATTAAACGAAAATAGTTTGATATTGTTAATATGCTGTTTTAAATTCTCGATATATCACTTAGGCCTACTACATTTTACCCACTGGATTTCCGTAATATCAATTGTTTTCTTTGGTGAATCATATTTCAAAATCAGTAAATTGAAAACACTTTTGAACCTGAATCACCTTCCCAACCACAAAGGTGACCCCAGTGAACTTCATTACAGTCAGAGATTGCTTTTGTGCTATGGCACCCTCCAAATTAGTGAAATAATCACACAGCCTATCTGCAATAGAATGCCTACACATTCTATACTACAGCTTCATTTTGGGAACTAACATTATTTTCAACATTAGTACTAACTCCGTGGCACTACATCCCTGAAGGGAGAAGGCCTACCACCGGACCGCTGCGTCACCTACCATGGGCAGATGGAGGGCATTTGGTCAGCATGGTTAATGGCCGTTAATGGTGGTTTCCATGACCGGAGCCGCTACTTCTCTATCAAGTAGCTCCTCAGTTTGTATCACGAGGATGAGTGCACCCCTACCAGACCTCCCAACCTCAGCAAAATCCGAGGAGGTACCGGGATCGAACCCGGGCCGACGGATCCGTAGTCAGCGACGCCAACCACAAGACCAGCCGGCGGTCTTATTTTCAACATTACGGGAATAATAATAATTACCGGCATTACTATTATTGCATTTTAATTTTTATATTATTTTTTAGTAGGTTCAATAATTAGGTGTCCATACAATACATCTGAATTCCGTAATTTTTCCCCCTTTGTGGTGCCATGACTGATATCACCAACCACAGAGAAACATCCTTCACTTTCCACATTGGCACTGTGGTCAGTATCAAAGCTTTGGTAACATTTTCCACCTGGCGTTGTGCATAACAGTGACAAAAATAATTATGAGAGTCAAGCGGCGAAGTACAAACAGAGTTTTTAATGTAACTTCACACCTTTGTAGTTACGAGAAAACGGCATTTTCATCACGTTCATAATGATATTCCACGAATAACCTTTTATTTTTGGAAAAACAACATTTTCTAATACATTTCTAATTTTCGTTAAATTTTCTCTGCATTATCTATAATAGTATTTTTCATATTTTATGAATTTGTTAAAAATTTGTACACTGTGTGAAAAAACATTTATTCAAAACTATTTCCACAAAAATACCTGAAAACCAGTCATCATTAGTAAAAAAAAAAACTTAAATTGTGGGTTTTGCGTCGTGAACAATAGGCCGAAATGTTAGGCCTAAATAAGCCTCAATCAGGATGTAAAGTGAGCCATTTTTATTGTCAATACAATTTTTTAAAACTTTTGAGGATAATGATTAAAGTAAGTTATACTCGTATATCGTAAATATCAAGGTTGATTATTAGGGTTCGGATGTTTATGACCTAAAAAAGTGGAAAATATGACTGCAAATATGACCTTAAAATGACTAAATATGATTAAAAAATCCGAAATATAACCTAATGAAAAAGTATTTTCAAAAAATAAATGTTTAAAGACACTAAATTCCTATTCACATGAATTTTATCAAATAATCACTTTTTAACAATTTTGGTGGTTTACAGTTATGCTTGTAATGAACTTCTATTTTTAAAGAATTTGTTTGATCGCTTCATCAGTTCCAAATACCCGTAATATTTTGTAAGCCTTGCGTGTCCCTATAAAATAAGGACAAATGCATTAATATTAAAATTTAAGTTAATTTTCATAAACATTAAATTAATTAATAAAATTTCAAATTTAACTCGATCATGTAGTACATAGGCTACATTGTATAATTGAAGAGTGTAACCCAAATAGCTTCTAAGTGTCATTTTTGTAAAAAAATAGTTTTTGCATCAAAACCCATCTATATGTCACTGCCAATTCGCCCAAGACACGGCTATGTGCCACAGTATTTAGTTTAGTTCAAACATTGATCACAAGATGAAAGCTCTGCTATGTCCCTCATGCATTTAGGAATACAATTTTTACTATAATTCCTAAACAACTTTTTGTCACTTAGCAGGTATTTGGGTTACACTCTTCAATTTATATCTGAAATATGACGTTAAATTACAAATATGACCAAAATATGACCAAGAGCACAAAAAAGCCCAAAATATGACTTTGTATGCAAAATAAAAACTATCCGATTAGAAAAACAAGCGTGCAATTCGTGCTTAATTTGAGTTTGCGGCAAGAGCGGAGATCAGGATAAAAATATGACATGTCATAAACATCCGAACCCTATTGATTATAGTTTCTCGATTATTATGTGAGACTTCTTTAAGGATAATTCTGTTGGTTTTGTGCACCGTCTTGTGGATTTATTGATCTCAAACTGCCAATCCACGTTGCCTTGTTCGGAGTGTAGATAAATGTCTTTCCACTAAAGTCATCAATCAAGTTTTTCTTCTCCGTTGACTTCCAAAGTAACTGGGAAATTGGAAGAAAAATGTTTGAACAAGGGAATAAACGCATTGCATTGCTCAACTGTCAGACAAGCGCATTTATTCTGAGACTCATCCACACTTAGTTATCGTTTTTCTTCAGTCTTGGAGATAATAGGAATAGAGGGAACCCGGACATAAGCTCCTAAAGTAATGACATGATGTAAGTTAGGTCGACAATCATAGGAAACAGATTCCCTCTGGCGTGGACAGGGAAAGTCGATGGTCAATGGTTCAAATCACAGTTTTCTCGTCACAGTTCTCTGATGATGTAAATTTTCGTAACTATACACGACGATGGATGGGGAAGCATGCCTCCTACATTAACATCATTGCAAAAAACTCTCCCTAGATTACGCTACCCAACTCAACTAACCTATTCAGAATTTAATTTCTTTAATATTCTTCAAAATTATAAGCATTCATCTACATTTTTTAAAGATTTCGAGCTTGGTACCGGTTCCACATGAATACAGCCCAAGACTCAGTAAAACTTTTCATTCGATATAAACCAAATGCTCCACTTCTGTTGGTCTGTTTTGGTCCTTGTCTTTTCATATTTAAAATTAAATCACATCTAAGTTTATCTTACGTAGATTCCTCAAATATAGTATTTAAAGTAATCATATAGGCTCTAAGCTGTGGAACCATTTTAATTATTTTCTATAACTAAGTCTGATCCTCCTTTCAGTTCACATTTATTAATTGTCAGTATGATACTTTGTGAGATTGTGTGGGGGACTGGAAAATGTCTGTACACACGATAACTAAATTACACTTTACCGGATTTTAATGAAACTTGGTTTGCGCGTTTATAATGTTCATGGGAAGAAGCCTCTTGATATTGGACCAAATCGGTTGACCGGTACCGGAGTAAAACCCAATTTAGTGTCTATTTTAAAGGCGCGATAACTCAAATACGCTTTATCGGATTTTCATGAAACTCGGTAGGCCTATAGGCATTTATAATGTCCAAGGGAAGATGTCTATTGATAGTGGACTAAATCGTTTGACCGCATAGGTATACAGCGTCTACTCTTATACAATTCAACGGCCCTAAATACCGTGCTCACTCGCTCGCCCGCTTCGTGAAACATCGGGTATACTCGGCGATGCTCGTCTCTGGCACTGTAAACTTTCACGAAGAGTAGAAAATTATATAGAGCCTAAGTGAAATGAACACAATGAACAAATATTCTAATTTTATGTTTACTCACAATTTTCATAGCTCTAAACCCCAAGCATTTTTAATAAACTGCCAGTGTAATTTTTTTTAAAAATCCTGGAGTCAATTAATAATGGCGGGTGAAGCTGCGGGCACCAGCTTTAATATATTGATAGTTTAACCCCGGAAAAATCCAAACAAACCACTCCTTCCCTTGAAAAATGATACAATTTCTGAAAATTACACTGAATTTAACAAATGAAAGTATGAAAAATTGTATCAGCTTCTCTGTCTGCGCAGTAGCAGAGATTATCTTCTGTTAGCTGAGACACAGTTGTCATGTATGTTTGTGACATGACATAATGGTCCGCTGTGGTGCACTTTGGTTATTCCGCCGGTTTGGACTATGTTCTATATGCGTTCTCAGCAAGCTAAAGGATATTATATATTTTATGGACTCCGGAGGTTCATTGCCGCGCTTACCTGAGCCCGCCATTCAACCCTATTCTGTGCTAACTCCATCCAACCGTCCCTCGCAAATCCTAATTCCCTTAAATCCATTCTAATATTGTCCTCCCACCTACGTCTAGTCATTCCACGTGGTCTTTTCCCTTCGTGTCTCCCCGTCAATATTTTTTAGATGTGTCTTTCCTCTCCCATGCGCGCAACATGTCCAGCCTAATTCATCCTACGTGATTTAATTACCCTTACTATATCTGGTGAAGAGTACAGGTCATGAAGCTCGTCGTTATGCAGTTATCTCCAGTCCCCATTTTCATCTCTCTTAAACCCAAATATTTTTCTAAGCCCCCTGTTTTCGAACACTCTCAGATTATGTAAGGGGCCATGTCTCACATCCGTATAATACAACTGGCAGGATAATAGTCTTATAAATATTTATTTTTAGATTTCTGGACAGAAGACGAGAAGATAAGAGCTTCTGAACTGCATAAAAGAAGCATTTCCTGATTTGAGTCGACTTCTACCTTAACATTATTTGTGTCTGTAATTATTGCTCCTAGATATTTGAATTTTTCCTCTTGTTCGAAATATTTACTGGCTATTGTACGTAATATTTTGTAGAGCATTATTTTGACTATTTCTTCTAAGTTTAATACAAGTATATACTCCTGCTGTGGACGCAGATTCATATGTTTTGGTCGTTTTCATGAGATCTTCTCGCTGTGGCAAAGAAGAGCTGTCTTTGCTTTCAGGTATGTAGTACAGAGAAAGTAGTCTATTGTCATCGTGACAAAAATCGATATGGATATTACACCACGATGCCTAGAATCCGAATAAATTGTTTTTGGAATGATGTCTGTCTGTCTGTCGACAAGCACAGCTGGTAAACGGTTCGTTGTATTTCTTTTTTTAATAAAGGTCGTTTTGGAATGATATTAAACCGCCTAGAATTTGGTTTTATTGCTGAAATATTAAGGGCACTTTGCATGATGTTTTTTATTTTGATTTTGGAACAAATTGCTCTAACGATTCTAATAAAAATTATCTCCAATACAGTAAGTGATACATGAAAATCTATCACAGATAAGTTGTATAAAGAAATAAGATGAACATTTTTTGTGAAACAAATTTCTTTACAAAATTAATAGATATGACTATAAAAACGAAATAAGTAAGGCTTACATGCGAATTTCAGAACCATTAAGCTGAAACAAGACGGACCCCTTCATTAATTAAAAAATGACGAATATTCTTTTCTTTCCATGGACATTATAAATGGGTATACCAAGTATCATGAAAATCCGATAAAGCATGTTTGAGTTATCGGGCAGACAAATGAACGGACTGCCATACTGGCACTTAATAACTATAGGCTAATAATAATATCATAGACAATACATTCAGAGGAAGTATTTTATTCAACCCCGCATTCGAGATTTCGACATAAATATTCCTTTTGAGGTCCCCTGAATACAATAGTATATTGCGATACAAGTGCCGTAAGGCACGTTTACGGGCCGAGGAAACAGATTGAAAACCCGAGGCGCAGCCGAGGGTTTTTAAGTTTTCGAGACCCGTAAATGCCTTTACGGCCCGTGTGTTGCATACTATTTTTTGCACGATGATTATTTATATCAATTTAATTATATTAATTGTGATATTACCTGAAAATATTATGTAAATACATTCTTGAAAATAGATGTTTATTTCAGAAAGTGATTCGCATGTGTTTGTTGTTATGGGAACCGAATATTTGTCCTGGGGGCCGTGCCCATAAAGGCTTGTATTATGAAGTGTATCGTAATGAATTATGACGTGGCGCTTGGACCGTAAGTAATTTAACCTCATCGCAACGCCCTTAGCAACACGATTGTGTGGGAATGTCAACTTACGATCCATGTAAACAACTTTCGTAAGTAACACTTACTAGCTAAGGAGTGCAAAAAAGTAATATTTTCATATACATGTAGTAGGTATGTATAGCTCGAAAACAAAAAATCTCACACTATTTCATATTTGGGTTAGAAATCTACTGGGGACGTGACACGGCTTTCTCTTACTTTTATTGCCACAATATCCACAAGGATATTGTTTATATAATTATGTACACGATATGGTTATATGCATATTATGTGTGTATTCTTCTACTTTCTCTTACAATATAAGGGAATATTGGCACCAGATTTAACACAGTTTATAGTAAAGGCTGCTATTTTATTTGAGAGGGTAGTTATAAGCGAGTCGTCGTTTGTATATTCAGACTTTAAAACAATTCACTTCAAAATAAATCAGCTTTATTTATACACGATTGGACATCGAGGTGACATCACGAGTCACGTTTCTGTGTTTATTAGTAGACCATGTAGCTATTTACCTGCATTTTGTTTCTATTGTTGATATGTTGATTAATCAATATGATACAGGATAAAATATCAGTGACGACTGATGAGTCATGGGAAGTAAATATCCAACTCGGCATTCAAAATGGCCTGCCATGGGGTTTGAACCCGGAACGCTATCTCGTTCAATACACTTTTGCATCACGCTGAGAATACGCACTCCATGCAACACGTAGTATGCATGCTTTTAAGGCAGAGAAAGTTATGTGGGATGCTATGCAAACAGGTTTTTAGCTGTGTCAGTAGGCCATGGCCTTGACTGCAGGCTGCATGGGGTGGCGCTGGCGGCTATTGGAGGGAAGTTTATCAAACAGTTGACATACACTACTCGTATTCGATAGTCAGTTTTAATCGGGATGACGCTTCTTCCTTGCAGTTCATAAAGCAAATGGCGATGTTCAAGACGCGGTGTGTGTTCGTGTGCGGGTTTTACCTTATTAAAAGTGTTTGTATTAGTGATCGAGTGTTAATAGACTGTGCTATATCAAGCTTAGACACTGCAGAATCTGAAACGAATCTTGGATCGAATCCAGGTGAGTTAAGTTGAGATATATTTACAGTGGTCACATATCAAAGTGACGATGCATTCACCACGGCAATTCTCCGTGAAATAATCTGAATATTTCATAGAAAGGCTGCATTAGGTTTTAATACTGTGTATATTATCGTAAAACAGTTTTATATTGTTAAAGCATTAGCTGTCTTTGGAAGATTGTCAATAAGTTACGTGGTCACAGGCTACTGTGGCGTTATCGGGAAAATTCCCAAGCAGTGTTTCTCAAACGGTGGTCCGCGGAACAGGGTTGTTTAGGTTGCGTGAGAAGATCGTGCGGGAAGGCAGATTGTAGGCGTAAATACTAGTAGGTGTTATCAGTCAATTCACCGAATGTAAATGTATATGACGTCATCACATGAACATTATTTAAAGATGTTACAATTTAAAATATTATTTGTTAACATAATTACGCATACTTAGAGATAAATAAAAGTGCATTTTGAACTATAGCTTACTTATATATTTTGGCGGAGTAGCAATATTTAATAAATGAATACGTAATGCACGCTTTTTCATGAATAAATGAATATATCCGTCTATTTTATGTCAACATCTCTAAATTATATAGGTATGAAGATCATTAAGATAATGGGGTTATGGGGGGGGGGCAAAAACAGTAAATCTATTTCAATATTATCAGAAATAATAATAATATCGGTGACATCTATGGCGAAATTAAGAACTGCTGTAAACACATGTTATGCTCTTAGCTCAGTGTATTGCCGTTGCCATGACAACATTAAATTCTCCAACTGACTCACATGCCCCATGCGTTCTCAATATGAGATACCAGGCGACTCACAACCCGTAAAGTGCTTTAAGACCCGGGCTTCATAGTAAACAGTGGAACGATAATTCTTCCACACTGACCATGTTTAGACTAAGCTGGAAAGTCTAAAAAATTGGAAATTTGGAGAATTTAATGTTAATTTAATGATAGCTCCTTTTTAGAGCAGCGTTGCGAAGAGCGAAAAATCCTAATTCAATTCCTAATTGTTTATATCTGCTCACCCAAACTGACGTGTTTTCGCTCGGTTATCGCGAGGTAGCAGAGATCTGAAATTTACTGAAGAGGATCCGAATGCATCTTGAAGCCAGATCTTCAATTTTTGCTTTTATGCGTAGGTGAACGGAAGGGGGAACATGAATGTATACGTTTAGGCTTTGGAAAAAACTGTTGATTTTATTTGCCAGGGAACTCTAATCAGAGGGCTTTTTTCCGCTTTCTAGCCGTGAAATGCAGAATTTTTTTACTTTTTCATTATTTTTTGTTTGTTTGTGAATCGTTTAAGTGCAAATGTTAATAAAGAGAATATTTTAATTATTTGCTTCTAAATACATTAATTAAGAATATTATAGGAGAAAAATTCCTCCGACACTGGGACTTGAACCCAGGACCTTTGGCTATTCGCGCCAATGCTCTACCAACTGAGCTAAGCCGGAGTTCAATTCACAGCGCCGGATGGAACCTCTCAAGTCCCAGTGTCGGAGGAATTTTTCTCCTATAATATTCTCATGTGGTGTCCAACAGAGACAATAATCTGTGGTTCATGAAAGCTTATATATCTACATTAATTAAAACACCTAGAAATTCAGAATATTAAATTCATATATTTTTCAGTATGCACCGATTTTCCATTTGATTTTTACATATATTTATGTCTTCAAGTTGGTAATTTTAAGTTAAGTATTAACCATTATGATCCACAACTCCGCAAAATTGGAGAAATGGTTCTTGAGATTAGGTTTTCGTATTGAAAAATGAAACTTCGGATAATCGTGATTAAGTCCCAGCACTTAAAATCAGCCAGAGCATGAGTGTGCATTGATTAATACGTCACATGCTGTCATTTAAGCATCACGAAAACAGAATATTTTAAACAACCTAACTTGTTTTCAATTTCAAATAATAGAAATTTACAAGTAGGGGAAAAAGCGGACCGACACTTGTAGCTGATTTCAAAGCCTTGTGAAACGTAAATAAATGTAAGAGATGTAACGGAAACTTCTTTTCCCCATAAGCAATGCAAATTACGTGAAATTATTTCTCAATTCAAGCAATGTTAATTTCAATACATTCCCTGCCATCCTGTGAATGCCGCTAGGCATGCGCAGTAGCTCATATCGGCAACTTAGATGTTTTAGTTGGTCCGCTTTTCTTTCCCCTAATGGCTTTCCCCTTGATTAAAAAAAACCATTTCGATTCGATGCAAGTAATTTCGTGTGCTGTTAGCTTACCTGAATGAAGTGAACTATGTCTTATATGCACCATTGGTAGCCCTGGTTACAACATAACTCGAATCGATTCATGGATGGTTGATTCGTAGTAGGCCTATGTCGTGATTTCGCTGCTGTTAGTTTTGTTTTTATATATCAAAGCACGAAAGTAATTACTACTTATATAATCCGTTACATTTTTATTCATGGAATAGTCTTAATAAATCCAAATCGAGTTGACGAGTTTCATCTGATAAATTCTCTCCTGCTGCGCAGTCGCGAATTTGGTTTACTTCATTCATAAAAAAGCCTCTTCGGTTTGTGGCGGAACTTATAAATTTCTTGTTTGCAAAGTCAAAATATTGATAGCATTCCCAGGTCGTTGGGTATTCAACGAAGTATTTCATTCTAAGTATAAAGATTGAGAACATTTATGAATTAACAATTAATAATATTAATGTTTAGCTATAGGCATATGCCATCATTTGAAATCAAAATAAAAGCTTCTACATAACAACTTTCTAATATGTAAGCCCCTTTAAAGCATCACAGATCCTCAACATCATAGGCCGTAGATTAACCAAACCTAGAATCTAGCTGCCACTATTTGCTTTGTTTCTTTTCGCGCCTTTCCCAAAGCTTCGTTACTTTAAGAAGTTTCTAATAATTTCCTAACTAAACTCCTAACATTGATTTTATTCCTCATGCTGCATTTACCACCGTATTATCCCATACGAAATAAAACACCAGCGCTTCATAGACTAAACAGCCACCTGCTAAGCTCAATCTGCAAGAAGTCATGTTTGTCATGTTGACGACATTGTACACTCTTTAGGAATGGGTGCGGCCCGGCTGACACGGTGGGGATGAAATTCTTCGGTTTAGCTTAATTATTATTTAAGCTATATCAGTACGAGGTATTTGAATTTTTACGTATGTTGTAATTACAATACACGTTATTTTAATTCACTCGTATACATGAGGCCTTCATGTTTCTATTTCCCATTCAATACGAGATAACAACAGTAACGTCAGTTGAGGTTGTGTTATTCATGCATGTGCCTTGTATAATGAACTGTTGCCTAGAGACTACTCATTCTCCACGATGCATAAATTTGCAAACACATGTGACGGAATGGCAGGTTAGGGGGCTGGGAACTCTGACAACGTCACATTTACATCTGCATTAAAATGAAGAGTACAATGCAGCTTCATTCTGAATAACACGAACCCAGTGTTCTGAATGTAAATCTGTGAAAAACAGAGACCATGTCAAGTCTTTATTCTGTAATAATAATACTAGTAGTAATAATAATAATAATAATAATAATACTAGTAGTAATAATAATAATAATAATAATAATAATAATAATACTTGTACTCGCACTTGTGAGGTCCCAGGTCTAAATCCCGTAATTGACCAATTCGACATGGGTTTTTTCATAGTTTTTCCAGACGAAAAGGCAAATGCCAACTTTGATATTTCCTATGTCGCACACCAGGCAAGATCTGCCCGCCGGTTCCTTCCCCTCGCTTCCGAGCCTGCGCACGCACATCATTATTGTGCCATGCCTTCCTTGACAGTGGAAGGCTAAAAGCTTCTGCATTTAGTTAAATAATGATAGGCAAATTCTAGGCCAGTGACAGGTTTTGTTAGGTTAGCAACGTTATGTTAGTTAAGGAGCAATATACTGAATAGCGCTGGGTTTATTATGTCTCACATTGAATCTCTTCTGCGATGAAACCCTAAACCCCGCCTTCCGAGGTGGGTCCCATTAGAGAGTTGGTGGGAGGAGCCTAGTGCACAGCATAAAACTATTTTTTCCCTAAATGAATGCAAAATACACAATTTTATATTTTGAAAATGTATCTCCTTCAAGCGTTGTCAAAATACAAGCAAAATCACACGTTCCTTTTCCAGGACAACTACAGTGCCAATACCTGATTTAAATGTGACTTATTCTTTTTGCAGAGAATCCTGATATTGTAAATAAAATGACAAGACAGTGTCAAGTATTTAATCCAATCTTACAATTTTATCTTTCATTTGATTTACATTTACAATTGGCTAACTTAAATGTAATCATATTTTTAAACAGAGCTATGTTTTTTTTGTAAAATGTTGAAGATTTTAAATTTATTTATTCTCATATCTCATGATTATTATTCCGAACCAAACAGATCTGCATTACTCAGTGGTTGTTCAGAATACTGCATTACGTTGCGATCGTGTCCTTTTCCCTCATCGATTTCTAATAAAAATTTCATACCAATTTTCTATTAATCCATATTATGGTTGAAATTGCTTTCCTCTCAGTGGAATTGAACAGAACTCCCCTCATCGAGTTGGCTGGGTTAAAGGTCAATTGAGGTCAGCTCACTCGAGAATAAACAAAACCGAGCAAAGATTTCATCGTATAGTAATTCAATTGCTTTCAACATGAAGGCAGCTCTTTTCTCAGTCATAGTGTTGAGAAGAAATATTTATCACAAACTCTGCAATACATCTCACTTCAGGTCCATAAATCTATTTTTTTAAATTTAATTCACTCTGGGCTATTTACCACTATGTAGGCTACAAGAAAAGGCTCAAGTTTAAATAAAGGTTAGTATATCCTTTAAGATATTATATTCGTTTCTTCCTTATAGAGAAATTGGTATAATTGCAGCCCAGGCAGCAAAATTTCTCATCACTATGGGTCTACTTTCATTTTCTCCATAACTATTAAAGAGAGCATTATGATTTTTTTACAATTCTTCAGGAACAAACACAGGGGCAGAAGAAAGGTGACGTATGTGACGTATGTAAAATGTTCATACAGATTCAGTGCGAAAACTTGGGCTACAACCATGAACAGTACTATTTCGTGAAGTGGACTTTCTTATCAAAGTTATAGAAATACCCATTCAAAGACACGTTTTAAT
Source organism: Ectobius pallidus (assembly GCA_964059195.1). NCBI lineage: Eukaryota > Metazoa > Arthropoda > Insecta > Blattodea > Ectobiidae > Ectobius > Ectobius pallidus. The sequence goes on along the minus strand of CAXKWD010000007.1, from coordinate 563,877 downwards.
AGTTTGACAAATAATTTTGTTAATAGGTTTAGAAAATTACATTTGTGAATCATTTTGCTTTATTTGAATGTTATGATGGAATTACGGTAAAAAAGACTTTACTACAGTATTTTAAGTACATTTAGCAGCTGTAGTCTGCATGTGCGTTTTATGGAGGTATAAAGTGTAAAGTGGTAAAGTGATCCCTGTGTGGGCCATGGAGATTGAGGCTCCCAGAGTGAGACATCGGTACAGGAAGGTGGTAAGGTTGTCAGCCATACTCACCGGCCGCTCTTTACCCGCAGGAATTCTTCTTACACTAATTTATGTTAGAGGCTGAGGCGACCCCAGGGCCATAGTGCCACCAGAAGGATTAAGGCAAAGGTAAAAATCTCACCGACCTCATCGGGAATAGAACCGCGACCTTCTGGTTTGTAGCGCAGTGCCTCAACCACTACGCCACGGCGTACCCGTTATGGAGGTAGCCTATAACTTTCGATTATATTTTTAGTGGATTAATAACTCTTCACATTTCCAGACGTACGTCCAACGTCTTAAGTGATTCAATGCAAAGTATTTGCTACTTTTTCCCTCGATGTGTATCCGAATCTCATAACTTGGCCTAGGTTTTACATCTGATTTGCTTGCATTACAACAGCCACTATGAGCTTTGGCACGTAAATAATAATTAATGTAAGTCTGTAGTAAACCAACCTCTCGGGATTCTTTCAAAATCTACAGAATTAAATGTTGGAAGGCATTCTGCTATTGCAGTGCATTTCCTCCCTTCGTCGACTCCACCTTCTTTATGTCGACCTAGTTAATAAGAAATATTGATGAAGAAATTATTTATTTAGCGCTATAGCCTATATTTGAGTTTCGTATTACTAGGTAACGGCGCTGCAATCGCTCGGTAGCAATTGTTACTATCGAGCTTCGCGACAAATTATGGCTGGGTCATAAAAATGAGACAATAGGTTTGTTCGCAAAGCAGATCCGTGACTGCTTGAGAATTTGTTGTACTGCGCATGTCCAGTCTGTAACTTACCCGTGATTTTCACTTTGCGAACGGTTACAAGGATTTGGAATCGATAGTTTCTGCGTTTAATCGATGTGATATGCAAATAAAATATATATTTCTCTTTAACACGTTATACATGCAATATATATCGGCAATATAAATTATTTAAAATATATTTTGGGAAACTTTTAATTGTCTTCCATTATTCATACATATAAGTCGCCTATGCTTATAAATCTGGCGCAAGGTTATTGGAGGGAGGAGTCAGGCGCGTGAAAATAGGTTACTGCGCATGTCTCTGATAACAATTCATGCTAGAACTGCAAACTCTTAGGCCTACAGAAGCTGTCCGTGAGAACTCATCGAACAGAAGATTGAAATCAGAATCACGGATTCTCGCTTTGCGAACGCGTGTGGAGAAAGAGCGCATGCGCGAACGATGTGTTCCTGGTTTCTGACTGCTTTGCGAACAAACCTAATATAACATCGCATTGCGCAAATTGTCACGTGCCCCATTTCGTGTACAAATTAGTAATTATTCCTAATTCCTATTCCATTGAAAACATGAAGATCCACCACTACTGTAAGATTTCGTAAAGTCTTATAGAAACATGGAAGAAAACAAGAGATCGGAAACGAAAATAAAAATACACGCCCTGGTGGAAATTAGCAAAAGGAGGTTCATAACGTCATTACGTTTCATATGAAGGAGTTGTACTTAAAAAAAGTGGAAGACAAATTATTCTTTCTTTTTAGTTTCGTCCTAGTTTATTTCAAAACCTGTTTATGGAAATGTGTTAAGAATTAACAGATAGTGAACATTAAAAAGTCGACGTTAAAGTCTGTATCCATTCGAAGTGTACTTTGGTCAAAATGCCTCGACTGTGACTACAAGTGGCAATTTCTGCCCCTTAGTGTTTCTAGGGTTAGAAGAGCACTTATGATGTGTTGTTGGTATGAACATGTATTGCACATGCATGTAAAACAGCCTGAATGGAATGTAAATTGACACAGAACATGTAGGGGCCTACCAATTACAAAACAGAAACGCTCTCTTATTAATGAACCCATGACCTTTTAATGAGCTCAGCGTGTGAGCAGTAACGGCATATGTGTCCTAGCTGCAACACCAGTTTCTTCATTATTACTCTAGAGTGGATAGTATGTATTGATTAAAGTATGAAATTATTTTTCTTCAGACGGATTGGATAATAATTATTATTAGGCTACTTTACTATCCACTTTTTCTACCCGTACCAGGGCGCCTCGGGCAGACGCAGTATAACTGTTCCACTCTAAAATTCCATGTTGAGTTTTCATAAAAAATACACGTTTTGAGGTTCCCATCTAAAACACAGTTTTCAGAAACTTGTCTGAGTGTTGGGTTAAATATCTTCTGAGAAAGTGACGACATCTCCTGTTAGTTTTCTCCCACTTTACATGAAGAACACTTTGATTCTGTGTAGTTTTAGCTGAAACTTTTATTATTTTTTTTCTCTGAAATGTAGAAATAAACCTGTCATCATTTATTCTTTTAGACTTTTAGACTTTTCCATGAATAAAAAAATTATGGATTATACAAATAATAGTTACTCTCGTGCTTTACTAATATAAACAAAACTAACAGCCGCGAGATACGGCATACTCTGAATCAACCATCTATGAATCGATCTCAGTTACCATGTTGTAACCAATGCTACCAATGGTACATATAAGACATAGTTAACCTAATTCAGGTAAGCTAACAGGATAATTTAAAAAAGCACACGAACTGGCTTGCACCGAATCAAAATTATATTTTTAATCAATGTTCATTATGTTATTTCAATTTTCACACAAGTTATGTTGTATAAAATAATGTGTTTTTATTGTGTTCACTGGCAGCATGTGTCGTATTAATCACCGCATGTTGATGTACTTAACTGCTCGTGACTCCGGTACCGATCAACCAATTTGATCCAAAATCATGTCTTTCTTCCATGGGCATTATAAATGCGTATACCAGGTTTCAAGAAAATCCGATAAAGCGTGTTTGAATACAGACACACGGACAGACAGACATTTCCTTCCACCGTACAATCTCATAAAATAGTAAATGGTAACTCTGACACCTCACAATCTTTTTCTTAATGCAAACTTATCTGCGAAAGCGAGGTTTTACCAAACTAAAGGTGGCGTGCACCAACCAGGAGTAAACTAAACTAGGCCTAGTAAGTTATATCCAGGCTTTAAAACTTAGTGCCCGATCGAATATGTTAACAGCAACCGTACTGTACAGACTTTGCTCGGCGTACGCCCTAGCTACCATATGCTATAAAAAAAACTCTTCAGCCAAAAACGAGCGTCAAGGTCGCTGGCTGTCTTCAACCCCCTGCCCCCGCAAGTCTAAATGTTTAACACTACGTTGCCAATCCGGAGAACAGGTGCACCCTTACAAGCTCAACACCCTCACGTTTCAATACAAGAAAACTGGTTCGCTCCCCCGCCTCCAACCCTCCGAAAAGAGGGATTTAGGCTAAAGGAGCTACTGTACATCTTGAAACTATCAGTCTCTTTTCAGAAATCTTAGTGGTTGCAGGTTGTTCTGTGAGAAGCGAATTTTCAAATATCGTTACTTTTTTGTTTTGTTTCATTGATTGATGTTTTCATGTTTATTGTTTATTGTTTTATTAATCATATATAATTTTTATGCTTTGTTAGTTTTTCTATAATTTTTATTCGTACATTTATAAACGTGATGTCGGGAAGTATTGAAAGTTCTCCTAATCTTACTACACCAGTAAAAAAAGGAAGAGGAACTGGAAATTCTGATGTGAGAAGCAACACTAAAAAAATTATATATAATGTTTATGACTTCTTGAAGAATCTTGCGGAACACCCAGAAAAGATTTCTACGCTCAATTTTAATAAAACACAACTGTTAACAGCGGAAATGTGTGGAGTATCGCGGTGGACAGTGCAAAGAGTGTGTGAAGAAGCTTCTCAGTTCTCAGAACCATCTCTGAAATTCGAGTCACCGAGAAAGTCAGTAAAACGAAAACGTCCTGCTACAGAACTGGATGACTTTGACAAGGATTTTTTACGCAGATCAGTTCATGAATTTTACGACAGGGGTGAATAAAAAACTGGCTATATGGGTTCTCAAACTTCAATTTTGAGAGTAATGAAGAAACTTGGTTTCAAATACACCAAAGGTAATGACGGCAGAAAATTCCTAATGGAAAGAAGAGATATCGTGGCAGCTAGGGCTGATTTTCTGAGGAAGATGCACGATATACGAGCATCGGCTGACACCAGACCTATCTATTATCTGGACGAGACGTGGGTCAATAAAAACCATTCATTGTCTCACACATGGCAGGACTCGACGAGATCTGGAGGAATGAAAATACCTGTTGGAAAAGGTGGCAGACTTATCGTATGCCATGCTGGGTCTGACAGAACTGGATTCATTCCTGAGAGCAAATTAGTTTTTAGAGCTAAAAGTAAATCCGCAGATTACCACACAGAAATGAATTCAGACCTGTTCAAAGACTGGTTTGTGAACGATTTCATAAATTACCTAGAAGAAGGCTCTATAATAGTACTGGATAATGCAAGTTATCATTCAGTCCAGCTGAACAAAATACCGTCCAGTAACAGCAGGAAAGCAGAAATTCTTGCATGGCTCGCAAACAACAACATCACAGCAGATCCTTCGAACACCGTTGCCCAACTGCTCAGATTGGTAGAACCATACAAAACATCGAAAAAGCTGTATGAAATCGATGCTATTGCAAACGAGCATGGACATGAAGTGATACGGCTACCCCCATACCATTGTCAATACAATCCCATTGAATTGATATGGGCTCAAGTGAAACGGCATGTGGCTGAGAAAAACAATACCTTCAGGCTGGCCGATGTAGAAAAATTAATGCACGAGGCTCTTGACAAAGTGACAATGAGTGACTGGGGAAAATGTGTTCAGCATGCAGTAAAATTGCAGGAGGAAGATTTCACGAAAGAATGTGCAAGGGACAGCATTATCGAACCGATAATTATAAATCTCAGAGACAGTGATTGTGAAAGTGATTTGGACTCTTGTGAGAGTGAAGACGAGATGGAGTAAAAAGATGGCGACAATCACAACATTGCCACAAGAAAAGTTGAATACCAGATTTCGTAATTTTGTAAGTAGAGCTACTGCAGCTATTCAATGTTTATACATAGTTTAGTTTTGTAAGTTAAATGAGATCGGTTCAGAGTTTATATAATGCATTTTCAACATTTTAATAACTTAATCAATATATTGCATGTTATTGCATAATAATTGTATTTTTATATATAAGGGAAGTAGGATTTGAAAAGGATGGTTGGATAGAGTTAGCAAAGAATAGGGTTGAATGGCGGGCTCAGGTATGCGCGGCAATGAACCTTCGGGTTTCATAAAATAGATAATATTCCTTTCGCTTACTGAGGAATTGTTTGTTGCCATTAAGTAAGTATGTATATATACATAACATACATACAATACTGTCTAAAGGTATGAGTACACCCTGAGGGGTAAAATTCTATAATTTTTAAGTTACTGTCTTTAAATTTTTTTTCATGGTTCATTGACTTATTATTAAGGGATTTTACTTTAAAAAAATACAAAATAAAATTAATTGTTTAAACAAATAAATATTTTGTTTAAAAAAATTAACGAAAAGGCAAACACCGTATCTCCTAAACTAATGCAAATATTTTCAAAATTCTTTCACTAGATTGTAGCTAAAACATTTATCTAGTGCCTGAATTAATTTGTAATAAAATTCATTACTTCACAGCGTCGGTGTATCAAATTTTGAAAAAAACATATAAATTTTATCATGCAACTTTTCATAGTAAGCCGATTCATAATTGACTGTTAAACTGTATCAAATTTTAGTTTAATTCAGGCACTAGATTATGTTTTTAGCTTTCAAATGAGACCAAAATCATGGCAATATCTTCATACCAAGCTGAAATATGGTGTTTATGCTGACATAGTACATTGCAAAACTAAACTTACGGTTAATGGCCGTTGAAGTTTGACTCTTCAAAAACCTCCAGCAGCATAAGTAACTCCCTCAGATGCTGTTTGCTGATCCAACTTTAGCTTCTTCCTGCCTCTGAGATGCCTTCTTCTATTTTTGGCTTCTGGTGTTTCTTGTTTCTTAGCCTTAATTTCTTGTTTTTTCTTGTTAGATTGGACTCCAGCGATTGTGTTCATTCCTGGGTCGATTCCCATTCTCCTGTATAATTCCAATTCAGCCTCAGGTCCAATATTCCAGTGACACACTGCATCCATAACACATAAATTTAGTGTGTTCCTTCCTACATAAGTCTCTTTAGGGCATCGTTTCCATATTGAACCATTGAAAGACTCATTAACATTCTGAGTCTTGCCGTGAAGACATTTTTCCAGCATCGTCTCCTCAGTAAGTCTATTGTACAATGGTTTTATCACCCTACTTATTTCTAAAGGTATGCCAGGACCTGCATGTTTATATTTCATGCCTTTTGACTTAGCAACCTGATAGCTACACCAGCTGTTCTCTCCGGGTGGACATTTAGCGTGGAGAGGTAGGCTGTCGCTTGAGGACACATGAAACATAGAAGCCCAAATTGCATGACGCATTTGTTTCACACTCTCTGTATTGGATCTAATGGCAATACCAAAGTAGTTTTGAAGCTTGCCTATTAAAACCTGGGTTAATTTCCCTTTCCCACCTAGTTTCTTTTCTTTTACTATTTTTTGAATGCCATTTCCGACACGCTTTTGATAATGTCCAACACATTCCAGTTTTTTAATTTGTCTTCCACCATATGGATCTAAATCTGACACAGCTTTGAAACTCTTAGTGTCTCCATCTCCTAAGTATTCTGTGTAAGCTAAGCCCCTGTTTTGAATTGACCTGAGAAAGATCCTGCCAGCTCCAACAGGCTCCATGTTTGGTGATGAACCAACATAATTTTTAGAGCAAACATGCTCGGCGAGCCAAATCTGATGTGATGTGGAGTTTTTATCATCCATTGAATGCATTTTACAAGACTTGCATTCCTTTGACATCACTTCCACATCAAGAACTTTGCCGGTTTTCACTGACATAGCTGTAACAACACCAACTAGGGATGAAAATCCACGTCGCTGCCAGCTTCCATCAACTGACACTGCACATTCATCTTTACCAGACAGTGTACGAACCTCAGTAACTGCTTCTTTCATGCTTTCCTCAGCTATCTGTGTTATAACATCATTGATTGATTTTATATGAAGCTGATAAGCACTTTTGTTAGGTACATTCGGTAAGCCCAGAAGGTAACATAACCTATTAGCTTCACTATGACCAGCTCCTATTTCTCTACAGGCATATGTAACTCTCCTGTTTACTTCAAAATACTGCCCAGTCCTGTTACTAGAGAATATCTGAGGGGAGTTATATCCACATTCACTGCATGTAAGTTTCATACATTCAGCCAGACCATTCCGTTTAGTTGCATCAACCACCAGAGAAATCGATCCAATAGTTAGGCATTGTGGGCAGGCTAAATTCACAATTAATTCAGAAATACACCTAAAATCGAATAACACGAAGCCATAATACTCACTGTTTTCTACATTACACTTTTCATCTGTTTCACTTGGTTCTTGAACATGCAGATGTGAGTTAGTAGATTTCACACTTTTCTTATTGCCACAAAATTTCCTGAACTTCTTTCTGCTAAGATTCCTTTTATTGGCCATTATGTTTTAAAACTAAGGAAATTACTCCAATGTACTAAGTATATTTATATTCACAATAATCCACATAAAATCTTATACAATAATCCACTTAGAAAAACACAAACAAAACTGTTGATTTGGAGGCAAAGATGTGTTTACAAACTGTATTCTTTTGTTTTATGTTCAATTTTTGGCACCAGGTGGTGCCAGTAAACATAATAAGAATGTCCTGCCATCTCTGTACAGATTACACTACTATTAGAACATACCGGGAAATTTGAACCACGAAGATATAGAAAATCAAACTTGACAGAGAAAATGCAACTCTGACAGCTTGAAGAGGGGCGTGACCATTATGTATTGTAACTAGAAAATGTACAATAACAAAATAACTACTGGTCATATTTAAAAAGTAAATATATCAAATTAAAGAGGAGAAATTGCAGAATAAGAAACACTTATTTTCAAAAATCGACATTTTTTACCATTTCAGGGTGTACACATACCTAAAATTAAAATATTCAATAGAATTATAATTTATAACAGTTATTCGTATTGGTCATTCGTTACATTGCAAATTGTTTTAAAAGAATTGTGTTGGAAACAGAGGGTCAAATGTTTTCAATAGATCCATAACACTGAATGAATCGACTGGTTTATTGCTTTTTGGGAATTCCTGGAAGAAATCTTGACCTTCCTTCAGTGCTTCTGTCATCATATTGACAACACTGGTTTGTCCTTGACGCTCGTTTTCGGCTGAAGAGCACTATAGTTCACGTGTTAGTAAACAAACCGCAATACAGATATAGGAAGACCACAAAATAACTTCTCATTATCTAAACTCACATTACAAGCATGCAAAACGATACTTTCTCCTGTTTGTGTATAATAGTCCCTCCCAAATGTTTCAATATATGTTTGCGTTTTAGAACACTTTACTTTCGGCATGCCGAACACGTATTATAAATTTAAACACGCACAATGACAAGGTACACTGTTGACCAATTTGAGAGGCAACGTACTACGAGTGAATTCACTTCTCGGTACTACTATCAATGACTGTCTTATCAGCCTCCACCCCCTATACTCAGGTTGTTGGTAACCGGAATCAAATCCCTCTGTAGGTTCGGGCACTAAGTTTTAAAGCCTGGTTATATCTAAGAAGGGAACCTGAAGTAAACAAAAACCAGTATTTCTATCTCACTCTTTAAGTGATAGGAGTAATGTGCTAGAGTGAGAAGTATGTAGTCTACTGGTTTTTGTTTGCTTCAGGTTTCCTTCTTAGATTTACTATTTTAGTTCTTTGTTTATTCCCGGTTGGTGCACGCCACCCTTTGAGTGAATGGACTGTAAGTGACGATTACTTAGTTCCACGACACATTATGCGTTCTTGTTGGCCACTTTCAGAATATGGGAGCGAGTTTATTACTAATCCAGAACAGGATTGCGAGATCGCATTCACAGAAATGGGCCCATGAATTATTAACGAGGCTCACCAGCTCCAGTGATTAAGCAACATTTCCATAATTGTTATTAGCTAACCTTCTGATATCTATGCACAGTAGAGGAAAGAAAGAACACAGTGGTTCCATGGAGCTGAGCTTTCACACATTTTTATACCATTACATGTCGTATTCGTGATCAGTCCATATAAGTTATATACTGTAGACTAATACTTATTTACGACAGAACTTTACAGGCGAGCACAAAGTTAACAAAAGAGCGAAAGCTAGTTTTTATTCGTGTGAGCCCAAGTTCTTTGTGACGTTATTTGTTATTTTGAATCGTAAATTTAAAAAATAAAATCTCAATTAGCTTGGAATAGTAATGGGGAAAAGAACTGTTTGGTAATTTCGTATTGTGGCGGAATTCTGCCTCGCTTTGTCTGGAAACGAATATGCAAAGAAGTACCAGAAACGTTTGCGGAAAGTAACGAATTGTGATCTAGTTATAAAGTTTCTGTCTTGGAGTTACTGGAAAGGGAAATAATTAACTAATATTGAAATATCCTTCGCTATGCCAATGAGTTGCAGAATGGAAAGAAATAGTTTTAAACGAATCTGTTCTTTTGGCTTAACTTCGTAATTACCTTCATAACTGAACCATCTACTTTATGCACTGAATTCTCAATGCTGAATAGTTATTTATGTAATTTTGATTAATAGATACACGATACAAGAAGAGGAAGGAAGGTCGTTCGGCACACCTGGGGAAAAACAATGTTCCAAAAAGGATAACAGACATTGATGACTTCGACAAATGTGTAATTCGTCGCACCATATACGATTTCTATACAGATGAAAAAGTTGCACCAACAATAAGGAGACTGATGACGAAACTACGAAATACGATTGAGTTTGAAGGCAGTTCCTCAAACCTTCGGACAATATTAAATATATGATCTAATCCTAGCGAATAAGCCAGCACACAAAACCTACGTAATTGACCAAATATTGACAGAAAATAACCACTCGGTTTTAAGGCTTCCACCCTACCACCCCGACTTGAACCCCATTGAGTCAATTTGGGGAGTTGTTAAACAATGAGTTACAAGCAGGAATACAACATTTAAAACAAATGACGTAGAAGCATTGTGTAGGCAAAGATTTCAAGAACTCGGCCAAGCAAAGGGGAAAATGTATGTAGGCGCGTAGAAGAAATTGAACAGGAATGAGAGAAAGACTGCATCGTGGAGGAAAGAATTGAAAGGATTATAGTAGAAGACAATGATATGGAAAGCAGTGATGATGATGATCATGAATATGTGGAATATCGGGTTGAACCAACGGAAGACTATGTCATGTCTGGTGTTGAAGAAATGGAAGAAGATTAGATGTAAGCAATACCGTACTTATTTAGTTATTTCAATTAAAATTATGTGTTATATTATAGTGACTGTACCGCTTCCTCGTGGTCCACGTAAACATTTAGATAGCTGACAGCTCTGTACCAAAACAAACATCGGCATCGCTTATCGGTGACTTCTGACTCAACTCAACTGCAGCTGTCGGTATGTAAGTAACTCGCTCTCATGCTTCCATTACAATTTTTCATTCGTCTAAATCAATTGCGATACATTCTTTGAAATCTACAGAATTAAATGTTGGAAGACATTCTGCTATTGCAGTGCACATAACCCTTTCATAGGCTACATCTTCTTTATGTCGACCTAGTTAATAAGAAATATTGATGAAGAAATTACATATCTAGCGCTGATAGCCTATATTTGAGTTTCGTGTTACTAGGTAACGGCGACTGTATGGCTGTGTAATAATAAATGAGACAATATAACATCGCATTGCGCAAATTGTCACGTGCCCCATTTCGTGTACAAATTAGTAATTATTCCGAATTCCTATTCCATTGAAAACATGAAGACTATAAGATTTGGTAAAGTCTTATAGAAACATGGAAGAAAACAAGAGATCGGAAACGAAAATAAAAATACACGCCCTGGTGGAAATTAGCAAAAGGAGGTTCATAACGTCATTACGTTTCATATGAAGGAGTTGTACTGAAAAAAAGTGGAAGACAAACTATTCTTTCTTTTTAATTGCTTCATGGTTTATTTCATAACCATGTGGCTTTTTATGGAAATGTGTTAAGTATTAACAGATAGTGAACATTAAAATGTCGACGTTAAAGTCTGTGTCCATTCGAAGTGTACTTTGTGACTACGGCTGGCAATTTCTGCCCCTTAGCGTCGCTAGGGTTAGAAGAGCACTTGTGATGTCTTGTTGGTGTAAAACAGCCTGAATGGAATGTAAATTGACACAGAACATGTACCAATTACAAAACAGAAACGCTCTCTTATTAATGAACCCATGACCTTTTAATGAGCACAGACTGCGAGCAGCAACGGCATATGTGTACTAGCTGCAACACAAGTTTCTTAATTATTATTGCAGTGGATAGTATGTATTGATTAAAGTATGACATTATTTTTCTTAAGAGGATTGGAGAATAATTTGTATTAGGCTACTTTACTTTTCACTTTTTCTCCCCTTACCAGGGCACCACGGGCAGAGGCAGGATAAATGTTCCACTCTAAAATTCCATGTCGGGTTTTCATTAAAATATACACGTTTTGAGGTGCCCCGTCCAAAACTCAGTTTTCAGAAACATGTCTGAGTGTTGGAAATGTTTTATTTGGTTGACGACATCTCCTGTTGGTTTTCTACCACTTTACATGAAGAGAACTCTGAAAGGTAGAAATAAACCTGTCATCATTTAATCTTTTAGACTTTTAGACTTTTCCATGAATAAAAAACTGATTTATTATACAAATAATAGTTAATTACTCTCGTGCTTTACTAATAAAAAAAACTAACAGCCACGAGATTACGGCATACTATGAATCAACCATCTATGAATCGATTTCAGTTACCATGTTGTAACCAATGCTACCAATGGTGCATATAAGACATAGTTAACCTAATTCAGGTAAGCTAACAGGATAACTGAAAAAAGCACACGAACTGGCTTGCACCGAATCGAAATTGTATTTTTAATCAATGTAAATTATGTTATTTCAATTTTCACACAAGTTATGTTGTATAAAATAATGTGTTTTTATTGTGTTCACTGGCAGCATGTGTCGTATTAATCACCGCATGTTGATGTACTTAACTGCTCGTGACTCCGGTACCGATCAACCAATTTGATCCAAAATCATGTCTTTCTTCCATGGGCATTATAAATGCGTATACCAGGTTTCAAGAAAATCCGATAAAGCGTGTTTGAGTACAGACACACGGACAGACAGACATTTCCTTCCACCGTACAATCTCATAAAATAGTAAATGGTAACTCTGACACCTCACGATCTTTTTCTTAATGCAAACTTATCTGTGAAAGCGAGGTTTTACCAAACTAAAGGTGGCGTGCATCAACCAGGAGTAAACTAAACTAGGCCTAGTAAGTTATATCTAAGAAGGGAACCTGAAGTAAACAAAAACCAGTATTTCTCTTTCACTCTTTAAGTGATAAGAGTAATGTGCTAGTGTGAGAAATATGTACTGGTTTTTGTTTGCTTCTTAGGTTTACTACTTTAGTTTTTGGTTTATTCCCGGTTGGTGCACGCCACCCATAGAGTGAATGGACTGTAAGTGACGATTACTTAGTTCCACGACACATTGTGCGTTCTTGTTGGCCACTTGGAGAATGTGGGAGCGAGTTTAATACTAATCCAGAACAGGAGTGCGAGATCGCATTCACAGAAATGAATTATTAACGAGGCTCGCCAGCTCCAGTGATTAAGCAACATTTCCATAATTGTTATTAGCTAACCTTCTGATATCTATGCACAGTAGAGGAAAGAAAGAACACACTGATTCCATGGAGCTGAGCTTTCACACATTTTTATACCATTACATGTCGTGATCAGTCCATATAAGTTATATAGGCCTAATACTTATTTAAGACATACAACTTTAGAGGCGAGCACAAAGTTAACAAAAGAGCGAAAGCGAGTTTTTATTCGTGTGAGCCCAAGTTCTTTGTGACGTTATTTGTTATTTTGAATCGTAAATTTAAAAAATAAAATCTCAATTAGCTTAGAATAATAATGGGGAAAAGAACTGTTTGGTAATTTCGTATTGTGGCGGAATTCTGCCTCACTTTGCCTCGAAACAAATGATTGCATGTAACAGAAACGTTTGCGGAAAGTAATGAATTGTGATCTGTTTATAAAGTTTCTGTCTTGAAGTTACTGGAGAGGGAAATAACGCACTAATATTGAAATAACTTTCGCTATGCTAATGAGTTGCAGAATGGGAAGAAATAGTTTTAAACGAAACTGTTGTTCTTCATAATTAAACCATCTACTTTATGCACTCAATTCTCAATGCTGAAATAGTTATTTATGTTATTTTGATTAACAGATACACGATAATAGTAGTAGTAGGAGTGATAGTATTTGTGCGGTTAAAATGAAGGAAATGGATAATTATTAATTTGTACGAAAGGGAAGAGAACAACAGTGACATCTAGGGATACTCTCTATAAGTATCACATAGGCTAATTCATTGTTCTTACCCTTGACAGGCTAGCACCGTTTTAAGTCCTAGCACATCATATGTAACTTTACATTGACTGACAGAGTTGTGTTAAGTAATATTTTCGATTAAAAGTAACGTAAAACCGATTACCCTTGTCAATGTGTTCATAACCATCCCGAGCCATTATTCACTGTTGCACATAGCCTAAACTATAATAGTTACAGATTTGGAATTTTGACAGTATCTTCGTTTCATAATGTAAATTATTACTAAGAAAGAATTATGCAAAATTTTGATTTTAAATGCCAAAATTCAAATGTTTTTAGAATACTTAATCCCTTTTTACACAGAATTATCAAATCCAAATCACAGTTCACATGACAACTGCATTGTTGGCAATGGTATCAGGTAGGTTTGGAAATAAATGAATGATAGGCCCTGACGGGACTTTCACAAATTGGAGAAGCTATCAATATAATTCATTTAATGCACAATGTCATGCAGTCACTTAACTTTCTCTGCTCTGGACATAGAGAATACCATAGTAATATGTATATCATTATATCCCAGATTTGTTGGAGACGGAAGTATGAAAGTGATATTGAATTTCTTTTTAAGTTCATCCCAGAAACGGCTGTATGGCAACATGAGTGTGAGAAATAAAATACTCCGAAATAAAATGTATTACCGGAATTTCTGTTTTTTCTTATTTGAACCCCTACCAGGCTTGCTGTGTACAAGCGATGGGATGCAAAATTCTACAACCTCTATGAGCCATAGAAAACTATATCAAGCGTTTTCTGAGGGAATATTTTGAGTGTGATAAGTCGTTCTTCCTATTTCAAAGTACCTATATAAGGACCTAGAATTTAAAAATCGAAAGTCCTTTATAAGTTAATTCCGAATTACAAAATACAAAACTCGGGCGATGCCGGGCCTTTCAAGCTAGTAATGCGTATATGTTACTTGTTCCATTAAACGTGACGGTTTGTATGTGTGTTGCCGTTTAAGGAATGCATTTAGAAAACTATTTTTATACTGTATATGAATGATTGATAATGCATTACAAACCTGATAAGGTTGCTTTGCTTCTGATAGTTCCTAACTAACTGATCGGGGGATATTCTAAAAAAGTAAGCATAAAGTATGAGCGACTACTTGCTGAGCAGTGTAGTCACTCACAAGTCCTATGCAAAATAACACCGCAACGGCAGAAAGTTCTGACTCACCGGCTATCACTTTATGCTCACCCAACCCACACGAAACATGCACCTGCATAAACAAACTTACGAAAATAAACAAGGGTCTTCTCGCAGTGGGAGATGCCAGATCAGCATTATGAAGAGGAAGACAATTAATTATTTCTGCTCTCTCTGAAGGGACTGCATAGAATGGTCATTTACATCATCATATCAGATACCGCAATGGAAGAAGTACAGGATCACATAATCTATAATATTTTAGGATTAAATTAGTTTAATGAAAATTCATAACATAATTGCAACATTTAATATAATTAGTATTTTTAAATGTGATATGAAACATTCATATAACTCCCTCTACTCTTAATATAGCCTATTCTAGTGTAGAGTACACGGCTGTATTGCAGTAGTGCGCATTCACTTGTATCTGCCTCGTTTCCAAGTCGTATTATTCGCGAGGCAAGACCAAAAAATCCAAGTCTATATTGTATAAAATGAATGGCTTATAACTAGCCTTCAGAGAATTTCTTGGGAGAAGTTTTTCAAATAGTACTTATTACAATATATTATAGTAGGCCTACATAATAAGCCTATAAAATTGTTAAAACTATTTCGAGAAAATTAAGAAAAATTAAATTTTCGTCAAATAAAGTGCTTGTAAAAATGAAAAGAAAGTCGTTGCCGTACCTCGTGCCGCATCCCTTAAGGATACACAATCCAAATAAAATCTTAATAAATGCACTCGAATACTTTTGTATAACCTAAGCGTGGCAGTACACCTTTCTTCAAATTCTAATATAGAATAAGAGGCCGTGTTGCAGAGAATAGGTATTCAGTTGTATTAGCCTGATGCAAAGCTTTACCGTTCACCAGACAAGATTGAGTCTCTGTGAACGATGCCTGCCTTGTAACTACCTGTCAGAATTTTTTTTTTCGAAAGAAATATTTCAAATAAAAGTTTAGCTCTTAGCATAAGCACCTCAATTACAAAATTTAAACAGAATTTTTAAATCCCTAGTACCTAGTACTGATAGATGGATTAAAACTAAAAATTTGTAGTTTTCATTCTTTCTGGAATGTCCATATATTCCACGCGAATGATCCTAATAGCATGCTGTGAGAGAAGTGAGTGTGCTGTTTTGGTAGCTCACAAATTCCTACTTAATACTCCCTCCACTCGGTCTTTACTGCATGCGGAATTGAAGCGGGCACTAAGCGACAGAGCACAAAGAGAGTCATGTCACGTGGGCGCAGTGGGTGGGGGAGTCCCCATGCTTTTTATGCATACGAATGCAAGTGCAAACTTGAAATCTGCCAGTAAGAACTTCATGCTCCTTTTTTTAGAATATCCCCCAATGTGACATGTAGGAACCTTTGCAAAGCCATATTCGTAATCAGTTCATTAAGCTATTCTTGCTGGAGAGTGTAATTAAAGATAAGGAACTCCAACAACTGTTGTCTTGTGGGTTGTCACAGATAGTCAACGCATTTGACATATGGCGTGTAGAATATAAATACTTTAAAACTTGCATTTTACAAGGATGAGGTTGAAATAGGGCGAATTCCTAAATGCGTTCATTTCTGTTTTGCAGTCAACTAAATTTGAAAGCAATGTTATTAAGTAATCTTTTTTACGAATATAAATGTAAATCTACGTGGTAGAAAAACCAAGGGATCCGGCATTGGTCCCTGGTGGCCATTTCAATGCTGTTCCCTTTCCTCTTTCTGCATTGTGTTTCCACTGTGAATGCTTTCTAATTTCTTTCATGGGTTGTAACTTTTTATTTTTACAGCATCCATTGTACCTACTCTGTACTGTGCTTCCTTCGCAATGTTCCTAGTGATCATATTAATCCTATGTTTTCTGCTTCTGAAAAAGGAATAATGGATACAGTAATATAGAGTAAGGAAATGCTATAACCCTCCTGTACAGATATAACGGAATTCTGAATTTTCTACATTCATTGTGAATATTTCAACCCCATTCCAAGGTCAACATCCCATCGGCGTCATCATTTCGAAGGTGCTACTACTTTAACCAGTTTCGAGAATATCGTATTCTACAACATTTCTCAACTTATAATTCACACTTGTAAACAAAAGAAGTCAATATCACAAGTGAAATATTATTATTGTTATTATTATTATTATTAATATTATTATTATTATTATTATTATTATTATTATTATTATTATTATTTAGTTCGCGGATGAGCCCATGTAGGACTACGCAAAGTACCTAGTGGCGTTTCTGTGTTTTCCTTTGACCCATTTTGCTTTCATCCTCCATATTGCTTTCAACCTCCATGTTCCTGCTATTGTTATTAAGTGCCAGTATGGTACTTTATGAGATTGTGTGTGGGGAAGGAAAAAGTCTATCCGTCTGTCTGTCTGTCTGTCCGTGTGTCTGTACGCGCCATAACTCAAATACGCTTTATCGGATTTTCATGAAACTTGGTAGAGTATATGCATTTATAATGTCCATGGGAAGAACCAAATCGGTCCAGCAGTACCGGCGTGAAACCCAATTCCACGGCAAGAAGCCTATTAATTTGGACCTAATCGGTTGATCGGTACCAGAGTAACAACTAATTAAAGGTCACATGTTTTTTTAATTTTTGTCTACCGGTATAATTTGACAGTTAACACTATTCCTTCACTGATGCTTATTAAACGACACAGTCAAACTGACTGAGTTGGTCGAATGGTAACGCCTTGGACTCGTATTCTGGAGGTCCCCGGATCAAATCCCGGAGCCGGCCGATTTGACATGGATTTTTTAAATTTTATTTTTATGTGAGTGCGCGATTGTCAAGGTATCACAAATCTGTAGTTCTGCTGACGCTGGTCGATTTTAATCTGATTTTGAAAAAAAAAAAAATCTACACATAAAAATTGCAATTATAATTGATTCAACAAAAACATACTGGCACTTTGTTATATCAGTTTACCTGATTTTATTATTATTACAATTATTATTATTATTATTATTATTATTATTATTATTATTATTTCATTCAATGAAAAATTTCACAATGCTACCCACACATTTCCTTAACGAAGTGGAAAGTTAGAAGAATCAAAATAAATGACATAGTCTATTTTTTTTCCGCGTGGCGTTTCAGTAACGAGCTGACGTTGTCTCCGATGAAATCCAATCCTTGGAATCACATTACAAGATAACGGCAGTGGTTTGTCGGTATCCAAGGCTTAGGTAATGCAGCGAAGGAAATTAATTATTCAATCCTCTGTTACATCTCTGTGAAATTCTTTTTAAAGAAAAGATGAAGTATGTAATCAGACTTTTATCGGAAGTCGTAGCCTAAAGGTTTGAATCCGTTCTTTTCCTGTATGTAATTATCTACGTCGCTTGATTTTCTTCTTGTGAGTGTGGTCTCTGCTCATGTCGCTGTTGCATGCGATCTCGCGTCAAAGGGACGAACTACTAAATAATTATTGTTTTTAAATTTAATTCCTTATTTTATTCTTTACAACACAATCACACACAGATACTTAAATGTATGTTACTATAAGGATATATTCTTACTTCACGGCTGTAGCTAATCCAATGGAATCAAACGTAAATAACTTAGTCTGCATGACTCACTGAGCGGCTTTTACTAATGTGGTCACTGTGAGTATGGATATCTAAATACTCACTGTTTATTAAGTCCCATTATGATACTTTATGAGATTGTGTGTGGGACGGGAAAATGTCTGTCCGTCCGTCCGTCCGTGTGTCTGTAGTCTACGCGCAATTAGTCAAATTCGCTTTATCGGATTTTCATAAACTGGGTATACGAATTTATAACGTCCACGGGAAGAAGCCTATTGATATCGGACCAAATTGGTTGGCCGGTATCGGAGTAATGCCAAATTTAGTGCCTATTTTATGGTAATATATTAGAAAGAATTTAACAAATGCAAATCGGTTATCCTGACAACATATTGTTTTACACTGATCATATACGGTTTTGGCATTTGCAATACATTTACCCATGACATATTCCTTTTCATTTGATTATCAAACTAGTCAGATTTTTTTCGTTGATCAAGTTGAATACTGTTTGTATACAGAAGGTATATTACTGTGAATTAGCCTACGTAAATTAAGTTCCTCACATGTGTATTTTGTGAAATGTTGACATATTTTAAGAATGTCTTATATCAGTCTATACGAGTATGAATTAAGGTTAAGTATCAAACTTTACACCTTTGTTCTTTCGTAAGTTATGCTTAATGAATCGATCTGCAGCTTAATTCGGAGGTAGATTACAAAAAGAACCTATTTTCTGTATATCATAATTGGAATTAATTTATCAGTGACTAGCTGACCCATCAATGCTTCGCATTGTTAGATTTATGTATATAAGGTTAAGTGAACACAGTTATAAGTCGATTCGATGTACTTCTATAAATCATCAGCCGTCCAGCCAACACGGTGGACGTATTTATATTCCACGTAGGCCTACTCCTCCATCCGTAGTTTAGCCTACTCTGATTATGTCTTAAAAAATGTAATCGTTGTTTCAATTTTGGCAAACATACAGTAAATAGCTAGGCGTAGGGGATGCGTTCTCTCCTCCCACGAATACTGGTCGGGACAAGGTCCCTAGGTAAGGTTTTTCCGGGATTTTTCCTCACCGGTGAGACAAATGTCTGGTAACTTTAGGCTCTGGTAACTTTAGGCCCTAGTGGTCCCCGTATATCATTTGGCAGCCATTATCATCCTCATCTCATCCTCGCCTTGTTCAGAGTGAATGTGTGAATGGTGTATCTCGTCCTATGTGATTGTGTTGTATAGGAGGTGGCCCCGGCATTGGACTGATCACTCATCCAGGAGGCCCTCCATGTCCTTGTCTGGTCAAGAAAGTATGTATGTGATCCATAGATAATCCCTCTCCCGACAGGTCGCGGCCCTCTAAGCCCGGGAAACGTGGGTCGCTTAAAAGACCCCAAAATGGAGAGGTAAACACTAAGGTAAAGATAGAGAGATGATATGGTAAATGAAAATTAATCAGGAAATTATATCTATTAATACTGTATGAACTATCTTTCGCAATACAGTCCTAGGGTAACTATAAGAAAAGAGTTCAATTCTTAATAATAGAACCCAGGACCTTCTAAATTTACTTCGTGTCACAAAATAGTTGATAATCATTTATAGGAATTCTCATAATTTTATATCTATTAGGTCTGCATGAAATCACACTGTCATGCCAAGCCACCTGTGTAGTTAAAAAAAATTATGTTGTCATGGGGATTGTATACATGCAGTATGAATTCCTTTTGGTGAATTTCATAACTTTACAACCCTATTTTGGCCCTTAGAGACCCTTAGAGGCCAAAGATGTTGAAATCCTTTCTTAGTGCGCATCTAGAGCCTAGTAGCAACATGTGTACCAAGTTTCACGTTCCTAGGCTGTATAGTTTTTGAGAAACTGTGATCAGTCAGTGAGTGAGTGAGTGAGTGGGTTTTGGCTTTTATATATAGAGAAGAAGAAGATTAAACAAACGCACACTTTGTTATGTCGGTTTACCTGATTTTATTTCTTTATATATGTGTCTACGATAACGTAGTGCGAAGTATAGTGTTTCTAGATCACATAATGTTGTCTACTCGATCCCATAGTAACGCAGTGTAAATGACCTTGAAACATCATGTATCCTCAATACTCTCTGGTTTCATCTGCCTACAGAAATATAATTATATGTTCGTATTGGTTATTATATTGACAAATTTCGTCAACTGTGATTGGTTACTTTTTAATTAGAAACCGTGCAGATATCACTTTCCCTCTGACATCAATTTCATCGTCCCATAACCTTACAATTTGTAATTTTGTTTTTCCCAGCTTCAAATATCACTTACATTGACCTTGCATTAGAGTTTTATTATATGTGACAAATATTTTTTGGGTGGATTATTTCTAAAGCTATTGTGAATTAATTGTTATGACATGTTCCTAGATTTATAACAGGTGGCAGATTGGTATATGTTTGTGGTTGCAATTATGCATTACAATCATAATGATATAAGTAGGCCTACCGGTATTCACAATAAATGTAACTCGAGGTACGGATCACTCGATATAAATTCCGGACTTCTCGTTATGACAATTATAATACAATATTTTGTGGCTTTTACTTGTTACAGCTTGATTATTTCCTAGAATAGCTATTTATATATCAAGTATGCAAAATAAGGCTTTAACGGACGAATCTAATATTGTGGCCGAGGCTGAAATACTAGACGACTCCGCTAAACTATTTGCGTTCGTGGTGCAAACAATATTTTTTAGTAGAAGTTCTGTTATTTTACTTCTAATGAGCTCAGTTTTTCACTCATTTTCGATGATTCTGCGTAAAGAAAGTAAAGATTGTATCAGTAGTGCATGTTTACAAACTTCGGCTGATCTTAAAGACATCGTTAAGATAATAATTTTGATTAATTAAACTAAACATATTTACCTCAATTGAAATTACACGTCATTTTTATAATTTTTTCTGCAACAAAACTTATCATTCCTTGTTAAATGAGGCAATCGTACAAGAGGCTCATCTGAAGCCGTTCCTTTCAACTAGCAGTGGTGGTGTCTCAGACTAAAACGATAACGCAGTAATGCAAACTTCGAGCGTTCAAATCTACCCAACTTAATGAAACTTATACAAATTTATTATTATCGAATTTATTTCTTAAATTCAAGATTTCTAAATTACAAGGTTTACTGTGCTTGTTAATAGACAATAAGCAATAAAACCCTTAAAAATTCAACACTGTAGAGAATTCTAGGAGCCACCTTTGGAACTATGTCCAACGGGTTACCATGGCAACTTTACCGGTTTAGTACGGTAAAGTGTTACTTTCCTGCATGTTAGCAGTCGGAGAAACAGCCACTTTGCAGAGCGTGTACTAAAATATAAATTTAATGCCTTGTAATTGAGTTACAGAATGTATTGGCATTCCAGTATAAATCTTGAAATCTGAACCTGAGAAAATAATTAGCCAGGATCTGGTTTCAGAAGCAGATGTGGAAGGTAAATTAAACATGCAAAACAAATTAAGAGAACAGTAATTAAGTTTAAAATTAGAATTTGCTATAAGCGACTTCTTGCCTTAAAACTTCGCATTTACTTAAAATTCAATAAAGATGGTGAACTTCCATTGTCCCAGCTGATTTCGTGACAGGAAGTGTCACATTTACATGTATGTTAGACCTAAGTAGTAATATACATCCACCGTTAGATAGCCGTAACATAGGAACATGGCATATTATACCTTTACCGTATTGATCCATTAAGGTTTCAAATCCTGCAGGTGTAAGCAATGACTACGTTTTTGTGGGTTATTTTTTAGACATTACGGCCGGCTCCATGGGCGTACGGTAAGGGGGGGGGGTTCAGGGGGTCGAAACCCCTCCCGAAATATCTGCAATATTTCGAAGATTATAAATCATGGAACAAAATTAAAATAATAATAATAATAATAATAAACTCTGATTCGGTTGTTACATATTTTACATTTTTGTACATATCAAAGCATTATTTTGAGATTTATCGTAATTGATTTAAGTTTCATATTTCAAAACCTCGTGGTGTTGATAGTTTTTCAGCTTAATAACAGTGATGTATTACTAGTAAACAAAAATCTCTTCGAAATCTGTCAAACGACAACTGGAATTCTCTCGCCGAAATCCATCAACCTGTTTGTAAAGCCAACAGTAATCACGAGCTCATCACAAAATTATCTTGGAAGAATCTGCATTAATCGGGTTTTTCCACCGGTGTATTTACAGACTACTTTAAAAACGTGCCCTATACACCATACAGTATTTTTCAAAAGAAAGTTTTTTTTTTTCAAAGACTGAGCTGCATTTTAATTTATTACAGTGTATTAATTATCAAGATACAACTGTTTAGTAAATTTAAAAAATAAATATATATATTAATTCATAATGTGCGCAAGGACATGGAGCTGAGACGACTTTACTTTGAACCCCTCCCGAACAAAATTTCACCGTACGCCCATGGCCGGAACAGACTATAAAACTGTCTTTGCGTAATGGTACCAAGTACGGAACTGCTCCCATTCTTATGAATGTAAATGTCCATAATTTTATTCTGTTCTCTTGCGCCATGAAATGTGTCACGATGTTCAGTTTGTGCTAGAAGAGCGTTCAGCATTGAATTGCTTAATCAAGTTAAGTGTACATTTGTGTTTCCAGAATGTACAGTTATAAGATTAAGCACTTTGCTTTCATTATTGCTGTAATTTCCAAGTTTCATTTCATAGGAATAAATTATACGAAATGGCATAACTCCTTACACAAGTTTCACTTTATCTCACCACTTAAAAAAATCCACTGTAACCCATTTGTGCTATCGATCTGTTTATTTCATTGCCATTATTGTTTAAAATTGTATCTACCATATCTTGTTACTTCTATAATAATCATTTTTACTGTTTAGATACTTGCATTTTTAATATCCTCTTTCCTTCCTTATTTAGTGTTCAGTGACAAGACTTTAATAATAATAATAATAATAACAAAGATACTAATTTTCCCAATGTATTTTGTTTATCGCTTGTATAATGACTCAAACCCGGTTGAGGGCAAGAGTCGGCTCGCAGGTCTTAACTTGGATCCGGATTTGAAGGCTTTAACCTACTTTTCCCCCAGCTTCCTAATTATAACATTTTAACGTACTTTTCCGTTTCATGCCCCTTGCTTCCGAATATATGAATCTTATAGAACCTAAAAAGGGCTGTAAGAGCCTAAAAGGGGCTAAAGAAGACTTTTGCAGAAAAACACGAGTTTTAAATAGATTATCCAATTAATGCAAATTAAAAATGTGAACTTGTGGATTTTAAGAAAAGACATAATAGAAATAAATTTATACAACGCACTGAAATTAACAATATACATGTATTTTCTCTTTGTAACTCGAAAATGTACCGGCTCGCCGTCGCAGGAATTGAAACTTGAGCTGTCCGCAATACTTTGAAATCTCCAACTAATCCATTGCCGTTTCAACTTTCAAATAACAAGTTGCCTACCAACGACAGAGAAGTGCAAATTTGAGACACTCCAGTCTACTTATTTTTGTAGATCGGAAGTGAATTGAGTGGTGTATTGAATAATTGTATCACTAAAGGGTAAATATTTAAACAATTGTTTAATACTATTTTTCGAGTGTCGATATAAGGAATAACTGCTTCTATATTTTGAAAAAAACTAGAATAACTGTCAAAATTATAGGCCAATACAATTCGGTGTTTAATATTAATATTCATTATTTTGTTTTATTAAGGCGACTAAAATCGTTTGTTTAAAGCCTAAAACGGGCTATTCCACGAAAATAAAATACTAAAATACCTTTTTATAAGAGCCTAAATATCCGGGCCCAAGTTTTAACTATGCCAGGAATAAGTAAAGACTTTATTATCATTGTTATATTTCCGGAAATTTATATTTGGATTCAGGGGATCTCGGAACACTTACTAATTCCTCTACGAATAGAATAGAAGAGGAAGTAAAACGTGAAAGTTACTGCATATAACAGTGAGAATGCAAACATCAAATGAACGGCCCTTTTCCCTTCGTATACTGGAGGGAACATTTTTCACTAAAACAAACATTATCTGGCATGAAAGAGTTTTGAGTTTGATGTTCATTTATTCTGCACTCCGTAGCCAAGGCGACAACGTAATGTAACATGAAAGGCTAGAGGGAGTTGTGCGTGTGTCATATGCAGTAGGCGCGCTCTCTCCACTAAATCACAATGAAGAGGGGGTCCCCACGCACAGACACTTTTGTATGATCTGGAAAAAGTAACACCAGTACGTGAACTGTTTATGAAACACAAACAAAACAAGAAAATATCCGGGAGACTGGGTCATGTGGAAGCTGGTGTTAATAATATTTTATGTCAAGTGTTTAATTAACTCCCTTGTAATATTTTTATATGGCCTTGTTTTAATAATTATTTTCTAAGTTGACATTACTTAATATATTTAATATTTAAAACATGTTGGATCCCAATTAAAGAGGACGTCGAACTTGAATAATTTTGTACAAAATAATTTATCCTGATCCATGTATTGTAGCCTTGCGTATACCTGTATACATGTTTTTGTATCCTGTGAGCGAAAAAGAGATAGTTAGTAATGTTAAACATATACTGTTCTTCCTGACATAGGTGATGTTGACATGTCAAGTCGCCATAGGTGATGTTACATAGTTAATACGCTGATCATATTTTCAATTAGGTATATTTCCAACTGACCCAACATGCCTTGTTATTGCATCAAACCCAATTCCTGTGTTTCTTGGACTTAAATGGTTCTTGCACCAAAATGTACACTTATTTCTTGTGTGCTCTAGGTGACTAATAACTTTTTTTTTTTTTTTTGCTAAACTGGAGCTAAGTGGTTCTTTAATCCAACTTTTGGTTTTATTGAAATAGTTTTCAGTCGTATTGGGGACAAATGTCATGAGATATAACTTACTTGGAAGCTGTATTACTATAGGCACTTGCGTAATCGATAGCAAAGAGAAGTCCTCTATATTAACATGTCAAGTCGCCCTCTCCTCTCCTGTGCAGGGTTCGAAGGGTTTTATAGCATCCTTTACGGCGCTTCAGAACAACATTTATCATGCAGGCAGCTTCTCACAACATAAGTTATCCTCTCTCTTGTTCCCAGAGCAAAGCAACGAGTCTTCTGACTATAACAAAACATGGCAAAGACATGGTAATTTACGACTCTGTCTGTTAAGAAAACTTAATGAATACAATGTCAAAATCCATAATTCAGTCATCCCATTCAGCGATCCCATTCCGTGAAGAAATCTAGGTATTCTTGTAGACTATTCCACTCATACGCCCCGTGTTTGATATTGACTAATAACGTTTAGCAATTCCTCGGATATCGTTTATCTTACAATATTCTTGTAGGAATCGCGAGGATGCTATTTTATCGGGTAAAATCGTCTGCTCGTTATTGGATATGAAAGCATCAGTGTGGAGTGATTAATACGCACATGTTGCCATTAACAGCACGAAAACAGATTATTTTATACAACATAACTTGTTTGGAAATTGAAATAATATAAATGACCATTTATTAAAAACACAATTTTGATTCGGTGCAATCCAGTTCATGTGCTTTTATTCTATTCTGCTATTAACTTACCTGAACGAAGTTAACTATATCTTGTATGCACCATTGATAGCATTAGTCGCAACATGGTAACTCGAATCGATTCATGAATGGTTGATTCATAGTATGCCGTGATTTCGGAGCTGTTAGTTTTGTTTTTATATAACAAAGCACGAAAATAATAATTATTTGTATAATCCGTTACATTTTTATCCATGGAAGAGTCTTAATAAATCCAACTCGAGTTGACGAGTTTTCATCAGATAAATTCGCTCCTACTGCGCAGTAACGAATCTATCGGTAAACTCGTCAACTCTCGTGGATTACCTATGATAAAAACATTATTGAATCGTGGAGAAGAATGATCTGAATATTTCATATGGTTAATAGAATAAAATAATGCGCCAGGTTCCACTTCCATTACTGTTGAGTTCTAATTTGGCCCAAAAGCTGCAACGTGTTAATAATGTGTGTGTAATGTTGATCTCTTCGAAATGATGTCATGGGAAGTTCATGCAGATGTTTGAATGATGACAGAAAAATTGTCTTCAGGTCCTTTTCAAAACTCTTCGTTCTTCACTATTAAACCCATCTCGTATTAGTTACCCGCATCTGGAATTTCATCCCACGAAATGTCAGACAATGGGAGAATTTAATATAATGATAAATAAATTAATGTGGATGTGTGTTTTTGTTCTATAACCCGGTTGTTAATGTCTCCTTACTATGTAATTTAGAAAATTATCATAGGAAATCCCATGAGAGATTACGAGTTTATTGATATAGGTGTTTGCGAGAACAAAGTTCGAGAAAATTTATCTGATGAAATTCCTAATCTCGAGTAACGGATGTAACGGATTTTGTAAATATAAATTATTTTCTTACTTTGTCGTCAATAT
Source organism: Ectobius pallidus (assembly GCA_964059195.1). Classification (NCBI taxonomy): domain Eukaryota; kingdom Metazoa; phylum Arthropoda; class Insecta; order Blattodea; family Ectobiidae; genus Ectobius; species Ectobius pallidus. Next base: position 536,886 of record CAXKWD010000007.1, on the reverse strand, counting down.
TCTGCCAGCCATAAGATGGCGTCATACTAGATGAATAAACAGTCCACGAATCGATTCGAGTTCCCTGTGTTACCAATAGTGCGCCTTACAAGATGGAGGGCGTCGTGATAGTCGCTTACATCAAAACTCTTTGGCATGTCAAAATTTATCTTATACCTTATTAGGTTATTACCATAAACTGAGAAAATTTTTGAAACACGAACACTCCAAATGCTGATGAGATCTTTGAAATGTTTTTGTCAAATTGTATTGCTGCTTTTTCGTGTGTTTTTACTAACAAATTGTTGAAGTTACAGAGAAAAATCAGTAAGAACTCTACAAGTAAAAGAAATTGGTACAATAGCGAATTGGCACAGATGAGAAAGAGAGTAATGGCCTTAAACTCAGTTACTGAAGCCAATTGAAATTCTTGAGTTGTTGAAGGAATACAGAAAAGAATTAGCAGGGCTTTAAGAAGTCCTAAATCTTCTAGTAACCTCTCCTATATTGAAAAGGTCAGAACTGCCCGGCAAAGGCCGAAACTAATAACACTACTCGTAGGCCTAATATACCAATGCCTCCTGAAATGTTTAGCTATTATTTATCTAGTGCGATTAAAGAAACGCATTGCAAGGCTAAGAACATTGCTGATAACTATGCCATATCAGCTGAAACGCTTTTAAATAATGTTACCCCTGCGTTTAGGTGAAGTCATTAACGTGGTTCACAAAATGAAGAACTCTAACAGTAAGGACGTATTCGGATTAAGCAATGACATATCAAAACAGTTGTATTTTACGACGAAGAATCAAATGAAGACCGCAATTTTTTTTCTCACTATTTTTCTGCAAGAAGAATGTATGCTTGTACATTATTTTTCTACATAGTCCCCTCCCAGTTCAACGCACTTATGCCATCAGATAGGAAGTGCTTCGATACCGCATGAGAAAAATATTTTGGTTGACACTGTAGGCACTCATGCACCGCCGATTGGATGTCTTCATGAGACTTGAACTTCTGCCCTCCAAGGAGCTCCTTTCATGGACTAAAGATGTGGAAATCTGATGGGGCTAAACCTGGCAGGTATGGCAGATGTGGGAGGCACTTGAAGTATATGTCGTTGATGGTTTCATGGTTGCACGAGCAGCATGAGGATGGACGTTATCATGTTGAAGCAAAACACCTGCTCTCAGCAACCCCCTTCGCTTTGTCACCATCAGATTTCCAAATCTTTGGCCCGTTAAAGCATCTCCTTGGAGTGTAGAAGTTCAAATCCGATGAAGACGTCCAGTCGATGGTGCAGGAGTGGCTACAGCGTCAACCAAAATAATATTTCCCATGCGGTATCGAAGCTCGTCCTATCCAATGGCGTAAGTGCATTGAACTTGGAGGGGACTATGTAGAAAATAATGTACAAGCAAACATTGCAGTAAAATAGTGAGAATAATTAATTGCAGTTTTCATTTGATTCTCCCTCGTAGTATAATTGGTCTATCAAAGTGTGTTTGAAATATGGTACTTTGCCTAATATATTGAAAGTAGCAAAAACAGTTCCTTTTTACAAGGAAGGCAATAGGGATAAACCTGAAAATTGTAGGCCAATAGCAATTGTGCCAATTTTTAGAGAAATATTGAAAATGTGGTTAGTAAATATTTGCAGTTTGGATTCTCTCCCGGTAAAACCATAATTGATACAGTAAATGAACTCGCAAATTCAATCAGCATATCAAAATTTAACAAATAAATGTTATTGTACAAAGTGATTACTTTATTTAGGGGTGAATTTTTGTTAATATCAGTATTTACTCTGGGGTAAAGAATAACTTCCTTCCTGTGTCTACTTGGTTTACTTGGCTCGTCAAAGGAAATTTCCTTAACAGTATTATTGTCATCAATTTTCGAATGTAGTAATTTGTGAAGAAATATTAATTTAAACTTTTAATATCATACATTTCTAAAAGCGTTTGGTAATTCAAATATATTGGATAAAGTTGTGAGTAATACGTTTTCCTTGTGTTTCAGGTGCGTTGCAGTCTCATTGAGTTATGAAGAGCTGGAGACTTGTGAGTATTTGTTATTCCTTAAGCTTCACATCTTGTAGTCCCTTTTAAGTTAGACGAGACCTAGATAATATTTCACCCTCAGTGGAAAAATGAAATTCCTAAATACTGAGACCTAGAAACTTTCTGATTAACCTAGAAAGGTCACAGTAGTAGTTTCATTACACAAGACGAAAAAATAATTTGTATCCAGAGTCGAGACGGAGCTGACAAGTTCATCGAGTTTGTCGTGTAAAATTATAAACTTTTATTTAATTTTTATAATCTGATCAGTGATCGTCACGAAAAGGTCTCAAGGAAAATTTCTTAGGGTTCACTCCCAAGAAATTTGTTTACCCATATGTTTTTTAAAGTAACTGTTTACAGTGATTTTGGTATGAACCTATACTGTAGCCTACGTTATATTATATTTATTTATTTATTTAACCTGGCGGAGTTAAGGCCATAAGGCCTTCTCTACCACTCAGCCATGGCAAAAACATGAAATACATGATAATAATAATAATAATAATAATAATAAAGATTAATAATAAATTTAAAAAGAACTGATATACATGAATACAAGAAACGTACATTAAATACAAAGAAAAAATTCGAACATAAGTACTTGAATAATATGAATATATAATACAAATGACTAAAAATAAAGAAATAAAGAAAAAAATGAAAGACAAAACAAATACATTCTTAGTTATTACAAAATATAATGAAAATTAAAATATATTACTAATTAGCATCAATTCCTAAATGTTATTGTATACTAAATTTATTAAATGGCGCTTGAACTGTGAAGCCGTTTGTCAGTTCCTGAGATGGCTAGGCAGTGAATTCCAGTGACGAATAGCTGTTGTAAACGAATTTGAATAATGTGTAGTTCTGTAAAGAGGCATGGATAGTAAGGGGTCAAGCTGAGAGCGCGTGCCCAAGTTATGGTAGGAAGAAAGGTAATGAAAGCGACTGGAAAGATAGCTAGGTGTTGAGGCATGAAGGATTCTATAGAGCAGAATGAGACAGTGAAAATATCTTCGCTCACGCAGGCGTACCCATCGAAGTGGTTCCAGTGACGGTGTTATGTGGTAATATTTACGAATGTTACATATATATCTGACGCACGCATTATGAACACGTTGTAGTCTTTGAGTCAAATTGCTGTTTAAGTTTAAGTTATAACATTCGGTTTGATCTACAGTGTATGGTTTTGATATTGAAGGCCTGCCTTGAATGTGTAATTTAATATTTCTTATCTGCCTTTTGCTATCACAGTGTTTTTAAAGCAATAAAGTTCTATCAGTCCGATTATCTTTTGTGTGCAATTGGCAAAATTCAGTGTTGTTTCCTTTCATATCTGAATCTCTCTGAAGAGAACGCTTGAGCCAGGACGTCATAAATGCTCCGTGCATTGAAAACTTCAACGTCGCAATTTGTATCCCTACGCCGAGTCCTGATTGTAACCCATATGCCTATGTGAACAATCGCCTTTTTCCACTCTGTGTAGCTAAGCTTTGAAATATTGAATAATGCCGGTTCTTGTAAGCGATCGTCTTTATCATGCAATATTGCGTCATACACACAATGCCTTTTCTTAAACAATGGAACCTGCTTTCCTAACGCTGTTATAAGATTCTGGTTTGCTTTGGAAGTGCGTGACAATGCTTACAATGAAAGCGTGAATTATGTTTCTGCTTATATAACAATAATAATAATAGTAATAATAATAATAATAAAGGCATCCAAATATTTAACATCGTTGTTACATTTAACATAATTGCTGTACCTGTATTTAATATTATTTTCGCCATTTCATATATGATCCATTTAACGTAAGTTATAAATATGAAGAAATCACTTTACATCCCTTCAGTATAATATTCCAATGCTCAACTCAAGGAAACAGGGAATGATAAAAGTGTAAGCAATAGGGGTTATTTGTACACATTGGAGATGACAGTCACATGGCCTGTATTGAAGTAATAAGTTAGCCTATAAAGTTTTTATTAAATGTTATTACTACCAGATAATATGTTATAACCTTAGTATAAGATAACTTATTTTTGCACTTCGTTGGTGAATATGAAATTCGAGGTATAAGTGACCAGTGAAAATTAATAAGTGACAAGCGGATGGAAGGACGAATAGTAGTTACGATGACCTGAGTTCTGTTTTGAGTGCAAACTCTTTATTTAAACATTATTGCCATTACTATTATTATCATCATCGTCTTCATCATCATCTCGATCACTGTGAGAATTGATCTATCTTTTTTTATGGAATGACAAGTCCTTACTACTTTGCGTGCCCCGCTTACTTTACAGGACAAAGGAGAAGTAGAAAACGGAAAAGTTCTTTCATATTCTAAGTTCTTTCCTTTTTATTAGCAAGAGTAAAAGGACTTATCTTGGATCTGAATTGTGAAATTGCATGTGGGGTAGGCAGTTGCCCAAGTAATTGCAAGTCAGTTCATTAGCAAGATTCCGGACATTTCCTCTGAACTGGAGTTGACTCTGTTAGCTCTTACGTCTACACGGACAATTTGACAGAACTGATTAATTCATTTGTTTGCTCCATCTCCACATCTTGTTAGTAATAAGATGCTCAAGGCGAGGTATTATCTTATCTTCGACAAGATGAATTAATTTTTGGTCATCAACATTAGTTTTGCCTAAATATCTTGTTCCTCATTTGCCCGTCACTATAATTATGTATTATTTATCATTAAAGGAATAGCAACTTCGATATGGCTAGTATAAGCTACAACACTTATTAACTATACAAGTCAGTCGTATATTAACAATTGAAATATTGATATCAGAACACAGTGTAAAGAGGATCAGAAAACAAAGTTGATTGGAGTGTGCATATAAATACAGGTGTTCAAACAGTTTTACAATATTTACAATCACCTGCATAAATATCTTGACACTGAGTTCAGATCTATTAATAAGGATATTCGTAACATGAACTGAACACTCTAAGACACATCGAAAGCTTTATGAATAAAGGTTTAATGGAACTAGTAAACACGGGACCAACTTTCGCATTGGCACAGATGCTAGGATTTAGTACACTCATAGCATATATCAAAATCCCTTTAGGCAGGCCTACAGGCTGAGGTAGATTTCAAAGTGCTTTTGGTTTAATTTATTATCGCTGCGCAGCACTCATCTTTTTTAGCCTTGGCATGGCAAACCTGCAGTAAAGAGGAAGAGCCTACAATCATTTGTTTTGACAACAAGAATAGGATACAATATTCTGGAAGGCAAGATCAGCAATGAATAAAATTAGCAAAGCCGCTAAACAAGACAAAATTATGATATAAAAATTCTTTTAAGTGTCATTATTTTCAAACATTAAACTCGCGTCATATGAGAGCTATCAAGAAACTATTTATTGATTTGTAGAGTACTCATCAAGAGCTTTTCAACGATACCCCACAAGACGTGGTTTCAAAAGTTTCGAATTTTCATCCCCCACCCTCACTCGAACCCCCGAATCGTTGGTGTCACTGTGAACTCCATAGGGAGTACTCTAATTTATTCAAACAAAGTTTCCCTCTATACTTCATAGGGGCCGAGATATACATTTTTAAAAATTTCAGCCCCCTCCCCCGACCACCCCCTTGGGCCAATTTTGCTCATTAACGAACTTGTCCGAACTATTGGGCCCAGAAATAACATATTAAAATTTGGTTCAAATATCTTCAAAATTACGGGCGCTAGCGTGTAAAGATATATATATAAATATCACAATTTTTTTTTTAACGGGCGGTGGTTTCGTTCTTAAGGGAGCATGAAACGTAAAGATATGAAAGAATTTTTCGAAAATCATGACGTGGTATCCATTGCAATAGGTAGATTTTTCTTCGAAATCTACCTAAAATCCTATACAGTCCCATACAAAGTCTTTAAACATACGAGAGCTGTCCAGAAAGTAACAGACGTTTTGAAATAAAAAAGAAACAAGGTGAAAAAAATTATTACATACTTTTTGAAGGTAGACTCTTAGGTTATTTTTCTACATAATCACCATTCAAATTAAGGCATTCATCATACCATGGCACAATCTTTTTGATACCCTCCCTGTAGAAATGTGGAACCACTTCAGAGAATTTATTGGGAAAAGTGTTTTAAAAAAAGCTTTAAAGTTTTGTAATACGCAATTCGTGCAGAAAATTCAAACTAAATCTTAGCAACGTTGCGTAAGCAACAACTTTCGCTTCATTTTGACAATCACTCTACTTGAAGATAATTTCATTTTCGCGATTTTCTCGAAAACGGCTTTAAAGATTTTGTTATATTATTGTTACACTTTGTGATTTACAACATTAGTTATGGAAAGTTTACTCTTAGCCTACAGGTCTGGTGTTTGCCTTTGAGAATGAAGAAACTCAAGTCAAATTACCGCTAGGATTGGTTTTAATGTGTGCGTAATACGACACAGGTAAACTGAATAAATTAATCAAGTAATGTTGATACTATGGAATGTAAAGCATTGCACTATTAATTCATATTTTGATGCTGCAAATTCGAGTCCTACTTATTTCGTGTCTATCTCGATTCCCATTAATTTTGTAAATAAAGGTCTGTGACAATTTTAAGTGTCTCTATAATTTTACTCTTCTAAGTTTTCATGTATCTTCTACCGCAATGAAGATAGCCTAGAAGAATCGAAAATATAAACGAGTCAAGTTGTACTCCTAAGTAATTTTTACAGAAAAACTAATATAAAGAAGTTTCGAGACTAACTTATTTATTAAAATTGTTAGAGCCATTTGTTTTTTAATAAACATTTGGAAATATTTTCCATGAGAAGTCTTCCTAATAGTTCGTTTGTATGAACCAAATTCTATGGGTACAGGCAAAATTCCAAGAAAGCCCATGATCCAAGCAAAGAAAGAAGTAGGGTCCACACGGACTCATTCCATAAACACTTTTCTTTTCAGTTTCTAGACGTCGTGAAACATATGTTTAATTTTTTTATCACAATCCCAGCAACATAGATTAGTAACCTGCAACTTACTCTAAATTATTTTAGAAAACAATGCTACTAAATTATTAGGCTGCTGGTTAATTGAACTGTTTCTATGAGTGTAGACAGAGTGTCTAGCTAATATAGAAATAATATGTTCTTTGAGCTCAGAATGGCTAAGTCCCTGTGTAGAGCCAAGCATGTGGCGGAAACATGAGTTTGTCGATATTCAGTAGAAAATACTAAGAAATAAAAACTCATGTCATACTGTGCTTTAATTGGTTCTCCCATGCAATGTCTACTGAAGTTTCCATTACGTGTTTTGGGTTATGAATAAAGTTTGGTTGGGAATGCGAAGGGCTTGACGTCATTTATTAGGGGGTTCGCAACCGGTGTCAGTAATGACACGTTGGATCTACTATTAATGATTCTTTACATCAGCTGCACATCTCTCACATGTTACGTTGCGAAGTTAACGAAATATTAATTCCATCATAATATCATCATCACCTTCCAATGTTCTCAACTAATACAACGCCTAAAGCAAAGAATGATAATAGGCCTATATCAGTGGATAAGATGTCTTTTACAGACTTCTGACATAGCATACTCAGTTTATGTCAAATTGTCGTATAGTTTGTTTAAAACCTGTAACAAATGTTACATTGAACTGAGCACATTGAATTCATACTGAACGATCACTGTTTGCTGTGAACACAGTTAGCTTTGGAAATCCAATCAATCACACTAGATAGGCGACTGATAGAACTAATTCCTGTAAGCGAACAGGTCTCACAAAAATCCACCTGAATAACTTTAATTGATGCACTCCTGCAGACGAACTTTGTGTTCTCCCGCCAAGGACAATATAATTTTGTCAGTTCAAATTTTGACATTGAATAAGAAGCGAGTGCTCTATGTCACGAATCGTATACATTGATGCCTTATTCATCTCTGCAGGCTTTGTATTAAGTGAGAAAAGACTAAATTTTAAGGGTCAAATATAGGTCATACCGTATGATGCTAAAAAATACAAACTCTCCATTTAATTATCCCATTGCCTCCCCCACCCGTTCTAGCCCAAGAAACAATAATACCAAGTATGTCTGTTTCCAAGAGGGATAGACGTCAAACGAAATCCAAGTGTGTGCTATCGTCTTTACTAGGACAAGTGGTGATGATGATATTCAAAGTAAATACTTTAAATATCTTGTCTGTTTAATTAACTAGCTATTTTCCACTTACCATTCCAGGAAGAAATACATTAAGTTCATCAGTAATTAGCATATGCCCGCGGCTTCGCCCGCGATAATTATTTCAAGAATTAAAAATTAAGAGCATAATAGTTAAATCATTACATTTATTAACACCTAAATCACGTGAAAAACATACCACGATTAGATATCGTTGCCTGGTAAAAGCTATCTCAGATTCGAGTTCCTTGGCCCAGAATACCCCTGTATAGTGAGTTTCGTCCAAATCGAACGATGTTTAACTATATTTAGGTCTATGTTGATTATCCCTCTTCCGTGTAGGTTGAAAATTTCATATGTCTACGGGCCTTGACATTCTAAACAAATGAATCGACCAGCGTGGGCTTACAACATTCAAGCGATCGCGATGCTTTTATTTCCACGGTATGACAAAAATAGCCAAAGCCAACTGCAATTGATTTGACATTGAAATGTATTACTGAAATCTCATGCTTCGACAGCGCTAAAATCACGTTTTCTGCCAGTTTTTCACTCATAACTCGCGAACGAAAACTAAAATTAAAAATTCGGCTTCGAGGTGCATTCGCCCACCTTTCAGTCCATCTATCTTTAAATTTTCAGATCTTTGCGTTCAGTAGATTTCGATGGGCATCGTGGACAGACAGACAAACAGCATGTGCCCGCGGCTTCCCCCGCGATAATTATTTCAAATTATAATTATTAACACCTAAATCACGTGGAGTGCATTCCACGATTAGGTAGCGTCCCCTGGTAAAAGCGACCTCAGATTCGAGTTCCTTGGCCCAGAAAACCACTGTATAGTGAGTTTCGTTCAAATCGAACAATGTTTGACCATATTTAGGGTTGATTATCCTTCTTCCGTGTAGGTTGAAAATGTCATATGTCTGTGGGCCTTGACACTCTAAACAAATGAATCGTCTAGGATGGACTAACAAAATCAAGCGATCGCGTTGCTTTTATTTTCAAGGTAGGCTATGAGGTATGTTGACAAAAATAGCCAAAGCCATCTGTAAGTGATTTGATATTGAAATTTATTACTGAAACTGATGCTTCTAAAACGCAAAAAAATGCACGTTTTCTGCCAGTTTTTCACTCATAACTCACGAACGGAGGCGAAAATTAAAATTCCGGCTTCGAGGTGCACATTCCGACCCTTTAGTCCGCCTACTTATAAAATTTCAGATCTCTGTGTTGAGTAGATTTCGCTGGGCATCACGGACAGACAGACGGAGGACAGACAGACGGAGGACAGACAGACGGAGGACAGACACTTCCTTTTATTAATATATATATATATATATATAGACTAGCATGTGCCCGCGGCTTCGCCCGCGATAATTATTTCAAAAATTAAAAATGAAGAGCATAATAGTAAAATCATTATATTTATTAACACCTAAATCACGTGGACTACATACCACGATTAGATAGCGTCGCCTGGTAAAAGCGACCTCAGATTCGAGTTTCTTGGCCCAGAAAACCTCTGTATAGTGAGATTCGTCCAAATAAAACAACGTTTGACCATATTTAGGGCTTACAACATTCAAGCGATCGCGAAAGTTTTATTTTCAAGGTATGACAAAAATAGCCAAAGCCAACTGTAATTGATTTGACATTGAAATGTATAACTGAAAACTTATGTTTTGAAAACGCACGAAATGCACGTTTATGCCCGTTTTTCACTCATAACTCACGAACGAAAACTAAAATTTAAATTCCGGCTTGGAGGTGCATTTTCCGATCCTTCAGCCCACCTATGTTTAAAATTTCAGATCTCTGCGTTCAGTAGATTTTGCTGGACATCGAGGATTATTCCTTTTATTAATACAGATAATATGAATTATAATGATGCCTTCTCTAATTTGTCAAACATCCATTTCATTTAATCCAAACCCACCTGATACAACTGGCAACAATATGTTGTGTGAATTTGTAGGATAATTCTGTGTAAAAAGTGGTTAAGTATTTTCAAAAAATTTAATTTTTGGCAGTTAAAATCAGAATTTTTCAAAATCCTTTCTTAGTGAGCACCTACATTATGAAACGAAGGTATTGTCAAAATTCCAAGTCTCTACCTGTTATAGTTTAGGCTGTACGTTGATTCCTGTCAGTCAGTCAGTCATTCAGCCAGGACAAAGCCTTTTATATATATAGAGATAAATGATGATTTCAGCATTTCGTTATTTTTATTAATTTATTTTTCTAGACTTTTGCGTCAATTATTGTTCCAAGCGGTTTAAACGTGATGAATAATTTGCAGTTTCACAACTTCTGATCCTGTTCGTGATTATCGTCACCAACATTATCATTTCTTCTAAAGAATATTATGAATGCCATTGTTTAATTATAAATAATATTATTAAATATAATAATATAGTCAAACATTATTGATTCATTTCGTATTGACTCTTGAAGGAATTTACAAATTGGTATCGTATTACCGTAAAGTAGAAAGTAGAAGTTTTGTACAGTAGTTTGCGTTTGTATAAACTCTACCATGATATTGTTTCTTCGACAGTTGTCAAATGATTGTTTCCACTCTAAATGCGTATTATCTGAATTGAAGCCTCATTAAACGCACCGAAGTCAAGTCGTTCATTGTAACATAATATTAGTCGTTTATGTAACGAGGTAGTTAAAGTTAGATAAGATATCGCTCATTTATTATTCCGTGGCTTCTAATTCATTAATACTTTGTGATTTACTGTGTAAACAATAAAGGGCTGCTCCTAAAGCACTAAATCTACTGCTCAATTTTAATAAAACATTTGTTATGCACTTAAAAGTAACATGTACTGAATCTAGATTCTCACACAATAAATAGGGAACGTAGTCATTTTAAGCCACCTTAAATGTATTTAGTTATAATAAGGGTGCTGCAATATTTTTCAAATTATTTCAATATTAACATTGTATTAATGGATGTTAAAAGGGTCTACGGAATCTATCGTACACGGTTGCAGAATGATTTCCTTTGAAAACTTAATTACAATGCAAAATTCTTTCAAATATTCAGGTGAAACCATTACAAAACAGTTCTTTATCACCTTTGTGCAGAAGTCTTTTCCACACCGGGTTTCCCTCTCCTTTAATTCCATGCCTAAGTTTTGTAGCAGAATTTTAGTAGGTCTGCCTGCTTGCTCGTGGAGAAGTTTTACTCGCCAATTGTGTTACAAGTTGTGGAACGAAAGTTAGCGGAAAATCTTTCTCTTCCATATTTATTTCCTTTCGCAAGCTTATCCTTGTCGTTGTTTTGCCATGACATATTCAGTTGGAGTACACTGGACGAAAGAATTTTGGGATCCCTCCACGGAACAAAGAGAGAATTCCTAAGAAGCAAGAAATCAATCTGAGTTGAAATTCTAACGTCTCTCTTCGCTGAGTTGCAGACTGATGAAAACGTTTATTTTCTGTTCATTTTCCTCAGATTTCAACTTGATATACATAGGCTGTTACTTTAACGGCTAGGAAGAGGTTGTGAAGACTTATTCTGTTGTTAATCTGCTCTTCACTGCAGATGCTTCTCTGCTTTAATCTTGAGTTGGCAGTAGGAACCAAAATAATTCATATCTTCAATTATTTGTTTCATATACTCCAAGCGAGGCCCAAGAATCTTCTCTCCTTATTTGCCGCTCTTTCACTATGTTTGAATGTCTGACTATGCTTTCCTTTCTCGCTCTGCGCTGCAAACTAATAAGTGAAACTCTCCTCTTCCCTAGGAGTTTAGTGTTTAATAATCCAACACTGCCTTGCCCATAAATAACGTTATTAGACTGCAGATAAAAGTTGTCAAATCGATTGTTCTTTGCCCATGATGGAACAAAACAAAATGCGAAGGGAAGGTGTAGTAATGTTTCTCGGAATTCTAGCAAAAGTCAATACTATTTGATCTGTGCGAGAAAACGAGTGGAATGAAACCAGTATACAGTTAAAATTGGAAACTGCAAGCTCGCTTCCAAGGAACAATCGGAAAATTAATTTTTTTAAATTTTCATATACTTAGCATGTCCGAAAATGGATTTAAAAATGCTTTAGCGGAAGTAAGTGCCAGTATGGTACTTTATGAGATTGTGTGTGGAGACGAAAAATGTCTGTCCGTCTGTCTGTCCGTCCGTCCGTCTGTACGCGCCATAACTCAAATACGCTTTTTCAGATTTTCATGAAACTTGGAAAACACATTTTTAATGTCTATGGGAAGAACCCTATTGATATTGAACCAAATCGGTTAACCGGTACCGGAGTAATGCCCAATTTAGTGCCTATTTTAATAGATTATGGCGCCTTTCTAATAGAAAGGTGCCATAACTCAAATACGCTGTATCGGATCTCCATGAAACTTGGTATACTCATTTATCACGTTCATGAGAAGTGCCCTATTGAATTTGAACCTAATCTGTTGACCGGTACCTGAGTAAACCCCAATTTAGTGTCTACTTTAAAGGCGCAATAACTCAAATACGCTTTACCGTATATTTATGAAACTTCGTATACGCATTTATAATGTCCATGGGAAGACGTCTATTTATAATGGATAAAATCTGTTGACCTGTTTCGGAGTAATGCTCAATTTAGTGCCTATTTTATGGTAATATACGTATTCGAAAGAATTTATAAAAAAAAATGAAAATCAATTATCTTGACAACACTGCCTATTGTTTTACTGTGATCGTATAAGGCCTTGGAAATTAAAATACAGGTAGCTATGACAAAATACAATATTGATTTACATGCGCTTATCCAACTAGACCGTTAAAATGACCCCGGTGGCCGAGATGGTAACGCTTTGGCCTCACATTCTGGAGTCCATGGTTCAAAACCCGAAACCGGCCAATTTGAATTTTTTTGGTATTTTTATGTGAGTGTGCAATTGTCATGATATCTCAAATCTGTACAGTTCAGGTGATGCTGGAAGATTTTAATCTCATTAAAAAAAACTAGACCTTTGTTCTTCCGTAAGCCCTGCTTAATGAATAAATCTGGAGCTTAACTTGGAAATCAATTTAAAAAAAACATATTTTGCACATCATAATTGCAATTATAACTGATTAAACAAAACCATACTGGCACTTTGTTACATCAGTTTACCTGATTTTATTTAATACTGAACTGAAATTATTAAACAACTACAAGTCATAAATTGTAGTTAGTGTATTGGTTTAACGTATCATGCCAAACATTCTTCTCGCTCTTTCTTTCTTATCTTAAATCTCGAAGGATTATCCACTGTGATGAGAGAAGATACCTGGCAACTCCTGGAAACCAAATGTTGCTAGGAATTTCTTTTTCTTTTTTCTATGTAAATACTTAGTACATTAAATTACACTAATTTATCTTTTGTGTATTCTTTTATATCTTTAGTTTTTATTATATTGTATGAATGAATTGTACTTTTCTCTTGAAAATTGTAATTGGGTTTTCTACATGTAATGTTCATTGTTATTATTAAATATATATTATATACTTCAGACAGAAAAGCTGTTAATACAGTATAACATAAGAGTATATTCTTTAGAATATATTGTTCAAAAATTAGACCAAAATAGTTACAAAAACACTTAAAAAGTTAAGATCAGGACAAATGGTCATTTTCTCGGATAGTGCTAAAACTCCTACGAAGCACGTTTTAGCCGTATTAAAATGCGTAAGGAGCTATTGTTATGTAAAACAAAATAAAATATAAAGCTTTGATTTTGAGATAAACACGAAATTTCTCTATTAAATGTGCTCATAACCAGCCTTGCTTCTAGGCTATTACGTTCAGAAGCTTCTTATGTGGTTAGGTACAACGTGTAATAATCAACCACTTTCTTGTGATTAAATATGGGCACAAGTGAAATACACGAAGCGTCCTCAACAGATGTAATTGGACCTCCAAGCTGTAGTGTCTTCTATTCCTAAGGCCTGAGGCTTCGAGCCTACATCTGCTAATTGGACAGTTGAATTTTTCAAACTGCAAATTGAGTTGAGAAACACGAATTCAAACGGGCGGTATTAGCGTGCGTGTTATCAGCTGTAGGTTGTAGCCAATCTTATAGGCCTACGGTTGCCTACGGTTGCCAGTACCGTGTGTTGAATTAGACTCTGTTGAAACACAAGGTGAATGCGGCATCGTTGGAGTTAAAGATAAACTATCCTGGAGGTCATTTAGTCTACACTGAGATTGATCGTTCTTTTTTCTTGTATAAAACAAAATACAAAAAAATGAGTGGAATTAAGCCCGGATATTTGTACAATTCGATGTTGTAAGACATCTTGACCAACAAGATCACACTCTAGAGACAAAAACCATAAAAACAAGATAAATTTTACATTAAAAACGGCTTGAAGCAAAGAGATGCACTATCGCCTTTACTTTTCCATTATGCTTTTAAATATGCCATTAGGAAATTTCAGGATAACATGCTAGGTCTAGAATTAAATGGCAGTCACCCGAATTTAGCTTATACAGATAACATCTGTCTATTGGGCGAATGTATAAACACAATCAAGACAAATGTACAAAGTTTTTCGATGCCTGTAGGAATGTTGGATTAGAAATTAATAGAGAAAAAACTAAGTAAGTTATATGGTCATGGAACGTAAAAATAATGCGTTGCAAAATATTGTAAAAGCCGGTAAATCGTTCGAACAAGTGGAGAAATTCAAATATCTGGGAGCATTAATTACAGACACAAATAACATTAAGGAAAAAGTTAAGTGTACTCTGAAATAAGGAAATGCCTGTTCTTATGCAGTTCAGAAACTCTTATCTTCTCGTCTTTGGTCCAGAAATCTAACAACTAAAATTTATAAGACAATTATCGTGTCGGTTGCATTATATGAACGTGAGACATGATCGCTTACTCTTCGGGAAGAACTTAATCTGAGAGTGTTCGAAAACAGGTTGCTTAGGAAAATATTCGGCCCTAAGAGAGATAAAAATGGAGACTGGAGAAAACTGCATAACGACGAACTTCATAATTTGTACTCGTCACCGGATATAGTAAGAGTAATTAAATCACGGAGGATGAAATGGGGGAGGAAAGACATGTCTCAAAAGTATTGACTGGGAGACCCGAATGGAAAAGACACTTGGAAGACCTAGACGAAGGTGAGAGGACGATTTTAGGATAGATTTAAGGGAAGTAGGAATTGCGAGGGATGTTTGGATAGACTTAGCACAAAATAGGGTTTAACGGCGCGGTAATGAACCTCTGGTCTTCATTAAATGGATCATATTCCCTTAGCTTGCCTAGAAATTGTCTATTGTCATCGAATAAGTAAGTAAGCAATTTATGTTTATAAATAATCCATTGTTCCTGCTTGATAATTTCTGTGCAGAGCCGCTATGCCAACTTTACATTATTTATTTATTTGTCTTTCTTGAGACACATTGCCGAATGACAAATGCTCTCTTATATTAAATATTCTCACAGTAATATAGTGGGTAGGAATAAAATAGAAACCATACACGATATAATATGTTCTTAAGAGTATAATAGATGTGGGAGAAAGTATAAGAGGGAAAGAAAAAACTACAAGCAGATGTTTTCAATAGTCATTTATAATATTTACCCTCTCAGTCACTCAGTATGTATAACCTGATTATGCCACTTCAATTTCGTTATTTGTATATCTTGTAATTTCTTATTTTTAAAAGTATCACAAATATTACCGGTACGAGGAATGTATTTTGAATTAGTTTTTGTATGTATTCAAAAGTAAAAATACCTTGAGTATGGCTATACCTATAGTATCAGTAATAATAATTATAAAATCCCATTAGTATAGCTGATTTAACCAACTTACTCTTCCGTAATGAAATTTCCGTCGGGATTGAATGTAAACAAGTATTAGTAGTGCAAGATCCTCACTTGGACACCTCGTATGGAGATGTGGTCTGCTTGCCTCAGAGTTCTGAATGTTTACCATAGCCCCCCCCCCCACTAGTGATATTCACATATTCATGCAAGCTGGATAATAAAATCTATTTCTCTATAGTACACATACAGGCTTAAAGAGAAGAACAGGTGTTGACTTAGTAATCATGGGAAGTCAGATTGTTACTTCTTGGAAGTGAAATTAGTTACGGAGAGTTCCATAATGAAAACCAATTAAGAACAGGAACTTCAACATGATTCAACCCACCACCAAAACCACTCTAAACACAATAACAGTGTAACAATTCACAATACTAACTCGTGTTTCACATCACACTAAAATTACAAATTACAAAATCCCACCAACAAACTTTAACATTTAATTCTAATTGGTAAGCTGTGTCTTACCTCCATTAACTTCACTTGGCAGTATTTATTCACATAATACTAAAGTCTGGCCGTTCTAAGAAGGAAACCTAAAGTAAGCAAAAGCCAGTAGATCTGTCACTCCAGAACATTACTCGCATGATCTAAGGGTGAAACAGACAAACTGGTTCTTATTTACTTCAGGTTTCTTTTTAGCTCGT
Source organism: Ectobius pallidus (assembly GCA_964059195.1). Taxonomy (NCBI): domain Eukaryota; kingdom Metazoa; phylum Arthropoda; class Insecta; order Blattodea; family Ectobiidae; genus Ectobius; species Ectobius pallidus. Next base: position 520,201 of record CAXKWD010000007.1, on the reverse strand, counting down.
CTCGGATATAGATCTTCATTATAAATTCTGCGTGATTCCTTAATAATATGACACCATCTTTCTTCTCACAAATTAAATTGTTAGAAATTAATATGCTTGTCTCTTTCAAACTGGTAAACTAATTTTTCATGTCTTATTTAATTTTAAAACAAATTTGATCCATCTTCTTTGCTTTCTTAACACTATTGTCTATGAATTTATGGAATCCTATTTCCAATGTCGTAAATATAATATCAATATGACAAAATAAAGTCTTTTATTTTGATGGGGCATATCTTTTTGTAACTCTTTGGTGAAATCTCTATGATTATTTGCCCTCATTACGTCATTAATATTAAAAGGTCTATGTACAGCATGAGGCCTTTAGCTACAACCAAATGTTCGTCAACATGTTAACTTAAACAGTTTATAACGTAAGCAAACTATACGGTTATTAATGCAGCTTAATTGTTGCCGAGGTGTTGGTAACTTAGTTACTCCGTTCCTCTGGGCAAGTGGCCAACCACAAGCCGCCGTGACCGCATTCACAATCAACTTTGAGGAAACCCCAAACGGCATTCCGTTTTACATGAGAAATTAATGAGATTGCTTTCTTGTTACTACTTCATTAGCTACTTCCAACACAATATTTGTGCAGAGTTACTTCCCCTAACGAGGGACAAGGAACAAAACAACACATAAATGAAATGGTGCACTCGTAGATAGAAAGATATTTAATATTATTAAGCACAAATAAGGCAATAGATACGTTCCATACATTGCTTACTTACCATACTATTTCAGCTGCTGTGTTTGTACTCCTTTTAGCTACGAGGCCATATCAGGAGTTTGTGATCTGTGTCTGTACAGTAGGATAGGCCATGGAACTATTGCTAGTCAATTGTTTCTATTGTCGGTGTATTTAATGGAGTAAATTTCAACTGATATTAATTTAAATGGATATGATACAGGGTGAAATGTTGAGGGTGATTCATGGTACGTAAATATCCAATTCGGCATTTGCCTTTACGACATGAAAAACCCATATCAAATTGGTCGACCCTGGGATTCGAACCTTCGACTTCCCGAATGCGAGTAAAAGATACTATACTATTGCTAAACTATTTCATTCAACATGAGAATAATACTAGTAACAACTTGTAGATTAAGATATTTAAGTGGCTGTTTTGTGTGTGCATAATGGAAGACTGATCACATTTGTGGACCTTGTCTCATATTTGGATATCACTTCTTCATCATACAGTATTTATTTTATCGTGTAAAAGAACTAAATTGATAAATATATAATTTATGTTGAAAACAATGAAATATTGACCTGCATGACATTCTACGATTACATTTTCATAAAATTGGAATAGTTGTTTGGTTCGATAACTACCATCAGACAAAATGATTCAAATAAGGCAAGATAGACACTTCTTCAATATAAGAGGGATACGATCTCTTACTTACAACTTAACTCAAAATGACCATGTGATTTTTCGAGTAAAGTTTTGTGCTTAATATCTGTATTTGTAAGAAATGAGTTCAGATAGATGATAACTAAAATCCATGTAGAGTCCTATCGTCATAGGGTTAGAAACAAGTGGATTTGAACCAAGCACAAGCATTCTTCACAATAGCGTAAAGCACTAGAAGTTATACTGTCAGAGATACAGTAAATCATTATTAGAGTTGTTTGTGTTCCTAGTGCTTATGTAGTCTGGTAAATGCAAAATGATAATTCATCCTGATCAGTCTCAGTGGCGGTTTAGAAATAAGCCATGAAGACAACAGAATGTTTCTGAGTAGCCTTCAATTTGAGCGCATGCGTACTCAATAGGATCGAGCTCGCAATGATAAGGTGGAAGACTTTTCCATTTCATCTGCGACGTACAATGAGACAGAATTGAAACATCTATTTCTTTAATAGTTGTTCAGTTCCTGTTGCAATGTTTTTGGTTTTGAGCCAATCAATGATTTTTTTTTCTTTCCTCCAGAAGATTATTTGCAACTTTTCACTCATTACTGATTGTTTAGTACAATAATGCTACCTGGTTCAAGATCTTGTATACCCTTAGCAAACAGGGATGGCGTGTCGGGCCAGGTAGGTTCCTTCACCCGCAAGCACCCTCACATTTACAAGAGCAGGGGATTAGGACCGACCGTAATTTCCGCCCCAATTAATCAATCTTAGATTTTTAATATATCATTTTATCTTAAAATGTTTATATATCAATTCTAAACATAATTACAAGAAAAATGACACCAAACAATGTATAATTTACTTTAATAGGAACACAAATCACAAGGGAACTGTTAAGCGAAAGAATGGGATTGGGCTTAGGGCTGCAAGGGGCGTGTCTGAACGAGGTTGTGAGCATCCTAACCAAGTTCGCAAACGTACGTTATCGATCCGCATCTTTTTCTCTCAATACATTTGGAATGGGCAGTAGCCATCTTGAACAGCTATGTCTGCACTACCCTCAGGAAAACCTTGACAGTTGAAATTCATATCATACGCCTGTAGGAAGAGATTTGTCTCAATCTTCCCCTCCCACCCCTCATACTTCTACATATAATTTTGGTCACCAGTCCAAAAGAAATAAAAATATATTCTGGACGTAATGAGACATTCTTGTCTTACTTCTTAAGTTCCACGATATTCAACCATGACCGAGTATTCTGCAATAATTATGACCGTTGTGTATTCTGGGTGGTGCTACATAATTCTCTCCCAAACAGTACAACGACTACCCTATGTGATCACAAAACATGAGAAACCCAAAATTTTAGATTTTATTATCTTCCAATTATCTATTTCCATAGGCATGGAGATGTCAAAATCTGTGTAGGCCTACTACTTGGGATCTGGTGTATATGGGTGGTATCGTAGATCCACTGACATTGGAGTGAGACTTTAACTTTCAGGAAACCGGAATTTCACTTCACACAAGACACTTGACAAGATTTACATTTCATTTCACACGAGCATTGAAACGTTTGAGTCGCCGAGTCTCCTACTTCCAATCAATACGACAGACAATCCTTCTGGAATACCTGTTCGTATGTTGGATCAGGTTCACACCCTAACATCTGTTTTGAATGATTACTACTCTGATTTCACTTTGATATTCTTTGTTTCGCCTTCTCTACGTGATTTTCCTTATCTGATCACTCATCACTCACCTGGGCGGTTTTACCTGTCACTGTGCCTCTGTATGTTCTTTACCGATATTTAGCGTTACCATGGCGAAACCGTTCTCGAATTCATTGTTCTATTTTCATGTACAAAACAAAATATCAAGAAAATGAGTGAAAATTATTTATTAGAATTAGATGTTTTAAGACACCTTGACCAACGGAAACACACTCTAGAGAGAAAAAAACTATAAAAATGTGTAGACCTACACATGTCTTCAAGAATGCAATCCAGGCAGTGACCAGAATAATAATTAAATAATAATAATAATAAATGCAATAAATGCAAACTTATTGATTTACAGTAAGTTATTCATATACGGCTTTGGAAGTTGCAATACATTTAGATTTCACAAATAACAGTATCCACGTATTCATTGACATATGCTTGTCAAACTAGACCGTTAAACCGAACGAGGTGACCGAAATGGTAATGTCTTGGACTCGCATTCTAAAGGTCCCTGTTTCAAATCCAATAGCCGGCCAGTTTGACATTTTATTTCTTTTGTATTTTTATGTGAGTGTGCTGTTGTCAAGATATCACAAATCTGTTTAGTGCTGCTGATGCTGGACGATGTTAATCTGATTTTTAAAAGAACCAGACCTTCTTTCTTCCATAAGCCTTGATAATAAATCAATCTGGAGCTTAACTCGGAAATCGATTTAAAAATATAACTTATTTTCTGCATATGATAATTGCAGTTATCACTGATTAAATAAAATATTTCTGGAACATTTTTATATCAGTTTACCTGATTTTATTAACAATTAAAACCTTCTGTATATGCTATAAATACTCTCTAATAAACACAGCTTTAGGCCTACTAAGAGAAAGATGAAAATGTTTGTAAAGTGACTTCAATTCACATAAAGTAACTATATATTTTTCCTGTTGTGGAACATAGAGAAGATCAAATGTAGAGTAGGATTACCTCCACAACGTCTCTGGGTTTTTACGTATATACCTTAGGAGCGAGTCTCACCGCTCGTAGAGTTCTGGCTAGGGGAGGTAGCTGCACCGTGATTGGCTCAGCTCTCCTATCCCACTCCACGTGTTGTCTGTCTCTCTCGCAGCGGCATCATCCCTTCACTCAACTATTATTGTATTTTCTACGACTGACGACAAGCTGCATGATGTTCACTCTTTGCCCAGCGGTAGCTTACTGATCTTACGCGCACCGAATTCGCGCATCTTGGTAACGAGACGTAACGAGAAGCTCGCTGGCTGGGTTTGTCTTCAAGGCCAGAGACTTTGAGGGAATAATCCAACTCTACTCCTCTAGAGTATGTTAATCTCAGTGGGATATAAACTTCACAAAGCTTACATAATAATCCAATCTGGTTCCATACCTTGAACATGTTGTCCGACGAATGAAAATTCACAAAGACAAAAATTCCTCTTCCCAAATTGAATACAAAAAACATCAAACATCAATTATTTCGAGAACTTGCCCCAAAGAGTCTCAGAGTTTCTAGTCTAACTTCATTTCCTTGCTCAGAGTTAAACTCTTGCAAAAACACAACTCAATTAGTGCGAGTCTTTGTTTCAGAGAGCAGAGAGACTTGGAGTGGGGGGGGGAGAAAACGCAATGGAATTTTATGTGCCTTTACACAGATCCTGTGCTTTCCAATGCACACAGTCCACTGCTCCCTCTTGTCTCTCAACTAGTTACGCAGTGGATTCTTCAAGGTCTGCAGAATTCTCATTACAAAAATTTTATGCCATTTAAGTTATTATTTTCTAGCAGTTCTTAGTGAGGAAACAAGATGACGTTGTGACGACTATTCGATGCTTTGTTAAGGAATTTGGGAACGACTATTTAACAAGAGTCCGAATCACGGTAGCATCTTGTTGTGTCCCTACTGTGACAATAAACCAGCTGCACAACTACTCACCGAGAAAATGAATTTCCCTCGAAATTAGTGAATTTGGTAGTTACTAGGTGGGATTCCAAGGAACATACTCCCTCAAAATCCTTCTGAGAAATTGATAAATAATGTAATAGATATAGTATCTCAATACATTATGAAATGAACTTTCTGGTACATCTCTATTATATATATATATATATATATATATATATATATATATATATATATATATATATTTCACTCTACACTAACAAAATAAAACATTAATGAAAATGAAACAAAGAAGCACGTCAGAACACATGTTTTAATACTTGAGAGAGATTACAGTGATTTACAACTGTTTTATTTTTAATTCTTGCTGGTATTTGACAATACATCGTCCATTTTCTCTGTAACTTTGTCAGTTTGTACAAAAGTGAAAATAAAAGTTAAAAGGGTTAAATTCTTGAAAGCCCGGAGTTTTGGTTCAACTGAATTGAAAATACGGGATTTCCCGAAAAATACGGGATATTTGGCAAACCTGATCCTACCCACTGAGTTGAAAACTAACTTCTTAGCATTGCTTACCTTAGCTGAATTACGTACTACAACTATTTTATTCTTTCCAGTTTCTCCATACCGGATGACAAACAGTATATGTACAAGTCTTATTTGTGAATTGAGTTAAAGATGAATTATGGTCAGAAGAAATATTATCTACAGGAAAAGTATGAAATTACAGTAAGAAGTGAATATTGTCGAAAAAGAGAGAAATAGAGAGCTGAACAAGAAAGGTAGATTACTTAATGGCTGAATAAATACTTTGTACGATAGACTCTTGTGCACCAATCAACATGCCTCTATGGTGAAACAGGCTTTCCATCCCTGAGATTTAATAATAATAACAATAATAATACAGTGAGTCCCACGCAAGAGTTGGCCAGTCATGCGGGTTTCTGTATCACGGCGGGCACAGCTCCAACTCGCGGGTGAAATATCTACGCAAATAAAGCCGCGATCGGTGTAACGGTTCAGGTTCTCACATTTATAGTTGGAATTACAATGAAAATAACCAAGAACCTCATCACAAGAGAGTTGGGAATGCCTCCCTCAAAGGCAGAAGGAACAGCATTCGGGATTCTGTCACAGAACTTAGCGGTTGTTGCGGTACAACTTTTTGTGCAAATCCCCAGTCAGATGTTATATCATATCATATTAAATTATTTACTGATGAAAATGAAACAAATTCTTACATTACAGTAACAGTTTTACGAACTACAATGTGTTGTAATTATCGTTGCTTATATTAATCAATATTTTTAATAATATTTAGTAATAAGTAATTTTAAGAATCTATTGATATCCATTATTTGTTTAATATGTAATATTTGTGTCAGTTTACGTGTGGTCAACAGGCTGACGTCATGAAATGTTATTGCAACAGTTTTATATTCTTTCTTTTTAAATAATTTATTATGGACGGCCTTCAGCACTTTAAGACATGTACGACATGTAGATGTAATGTAACAAAAATACAACGTAATGAAATAAAATAATATATATATGTATAATTAAATTATAACAGTACAAATCATGCAAACTTAAATACAATATTCTACGTACATATTCCAGCTGAATCATTCAAAGTGGAATGGAAATTGGTTTTATTTGAGAGTTAAGAGTGCAATATGAAAATAGTTATGGTCGATACAAGGTGAAATACGTGGGAAATCCGAGGGGGTTTACGTTTGAACGTTACATGCTGCGGCTCCTTTTTTCTTTTGAAAGCTTTTCGTTTACTGTTTAAGTTAAAACTTAACTCGTCCAACAGATTTATCTCGTAACAGTTCTGATTCCAAGGGGAGCAATTGAGAAAGGACTATAATGACGCGACATAGGAGGCATTGGAGCATTACGGACTCTAGTTGCGCAAATCGAAGTATAGCCCCGCTGCAGCTGGTTGAATTGAATTTGCCTCTGTCGCTTATCTTCTTCTCGTTCTCCCTATCTTCTGATTGCCATTTCCTGCGATTCTAATCACATTGTAATATATGTGGGGAATCCTTGTAAAATTCTGATTGTTTAATTCTGAAAATATATTAAAAGCTGGTTATTGTTGAACCGTTCGATTGAGTTCCAAATAGAGCTGTTGATACACTGTCCACAACGATCTCTATATCTGTACTTTCGACTCTTGCGGACGGGTCAGTTGCCTCAATGACCTCGTAGGGCAGTGTCCGGCAGATGCTGCAGTCGTGACGTAAGAGCAGGTCATCCCGCAAGAGCTTGGGAGAGCGAGCAGTTGAGTTGTATTGCTGTTAAAACGCACCAGCGCAGTGATGTTCAGTGCAGTAGAACTGGACGGGTTAAGGTTAACCGTGATGGCATATTGAAGTGTGTGTATTAACCATGGCAGAGTTAATTTAGAGCATTCAAAGTAAAACTAGACTTATGCAAACGTCAGCTCACATTCTGAGACACGTCACAGTAAAGTTGTCTACAGTATGCCATCCAATTACTAACATGAATAATTATGTGCAAATATTATAAGATCTGGATCAAGAATTTTATTGTAGATTTCAAGAGTTTGCAAAACTCCAATCCGATATATTATTGCATATTTGCGACACCATTTTCTGTGGATATTGACAGTGTTCCAATGACATTGCAACTAGAAGTCATTGATATGCAAAATTATATTGAAATGAAAGACCGCTTTCAAAACAAAATGGACCTACCTGTATTTTATAGAAGATTTCCCCAGGCAAGATTCCCTCGATTACATATATTTGCTGCTAGAATGTTGAGTATATTTGGATCGACGTATGTATGTGAACAGTACTTTTCTTGTTTGAAGATCTGCATACCACAACATAGAAACCATCTATCTGATCAGAACTTGAAAAATGTTCTTTGTTTGTGTGTTAGCCGGACTATGACTCCTAATGTTGCAAAATTAGTGCGCGAGAAAATAGGGAAAAAATCTCTACAATGCCTTGAGCTTGTGCACGATAGTGACACAAAGTGAGGGTGTGTATCAAAAGTCTGAATAGGCATATACTTTGCATACTGCTCACAAGGGTATATAGTTTAATTTGTATAATTTATGTATTTTATTTATTTTGTGTAGTTTGTATATTTTGTGGATGTATTATGTATTATGCATTTCAGATTACTGTAAGTAGGGCCTATATTAAATTTCATTACAAACAAAACAGTTCTGTTACATTGTACTCTTTCGTTATCGTACAAATGTATTGCAATTGTGCTATTCTCATACTATCTATCTACGAAGAACGGAGCGCACTCGTACCGCCACTGGCCAGTTGAACCCTTTCTCCACGCTGTGCTCAGTACGCAGATATAGCCTAGCAAAGAGCGTGGCTGCTCTGTAGTATGACGTCACGGAGCACGGAACATGTCGGTCACTGTCGTAGGGTAACAAGTTATCTCTACTTTAGCCGGTTACTTGCTCTAGGTTCATTACAGAGTTATTTCGTCATGCAATCGTACAAAATTTCGTTGCATAGAAATTTCGACCTGACGATTAAACCAAACTTGCAGACGTTTTCACGTAAAAATTGAGTTAGAAATTAAACTTCGTTGTTCAGTTTTTTAAAAGTGGATTTACTCAGATAAGAATTAGTTTAGTCTAGGGGCAGCTTTGTTTGATCTTGAATCTGTTGATAATTTTTACATTACGAGAAAGTGCATTGGCGAGATTCTGTTTGCTAACCACAGATGTTGACTAGAACTTACGTAATTATGTGAGTGGTGTGTTTGCAATAGAAACTGTGCATTGCACGACTAAGTCTTTGTGTTGAACGAATCTGTTGATATTCGCAAGTTATACGATTATTATCACTGTTCCAATCGGGGCAATGAGTGCATTTTCAACTCATTCTAATTTCACTGCACAGGAGAGTCCCTTATTAAAAGTGATGTTAAAATTGCAACAATTATGCCCATGAAGAGCGTCAGCGCTGAAAACTGCTGACACAGAGGTAGTCTCGTCCCCTCCTGAGATAATGGTCTCATTAGTTTTTTTATTGGAAAACGATTTTAAAAGCCAAGAACCAAAGTGTTGAAACTGCAAATTGTGACCGTGGAAAATGAGTGGGATACAACTGTTCAAACAGAATTTCCTTATTCCATGCGTTGCAATACTACTCGATGTTTCTGACTAGAAGATTGCAATAGAGTTTGCAAATTGTCACCGTGGAGTTCAAAGAGGAATCTAATATGAAAATGTAACTCTCTTTATCAGGACACACACATTAACATCACGTGTTTTTATATCCTTGTGTTCCATTTTTTTTTGTCAATAAAAATGTTCTGTTGCCTTCCTATTCAGTATTGATGGTCGCTTCCGGCTCGTATTTTGATCATTTCCACAAAAAATGTGTAAGATAAGGTTTTTCACATTTCTTAATTCACACACACACACACCCAAACATGTTTCTGAAAATTGAATTTTTGAAGTGAAACTTCTTTAGGCGCGCTAGGAGTAAACCGAGAGCTAACCCAAACTTGCGTTACGAACAAACTCGTCACGAAAGTAGTGGGGGTAAGTAGCAAGCATAGAATTGTTATGGAAAGAGTGGGGCCACGGGAGCGCACGGGGGAAAGGTATCAGGCATTGAGTGGGGGCCATTACTGTTCATGTAAACAAACACAGCGGCTACGATCAGTGACAGTGCGGGCATTAGTTCATCACACCTGTGTTTGATTTAAAATGACCGAAAAAGTGAATTTCTTATTTTGTTCAGTTGATTTCCTTCTTCCATTCGATATAATTATATGTATTGCTCTATTTCACTCTCAACGTTGCCAAAGAAGTTTCACTTCTGTCACGTGGCGTTCCACGCACCCGGTCTTTTTTTTTAACTAAGGGAACCTCAAAATTTGTGTTAAAATTTAAAATTGGACATGGAAGAAGATCCTTCCGCTACGTATAATACCTGTGGTACGGGTAGAGAAAGTAATAAATGCCACTGTATTTTCTTATTACTTACACATTGCACTTGCAGGCTGTAGTGAAATACACACACATCATAATACAATCTCATGGGTTCCAGTCACTAGCGAGTTATTGCTGTGCTATGCTATAGCATTTTTCAAAGCAAGTGAGATAAGGACGTCTAGATACAGTAAGTTTAGGACATTTTTCAGTGCACTTAACGCAAGTGCCATGCCTACAAGTTGCTTATAAAATAGGGAAATTATTATTTATGCTATAAGTGTTAAAAGCGAGATTTTAGTCTGCGAACAGGAATGATTGCGAGACGAACGTAGCCAGTTGCTTCAACACGCGCGCAGTTAACATTATTTTGTGAAATAATAATAAACTGCAATGTGATGAATTGCGCACCGTAGAGCCAGCCATATTGCAGCGCTGCCAACACGAAAACGCTTTCCGCCCACCAAATATAACTAGTTTTGCATTCGCCGTGAGAAATTTCACATTTTAAAAGACGTGGTGAATTTTAAAATCACTAATTTTTTATCAAGCTAATAAACTTATGCAAATACTTTAAGCTAAATGAGTGTTTTCCATGTGACGGATACCAAAGTTGTACCAGTGGAGTTGCATCAAGATTTTACAGCACTAGTCCAGCTTTTATTTCGTGTGTCTTAATGTTAACTGTTTTGATTCCTACTTGAGGGTCAGTGCTCTTCATAGAATTGTCTTTGTGTTCTCGCATAGCTCCTGTGGCTTTTGACTCTCTACATTCTCCTTGTCACAGAAACGAAAGAGACGTCTCTCCTTTATAACGTCTCTTAACGTGCTTTGAGTTTGAATGAATGTCGGGTTTCCTGTAAATGGAAGAATTCTCAACAAAAGAATGCTTAAGTGCAGCATGGAGAATTCTTACGAGTTTCCCTTTTACTCTTCAGGAATGAACAAGTGAGCCATTCATTTCTTATGGCTTCAGAATTTCAATAGCAATATTAGACTTGAAATTACATTGAATAGAAACCAAAACTTTGCAATGCAGATGAACGTATAACATAGCGAACTCCTTCCGAAGAGCTGGTAATTGGTGTTTAGCGAAAAGTCACCGGGGATCGAACCCGGGCTTGCTAACCACGAAGGTATTAATATTAAAAAAAAAAAGTTTTCAAATTTGCCTTGGTTAAATTCATCTTGTTAATAATTTGGTTTGTATTGCGATAAAACAATTATAGCAGGTTTGATGATTGGCAATTGTTTTGTAGTTCTCCTCCCCGTCCTGCATTAGACATTCCCTCTTTAGATTTCATGCCCATGCCCATGCCAATACTGTTATAGTTATCATTGTTTTAACTTGTTAGAACTCTGCATAGGAATGATACATTTATAATGCCAGCCGTGTCAATGTCATGAACTGCCTTCATTCTTCAGCAGTAGTGAACTTCATAACACTGTCACTAGGAGCCGTTGTAAACAATCTAAGCCGTGAAAGCTTCCTCCTACCGATTCATAAAGATAAACTCTAATATATTTATTTTCAGGTGTTTCAAACACAGAACGTGACCCAGGTCTTGTTTCGCGCCCTCAGAAGGGCTTGAAATTGTATTGATTTACAGTGGCATTGAATTAAGAGAAAATTGTTACCAATCATCATGTTACGTTAAGACGTCTGACCCAGATATACATTTTTTACACGATTTCTCTTTGTTGGGCTGGTATGCTTATCAGAACCCAGTCTCTCAAAATACTATTTTTTGATTCAAAACAAAAACATGGAATTTCATGGTCCAGGACAATACTTCCTCTATTTATAGTACCATTGTATGCTCAGAGAAAGTAACATAATTTTCAGTTATAACCTAAATATACTTTAGTGATTTTAAAGATTCAAATAATTAAATATTGAATGAAAACTACGAGTCCAAATTTAAAAAATATACGTTTTATAAAAACAGTGTGCCATGAGCTAAACCATTTCAATTTCCTAACAAGTGTAGGATAAAATTTCAAATTGCTGAAGAGAAACCACAAAAAAAGAGATAATAATAATAATAATCCCGTGAATTCGCTGGACTCAAACTCAGATTCCCTTGCTAAATTGACGAAAGTTTATCCAAATTTGTATTTTTAATAATTAAAACACATTTTTAGAGTTGTAAATAGAATGATTATTGAATGATTATTATTGTGGAGGCATGTCTCGTGATAGAGAAAGTCGTGAGATATCCAACCAATGTCACATGATAGCGGCATTATTAAAAATCGACCTGCTTATTTTCTGTAAGTGAAACCTATTTGAGCTTTAATTGCCATAGTGCACAAGAACTAATGTCAATTATTGTCTCCTTTGCAGATTGCCGTGGCTGCCAGGAAACTGAAACGTAAGTAGATCAGTCACTACTCTGCCTGGTCTCTAGGTATGTAGATGTGAGCGTGTGATGTAGTACAATGTAATGTGGAAGTGGAAATAAGGATGAAAATAAATAATTCCAATTTCACTTTTCAATTCGAGGTATTTCGTCTTCTGCGTCGCCCCTTTGCAAGACGCACAGCACCCCAGGTCCATCGATCGTTAGGATTCTCTAAATTTTCAAAATTTAGTATAGTACGACTGAGCTTGTAATTATTATAAGACATTAAAAATATAAAAATGCCTTTATAGGCCTGGTCTCACACATGACGGAGGAGAAAAAAGGGATTCACGATAAATGTAATTTCAGTTTTCAAACAATTTATTGTATAAATAGAATGTATGCCATGTAGATAGAACTTTTATTAAAATAATTTACCAGAATAAACTGTAAGTTTCAACATTATATTATTAACTAGGGCTCCAGAATTCGTAGGCCTAATGTGCAGTTCTTTACATTGCGAAAATAAGACGGAAATTCCTAAGATTATCCGCGAGCAGATATTATACATATACTAGCTGAAAAGGCCCGGCGTCGCCCGGGCTTTGTATTTTGTAATTTGAAATTAACTTATGGAGGACTTTCGATGTTGAAACTCTAGGTCCTGATATAATAATGTATGTAGAATTCGAAATGAGGAAGAACAACATATGGCACTCAGACTATTCCCTCAGAAAACGCTAGATATAGCCTTTTATGGCTCATAGAGGATGTCGAATGCTGCATTCCGTTGCTTCTACACATCATGCCTGGGAGGGGTTGAAATAAGAAGAAACATAAATTACATAAGATTGTATTGACTTGACGGAAAATTTTATTTCTCATTCTCATGTTACCATACAACCGTTTGGGGCCTGAAATAAAATAGAAATGCAGTATCACTTTCATACTTTCCTCCCCTAAAACCCGGGACATAATATACTGCGAGTATAGGACTCGAAATGTTCCATCCCATGCTTAGGGCCTATGATAAATCTCAACTAATACAAAGCCTACAGCTATGGATAACTGACTATTTACCGACTTCTGATATAGCATACTCACACACTTAAGTTGCTCCTGCAATACGACCTCTTATTCTACATCAAAATGTGAAGTGAGAAAATATTTCTTATGTCGAGGGTAGAGAAAGTTATGTGACTGCATCACACTGTGCTTTATTTTCGTGTAATTCATTTTTCAGTAATTATTTTCGCCAATATATTACATGGAATCATAATTCGTTAAAGTCCAGCATTAGGCTATATAGTTGCCAACGCCCTATGTAATCACAGTAAACAATTCACTGTTGCCATGTGAACTGAACAACATTTCATTTTTTTCAGTAGAATATTCACAGAAATTATATAATTTTCAAGGGAAGGACTGATTTGTTTCAATTTTAATGTTGACAGCTAAACTTCCCGGGCTTAACTGGGTATGTGTGCAAAATGTCGTGTAAATTGGTAAAGAAATGTAGATTTGTATAAGGAACAAACATACATACATACATACATACATACATACACACTTTCGATTTTATATATTAGATAATCTCTTCGGCAACTGCCCACTTAGAAATTACTTAAAAACACAACATGCTGGCATCTCGCAACAAGACGACCCGTCGGTCGTTCAACCTTCATATGATCAGGATCTCATCTCCCAACGGCAGGCAGGAACAGAATGCTCCAAGCTTACGGGAAACACCCCCTAAGCTAGACAAGATGAGTGGCGCTAGTCTCGCCGGAAAATAACTCTGCGCGACATCTTTACTAAGAGAAAAAATTTCGCGCGCGGAACAATTATGCAAATCACTGCACATCAGGCTTATGAACCTTATTCACGGTTCACTTCAGGACCTAAAGTATGAAAGCTTTCGTCTAATTGCTACTCAACTTATTGAAATGTGAGGTGAATTCTTATTTCTGTGCCTTGTGCAATGAGATACTGTAGATGCATAGAGCAGAAGTTCTTAAACTGTGGTACGCTTACACAGCTTTCAATGGAAATTGGAAGAAGATAAGATACACAATGAAACAGATAACATTTCCCCTTCAAAGCATCAGAGTAACACCATTAAACTGTATTGTCTGGGTGAGTGTGCCAGTCTACCAGCTACAGGAAGACAAGAAACATTTGATATTTCTTCTTGAGGAATCCTTATCTTGTGTCAACAAACCATATTTCGCAGATACTGAACGGATTTCCTCATCTCGCTGACCGCCCCATCAAGTTTTATGGAACTTTTTCCACCAATATGCGAAAGCGATTTTCATTTTGTAGGCTACTTAGAAAATATGAACGTCATGGTCAGAATTTGCAGCTCTAAATTCACTAGAAAATTTAAACTAGAACATTGAAGGAATTTGCCTAAGTTCAGATCGAACGGTCTAGAGCAGGTTTCTATAATAAATTCTTCTTAGAGATTTCAGTCGCACTGCTTCATGGTTTATGCAGTATTTTAATTCCATCTTCTTTCAACGTAGAAACGAAAGCAGTGGCATTATCCGCTAAATATCCTGATATTCATTACATTGCTTTGGAAAATGTGTTTTCCACTTTTGAACGCTCCTACATAGGATTCCGTCCATAGTGCCTAGTGCATTACATTTCAGATTCCCTACGCTTTCCTTATTTCGTTGATGAATAACCTGCTGATTGCTAATTTCATGTCAAGTTCTTTCCCCTACAACCTGTTCATTTTCCTTGTAAAACTGTCAATTCCTGATCTTTTCACCAATGTGTGTTCTTGACCTGTTTTATGTCATTTATATTCTTACTAGCATGTGCCCGCGGCTTCGCCCGCGATAATTATTTCAAAAATTAAAAATTAAGAGCATAATAGTAAAATCATTATATTTATTAACTCCTAAATCACGTGGACTTCATACCACGATTAGATAGCATCGTCTGGTAAAAGCGACCTCAGATTCGAGTTTCTTGGCCCAGAAAACCTCTGCATAGTGAGATTCGTCCAAATAAAACAACGTTTGACCATATTTAGGGCTTACAACATTCAAGCGATCGCGAAAGTTTTATTTTCAAGGTATGACAAAAATAGCCAAAGCCAACTGTAATTGATTTGACATTGAAATGTATGACTGAAAACTTATGTTTTGAAAACGCACAAAATGCACGTTTTTTGCCCGTTTTTCACTCATAACTCACGAACGAAAACTAAAATTAAAATTCCGGCTTGGAGGTGCATTTTCCGACCCTTCAGCCCACCTATGTTTAAAATTTCAGATCTCTGCGTTCAGTAGATTTCGCTGGACATCGAGGACAATTCCTTTTATTAATACAGATAGGCCTAATATGAATTATAATGATACCTTCTCTGATTTGTCAAACATCCATTTCATTTAATCCAAACCCACCTATACCATTGGCAACAATATGTTCTGTGAATTTGTTTCGATAATTCTATGTAAAAAGGGATTAAGTATTTTCAAAAACATTTAATATTTGGCATTTAGAATCAGAATTTTTCAAAATCCTTTCTCAGTGAGCATCTACATTATGAAACGAAGGTACTATCAAAATTCCAAGTCTCTACCTGTTATAGTTTAGGCTGTACGTTGATTCCTGTTAGTCAGTCAGTCAGGACAAAGCCTTTTATATATATAGAGATTATTTCATGAAAATTACATACCGGTACAACATTTATTCTCTTCTTAATGGCTGGAGCATTAATCAACAGCTTGCGAATTTGTAATAATTACGTCCGCGAGTTTCTGTCCAGTCTTTAAATCTAGCTTCAGAACTGCGACCTCGTAGCACATGAAGCTAGAATTTCTATATACTCAAGATTTTGCTTGTTATATGCAACTTCGATAGTAAATCTCTAGAAATGTTTAGGCGACCTGGAATGTGTATAACATGAGGTATTATCTCAGTAATGTAGGCCTAACTACTTTTCCCATGTCCCTTAACATCTTGAGATGATAGAATGACAGACATCAGAAAATAACCAACAGTGGCAATGTTTGAACAGTTATTATGCCAATATCAGATATTGGACTCACTTTTAAAAACACATCATTACAACGACATTTTAACGCGAATCTTTTGACATTTTGGACCATAAAATTGATTAATTAATTGATTTAAACTATTTAAGTTAAATGGATTCATAAGAAATTATAATACATCAAAATCCTTAGTTTTTTAGATGAACGCGAATTGTAAATTATAATCACAGGTTTGTGAAATAATAAGAACCTGTGGAAGACCCAGACTTACTGGCACCATATCCGTCACCCAGCGCTTCTTAACTGTAAAACTTAGGAAATGTTTCTGTCACAGAAGAGATAGTCGAACATATTCGAAAGGAGAACCAATTGGCAGAGAAAACTCCAAGAAAAGGTCCAATGAGGCTGAGACATTGTTTCTATTATTGATTAATTTTTATGGAGTAAATTTCAACTGATGTTAATTTAAATTGATATGAGACAGGATAAAATGGTAAGCATGATTCATGGTAAGTAAATATCTAATTCGACCGCCGGCGTAGTGTTGTGATTAGCGTCCCTGACTACAGATCCGATCCCCGGTACCTCTTCGGATTTTTCTGAGGTTGGGAGGTCTGGTAGGGGTGCACTCAGCCTCGTGATTCAAATTGAGGAGCTACTTGATAGAGAAGCAGCGGCTCCGGTCATGGAAACCACCATTAATGGTCGTGGGTGTCGGCATGCTAAACACATTCCTGTGCCTGTGGTAGATGACGTAGCGGTCGGGTGGTAGGCCTTGTCCCTCCTGAGATGTTAGCGCCACGGAGTTAGTTAGTTAAATATAAAATTCGGCATTTACCTTTACGACAAAGGAAACCATGAGAAAACCCATGTCAAATTGGCCGGCCACAGTTTTGAAAGTGGGACCTCCCGAAGGCAAGTTCAAGACGTTACCCTCTCGGTGTTATTTGTCAAAGCTAACACTGTATTTCAACTTCCAAAACCGTATATGAACACTGTAAAACAATACGTTGTCATGAGAACTGATTTGCATTTGATTGGGTACCGGTCAATCGATTTAGTTCAATATCAATAGGCTTCTTGTCATGGACGTTATAAATGCGTATACCAAGTTTCGTGAAAATCCAATAAACCGTATTTGAGTTATCGCGCGTGCAGAACGGGGACAGAGACGGACAAACATTTTCCCGTCCCTCACACAATCTCTTACCATACAAGTCTAGACTTTGAATAATTAAACGAAGCAGTTGATATAATATTGTGCATTCTTTTGAAGTGTACAGGTATCGATATCTACATTATACTTTAATGCATTTTTCACTTAAAACGCTTTTGTGCAATGCAATTCCTGACAGATTGAGTTCATATTGAATTTTATTCGTTCATAACGTATACGGCTAGTTTAAACTTAAAACAAACATGTCAGTGAATCGTAGGCTATACTTACATCATTAAAATTTTTGCCAGTGTATTTTGTGAAATGTTGACATATTTTAAGAATGTCTTATATCATTGTATAAGAGTTTCAATTAAGGTTAAGAATCAAACTTTAGACATTTGTTCTTCCGTAAGTCCTGCGTAATGAATCGATCTGGAGCTTAACTCGGAAATCAGTAACAAAAATAACTTATTCTCTGCATATCATAATTCCAATTAACTTTTTACTGATTAAACATAAGCATACTGGCACTTTGTTACATCAGTTTACCTGATTTTATTTTCTTTCTTAATCTATTTAATTATTCGTTAACACGTATATGTGAGCAAGTTTGGTCAACATATTTTGCACGATTTACTCAATATCAATAAAGTAGCTGTGTTCTCTGTTTTGTTTAATGCCGCGTGGTCTTTGCTCCGTCTTCTCGAGGTCCTCTTTATTCTGGACACCCTGTACAGTAACCTATTTTTCATTGAACCCGCTTTTATTTACCTTTACATATTCTCCTATATCATCAACACATGATATGGCCCTGGAGATTCTGCGTAATGCTTACATGTAAGGTGGACTATAAACCGAGGGAAATGTTGTGAAAGTTGGTAGCCCTGTGGGACCCCAGCACAGCACCACAAGGAACACTTATCACCCGGAGTAACTTTGTAGTTCCATACAGCGATGACCTTACAGTCTAGTCAAATATAAATAAAACTAAAATAAATCATGTAAAAGCTTATGATATACCCACATAACTTTCTTTGCCCTAAATATGGACAATATTAGTTTCTCAGTTCTTACATCCATAACTCTTGTAAATTGTCATAAGAGCGCAGGATCTTTTTATTTATTTATTTATTTTCTGTAAATATGAAGACTTATAAATAATTATACAATTCGGGGGTGCGCAGGCAAAGAGAGTTAAGTCCACTTTCTTATTACTGAGAATTAGAGTGACTTAACACACTATAACAACCCAACATAGCTTTAGAGGTGGATAAACCCATGAGGCACACATCCTTAACTACCGTACAATTTTTAATATGACTTACTGGACTTAACACAAATGTAGAGCACATTTTTATCTATAACTCTATGGACATTTATAGGCTATCAATTTTTGAGGATGGTGGACTTAACTCTTTTTGCCCACGCACCCGCGAATTCATTTGTGCAGTTATTAATATTGAAAATGTTTCATACGCAAATTATAAATATAATGTTACAAAATCAGTTGTCAAGACTATTCCTCCATTTGTTGGAATGCTAGGTGAACTTACTTAAGTACAAGTTAAATATGATACATCAAATTCTAATATTTTTGCTATAGGCATGTTTCATATAGAAAAGTTTTCAATGTAAACAAAGTAATTTTTCACACTTAATTTATCTATTCCAAATTGTTATCCAATCACTGGTGTAACTTAAGTTAACATTTGTCCTCCCATCTACGTCTAGGTAATCCAAGTGGTCTTTTTCCTTTGGTTCTCCCAGTCGGTATTTTTCAGATATGTCTTTCCTCCCCCATTTCATCCTCCGTGATTTAATTACTCTTACTATATCCGGTGAAGAGTACAGATCATGAAGCTCGTCGTTATGCAGTTTTCTGCAGTCCCCATTTTCATCTCTGTTAGGGCCAAATATTTTCCTAAGCACACTGTTTTCGAATATTCAGATTATGTTCTTCCCGACTAGTATAAATACATTAGGCTACATGCCGTGCCGTTAAGAAGTGATTTCCCCTCTAAACACCCGATTGGGCTCTCTATTATGCTTATAAAGAGTTTAGGTTTGGATTAGACTCACTTCGTAGTTCGTAACTCTAAAAATCAAAATACCGTGCGAGGTGGCGGAGATGGTAACGTCTTCGCATTCGGGAGGTCCCAGGTTCAAATCCCGTGCCCGGCCAATTTGACATGGGTTTTTTCATGGTTTTCCCAGTCGTAAAGGAAATGTCGATTGGAATATTTAGATACCACGAATCATCCTTACCATTTCAGCCATTCAAATTAATACCAGTTGAAATTTACTCCATAAAATACTCATAATTCACAATCAATAGTTCAATGTATATACACAGCTGAAATAAAAAAAATCCCTTTAGGCAGGCCTACAGGCGGAGGTAGATTTCGAAGTGCTTTTGGTTTAATTTATTGTCGCTGCATAGCACTCTTCTTCTTTAGCCTTGGCATGGCAAACCTGCAGTAATAAGAACTGAATTCGGTAAAGAGGAAGAGCCTACAATCATTTGTTTTGACAACAAGCATAGGATATAATATTCTGGGAGGCCGTGCGCAAGATTACCAATGAATAAAATTAGCAAAGCCGCTAAACAAGACAAAATTATGATATTATAATAATTCTTTTAAGTGTTATTATTTTCAAACATTAAAATCTCGCGTCATATGAGAGCTATCAAGAAACTATTTATTGATTTGTAGAGTACTCACCAAGAGCTTTTCAACGATACCCCACAAGACGTGGTTTCAAAAAGTTTCGAATTTTCATCCCCCACCCCCACCCTCACTCGAACCCCCGAATCATTGGTGTCACTGTGAACTCCATAGGGAGTACTCTAATTTATTCAAGCAAAGTTTCCCTCTATACTTCATAGGGGCCGAGATAAAAATGTTTTAAAATTTCAATCCCCTCCCCCGACCACCCCCTTGGGCCAATTTTGCTCATTAACGAACTTGTCCGAACTATTGGGCCTAGAAATAACATAATAAAATTTGGTTCAAATATCTTCAAAATTACGGCCGCTATCGTGTAAAGATATAAATATAGGCCTATATATAAATATGTATATAAATATATATAAAAAAATATATATAAATATCACATTTTTTTTTTGAACAGGCGGTGGTTTTGTACTTAGGGAGGCATGAAACGTAAAGATATGAAAGAATTTTTCGAAAATCAAAACATGGTATCCATTGCAATAGGTAGATTTTTCTTCGAAATCTACCTAAAACCGTTACACTATGTACAGCATTTTTACAAGGTCTTCTCGCATTGGTATTGAATAGCTTTGTATCTTGGAGACTTGTTCACAGAGTAGACCTAAACCCGACACGAGCTAGAAAAACGAAGTAAACAAATACCGATATGTCTGTCTCACTCTTAAGTCATACAAGTAATGTGCTAGAATGAGACATATGTAGGCCTACTGGTTTTTGTTTACTTCAGGTTTCCTTCTTAGAACTGCCAGAGTTGAGGCTATATTATTTAAGCATGTATATTCCATGAATACTTAAACAGACCTGAGAAATATCCTTACTAAATTTCCCCGATCTTTTATGATGTATACAGTAATTGAGTTTCCTTCATCAAGCGTTGTCTTGTTTGGTGCAGAGAACAAAATGGAAATGCAAGTGAAGAACGCTGGAGCTCCTGTATCAAAAGAAAGCAAATCGTAAAGGAAGCCTGGCTCTGTATAGCTGGAATATAAAGGAAATCCTCTTTGAAATAAACATGAGAACTGGACGGGGTCATCTGTGATTACATTTAGCAAAACGCGCTTCAATAAATAATGCCAACATTTCTAAAGTTGCATGTTTATCGATTGCTTCAGTACAGCAGGTCAGGTCTTGAAAATTCTTTCTGTCTTCGCGCATTGGCCCCCCAGCACTTTGGAGTTGTTTTGGTTCCAGTCCGATATTCACAGTAGTAAAATACCAGGTAAGTCCTTCTGACACACGTACTTCATTTGTGCAAAAGCTTATCTATACAAAAAAAAAATTAAAGAATGGGCATTATTGCCTCAAATTCAGATTGATGATATTATTCACAGCATGCCACGCCGTTGTAAGGCCTGTATTGCTGCCAGAGGTGGTCACACCCCATACTGAGCACATTAACGCGTTTTTCTGGATGTGTGTGAAAGACATTACGTGTGCAAAAAAAAAAAGTGTGCGTAGAACGCCACGCGACAGAAGTGAAACTTGTTTTAATTTTTGGACTTTTTCAATTTTGGATTATTGGATTTTTTCACTTTTGGGTTGTTGGACTTTTTAATATTGGGTTTTTGGACTATTTAAATTTTGGATTTTTAAATTTTTGATCCTTTAATTTTTTAATTTTGAAATTTTCGATTTGAATTTTTTTTAATTTTGGAACTTTCGATTTTTAATGTTTTATTTTTATTGTTAAATTTTGAATTTGGGGTTTTTAATTTTGGTTTTAAATTTTAGATTTTTGAATTTTTTAGTTTTGGATTTTTTAAATTTTGGATCTTTGAATTTTTAATTTTTTAATTTTGGATTTTTAGATTTATAATTTTGAATTTTTAATTTTTGGATTTTTGAAGTAAAACTTCTTTTCTCGCGGTTGGGGTAAATCGGGGAAATCAGTCACACTAAAACGTCACGAAATCAGTCACAAAATCAGTCACACTCAAAACTACGTGTTTCGGAGCGGACTGCACAGAAAACAAACAACTCAATGATTAGGAGTAATCAAAGGAAATTTTTGAGACATTACTTCCTCAATGGCAATAGACAATTCCTAAGGTATATTATCTATTTTATGGAACCCGGAGGTTGATTACCGCGCAAATCCAAAATTAAAAATCCAAAATTAAAAAATACAAATTTTCAAAACTAAAAAAAATTAAAACATCCAAACATTAAAACAATAAACTCAATGATTCAACTCAATGATTAAGCTTGTCCAAAATTTAAATAAACTATCCGACATTGGTAAAGTGTGTTAAAACCACCGCCTTCTCGAGAATTACACTGAATCTTTCTTTTCGTTGACTGTGTACATTTTGAAAAAAGTTGAACAGCACTATAATCAACAAAGTCGTAGCAGAAAACGCATAGGATTTTAAATGAAGTGCATGATAGAACTGATACGTATGAACCTATATTAAAATCTATTTTGCCTTATGCAAACTATAAATCTCATAAAAAGGCACACACAGACTTTAAAAAACCGAAATCAATTGCAGAAAGAGCAAGAGGATACCGTGGAAAAGCCTAATCATTGAGTTTATTGCTTTCTGTGCAGTCCGTTCCGTCACACGTCACTAATTTCGTGACGATTTTCAGCTTTTGGAGAAGCGAGCTGGCTTTCGAAGAGGAAGGACGTGCACGCTGGAGCGGCGTTACAGGCAGACACCGTAATTATCTCAGCTGCAGCGCAGCCCTTGTAAGGGTAGCTAGGCTTTATAAAGCCGGCAGTTCTTCACAAAAGAGCATTCCCCCCTAGCCCACCCTGGGCTAAGCCTTCACGTCCTGTCGCCCGTCACGGGCCCGCATAGGTCCACCTGTTTTGAAGACAGCAGTTGCAAGACGCCAGTGATTTTGTTTTCTCCAAATAAGGTGGTAAATCTTATGTGTAAGTCTGGTCTGAAGTACCTGCAGAAACCTAACGGTGACAACAAAAGCAATCTTCTAGCCTCCTTCATCTGCTGCTGGTAAGGCGAGCGGTGGGGGAGGGGACCAGTGTAGTAACTAAGATCTCCCTAACATATATATTTTTAACGCTTAACAATAATAACTCCCAGGTTCTCTTTACTCCAACATGGTGGTAAAGAAAACCAATAAATCAGTGAAGGTACTGGACCCCCCCGGCATCAGACGAGAGTTGAACTTCACACAAAATACACCGCCATCTACACAAACAGCAGAAAAACACGAAACAAAAGACAAACGTGTTACAAGGAGCACAGCACATGTAAACACATGCCCCCCTTCCGATAGCGTTGACACAGATGAATCTGTTCAGTCAGACACTTCTGGCGTCCGCTATGCTACGCCCTTAGGCAGGAAAAACTCGCACTCGGCTTCACCGGCTCCCCCACCCCCCAAATCACCGCCAAGGGACACGCTTGCATCGGACTCATCCTCCGATGAGCAGGTACCCTTCAAAACCGTAGTAAGAAGAAAACGTAAAGGCACGGCCAGTAAAAATTCCAGACCCTCCCATAGAATCTCGGAATCACACTCCGAGAGTTCAGGCCGGTCCCCCACCCACAACACTGAGTACATGCAACAACAAACACGGGATTTGCCTCCCATCACCATACTCAGGGAATATCGAGGTGATATGGTTCGTCTCAACAAAGAGTTCGAAAATCAGTATCATCCCCTTAGTATTACCTGTGTACTGAATAAAGTAGGTACAGCAGTGAGTACTAGTACCAGGAGAGACTACACGAACCTCCTGAAATTCCTGCGCGACAAACAGGTCCCATTCAAAGTAATCAACGCGCAGGAAAAAATTCTCAAAATTGTCATCCGAGGTGTCCCAGGGGAAACCAGCGCAGACACAGTAGCCGAGGCCCTTAAGGCCAAAAGCTACGCAGTAAAAAACATCAGAAATATGACGTCGCGTGAAGGCCATCCGTATCCTATGTTTGCAGTGGACCTGGAGGATACGGAACACTCCCGCACAATCTTGGATTTGTCAAGACTGTGCTATCATACCGTAAAGGTTGAAAACCGGTATGGACGTCAAAGCCCTCCCCAATGTTTGAACTGTCAGAAGTTCAACCATAGCAGGGCAGTGTGTCGCGCTCAACCTCGCTGCAGACGCTGCGCAGGGAAACACTCTGAACAGCTGTGCAGGCACCCTGCGAACGAGCCTCCGAAGTGTGCCAACTGTAATGGAAGCCACACTGCGGATTCGAGTAGTTGCGAGTATCGCAGAGGTGTGATGGGAGAGAAACCAAGAACCTCGAAACGCCCCTCACACTCACAAACCACTAGACAACTGCCTCCTAAAACAACACAGACACCAACCACTTCTGCCATACACGCCGATCAGGCCCAGGCACTGAAAAGTGTGGAGGTAAGAGGTGAAACACAACAGAAAACTAGAGCTGGCTATAATCAGGTTGTAGCTAGAACTTCAACTCCAACACCAGCACCCAGGCACACAAAACAGCAGTCACCAACACACACACACGCCAGCAACACAGATGCGGTACCTGAACCTGATGCGACCAGTGCGCCAGTGAGTACACTGGAGAATCCAACCAGTCGGCCTGAGACGCACTCTCATGAAAATGAAGTGCAGACAGAACCGAGGGAGAAGGTTGTCCAGGAAGTGCGAAACAGGCGTAGGAGGTCGCGGGAGGGCCGCACCCATGTCAGCAGGCACACTCAAACCACACAAACACAACAGACAGAAACACTCCTACAGCAACACCAGCAGCAGCTTGAGGGGCAGCAGCAGCAGCTTGAGGAGCAGCAGCAGCTGATTATCAGTCAGCAGCAGCAGCTGAACGAGCAGCAGCAGCAGCTCATAAGGCAACTGCGCAATCAACTCGAAGTTGAAAGGCGGGAAGCCTTATTCAGGCAGCAGCAGCCCGAACAAGCGCAGCAGAGTCCACCAACACAAGGCACAACAAGATTTCCGAAAACTTTCAAACCTACTTACGCACCCACAATGCAATATCATGCATCCCCTTACTATGATGGCTTCGTAAAGGACCACAGTGAGTGGATACATAATAAATTGCGACAGGCAGATCCCGGTATTGCCATACGCAAGCTGACACTGGCTCTGCATGAGACAGCTGACATGCTTTCGGATATCAAAAGCTGGGAAATGGTACCCGCAGTGGCCTCGCACTTCTTGTACAGGCTAATATACTGAGGTCCATACTGCCTGTAAAACACAAAACAGAACACAAACACACACCCACACACACAAACATCTAAAATATGAACATTAAACACAACATGAAAATACTATTCTGGAACGCCCAGAGCATCAGAAACAAAAAACACGAGTTCCTCCAACTACTACAAGATAACAGAATACATGTAGCTCTCATTAACGAAACACATCTAAACACTAATGACAAATTTACACTTCGAAACTACAAAGTACACAGGTCAGACAGAGTTAACAGGAGAGGAGGAGGGACAGCAATAGCGGTACACAAATCCATCCAACACACAGCAATTCCTCTAACTCAACTACAGAGAACGGAAGCCACAGCCGTAAGGATTATCGTCGACAATAAACCGATCACACTAATCGCGGTTTACAACCCCCCAGGCGACATATCAGTAGACGAAATAGAAGCACTATTGCGAACTTCGAACTCCGTAATAATAGCCGGTGACGTAAACGCAAAGCACACATGCTGGAACAGCAGGAGTGTAAATCAGGCGGGTGTTGCATTGTTGGAAATGTTTGAAGAAACAGACACGCCTTTCGGAATTATAGCACCCAACGAGGTCACATACATTCCGCACAACGAAAACCAACAGTCTGATGTGCTTGACATAGCCCTTGTTAGGAATGTAAATATGAACATCCAAATTAGAGCTTTGAACGAGCTAAGCTCAGACCACTCACCAGTATTACTTACACTTTCGGGAAAGCTCAAGGAAATCAATAAAAAAGTGGTTTTAAATTACGCGCACGCGAACTGGGAACAATTCCAAAACGACATAATTGAAAACTTGCCTAATGGACAAATCGAGAACCAAGACGACCTAGAACGCAGCGTCCACATACTGACTGGCGTAATACAGAATGCGATAAATGAAAACATACCACAAAAGAAAATAAAGGAACATCGCCCTAGCATTACAGCCGAAATTAAGTGCCTCATTAGGCAAAGGAATGATGCGAGACGAAAATGGCAACGCCATAGAAACCCACATCATAAAGTACTAATGAACCGGCTAAAGTGGGACATCAGCCAGGCCCTTCAGGATCACATATCCAACACATGGGACAGTGTCCTCTCAGAATTGGATACGCGTAATATGAGTGAAGTCTGGAACCTAACCAAACGAGTAATGCATGTCCACACGCCGCTGCCTCCACTAATCCATAACAATGAAACAGCATACACAGGTGAAGAAAAGGCCGCAGTATTTGCAACACGCCTTACAAACACATTCACACCCAATGAATCCCACCATAATAAAAATTTTATAAGAGAAACCGAACAAATCGTAACGAACTTCATGAACACGCCAAACACCACAAACATTCGAAATACCAGTGTCGGCGAAGTCGCCTGGAAAATCAAACATCTGAAAAATCGTAAGGCACCAGGCATCGATGGCATCCAAAACCAAGTATTAAAGTACTTACCACTTGTCGCGATCAGATACCTAGTGAACATCATAAACGCCATGTTCAGACTGAAACACTTTCCCCACATATGGAAAGAAGGAAGAGTACTCCTATTTCCCAAACCAAAAAAGGACTTATCGGATCCAGGCAATTACAGGCCAATAACACTACTCGATACAATGAGTAAAATAGCAGAAAAAATACTAAGTAAGCGCCTCAGTCATAATCTCAAAACTCTCAACGTAATCAGAAACGAACAATGTGGCTTCCGTCCAAAACAAAGTGCGACGGCCCAGCTCATGCGACACGTTGAAAACATTTCAAGAGGTTTCAACGAAAATCGTTCCACCGCAGCCCTTTATCTCGACATAAAACAGGCCTCCGACAAGGTCTGGCATGATGGCCTGATCAGAAAGATGATCGAACTGAATCTCGACGACGGTATAATCCGACTCGTGTACCACTATCTTAGCAACAGACGTTTCCACGTAACTTGCGAAAACAAACATTCTGACCTAAAAGATATCAGAAGTGGTGTGCCACAAGGAAGCATCCTGGGTCCCAGCCTGTTCAACATCTTTATAAATGATATTCCTCATCGGTCACAATATAATAATAGCAACATACACATATTTGCTGACGATACACTGATCACTGGACAATCAGTCAAAGCAACACATGCAGCAAACCAAATACGCCGAACAATACCTCTATTAGAGGAGTGGCTAACAAAATGGCGCGTAGAAATAAACACTGACAAATGTCAAGCAGTGCTATTCACTAAGAAATGGTCACAACTCAGAATCCTACCTCCTGAATTAAAAATAACCGGAAAAGCCATCCCATGGAAGACAGAAGCCAAGTACTTGGGAGTAATATTGGATCAAAAGTTACTATTCAGGAAACATATAGACTCCTTGCGAGCTAAGGCGTATGCCCAATTAAGGAATCTATTCCCATTGTTGAACAACACTTCCAAACTAAACATTCGTACATCCTTAACGATCTATAAAGCATTGGTTAGGAGCATCATAACATATGCTAGCCCAGTGTGGGGCCACGCCAGCAAAACTCATATGAGTAAACTGCAAAAACTACAAAACAGAGTATTATACACTATCACTAAACTTCCGCGAGTCACTCCAATCTGGACCCTCCATAAGGAAACTAACATGGACACCATCCAAGAATATATAGCGACTAGCGCGGCGACATTCTACGAAAGTTGCAACGGGCACGAAAATCCCCAAATCGCGGAGCTGGGCCGTTATGACATAACACACGACAAACACAAGAGGCCGAAGTCACTCCTTCCACAGGAGATGATTGAAGCACTAGGACTCTAACAGAACACACAAGACCTTATATAAGGCGGATAACTGGTAATTCGGACTGGCAATACTCTGAACACGAGCCAAATAGCAGGGGAAAATTTTTAATTTGGTTCCCCGAGTAGAAATTAATAAGCATTTTGTGTGATTTCAGGAAATGGATCTCCAGACTAGAAGTCACCATGCATTAAGCCTACACTAAATAAAATCTGGTCCTATTGCTAAATCACTAAAGTCAAGCTATTCTGCCAAGGTTTTTTGCGGTTTTCCAAGGCCTCGCAACGAATGTTGGAATAGTTCCCTTGCAAAAGACGGGCCGCAACCCGCATAATAACACCTCCCCAAATTTCAAAATTGTTAAATAAAAGGACCCTTTGACCGCGTAAGATAACATGTTAGAGTAAGAAATTGGGTATACAAAATTACAATAGACTGTCTATTGGCAACAACAATAGAATGGAACATGCTAGCCACCCCTACTTTACTGCTATGACACCACCTCCAAATCATATTCAAATTATGGGGCAAATGGGCTTTGCCTAGGTACCCATTGCCTACTACATAGTAGTGGGCATAAAAGAGGAAGGAGCCACGTATCAAAAGTACGTTGCAGATATTCTCAATTCGATTCCGATTCGATTCCGATTTTCAGCTTTACAGAAGATCCCGATTTACCCGTACCGCGGCTAAAGAAGTTTCACTTAAAAAAATAACAGGACGTTTTATGCACAATGCTGCAATAGTTTACTTTGTTTATTCCTGATATTGTTTATACGTTACTATCACACGTTTATATTTTTGTGGAAAAATAATCTACCAAAGATGAGATTTCGGTTTGTTGCTGTAATTTTGGACACTAGTGTATGTGAGTATGTTTCTGCTGTTGTCAAAGACCAAAAAACAACCGTAAGCATTGTTTGCTGAAATATAGAAGACGTTTGCCCGTAAAATATAAGTTCCATATAATACTGATACTTTGAACAGATATAAAACTAGTTACTTCATTTACAGAAACGCTTAATTTTACTGTTCATATCTCCCAGAATGATCGGTTCCTAGAAATATAAGAGCAAATGAGTTTCATTCATGCTATTGTCGTGTGTAAAGGAAGTCGTAGTGATTGAGTGAGGAAGGTTTATACACATGATTGGTCTCTGCAAAGCTTCAAAACAGTTCAGACTAACTGACTTGACAACTGAGGTGGCGGCGTTTTTCGTTAAGCAAATTTTCAAATTTACTTTGAGTATAGGCTACTCACTTCTTAGAAATAAATGCAATCCTATGCTTTTAAATCACTTAATTTCAATAATTCTGTAAACATTTATAAACGAACTAATACATTGTATAGTACGTTATGCTTATATACAGTCTACTTATCTACTCTTATACAATTCAACGGCCCGCCTCGTGAAACATCGGGTATACTCGGCGATGTTCGTCTCTCACAGTCTAAACTTTCACGAAAAGTACAAAATTCGGAAAACCGTTACTTTATTATATAAGGCCTAAGTGAAATGAACACAATGAACAAATATTCTAATTGTATTTTTACTTACAATTTTCATAGCTCTGAACCACAAACATTTTTAATAAGCTGCCAGTGCAAATTTCTTAAAAATCCTGGAGTCAATTAATAATGGTGGGCGAAACCGTTGGCACCAGCTGTAAAATATTGATAGTTTAGCCACGGAAGTATCGCGGACAATAAAAATAAAAATAAAACATTTCTTCCCTTGAAAAATTATATAATTTCTGAAAATTACACTGAATCTATCAAATAAAATTCACATCATATTCATCTGTCAACAAACAGTTGAGAAACAATACGTATTATGGGTTCAAAGGTTTCTTTGGAACAGGATAATCGAATCTGAGATCGTTTCTTCAGGCGGCGCTTTTTAATCGTGGAATGTACTCTGAAGTCGGAATTTTAGCTGTTTCATTAATTATTAATGGTTTAGTTTATGAATGATTCGCGAGCAAGTGTTAATAAATATAATGCTTTGATAATTATTATACTCATTTCAAATTTTTCAATTAATTATCGTGGGCGAAGCCACGGACACCTCCACGTTTTTATACATTTAAATGAAGACTTCTGTTTTACATTTCCTTTAAAAGACTGACACTCCCTTAATTGCTGCAAGTAGGAATAACAGCACTTTATTGTAAAAGATGACAGACGTATCTGTAAGCTGCTGAGAAGGACCTGGTGGCGCAAGTACCGTTATTTTCACTTTTTCCCGTCTGTTATTGCACTGTACATGTGTAACAATAAGAAAATCCTATAAGTTCAAGTGCACGAAAAGAAATCTATTTCGTTTACCCGGGTTTCGGTTGAAATACTATTCCAGTCCAATATGAACGTTTTCTCACATTTGGATAAAATACCATCCAGAGCATAGTGAGCCAAGTGACAGAGCTGGAGGATTTCCTGACAACATTAATTCTCTACTTCAGGAACTTGAGAGTTCCGGCCGCAGTGCGAAGCAATAGTTCCCTAGTTCCTGCCAACGCCTCATAAATAACATGGGAATTGCAGAGTTCCTATCTGAACTTAATGTTGCTGACACAAGGAATCGAGATTATTTCTACTTGGTAGACCTACATCATATATAAATACACGTTTTGTGATCCCTGAATCCAGAAATACTATTTTCGGAAACAAGTCTGTGTGTGTATCTGTGTGTCTGTGACCGACATAGCTCCAGAATGGCAAATCGTATGAAAACAACATTTTTGTATTTGGGTCAGATATCATCTGAGGATGTGATAATAATATTGGCGACAGCTTTCTCTTATTACTTCCTCTGCCCTTACCAAAGGTACTATAGGCAGGGTAAGTATTATTTTCCACGTCCAAATTCGAAGTTGGCTTTTCGACATAAATACAGGTTTTGAGGCCCCTTGAATCCAAAAATACTATTTTTCGAAACATGTATATGTGTCTGTGTGCCTGTCTGTGTAGTTGTCTGTGAACAGGCTAGCTCCAAAATGGAAAATCTTATGAATACAACATTTCGTATTTGGGTCAGGTATCTTCTGAAGATGTGAGCCAAAGTTTGGCGACAGATTTCTCTTATTTTTAAGGAGACTTTACTTGAATAAATTTTAGTTTTTCGCGATTTTCTCGAAAACAGTTCTAATCATTTTCTTCAAATTTTGCACATGTATTGCTTATACTGAAAGCTAAACCTTTTATTTGAAACTTTTTTCGAAAACAATTCTCTGAAGGGTAGTTATACGCCACCCACTGTTCACCCACTGTTTGTAGAAAGTTTGTCTTGCTTAGTGAAGAAGTGAATACGCGCTCTTTCACGGCCTCTTATTCTATATAAGAATGTGAAGTTAGAAAGATGTATTGTTGGCCATGCAGAGATTAAAGAAGTATCTGAGGGAAATATTCGATAAATTTCGGAAATTATTCTTTACGGCGGAAAGTTAAATAAACGTTTGCAGTCACTTGTTGCGTAAAATTGTGTCTTTCTTTTCTGTACAAGGATATGTGAATATCAGACTGGAACACGTTAAGAGTATTTCGCAATGTTAGGGCGCGATGCATTCGTTCTTATCCGAATTTCATTAACAGATAGTGAATAATGCCCACATAGTATGTGATTGCATTTCTGTTTAATTTCATCCCCAAAACGGTTTTATGGTAACATGAAAGTGAGAAATAAAATATTCCGCAAAGACAATACAATTTTATGTTACCAGAATTTATGGTTCTTCTTATTTAAACCCCTATTTGGGATACAAAATTCGGTATAGGATAATTTCCATGCTTGAGAAAATTATGTGTGATCACAGGTATCGATATATTTCATTAAAATACGTTATGTTCAGGTACTGTGGGCCATGCGATGCCATTGTTGCATGTTATAGTCAGCGTAGCGTGAAATAAATATCCTATTCGGAATGTATACTCAAAGGATTCCATTTTATTTATTGATTTGTTGCGTTACACAAAACAATTATGGAACAGAAAAGAGCTGCAGAGGATTGGCCGTCTCCTGATTCAAGATCATGTGAGGTTAAAAAGCGACGTGCGAAGTATGGTAGTGCAATACGCAAACAGCAATTATAATCGGCTAAGAAAACATTTTTTGGAAAAAATCCCAATGCGCATCAGATTGCTACTGTAATACTAATTGTCAGAAAAAAGATGCATTTCCTACAATTTATGTAAAAACGATATCAATGTTAATATGTTTTAATTATTTTTCTGTTAAATAAATTATTTAAACAAAACATCCCGCAGTTGAGTAAATAATCGCGGGCGAAGCCGTGGGCACCTGCTAGTATATTATAACAAATTTAACACATGTAAATATCTTATTCTGATAAAATATTGTTTTACGGCCTTGGAATTTGCAATAGTGAGCCATGACACATTGATTACCAAACTAGTCAGATGTTGAGAATATTATAGGCACAGAACACAAATATTATTATTTGAAGTGAACACCGCATGTCAAAACTCGGAAACAAAAAGCGATTACAGCGCTCGAAGGGGTCGGGCAGTTAAGCTGTAAGAATGAAAAATTTACGTGCCAGAACACATGTATGAAAATGTATTCCAAATTCTGTAAAGCCATAGTAGTATTAGCGGGCTACGGTAATGACCATAGCCCACTAATACTAATAGGCTATAGTGATACAATTATCTTTTAAAAGCATTGACCACAAAATGCACTAAATAACGAACGCCTTAAATAAGAAAAAATAACAACTTGCAAACAATATGCGTCAGATTTTATGCAAACCATAGGTTAGAATACCTTCTAGAATTTCTCCTACATACATGTTTCGGTGACTGCTGAAGTAGTCTATGTATTACTTTAGATGACTTTATAAATAAAAACACAAACATCCTTGAATATTGAATTATATTTATAAAAACTGATTTAAAAAATATTACATTACCGTAAATATTAGTACCTTCCTGTCACTACCTCAGTCAATCACAGTGGTATGAACCTCCTTTCTATTTTCACAAAAACTAGGCGAGGCTTCAGATCACTTCTCACATTAGATTGGGAGCTCACAGGGATTGGGTCTCTGTAGATCACGAGTCCCAGCTGCTTTGGGATAACTTCGTAATTCAATGAGAATATTATAGGAGAAAAATTCCTCCGACACTGGGACTTGAACCCAGGACCTTTGGCTATTCGCGCCAATGCTCTACCAACTGAGCTAAGTCGGAGTCCAATTCACAGCGCCAGACGGAACCTCTCTTCTATGACTGACTGCCCTCCTATAATACTCTCATGTAATGTCAACAGAGACAATAATGTGTGGTTCATGAAAGCTCATATATCTATCTTGAATGTTGACTGTACAATAACAGTGGGAGCCCGGTCACAAAAAATCACTAATTAGTGTGCCTCACAGTACTTCATATGACATAGCTTGTCTGTCTGTGAGGTAGACCATTAGGGCAGTCAGTCATAGGAGAGAGGTTCCGTCTGGCGCTGTCAATTGGACTCCGGCTTAGCTCAGTTGGTAGAGCATTGGCGCGAATAGCTAAATGTCCTGGGAGGAATTTTTCTCCTATAATATTCTCATGTAATGTCAACAGAGACAATAATCTGTGGGTCATGAAAGCTCATATATCTATTTCGTAATTCAACCTATGTCTAGTATGGTAAACGAAATCTTTCTCCGGGAAGTGGTCTCACACATTAAATAATTAGCACAATTCACATTATCATCTAGATTGCACTGACGTTTCCGCTGTTTCAGTTGGTTCACGTTTGATTTTTGGGAAACCTGTAGAAATGTTTGTTTTTGTAGTTCACGTTGGATTTCATACTCAATCATTTACTTCCGTAGCCAGGGAACTTACAGGAATATTTCACTCGTTGCTGAAACAAAGAATATGAAACATTAATCTTAATAATTCGTAGAACGTGGAATAAATATTAATTCAGGATTGTTTTAAGTAGTTAATGTATTTTAACTTACCTTCGCTACTTGACATCTTTTTAATATGGTAATTATATCTCCTCCTTTTCCAATCACTAATGCATACAGAACTCTGCAGAGAAAAAAACCAGATATTACACCTTTTCGTATATTGCTGTCATATGTTTCGAAACAAACCTGCCGCCATGGCAACAGCGATCACAGTGCACCAACCGGTCGGGCAGTGAACTTATGAGCTGTTGCTATTCTTTCAATGCTACCTTCACCCCCGTGATTATAGGTGTTCATGAATCTATATAATATCTAGTAATATGTTTACTTCGTTCATCAAGTTGAATACTGTTATACACAGAAGATATATTACTCTGAAATAATTAGGCCTACATACATTAAGTGGAGTTCATCGCCTGTGCATTTTGTGAAAAGTTAACATATTTTAAGAATGTCTTATATCAGTGTATACGAGTTTCAATTAAGGTTAAGTATGAAACTTTAGACCTTTGATATTGATATTGATAGCAGCCTTGATTGATTCCTTTCATCATAATGATGTCAGTGTAGGTTAAATAATGTAAATAAAAGATTTCAAACAACTAGCTTTTGAATGTTGATATTATTGATAACTAGCATGTGCCCGCGGCTTCGCCCGCGATAATTATTTCAAAAATTAAAAATTAAGAGCATAATAGTTAAATCATTATATTTATTAACACCTAAATCACGTGGACTACATACCACGATTAGATAGCGTCGCCTGGTAAAAGCGACCTCAGATTCGAGTTCCTTGGCCCAGAAAACCCCTGTACAGTGAGTTTCGTCCAAATCGAACAATGTTTGACCATATTTAGGCCTATATTGATTATCCCTCTTCCGTGTAGGTTGAAAATTTCATATGTCTTCGGGCCTTGATATTTTAAACAAATGAATCGTCCAGGATGGACTTACAAAATCAAGCGATCGCCCGCGATAATTATTTCAAGAATTAAAAATTAAGAGCATAATAGTTAAATCATTATTTTATTAACACCTAAATCACGTGAATTACATACCACGATTAGATATCGTTGCCTGGTAAAAGCTATCTCAGATTCGAGTTCCTTGGCCCAGAAAATCCCTGTATAGTGAGTTTCGTCCAAATCGAACGATGTTTAACCATATTTAGGTCTATGTTGATTATCCCTCTTCCGTGTAGGTTGAAAATTTCATATGTCTACGGGCCTTGACATTCTAAACAAATGAATCGACCAGCGTGGGCTTACAACATTCAAGCGATCGCGATGCTTTTATTTCCACGGTATGACAAAAATAGCCAAAGCCAACTGCAATTGATTTGACATTGAAATGTATTACTGAAATCTGATGCTTCGACAGCGCTAAAATCACGTTTTCTGCCAGTTTTTTACTCATAACTCGCGAACGAAAGCTAAAATTAAAAATTCGGCTTCGAGGTGCATTCGCCCACCTTTCAGTCCATCTATCTTTAAATTTTCAGATCTTTGCGTTCAGTAGATTTCGATGGGCATCGTGGACAGACAGACAAACAGCATGTGCCCGCATGTGCCCGCGGCTTCCCCGGCGATAATTATTTCAAATTATAATTATTAACACCTAAATACGTGGAGTGCATTCCACGATTAGGTAGCGTCCCCTGGTAAAAGCGACCTCAGATTCGAGTTCCTTGGCCCAGAAAACCCCTGTATAGTGAGTTTCGTTCAAATCGAACAATGTTTGACCATATTTAGGGTTGATTATCCTTCTTCCGTGTAGGTTGAAAATGTCATATGTCTGTGGGCCTTGACACTCTAAACAAATGAATCGTCTAGGATGGACTTACAAAATCAAGCGATCGCGTTGCTTTTATTTTCAAGGTAGGCTATGAGGTATGTTGACAAAAATAGCCAAAGCCATCTGTAAGTTATTTGATATTGAAATTTATTACTGAAACTGATGCTTCTAAAACGCAAAAAAAATGCACGTTTTCTGCCAGTTTTTCACTCATAACTCACGAACGGAGGCGAAAATTAAAATTCCGGCTTCGAGGTGCACATTCCGACCCTTTAGTCCGCCTACTTATAAAATTTCAGATCTCTGCGTTGAGTAGATTTCGCTGGGCATCGTGGACAGACAGACAGACGGAAGACAGACAGACGGAGGACAGACACTTCCTTTTATTAATATAGATGTATATTGTGCATTCTATGGTTATGTAGACTACCGATATTTACATTATTCTATATTGTAATGTGAGTATTTTTGTTATTCGTTCGTGATCAACAATATACCTAATCTAATTCCTGGCACATAGATTTCATACTGACTTTTTATATATTCATAACCTTTAAGTCTGCTTTAAACTTGAAACAGACATATCATCGAATCGTAGGCCTATTGCATCATTATTGTTATTGCCAGCGCATTTTGTTTCTGGAGTTTAACTCGGAGATCTGTTACAAAAATAATTTTTCTGCATTGGCCAATCATAATTGCGTTTATCACTGATTAAAAAAATCATACTGGCACTTTGTTTTATCAGTTTACCTCATTTTATTCTATTATTATTAATATTATTGCTATTATTATTACTAATAATCTATTATTATTGGCCTAGTACTATTGTTATTACTATTAAAAACCGATAGAGCTGAAATTTTGCGTGAACGTAGTTTTTAACACGTAAAGAACGTACGAATATGTTTTTTTTTTTTTTTCGAAATATTTGAACATAGCAATCCCGCAACAACCGAGTTACGTTTCTTCCCATTATTAAATAATACGATGGCCACAACCAATTTAATAGTTGAAATTACATTTCCTATCTTGGTATTTTTCATTAACTCTTGTTGTCACAGAATGTTGTTCCTTGCCGACATCTACCGTCACTACTGTCAAACGTTGGTCAGATCAATTTTTTTTTTCGCATGTGACGATTCCGGATAACACTCAGCTAGTTCCTGTTAGTCTGTCACTTTCTACAACCAATAAAGCTGAAATTCTGTACAAACATACATTTGATGTTAACCGGACTACATGCTTTTCCGATCTTTAGCTTTACTGTAGCATTAGACCTAGTCTACTGTTGGTGAAATCGAATTCGGATACTACTTGCGGAATTTCAAATTAAATTTTATCTCAAAACGTTTTCGATGTTTTTTACAAATATCGAGGAAAGGCTCTGTTAGTGGCATCAGCTTCTACTGGTATTTGTACTCAAGCTTAAATTATTTACTTTGAGTTGAGTATACTTATATTCCAGGACCGGAGACGAGCACCAAGGGACTAACACATAGACACGAGAAACTAACTGAATAAATTATATATAAACATATATATATTTATGTATATATTTATATGTGTGTATCTTGCACCTTAGTAGGCTGCAAAGAATAATAATATGCATACATATAAGTTATATTATAAAGATATGTATATGTTTTTACCTTTTAGAGTCTGGGAGCTTCAAAAAAATGTATACACACTTTGAAGTGTCAGAAAATTTATTTTCCGTTCTACAAGGTTAAATTTCTGGAAATGTAAAGCTTAAAGTCCAATTTGAAAAATAAATGATTTTCTGATGAAAATGGGATTAATGTTCGAATGTTCAAAATGGTGGCCTTCAGCACCAACACATTTCTGAGTACGAGTCACCACCGATTCCGTACATCATAACAAAGTGTCCAATTAGATTTCTGCGCGCACCGCTTGAATCTCATTCCAAAGTGTGTCTAGGTTATTACGTGATTTACGTTGGTACTACTCGTCTTTTACTGTGCCCCAACTGTTAAACGATTGTTGAAATCATTGTTGAATGATTGTTGAATCGATTGACACAATCGTTGAAACTATACTGCTGCCACTTTCTCCAAAAAATTTAACCTTGTAGAACGGGACATAAATTTCCTATGACAGTTCAAAGTTTATATACATTTTTTGAAGCACTCTGTATATTTAAAACGAATAAAGATATTTCGGCATTCCACAGCAATAGCCATGTTCTTTAGAGCACATATAGGACTAGATTAAGAGCTAGTTGTATAAACATAATAATGTATAGTTAGCATGCAAAATTAACTTTAAGTTATGTATAACTGTCATTTTTTCTTGTATAAACATTCATCCAAGTTTATCTCATCCTAACCAACAATTTAATATAAGTGGTGAATTTTTGCAAGGTAAAACATTAACTGATGATTTTGAAATTTTATATACATTTCAAATAGTGAAAAGAAACTAGAAATCCATTTTACAAGTAGTTATTAATTATTATTTTCATAGATTCAGTTTGCTTTCATTTTGTCTATTGAGATTAAAATACAGATACGGGTACCTTGCCTTTGTTGTTAGTTATGGTACCCCTACATTAAAAAGTAGCGACATTTATTTCTAGATTTTTGATTATTCTGATACAGTGCCTCATCTGGTGATGCAATGAAAATCCATCATGCATCTCATGTATGTCGTTAGAGAAGGAATTCTTTATTGGTACTGAATAACATAATAACATAATAACTAGACAGAGGTTATGTCTCCTATTGCAATCAAGAACAAAACGAATTCATGATATGTCGATGGTACTCAGGGTGAGCCTTCAGGTTCTATGCGAATTATTATAATTGGAAGCTTCCAGATAATTACTGGGGACAAAAGAACAGCCAGTAGAATCATTCATAATTTGACAAGAGAAAATTTTAGACCTACTTTCAGGGCACGATTTATTAGAATTCCAACTAAGGACAGTGTCATAAGAAAACAATACTAGATTTCTACAAAATTCGTAACCTTCCAAGCTTTATAGGTTCTGTAGGTTGCACTTACACACCTAAGCAGCTCTATGGACAGGTTAAAGCAGTTAGAAGCGAACATTTACATGGCCTCAATGAAATTATTTTGAAAAAAAATCTCATCTTTATTAAACAGGACTTGTTATTGTAAGCGAGAGAGCTTATGGCAAAGAAATAGATATATTCATGTATTGATCGTCGCCACATTGTCGATAGTGCCGCGCGTCGTGCATATTATCAGGTGGTTAGATTAACCTCATTGCTAAAATAATATCGAGTTATACCCTTTTATATTTTCTTTTGTTCATATGCAGCTTATAGACTATATAGGCCTACCCAGTCGCTGTGTTTAATTATTGTTTCTTATTAACAACACTTTAGGTATGAAGATGTTTCTGTGCTCATGGTACGTCAGTTTAGATTGAAAACAATTGCACGTAGATGCGATAAAATGAAAGTGATAAAAATAAATTAAAAAATTATGACGATGGACACCTGCCATTGGTTGATCGGTTCTATGGTTATGTAGGCCTACTGCAACTTGGGCCTGTGACCGTCGCCAGTGTTTTTCCAAGATGTTTTTAAACTGAAAAAAGTAAGGATTTTGAAAGTCTGTGGCCCATGTGAGCATTGCAAACCTATTTTTATTGAATTAAGTATTTAAACCGTGGCCTCACTTTATGTTCTATCGACTATTTTATTCGTTCGTGGGAAGGATTTTAATCCTGTAATGATGTACATGACTATAACACTAGACTCAGATATCATTTAGTTGCCCCACAGTGTAGACTGCAAAAATCCCTTAACAGTCATAATGTTTTAGGTATTAAGTTTTATAACAAACTAGCATGTGCCCGCGGCTTCGCCCGCGATAAAAAAAGAGCATAAAGTTAGAGCATAATAGTTAAATCATTATATTTATTAACACCTAAATCACGTGGACTACATGTCACGGTTAGATATCGTCGCCTGGTAAAAGCGATCTCAGATTCGAGTTCCTTGGCCCAGAAAATCCCTGTATAGTGAGTTCGGTCCAAATCGAACAATGTTTAACCATATTTAGGTCTATGTTGATTATCCCTCTTCCGTGTAGGTTGAAAATTTCATATGTCTACGGGCCTTGACATTCTAAACAAATGAATCGACCAGCGTGGGCTTACAACATTCTAGCGATCGCGATGTTTTTATTACCACGGTATGACAAAAATAGCCAAAGCCAACTGCAATTGATTTGACATTGAAATGTATTACTGAAATCTGATGCTTCGACAGCACTAAAATCACGTTTTCTGCCAGTTTTTCACTCACAACTCGCGAACGAAAGCTAAAATTAAAAATCCGGTTTCGATGCGCATTCGCCCACCTTTCAGCCCACCTATGTTTAAAATTTCAGATCTCTGCGTTCAGGAGATTTCGCTGGGCATCGTGGACAGACAGAAAAACACGTCCTTTTATTATTTTAAGATAGCATGTGCCCGCGGCTTCGCCCGCGATAATTATTTCAAAAATAAAAAATAAAAAATTAAGAGCATAATAGTTAAAACATTATATTTATTAACACCTAAACCACGTGGACTACATACCACGATTAGATAGCGTCGCCTGGCAAAAGCGATCTCAGATTCGAGTTCCTTGGTCCAGAAAACCCCTGTATAGTGAGTTTCGTCCAAATAAAACAATGTTTGACCATATTTAGGTCTATGTTGATTGTCCCTCTTCCGTGTAGGTTGAAAATTTCATATATCTACGGGCCTTGACATTCTAAACAAATGAATCGTCCAGCGTGGGCTTACAACATTCAAGCGATCGCGATGCTTTTATTTCCACGGTATGACAAAAATAGCCAAAGCCAACTGCAATTGATTTGACATTGAAATGTATTAGGCCTACTGAAATCTGATGCTTCGACAGCGCTAAAATCACGTTTTCTGCCAGTTTTTCACTCATAACTCGCGAACGAAAGCTAAAATTAAAAATTCGGCTTCGAGGTGCATTCGCCCACCTTTCAGTCCATCTATCTTTAACAAATCAGATCCTTGCGTTCAGTAGATTTCGATGGTCATCGCGGGCAGACAGACAAACACGTCCTTTTATTATTATAAGATAGCATGTGCCCGCGGCTTCCCCCGCGATAATTATTTCAAAAATTAAAAATTAAGAGCATAATAGTTAAATCATTATATTTATTAACACCTAAATCACGTGGACTACATACCACGATTAGATAGCGTCGCCTGGTAAAAGCGACCTCAGATTCGAGTTCCTTGGCCCAGAAAATCCCTATATAGTGAGTTTCGGCCAAATCGAACGATGTTTAACCATATTTAGGTCTATGTTGATTATCCCTCTTCCGTGTAGGTTGAAAATTTCATATGTCTACGGGCCTTGACATTCTAAACAAATGAATCGACCAGCGTGGGCTTACAACATTCAAGCGATCGCGATGCTTTTATTTCCACGGTATGACAAAAATAGCCAAAGCCAACTGCAATTGATTTGACATTGAAATGTATTACTGAAATCTGATGCTTCGACAGCGCTAAAATCACGTTTTCTGCCAGTTTTTCACTCATAACTCGCGATCGAAAGCTAAAATTAAAAATTCGGCTTTGAGGTGCATTCGCCCACCTTTCAGTGAATTTATGTTTAAAATTTCAGATCTCTGCGTTCAGTAGATTTCGATGTGCATCGTGGACAGACAGACAAACAGCATGTGCCCGCATGTGCCCGCGGCTTCCCCCGCTTTAATTATTAAGTGCCAGTATGGTACTTTATGAGATTGTGTGGGGGACGAAAAATGTCTGTCCGTCTGTCTGTCCGTCCGTCCGTCCGTCCGTCCGTGCGTCTGTACGCGCTCTAACTCAAATACGCTTTTTCGGATTTTCATGAAACTTGGACAACACATTTATATTGTCAATGGGAAGAACCTTATTGATATTGAACCAAATCGGTTCACCGGTACCGGAGTATGCCCAATTTAGTGCCTATTTCAATAGATTATGGCGCCTTTCTAATAGAAAGGCGCCATAATTCAAATACGCTGTATGGGATTTCCATTAAACTTGGTATACGCATTTATGACATCCATGAAAAGTACTCTGTTAAATTTGAACCTAATCTGTTGGCCGGTACCGGAGTAAAACCCAATTTAGTGTATATTTTAAAGGCGCAATAGCTCAAATACGCCTTATCGGATATTTATTAAACTTCGTATACGCATTTATACTATCCATGGAAAGACGTCTGTTGATGTTCAACCAAATCGGTTGGCCAGTACCGGAATAATGCCCAATTTATTGCCTTTTATATTAATATATGAGAAGTCGCGATAACTCAAATATGCTTTATTGGATTTTCCTGAAACTTTGTATACCCATTTATAATGTACATGGAAAGACGTCTACCGATATTGGACCAAATCGGTTGTCCGGTACCGGAGTAAAACACAATTTAGTGTCTATTTTAAAAACACGGTAACTCAAATACGCTTTACCGGATTTTTATGGAACTTGGTATACACATTTATAGTGTTCATGGGAAGAGGTCTACTGATACTGGATGAAATCGGTTCACCTGTTTCGGAGTAATGCTCAATTTGGTGCCTATTTTATGATAATATACGTATTCGAAAGAATTTATATAAAAAAAAAGCAAATCATTTGTCATGACAACATAGTCAATTGTTTTACTGTGATATTTTACGGCTTTGGAAATTAAAATAGAGATAGCTATGACCAAAAACACTATTGTTTTACATGCGCTTATAACTTACAACTAGACCGTTAAACTGACCCAGGTGACCGAGATGGTAACGTTTTGGCCTCACGTTATGGAGTTCCATGGTTCAAATCCCGAAACCAGCCAATTTCACTTTCTTTTTCGTATTTTTATGTGAGTGTGCGATTGTCAAGATATCAAAAATCTGTACAGTTCAGCTGATGCTGGAAGATTTTAATCTGATTAAAAAGAAAACTAGACCTTTGTTCTTCCCTAAGCCCTGCTTAATGAATAAATCTGGAGCTTAACTTGTAAATCAATTAAAAAAACATATTCTGCATATCATAATTGTAGTCATAACTGATTAAAAAAACATACTGGCACTTTTTTACATCAGTTTACCTCATTTTATTTCAAATTATAATTATTAACACCTAAATCACGTGGAGTGCATTCCACGATTAGGTAGCGTCCCCTGGTAAAAGCGACTTCAGATTCGAGTTCCTTGGCCCAGAAAACCCCTGTATAGTGAGTTTCGTTCAAATCGAACAATGTTTGACCATATTTAGGGTTGATTATCCTTCTTCCGTGTAGTTGAAAATGTCATATGTCTGTGGGCCTTGACACTCTAAACAATTGAATCGTCTAGGATGGACTAACAAAATCAAGCGATCGCGATGCTTTTATTTCCAAGGTATGATGACAAAAATAGCCAAAGCCAGCTGTAATTGATTTAACATTGAAATATATTACTGAATCTGATGCTTCGAAATAGCAAAAAATACACGTTTTCTGCCCGTTTTTCACTCTTAACTCTCGAAGGAAAGCTAAAATAAAAATTCCGGCTTCGAGGTGCACTTTCCGACCCTTTAGTCCATATATGTTTAAAATTTCAGATCTCTGCGTTCAGTAGATTTCGCTGGGCATCGCGGACAGACAGAAGGACAGACGGAGGACAGATACTTCCTTTTATTAATATAAGATTGCCTCTAGAAATCAGAAATATCAGGAATTTTAGAATTTTCAAACATAGAGTTAAGACTTTGCTTTTGCATAAAAACTTTTACACTGTTGGAGAATATCTAGCGACTGATTTTATGTAATTAGGCTACTCCTTTTTTAACATGCTGACTATTTCTATTGCATATATATGCTTAATGGTGTAAAACAAACAAATAAATAAATAAATAAATAGAAAGTGGGCCGAAATTTTGTCCCACAGGAGATCTTTTACGAGACATGGGCCTGTCACATTTATACACACATAAATGCCATCGACCGAGGCCGGGATTGAATCCTCAACCTTGGGAACAGAAAGCCAGTGCTATACTGACTGCGCTACCCAGGTCGACTTGCGATTGGTTGGAATTTAACATATTCTTACAGCCATTCATGAGCTAA
Source organism: Ectobius pallidus (assembly GCA_964059195.1). Lineage (NCBI taxonomy): Eukaryota > Metazoa > Arthropoda > Insecta > Blattodea > Ectobiidae > Ectobius > Ectobius pallidus. The sequence goes on along the minus strand of CAXKWD010000007.1, from coordinate 476,214 downwards.
ACAGTCCTGGCAATGTTTCATGTTATCGCGTCCAGATAAATTGTTTATACACACCCACGTATGAGAAGTCAAACAGACAACAGAACTGTAGGAATCTGCATGTGGAACCAGCAACTCTAAGCCTATAATGGACGTGATTGTATCTGCGTCTGGACTTCCTTTTATAGCCTCTTTAAAATGCAATGACGTTTTTCATGGACTTAGTACCATTCTGTGAAAGTAAACTTTGAAAGCTCATTTACATAAGTTATCCACACGTAAGCTTAGAGTCTCAAGTTTTAATGTCATGCTGATAGGCAGGGAGCATAAACCAGATATTTGTATGGAAATCGGTCACGGGCTGGAAAAAATAATCATATTAACTATTCAGCAATATACAGTAGAAGTCCAACTATCCGAACGCCGAATACCCGGATCGTCAGTTGTCGAAAGGTTTTTTAATCCTTTAATAGGCTACTTATCTGCTGCCCGTACTAAGGCTGTTTTGTGTAAATATTTGATACTTTTTTCTTAATAGTGAATAAGATCATTTTTAAAGACGCGATTGTGCGTATGAAACTAGCGTTACTATTATTGTACCGGGTGCGAACTTTATTTGGTACTTACTGACATATTTCTTCCGGATATTTATTTACACATCACCATCGTAGCTACATATAAGAGCAATCAAAGTTGGTCACCCTGGAATGTCATAATTTTATAACTCTCAGTGTCATAATTTCCTCCTTTTAACTAATATCGTTTACCTTCGACTGTCTAAAATATATTTGTGACAGCTTGAATTAAAAGTATGACTTCTAGCACAAGACAACTCCATTGGTACCAACTTTGGTAGGCTATTTGTCAGATGGAAAACTCGTTTTATTAAAAATATGATATAGTCTATATAAAATAGACTGAGATCGATAAAAATTTACAATTTTAAAGTTCACAATGTCCATTTAAATGTAAAATTGCTCACGGTGAATGCGAAAGTCGTTAAATTTGGTGGGTGAAAGGTGTTTTCATGTTGGCAGCATTGTAAGTGTTGCAAGATGGCTGGCCCTACGCTGCGTAATTCATTACAATAAGGTTTATATTGTTTCACAAATGCTAACCGTGGTATAAAAAATAGTGTATGGCACGCGTGTTAATGAAATCTCTCACTTTTAAACCTTTTACCATGAATAACTAATAGGCTACAGTGTAGTATAACAGCTTTGATCACATCTAGTTCTGTGATAACAGATATGATTGAACACATCTGTGACTAGGAAGAAAGTAAATGTCGGACAATGAGAACGCATGGTCTGTTGTAAAATAAAATTGCTCCATGCATGTGAAATGTTGTATTCAAAGCACGAAATAATATCATAAAACAAAACCAATTATACAAAATCATGAGTGGTGCTTTATTTTCAGTACAAAATGTAACTTTGGAACCATTAAACTGAAATATTTCGTCATTTACTTTTAAGATTTTCACTATCAAGCTGAAGTTCTCTCAGTAAAGTTTGAAAGATTACACAGACCAACAGCCATTTTGGTGCCTTAGAATTTATACTCATTCTTGGGTTTATTTAGGTCGTTGATGCCAAATGTGCCATTAGTTTTGCCCTATCAGATTTAGTTTTTTAGATATGGTTTTACCATTATGCATATTATCCCATTTTACTTTTGATATAAATAAAAAACACTGCCTATTTGCAGTTTCTAAAGCACGTGTAGAAAACACACTAACTTTACATTAACATTACAATAACAATATAACATGGGGTCTTTCAGAAAATTGTTACTATCACATATTGTAGGGTCGTTTATGACTTATGAGCTGTCAATTTGTGAGCCAAAAATAATCCAGCTTTTAGTTTTTCTGTACTTCGTACAGTTTTCGTGCTTCGGGTCCAAAGTATGGTCAATAACCTTCACTAGCTATATTATCAAGCAACTTTTTGTTTCGCTAGACTAAGGGCCTTTCTACACGGACGGAATAAACGCGACCGAATATTCGGGCCGAGACCGGCTGATTTTGACCATGTTATACGAACCGAATTTCGGTCGCCGAACTTCAGCGACCGAAACGCGTGATGCATGTTACACGGGCAGAATGTTGACCAAAAAAACGCAAGCTGGAATACTTTAGAAAGCAAAATGTACGGGGTTGGAAGTTTAAAAATGGCAACACATCTATAAAATCCTCCGCGCGCCTTCATTCGGTCGACATTCCGCCCGTATAAATTGGCCCATGTTACACGGTCGTATCCATTGGGTCAATGGGTAGGTAATGTTATGATACACGGATGGCGCCTTCAGACGCAGAAAAAAGTTGTAGGCGGTTTTTTCGCCTAGCGATCGGTAAAATTGCGGAAAGAACGCGCGCAGAAAAAACGCCTGTGAAATTATACGGGCAGAATGTCGTCCGAATGCACGCGCGCGGAGGAGCAGCAGCGCACAGGGTGGGAAAAATTTGAAATACGTTGTGGTGTTTGTACATGGCGATCGACTTGAGACCTTACCAACCACGCATGGCTACTGCACGTTTAATTCCTGGGGAAATAGACAGTTTTATTTGATGTCACCATTTTACACTTTGTATCTACATAAATTGATAAACTTCGAAACTTTGGGTATAGCAAGAATTTTAGATTTAACGCGGGAGTAGTCAAGCAGCCGACGTGTGTTCTGAAAGACTCTACCGACCACGCATTCACGGTAAAAATGTCAACTTGGGATGTCATAATTATATTTTGACAGATGACAGGTACTGCACATAACACACAGGCCTAGCTGTTAAGTTCATAAACATGGACAGTTACTTCTCTTCGGATATATAGAATTAATTTAGGAGCCATATATGATAACGTTTTTAAAAATATTAACAACTAAATACAAATTAATATGAACTTTGAGCAACTTTACTTCTTTCAATAACAATTCTTGTAGCTTGTCAGGGATCGTGGAGGTTTCTACTGTATCTCTCGGTATTAATTTTGTTGCAGTCCTTGGTTTGCTGAACTGCCTTCATTAGAGCCGGCATAGGGGCTATATGTTTGGCTAGAGCATTTGTTTTTCTATACTAGCAGAATTGATTATTTCTGTTACCTTCGCAACTATGGCTTTCATGAGGGACAAACTCATTGACAGATTAACAGTCATACACAAGAGAAAGATAACCGGAATTTAAAAATATCTGACTTGAGGAAGCGCCACAAGAAAAGTATGGATTTCCAAACTGACAGAATTATGCAGCAAGACGGATACTGGCAAGCTGTTTCGGCGTCAAAAATTAAAGAATTTTAAGAAATTAGACAATTTATTGTCCCACAGCGATTGTCAGATTGTGTCAGGAATGTACTGTAGTTCTTACAATCATATGTATCTGATTCAGCTATCAGATGGAATTTGTGCAAGCAAATCCATTTACTATTCCGGACAATTAAACCGTGTGCATTGCCCTGCCGAAGCTCAAGCATTAATATTGAAAATAAGTAAAGTTGCTCCAAGTTCATATTAATTTGTACAATGACTAAGAGGTGTCCGTGGCTTCGACCACGATAATTCATTTGAAAATTAAAAATTAAGGGTATAATAATTATTAAAGCATTATATTTATTAACACTTGCACGCGAATCATTCATAAACTAAGCCATTAATAATATTAATGAAACAGCTAAAATTCCGGCTTCAGAGTAGGCCTACATTCTACGATTAGAAAGTGCCCCCTGGGAAAACTATATCAGAATCGATTATGCAGTTCCAGGGGAACCTGTGAACACATAATACGTATTGTTTCTCAACTGTTTATTGACATGAATATGATGTGAATTTTATTTTATCAATTCAGTGTAATTTTCAGAAATTATATAATGTTTCAAGAAAAGGAATGGTTTGTTTGGATTATTATCAGCAATATTTCAAGAGTTAAACCATCAATATTTTACTGCTGGTGCCCCCGGTGCTTCGCCCGCCATGATTCATTGACTCCAGGATTTTTAAGAAATTAACACTGGTAGATTATTAAAGATGTTTGTGGTTCAGAGCTATGAAAATTGTAAGTAAAAATAAAATTAGAATATTTGTTTATTGTGTTCATTTCACTTAGGCCTTATATAAATGTTTACCTAATTTTGTAGTCAACATGAAACTTTACACTGCGAGAGACGAACATCGCCGAGTATATCCGATGTCTCACGAAGCGGGCGAGCGAGCAAGCACGCTATTTAGGGCCGTTGAATTGTATAAGAGTAGATTATTAATACTATTTTTTAAAACGTGCTCATATATGCCTCATAAATTAATTCTATATATCCGGAAAGAAATAACTGTCCATGTTTATGAACTTAACAGCTAGGCCTATGTGTTATGTGCAATACCTGTCATCTGCCAAAACATAACCATGACATTCAAAGTTTACATTTTTACGTTGTTGTAGTAGTGTGTGCAGGCTTTGGTCATTGTAATTAAAGTTACCAAGCAAGTTACGGACTATTGCCCTCGAAAGAATTCCAGCTTGCGTTTTTTCGGTCACCATTCTGCCCGTGTAACATGCATCACGCGTTTCGGTCGCTGAAATTCGGCGACCGAGATTCGGCTTGTCCTCTAGTTTTTTCGCGTATGATGGCGCGGTTATTCCGTCCGTGTAGTTTATGACATTAGCTACCCATTGACCCAGTGGATACGCGTTTCGGTCGCTGACAATCGGTCGGGTTTATTCCGTCCGTGTAGAAAGGCCCTAAGAGTTCACGAATAAAATCTATATAAAAGTAGAGCTGGTAGAGAAAAACTGGTTACATATTTGGAATAAGCACATTAAGTACAGCCAAAATCTGGTAAAACATCTGAGACACCCGACAAAAAGTTGTTTTTTGTTCGGCTGTGTAATCACTTCTCTGTATCCAAAAACTGATGTAAATGCATTTTTTTTATTTGTATGATATTATCAATGCAATAACCATGGCTGCACTTCCAGTTGCATCACATGCATGAAATTGTGTGGATCAATTTAATTACAACTGTAACAAGATATCTGATGAAGTGCAATACTGTCAATATCTTACCTAATATGCGATATAAGTTTTATCATATTCTTTTACATATGATGATGTAATATAGGCCTTATTACTGTATTATCCTTTTCCTGTCGTTCTCAATATCAAACATGCAGGAGTTTACCAAGAGCTTTAAACCGAGCAGTGTGCGATGAAATTCGGCCGAGGTAGGATCGGGAGATTCCCTTGCGAGTAATGAATTTTCCTTTTTAAGGTAAATGTCTGTCAAGTTGGCAATACTGCGGTAACAGCACGCGTGGGAGGGAAGTGATGATGTCTCTGTCATTTTATGCAATATCCAGAGAAGAGTAGCCTAATAAAAGGAACGGGTCTCTGCTCTCTCATGAGAAACACTTACTTTATCCTAGTTCCTTGAATGAAGGACTCACTGCCTCCATTCCCGTTGTGCTCACGCCGTCACGGTGACTCGTGCTTAGCACGTGGATCTGGCAAGCAAGCGGTCTTAGGTTCAAATCCTGGGAGAGGCGACCGTTTCATTCATGCTGAACGAAGACGTGGCGTAGGGGGGGTTTTCTCAGGGGTGCTCCCGTTCCGCCGTTTCTTTCCCCGGTTTCCGGCAACACCTGCTGTGGACCTGTCCCGTCCTCTCTTGTAGCTTTTGGTCATGACATTGCTGGATGGTGTGCCGCCAACCTGGGGACTGTGACACCTTCTCGCCAAGAGGTACTGAGATAGTGGCACACGTGGAATGGTAAGGGTGTATGCTGGATGCAGGGGAGTTCCGTGGGGGCTCGCGGTGGCGTGCACATCGTTCCATTCCCAAGGGTAGGTATAATGGGCCACAATGGCCGACGTTCTTAGGGTTGTTCCCAACCATCCTCCCTCCCTAATCCTAATTTTATTTTACTCACTGGCTGCCGAGGAGAAACCGCAGTAGTTTCCCAGAAATCTGAGCTTGCAGTCAAATTTTAAAAGTTGAAGGTACAAGACAAATCCACTGTCCTAAGGTTCTGTAGCGGAGACTATGAAATTAACTATTATAGAATTTCAAATTACCTATTCCTTGATCAATCATTAATTCAGGTTTTGTGGTATCCATAGTTAGTGTTGGGGTATCAAACCTAATCTCAATAATACTTAAAATGTGTTTAGTGGTTACGAATTGCGGTGGGATTCTGGCATGGTAGGAATCGCATCAGACATAGAACTCAGCACCTGCCTTAATCCACCTGAAAATGATCGCAATGGATCTAATTTGAAAAGTTGTGCTACCACATGAAGAGATAAAAGCAAACCATATTGCTACTAAGAAACTAAACATCCTATGAACTTAATGTAAAAACAACAGAGCAATAATCAACCAGGGTGGCAACTAATACGTAGTCCAAAATGAACGGTGCAAACAATTTGTACAAACTTTCTCCCATATACATGGTATGGTAAGAATTGTGCTATTGAGGGCGCCGGATAATAGAAACGCAACTCACTCGTGGTCAAATGCCGTCTCTAGCGGTTGTTTTGAAGTTTTTAAGAGGGCAGCACCGGCCACATGAGCAATTCTAAAAAACTTTCACAGAACATCATGATAATTTGACGAATAAACAGGCCATGGGCCCAAATAGAAAGGAAGAAGAGAACCGTTTAAAATCTGAGCTTATTTTTTAAATTTATTTTCTATTATATCTCTTGGAATTTCAAAATGTCTCCCAGCTGAGCAAATTGCAATTAAAAGGTAGGACTGACGCCGTATAATAAAGTTATCTGAACACAACTGATGCATGGGTATACATTCATATAACTAGGGCAACACGTAATTGTGTCTTTAATACGATTTTGTTGAAACTTGTGAGGTAATAGTTTCTTTTCTTATTTATTTTCTAATATTAATACAGTGGACAATTAAACGTTACATTGTGATGCCCTCATTCCTCCAAATATGAAGTTTATGAAAGATTAAGTAATAATATTAATATAACCATCAAAAGTAAGAAGACAAAGATGCAAATTTGAACTGTTATTTTCAATGTAAAGAATTAATGGAGGAAAGTAGAGGAGAGATTTATAGAAAGTTGTAAGAGAGAAGCACTCGATATCATTTTTACTCAATGGGCGAGATATCAAATGCCACTTGAAAATGTTGACAATTTCCGCGCTACACAGTAGAGACTGCAGATGCTCACTCCAGACTTAACTGAGAGGGAAGAAATTTGTATTGTTTCCTTGTTTTCCTACGTCTTATTTACCCTGAAACAGGATAAATTTACCAACTCAAGTGAATAAACCTAGAAAACCTACAAAGACTAGCAAGTTTACATTAGATCTTAAGTACATACGCCTTTTAATTCTCCTTTACTGTCCCTTGCATAGAGATACCGAGAATTCTACGGAAGATCCTTCATGTGCCTCAGACGAAAACGTGTTTGTCACAATGACAAAATTGTGAATACAGGAATATTATAGTACCTAATACTGTATGCAGATGTTCTTAGTAATAGCCTACTGAATGTAATAAATATTTGAAGGCTATACAAAGCAAACCATTGAAGAAAAGAACATGAATCAAAAGAGTTGGGTTTCTGAATACTCTGAAGATGGAATGCCTTATTCAATGCATTTGCGATCTATAAATTTCACAACATGACATCAAACTGTCGTAAAAGTTCTCACAAAGTAGTTCTTGGATGGGAATGTCTCTCGTGGCAATGAATGGGCACTTCCCCAAGTAGCAAAGAAAGCCCATGAGGTTGGCTTTCAGATGGTGTAGGCCTATTTCAACATATTACTTTATTTACGTTAAAAAAGAGTATGTCCGGTCTGCAGGGAAGATCAGCTTGCTACAGCTGCTGAAAATTAAGGTTCTATACATACAACGATACTAATACAACCGACTTTACCATTTGAATCGGTTTTTAAACGGCTTTAAACCAAAATATTTGGACAGTTTTAAATCAACTCTAAGCTCGATATAAAAGGAATTGTGGTGGTCCTACCGGGTCTCGAACGACCCCTTGAGATCCCTTAAGGGGATATTCACGGCGCCAGTTCCCTATCTAACACTTAAACCTAGGGACAACACAAAAACCCGCCCGGTCCTGAACCCGGGAAAGGGATTTTTCATTACTGAAAAGGCATAAAAGGAATTAGCAAACATTTAAGAAATCAGTTGCTATTAGCAATCATAACTCCTCTTGTCTTTTATTCACACTGAATTCTGAGCGAATGACTCGGTGCCATGTGATAATATTTCCTTCATAAATAACTGATTAGAACCGTCTTTGCTGCTGCATATTTGCATATTCCTAGGAGGGAGCGAGCTTTGCATATTACACCTGGTACCGTCTCTCCTCTGCAACAGATGGCGTCACATACAGTAGTTGAGATTCTCCCTCAGTCTTATCACCATTACATTTCATAACATCGTTCCTTTAACTTTACATTGTCAGAAAGCGTATTTGCCTGCAGGAGAAAAGTATGATTCAATTGATTCGTTCTCTTCAACGCCATGAAACGCTTTACTCCAAAGCTTGACTTCTATTGAAATGAGGATTTCTTTGAGCGGATCTTAGAATACTGTAAACCTTCACCAACTATGTAGGCTAGTAGACGCTTTCCTTCCGTCAATAGAGATCATGGGGAACAATCATTCAATACTGTCACAAGAAATATGTTCTTTAGCAAAACAACGCATCTTTCGTAAAATAATTCAAGTCTTTCTAAAATTTGTCTCATAGGGACTGCCTGTAACGGAAAGTAAAGTAAATACCTCAAATCTGGACAAATGAATGTAAAAACCACGGCCTCACTAGGCCTTTTCCAATTTTTATATTGAATTCACTAGAATGCAGTCAGACGTGTGCAAATTTACGCCTGTACAAAATTAGGCTAACAAAGAATGTGTCTTCAGTACAAGATGCATTATTTTTAAAATATTACCTGTTTACCCATCGTTTGTTCCATTATTGAGATCAATCGAGTTAAAGACAAATGGACATTTACGATACACGACTCATGCGATTGGAACTAGCAAATTATTTTATTGGAACCAGCATTTTTATTGGAACTAGCAATTTGTTTGATTGGAACTAGCAGCGGTTCTAGGAGTGAAACAATCTCAAATTTAAAATGTGGGAAATAACGCGATCATAACATACCAACATATTATGGCGTGGGAACTTCCTTATATACTTCTAAATTTCGTTTATATTAATAATTTAAAACTTATTACCTTATTTTTTATTTTTTATAAGATAGTTTCTCGGGATTGCGTCTGGGAAGAAGTGAGTTAAGCTGGCAAATAGAGATCCTTTATATTGTGACGGAGTTGCGGTTACATTGTACGTAAACTTTAAAGTTCGAAAAACTGAACGTACAGTGAGAATGTGTAGGAATTATTAAGTTTATTTTAAGCAAGTATATTTAACTTTCTCTCTACAATCTAGAATACTGTTGAATTGTGCTGTTAGTTTCTATATTATTGTCATAACCATTATCATAAACATCGTCATTCAGAATAAATATTGCGCTGGAAGTATTCGCTCTGTGGACAGGATACAGTTTTATTTTACAGAATAAATACACTTATCTAAAGATGCACGGACAGCATAAACCAAGTGCAGAGAAGTTTCCATGGGGAAATAACACCGATGAATTTGCTTGGAGGCGAAATCATGAGATAGGAACAAGGAAGCGTAGAAACTCACAAAGCTGCTAATTTATGCTAAGTAGCATGAGGCAAGACAACGCTCTTCTGTTTGTATACACTTTAATAACTAGGAAGCAAGGAAAAGGCTGGATTTACAGCCGCTTGTTGTCATATGTTTCCTAATTGCTGTTATAAGCTTACATGTGATATCAGCATCGCATTACCTTTGAAGTTGACTGCTTTATTTCTTATTTTATAAAACCTCTAATGACAAAATTAACTAACAATTCCATAAAATTATGAATAATTTCGAAGCCTCAAGAATAAAATGGATTTATCCAATTAGGCCTATTTAAACTTTAGATCAAGTACTGCTTACAATCTTCCATTCGTATTGGCATAAAAGCTAACCAGTTTTTTTGAACACACTATATGGCTCACGCTATACGAAGGAAAATTGTAAGGAGCTTTAACGGGATCAGCCTGTGCGAGTAGCCAGTGATAGCGAGGCAACGTTGCCAGTTCAGGTAACTCCGCGCCTAACACAAGCGTTACGTTGTGCAATTTCAATTTCTTGGCAAAAAATTGTACAAGTTTTCAAGTGCACCATGAGAAAGAAGAAATGTTTCTGAAGCCACCTGTACAAATGATCGAGTTATGAGGTTTTGATTGATAAGTAACATTGTTGATCAATCACGCGTGTCCTGGGAGTATATTAATACCGAAATGCGCGTATCTGCGTGAATACCTACATTCCAATACGACCTCACTAGAATAATTTGGCACTACACTAGCTGTAATAAGGATTCTGACTGATTATGACCTCAAGATTTTGATATCTCAACATTGATACTAATTCTATTTTAGAATATCTACTTTTGAATTTTGAAATCAGTATTGAAACTAATATACTTAAATATTTATATGACCTAACACTATCATATACGTGTTGTAAATTTTTATGTGTTCTTACATTTTTAATAACATTAACATATTGCAACCTGCAATTGCCTAGATCACATCTAGTCTGTTTTTTCAACTTGACTTTAACCAATTATTTTATATGACATAATATCAGACGTGTATATAATTTTTAGGTAATTTTATATCATACAAGATTATCGGCGCACACTAAATAATTTTATAGAACCCGATAAATTATGTGACGTAATTTGAATAATTTTTCATGTTTATAGAATAACTTTATGTAATCAAGTACTGCTGTAATGTTTAATTGAATAAACAAAAGTCATAAGATATTAAATGAACTAACTTAATATGATAATACTGTAATTAATGTGTACATATGGTTTTTGTAATTTACTGTTATTTCAACAACTCAGGTAATAAATATCACTCAATATATTAATTGTAAACTCTTCGACGTGCCTTATTTGGAATGGCATTTATAAACGTTTACTGGTGATCAGATGGAAAAACATTTTCTGAAGATGTGTTATTCTCAAAAAGGAAAAGGAGAGGACTCCTGTTGAGGAATTGCAATTGTGGAGCTCCTCTGCACACATAAGACTCTGCCTTTAATGAAGAGGAAGTTCATATTTTTCTGAACAGGTTGAACGTCAAAGATGAAATTCATGCTGTATGTAAAAATCAAGACGAATTCTTAAGCATATATGTCTACAGTCTTGTAAAGAATGGTCAACTCTGAGTGGCACATTTCTCTGAACAAGTTTATGACTGATGAGCTCAGGGATATCTATATCGAAATCTGAACAGTGTCCCTGGAAATAATGAAGGAAAGAAAATGTGCAGAAAATGTGTAAACGAAGTCATGTGGTTGGATGTTGTGCAAGGGGCATCATCAGTACTCTTGAGTGAAAAGGGAAAGGAATGTTGTGAAGAGGTCTTGCCCTGGACTGTGAAGGGAAACATCGTTTTGCAGACTTCGTAGTCTTTCAGACAGGATCAACCGAAACCAACAATACGTTTTGAGATCAACAAAACATATCAGGAGTATAAAGTAGATGAGAAGAAGGACATCTACACAAGCTGTATTCCTTATCTCAAGGAAAAGTATAAAGTTGGTACAAATATCTCACCTTTTTTGTAAGTGGTGTAATGTAGAGCATTTCCTCTGGCATGGAAGGGGATCGCTTGTGTTCTCTTGCTGAGGGAGTAATGTACAAGTCTTAATTGATTTATTAAGTGCCAGTATGGTACTTTATGAGATTGTGTGGGGGACGAAAAAATGTCTGTCCGTCTGTCTGTCCGTCTGTGTGTCTGTACGCACCAAAACTCAAATACGCTTTTTCGGATTTTCATGGAACTTGGAAAACACATTTATAATGTCCATGGAAAGAACCCTATTGATATTGAACCACATCGGTTCACCGGTACCGGAGTAATGCCCAATTTAGTGCCTATTTTAATAGATTATATTAGAAAGACGCCATAGCTCAAATACGCTGTATCGGATTTTCAAGAAACTTGGTATACGCATTTATGACGCCCATGAAAAGTACCCTATTGAATTTGAGCCTAATCTGTTGCCCAGTACCGGAGTAAAACCCAATTTAGTGTCTATTTTAAAGGCGCAATAACTCAAATACGCTTTATCGGATTTTTATAATGTCCGTGGGAAGACGTCTATTGATATTCGACCAAATCGGTTGGCCAGTATCGGAATAATGCCCAATTTAGTGCCTTTTATGTTAATATGTAAGAAGTCGCGATATCTCAGGTATGCTTTACTGGATATTCCTTAAACTTTGTATACCCATTTATAATGTACATGGAAAGACGTCTACTGATATTGGACCAAATCGGTTGACCTGTTTCGGAGTAATGCTCAATTTAGTGCCTATTTTATGGTAATATACGTAAAAAAAGTAAAGTGATCCCTATTACAGGCCATGGAGGCCCAAAGAGTTCCAGGAGGTTGAGGCTCCAATATTTTGGACATTCGGCACGTGAAGGTGGTAATGTTGTCAGCCTTACGCACCGGCCGTCTTTGCCCCCAGGATTGCTCCTGGTACTCATTTCTGTTAGAGGCTGAGTCGACCCCAGGGCCATAGTGCCACCAGAAGGATTAGGTCAATTGAAAAACTCCAACGACCTCATCGGGAATCGAACCCGCGACCTCCGGTTTGTATCGCAGCGCCTCAACCACTACGCTACGGCGTACCCCGGGTAATATACGTATTCGAAAGAATTTATAAAAGAAAGAAAGAGATAAATTCAAATCAGTTACCTTGACAACATAGCCTATTGTTTTACTGTGATCTTATAAGGCTTTGGAAATTAAAATACAGTTAGCTATGACAAAAAACACTATTCTTTTACATGCGCTTATCCAACTAGACCGTTAAATTGACCCAGGTGGCTAAGATGGTAACGTCTTGGCCTCACATTCTGGAGTCCATGGTTCAAAACCTGAAACTTTTTGACTTTTTTTTGTATTACTTTCTCGCATATACGTAGTATAGAGAAAGTATTGTGATCGTGACAAAAATTCGAAGTTGAGATAACACCGGGAGAGCACGTTTCATGAAGCCTAGAAACCGAAAAAAATATTTTTGGAATGACGTCTGTCCGTCTGTCCGTCTGTCCGTGGACAAGCACAGCGGGTAAACGGTTCATTGTATTTACTTCATTTTTTGAATTAAGGACTTTTTCGAAATTTTGTCGAACCGCCCAGAAATTTAGTTTTACAACTGAAATATTAAGGGGACTTTTCATAAAAACTTTTTTAAAAAAATTGCTTTTTGAAAAAATGGCTCTAACGATTTTAATAAAAATTTAAAATTGTAAAGTCTTATCTGTGACTAATAAAATGGATATATCCGTATTTCCGCAAAAATGACTTAAGGGGCACTTTACTCGTATCCATTTTCAATTTTTCTAGATTATATCCATTACAGTAGGCGATACATGAAAACCTATCACAGTAAAGTTGTAGAAAAATTTAAAATGAACATTTTTTGTTTATCACATTTCTTTGTACATTTAATAGATATCAAGATAAAAACAAAATAAGGACAGCTTAAATGCGAATTTCAGAACATAAATGTCAATTAAAATATGAATGACATTTTGTTGCCCCTAGTAACAAGAAAACTATAGGCCTAATGTACTTATTGTTGTGAAATGCAATCAGTTTAGATCAGTCGCAATGAACACACTAAAACCAATTACAGCGAGGTGGTAGGCCTAGGCCTATAGGCTAACAGGGAAGAGGTCCTGAGTTCAAATCAAACCTCGTGGCCGTCCAAATTGACTTGGGGTTTTCATGGTTCCGTCGTTCTCAAAGGCAAACGCCGGGTTTGTAGGACTTGCTTATTTTCCATAACTCATCGCCGCTATGTCACTGGATATTATAATCGCCTAAACTGAATATCACATAAGAAGACATCACTAAAGAATAGAAACATGACGCGAATGAGTTGTTAATATAGACCAGCGTTTCTCAACCTATGGTGTTCGCGAACCACCAGTGGTCCGCGAACACGGTGCAGATGGTCCGCAGACATAATTGATTTTAAAATATCATAAAGCAAGTGGGAAGTAAAGAAGTAGAAATTTTTCACGTCAAATGGACACTAGATGTCCATTTTAAAGGTTTAAAATTCTAGAGGTTTAAAATCTTCAAAAATACAGGTCATATCGACTAAATTTGACTAATATTGAGCCAAAAAAAACAGGAACTCTGCAAGAGGCGTCAAGCTCAACCGTCTCATTAAAAGTGAGTAATAACATAATTCCTAATTATATTATCAAATTGGTAATATATATTAAAGTCTGTTCAAAATATAATTTTACTGTCAATAGTTTCATTCCAATTCAATAACTGTGTTTCCGTCGGATTAAAAAAAATGTATTTCGTTATAACGACCTATAATTTAATACCCCAAATATTAAGAATATAGGCCTACATATAGCCTACTTTTAAAAATTGGATGTAAAATTTGGGGTCCGTAAAGTTTTTTACTCATTTTAGAGGTCCTCGGGTTCAAAAAGGCTAAGAAACGCTGATATAGACTAATGTTTCACGCAAACATACTAAACACGTGGTATGACCTACATGCAGTTAAAGCGTGCAATATAACCTAAGTAGTAGTAGTAGTAGTGACGAAATTCAAATATAAGTCGCCCCTTAAGCTTCCCCATTCGATATTCACATTTGCACAGACTGTGTGATTTATTTTGTTTCTGAGCGAAGCAGAGTGACCAACTGCCCTTGTATACTGTTGCATATAGCTAAATAATGCATAACACTAAGCACATAGTTAAGTGCGCGAAGCGGAGGCGGTAGCCGTAGCGAAGCGCCCTTGGATTTTCGAATAATGTACGATACACTGTTTGTAGGTTTCGAAAATGTGGCATATTATATCTCCCGCAAGGTTTGTCAGCCTGCCACCTCTCGTCTAGCGGTAAGACGTCACACCTCCAACGTCCAATCACGAGTTTCTTCATAATACTAGGACAGAAGAATTCGTTAGATTGTGGTATAAAATAAACTGCATCGGTGAAGATAGGTTGAGTGGGTGGGTGGGTGCGACTTATATTTGAATTTTCCCGTAGTAGTAGTAGTGCTAATAATATGCAGTTTTACTGTCATTGATTATTATTATTATTGTTATTATTATTGTTATTATTCTTATTATTATTTCACGGTAAAAGCATTGAACATAAAGATCGACCCTGATGCTTTCCGTTCTAGATACTTCTTAGTTTTATGAAAATGTAGTAAGTAGGCCTAAAATTTAATTGTCTCTTTAATGTAATTTTTTCTGTGCTAGCCTTTAACACGTATATGCGAGAAAGTTTGTGCAACGTATTTTTGCACCATTTATTTTTATGTGAGTGTGCGATTGTCAAGATATCACAAATCTGTACAGTTCAGCTGATGCTGGAAGATTTTAATCTCATTAAAAAAAACTAGACCTTTGTGCTTCCGTAAGCCCTGAATAATGAATAAATCTGGAGCTCAACTTGGAAATCAATTTAAAAAAAAATATTCTGCATATCATAAATGCAGTCATAACTGATTAAACAAAAACATACTGGCACTTTGTTACATCAGTTTACCTGATTTTATTTCTACATGGAAATTAACTTGTAATTTTTTTAACATATGTATGTAGTAATCTTTTGGAAGTCTTATACATATTAATTCATGGGTCCAGAAGATAATTTGGAATTATCCAAGCAGCCGCATTTACTGTTACTAAGTAAATGTTTTCTTCTTTAAAAGGAAATAGTAGTCAAGCCTCTTAATAATTTTTTAGAGTCTTAAAAGTTAGGAACTTCTGATGGCGTGTTCTTGAAGAAAAGGAGAGGTGAGATCATTTGCTTTACACAAAGCTGTGTTTTAGTGGTTACTTTGTTATCGTCTGAATGGCTGTTCTGTAACAAAACTGTATTACAACAGTAGCAATTCAACAGTTTGTCGCACATGAAAAAGAGCGTGACAACCAGCAGTGAAGACAATATCCAAGCCACACAAGTCAGGTATCATTCAGTGTCACCGTGTTATGTTCCATTGGAGAATGTTGTAAATGAGAAGTGGAGAAGTTTTAGTTCCTTGCAAAGTTCTCCTTCGGGGTGTAACAAAAGCTGCATTAGACACCACGCCCTGTTATTAACAACGACACGGAGTGGAATTATTATTACTGTGGTAATGTAACTTAGTTCTTTTTCCCTATTTCTACGCCTTATCTGTCCTCTCTCTCGAGCAACGTTCAAGCAAGTTCACTCTCTACTGTTATTAAAAAACTAGTCCTTCCTCTTATTCTGTTGACTAAAATATAATTAACTAATAGAGCTGGAGTTAGATGGGATAAAAGTTAATTGGTTATCTGAATGTGTAATAACAGTTATCTTTCACCCAAATAACACGATTGTAATGAACGAGATAATTCATGAACCAATAATATAACTATTTGTAGTTATCTAGATTACTGTAAAAACCAATTCAATTATTATTATTATTTATTATTATTAATTATTATTATTATTATTATGTTCACCACTGTGGCGCAGGGGATGCGTTCGCTCCTCTCACGCAGCGGGCCCGGGTTCGATTCCTTGTCGGGACAAGTTACCTGGGTGAGTCTTTTCCGGGGTTTTTCCTCACCTTGAGACAAATTTCAGGTACGAGGGTTGGTCAATAAGTAAGGTCTCCAACACTCTAGCCCAAGTTCACAACGTCGGACGAGAGATTTGGCACCACTGCCATGTTCCGCTATCTCTCCTCTTTCAAACGAGCTATTGCTGAAGCCCCTGAACCTTTTAGTGTCCGAGATAGAGCTGTTTGAAATGGATCTCCCGATTTCCATCCCCGCCAAGTGCGCCTACGCGAAGTCATACGGTTTCTTACTGCAAAAAAGTTCCGCCGATTGAAATTCACAGACAGCTTTGCGAAGTTTATGGAGAGGGATGTATGATAATGAAAAATGTGCGTAAATGGGCTCGTGAGTTTAAACAGGGCCGGACAAATATTCATGTTGAAGAGCGAAGTGGGAGACTAACAACAGCCGTCACAGATGAGATGGTGGCTAAAGTCGATGAATTGGTGCGACAAGATCGACGCGTAACCACCCATGAACTTTGTTTATTGCTTCCTGACATTTCTAAAGATTCCATACAGACCATTTTGAGTGACAAATTGATGTTCCATAAGGTTTGTGCGAGGTGTGGTCGCGGAGGCCGCACTTGGCGGGGACGGAAATCGGGAGATCCATTTCAAACAGCTCTATCTCGGACAATAAAAGGTTCGGCGGCTGCAGCAATGGCTCATTTGAAAGAGGGAAGATAACGGAACATGACAGTGGCACCAACTCTCTCGTCCGACGTTGTGCTCTTGGGCTCGAGTGTTGGAGACCTTACTTATTACTTGGCGGAGACGGAAATCGGGAGATCCATTTCTAACAGCTCTACCTCGGACACTAAAAGGTTCAGCGGCTGCAGCAATGGCTCGTTTGAAAGAGGGGAGATAGCGGGACATGGCAGTGGTGCCAAATCTCTCGTCCGACGTTGTGAGCTTGGGCTAGAGTGTTGGAGACCTTACTTATTGACCAACCCTCGTAGCTTAGGCCCTTGTGGTCCCCGGATATCATCTGGCCGTCATTATCATCTTCATCCCATCCTCACCTTGTTTGGAGTGAGTGAGTGAGTGTGTGTGTGTGTGTGTGTGTGTGTGTGTGTGCATAGTGTGTCACGTCCTATGTGTTCGTGTTCTCGACCTTGGGCTGATCACTCATCTCGTATGGTCAAAAAAGTATGTCTGTGTTGTGATCCATAGTTCATTCCTCTCCCGACAGGTCGCGACACGGTAAGGCCCCTATAAGGGAGAGGTAAAGCTATGAAAGATTAAGTTATTATTATTATTATTATTATTATTATTATTATTATTATTATTATTATTATTATTATTGTAGAATCAGTTACACTGGCATTCGGAACCCTTTAAACCAGGGTAAGACAGAAGGTTGCTCTGTGACGTCACTGCTTTCTGCTCTGACGGCTCGCGTTATACCTTTGCGAGGAGTATGTGAAATGATGGCATCATAGAACAGGGGGGAAGAGAGGGGCATTAGTATAACGGGCAGTGGAAATTTAAGGGGGTTAGAACTTATGTAATACGTGTTTCAGAGTTAATCATCAAGAATTGATTTTCTTGAAAGTTTATCGATTAATTACAGTACAGTAGTTTGACTTATTATAAATAATTCCTCTATTTTTCTATTCCGTAAGAACAATTGCCTTTCAACAAAATCTATGTTATTTGACAAAATAGACATTACTATCATTTGAATTAACATAATTTACTACAATAAAAATAATTAAAAAATTAACTCAATTAATTACCATAGATGATACAAGATTACCTTAACAATTTTCTGACTTTCCTGTCTCTTTTTTCGTTAACAAGTTTATCACTGTTGGGACGTTATGTTTGAGCAATATTTAATCGAAGGCTACATTTAGGTTGTGATTTCACTATGTGCTTCTTGATTTGAGCTTTGCACATTTCATTAGTGAAAAAGAATTGTTCGGCCACATATGTCGATCCAAAATCACATAATATTCGTGCGGCAAGTCTCGGGAGTCTGGTTTCAGGGAAATTTCTGTTAAAGTTACCCAAGTCCACTTTACGTTCGTATTTGTCCTTTAACAGATCGTCGCATTGTAAGTTTAGCAGTTCCAACTGATACCGGCAAGGAACGTCTTTGACATTAACTGAATATGGGGTAGCAAAAAGTTTAGAAATTGGAAAAAGGTTTTCCACATCCTGAAACCTCGATTCGAACTGAAGAAGAATGTTTTGCAGAGAGAACACTATCAGGATCGCGTACTTGCATTAACTTTGAAAAATGCTCCGTATTTACAACCAGAAGTTGTTCTACCCACAGAACTAAAGTGAATAGGTCCTCTAGTACCTAGCTCTAGCGTACTCTAAACACCCCTTCTACCGTGCTCTCTTGCTGACGTCACACACAAGGGATCCGCATGCACTTGCTCCACAAACGTCATCACAAGACGTAGTTGACTTCCACTGCTCTAAACTGATAAGAAACACTCTTTAACAGAACACATTCTTGTAATTCAGGACTTCGTGTTGGAAACGCTCTCCTTCGTAACATAAAGATGCAATTATCATGTCACAACAACTTGACTTCCTCCTCACTCCATTGAAAATAAACCCCTTTACTCTGCCTGAATTTAATCTAACACTTCAAAGTTATTGGATATAATGATTATGTTTTAGACTTCAGTTCGTGCCTGAACTTTAATTCCAAATCCATTTCTCGACATTGGAATCGGTAGTTTTGGTGAACACTACTAGGGGAAAATGTGTACCATTACGCAATATTACAAAAAGCACTAGTTTATACCCTGACTTATTTATTTAGATGCACCCATTATTTCAGAATATAAGATCGTTAAACTACTAAAAGGTTACATTTTGGGCCCTTGTATTTTCATGTTATTAGTTTCTATGACATTTTCTTATTTCCCCTCCCAGGGACGATTACGCGGCCCATGCCGTCCGGGCCTTACTGGACCACGACCTGACTATTTGATCAGACAAGAACATAGAGTGCCTCCCCGGATGAGTGAACAGCCCAATGCTGGGCCATTTCGGACACAACAAGAGCACATATGCGAAAAAAGCAGGTTGCACACACACTCGTTCCGAACAAGGAGCTCATGGGATTAAGGGATAAGACGGTCAGGTGACCTGGAGTTACTCGACATTAGTTTCGTGCGTGAAGGAAAACCCCGGAAAACCCCCACCTTGGAAACTTGTCTCAACTGGTGTTTAATATTCCAAGAAATTAATCAAATAACTGAATGTACAGTACATTAAAACGAAGAACGACAATTTTCCACAGCATTTAAAAGAATAGGTTTGAGGTACATAATCGCTATGAATGGAATTATTGAAGCAAAATGAATAAACACTATTGCGCTTTACAGGTTTGGAATTCCATGAGTGATTCATTTTTCTATCTATTTGTAAATATCATATGAACATCATCTAAATGTTTGGAATATCTACAGTAGATCTATGAGTATTTCCATGGAGTGACTTTTTGTTACATTTTCTTTTACATTAAAAGTATTTTTTTGAGATAAAGTATTCATGATAAATCAATGATTATAGATAGTGTTGTTCAAATAACATTAACAAATATATGGAAACAAGAATCATTCAGAAATATTGATATTTGTGGAAATTATCACGGAAACGGTATTTCAGTGCATGAAACGGCTGCCATTTTGTAACAATAATTATCGGTAACTGAATTCTGAAAGCATTCAAGTAATTCATAAAGTAGTTCGTAATTTTAAAGTAATCAATATAGAACATGTCAGATTATGACTTTGTTCAGCAATATTCGTTGTTGAGATAGAAATAATGAATTTCACATATTTCTCAGTACCCCAACCCCCTTATATGAATCCATATCTATAATGTAGCCTATATGGACACAAAGTATCGTTCCAACAAGACTGAGAGCCCATGAGGAAACTGTTAGCGCATTTAAGAAAGCGAACAATTGGACTTTGTTTAATAATTCCAATGCGATTTAGAAAATGTAATATAGGCCTACT
The DNA here is from genome assembly GCA_964059195.1 of Ectobius pallidus. NCBI lineage: Eukaryota > Metazoa > Arthropoda > Insecta > Blattodea > Ectobiidae > Ectobius > Ectobius pallidus. Next base: position 455,502 of record CAXKWD010000007.1, on the reverse strand, counting down.
CATTACTGTACTTGTTTCGCATGTATGTTTCTTTGGATTCATTATTCAGCTTTTTTTACGCATTGAAAAGTGTTGTAGTTTGCAAACCTATGTAAAAATATTCCATAGAAATGTCTACATAAGCCACTTGTGACCTAGTAATATGCAAAGCAGGTGAATATATGTAGCCAAAATAAGAAAGTACTTATCTCTTGAGTACCTACTACGATACAGTTCCTTATTATAGAGTTGCGTGTGTTTGAGGTCTCCTGAATCCAATAATTGAATTCTCAGGAATATGTCTTATCTGTGAACATCATAAGCATCGTGTAGACCAGTGGTTCCCAAACTTTTCAGTCCGCGGACCCCTTGAAAATAAATAAAATTTCGCGGACCCCCTCTGGGTTTTGAAACAAAAATTACCGTATTTTACGGACCATAAGACGCACTTTTTTACCTTAAAAAATTGGGTGCGTCTAGTAGTCCGAAGAACATTAAAAAATATCAAAACGGTAAATACTGTCAGAACACCATAATTATAAAGAAGGTGGCACAGACTGTATATTAGTGCATTGTCACAATCGTAAAATGAAGGTAGCTGGAAGCCAGGTGTACAATGCGAAAAGAAAGTAATGCTGAGTTATTTTATACGAAAGGAGTTGTCTCCGCCGGGTGGTTTAAATGAAGAGCATAACCTCTAAATAACCTTGTCCCGTACACTAACCGTATGCTGAATTGACAGTTAGAGGGTGTAAAGGTATTTTCAGTATTTCATGAGAAATCAGTTCAATTATTAAAATTTACGCGATTCCACCTGTACAGAAGAGATTTTTGTACAACGCAGGTTTTAAGTTAAAGTGATTTACACTGATTCCATTGTTTATGCAATGAAATACATTATCTCCTTTAAAATGCATCGTTTAGAATCAAATTAGATTTCTTTTCCTTTAAATTTCCATCCTAAAATCAAGGTGCGTCTTATGGTCCGGAGCGTCTTATAGTCCGTAAAAAACGGTAAATAAATACTTTGATTAAAATTTATTAAATTCAATATATAAAATAACAATATCAATGGTAACAAACAGAGTTTACTCCTTAATGTGAACAGTGAAGCTGCTTTTGATTAATTAGCTCTGCAATTTAAGGTTTAATGTCTCATAATTTCAGTATTAAGTCACTTTCAACTTCATGTTTATTTCTCAACTTTAATTTGAAGTACGCTAGGTGGGAGAATGCTGTTTCACATAGATAAGTAGTGGGGAACACAGTTAAGCACTTCAAAACTACGGAATATCCTATTTCTTCTTAAACCGCCTGCGGACTCCCTGAAACACCATCGCGGAGGGTCCGCGGACCCCACTTTGAGAACCACTGGTGTAGACTAAAGTATGTGAGGTTTAACTTGGAAAATATCCTGGCCTGCTGCTTGGGTTGGGAGAGACAGGAACCTTTAAATGGCTAGCGACTTCCTTTTGTTAATTGTCAAGCATTTACCGGCAAAAACTGGTCAGTGGCGGCTGTCATTTTCTGACAAATCCCTAAACAAAAGAGAAAATTCTTGCCAAGTAAAGGCTCATAGACTTTTATATCGATATTTTTTGGGAATGTGACAGGAAGTTTGTTCACGATTTCAGTTATTTTTACTACAACATTAATGCCCGAGTGCACCATTCTTCGGTTTTCTCAGCTGTTTCGTAACCGCGGTAAAAGTAATATCGGGGTATTCTAAGAAAACCTGTGCACCATTGATACATTACCATGGTTTCCAAACGCTCGAATATATCGCGGTTACTCTGCTACGAAGCCTATTCCCAAGGAGAAATTTTGTGTCGGTTTCTTCCATGGCCGCTAGTTTCCCCCCCCCCCTCTCTCTCTGCACGTCTGCCGGTCACGGTGGCTCATGCAGGCTATTGGTTTTCCATATTTCATTTATTTGTGGCCTTATTGTTCAGTAATAAATGTTCATAAGAATAAAATGGAATATTATATTGTGTATATATGTCTGAGTTTGAATTTAAACATCATAGAAACTGTAACAATCGTGAAAATGAGTTGGTTACTCATAATTCTGGATGGACCTGGTTTGGTTGAGGTCATTTCGATCGATGTTACAGCACAGTATTTGCAAAGATATGCACCATCGTTCATTTTTAAAATAGATCCCACCTGTCTCTCATTCTTTATATATTTTTTTCCTTTTTTTCCTTTTTTTTAATTTTATTTTTTATATTCAATTAGCTTTTGGCCTAGATATCATAAATATGATACATTACGCTGATCTCCATCTTAGAAAGAAAACCGCTGTTTTCTCACTTTACAGGTCCTTCACGGCCGGTTTGCATCTTACCGCGGTAAAAGTCGAAAACGAGCTCGGTGCAACGAAAGTACGACTTTACCGGGGTAAACTAAGTAACTTTACCGCGGTATTCTGAACACCGAGGTTGGTGCACCCGGCCATTAATAGCCAGCCTGTGGTGTCAGTGTATACAACGCCTGCGTGCAACTCTATACAACTCTAGTGGGGCAGCGGGGCACTGGGTGAAAAGATTATCATAGGTAATCCCACGAGAGATGATGAGTTTATCGATAGATTCGCGACTGCGCAGCAGGAGCGAATTTATCTGATGAAACTCGTCAACTCGAGTTGGATTTATTAAGACTATTCCATGAATAAAATGTAACGGATTATATAAATAATAATTACTTTCGTGCTTCGTTGTATAAAAACAAAACTAAAAGTTGTGAGACCACGGCATGCTGTGACTCAACCATCCATGAATCGATTCGAGCTTCCTTGGTGTAATCAGTGCTACCAAATGAGCATATAAGACATAGTTAACTTCATTCAGGTAAGCTAACAGCAGAACAGAATAAAAACACACGAGCTGGCTTGCACCGAATCGAAATTGTGTTCTTAATCAATGTACATTTCTATTATTTCAATTTCTAAACAAGTTATGTTGTATAAAATAATCTGTTTTCATGCCGCGTAGTGGCAGCATCTGACTGTTAGTCACTGCACACTGATACTTGCGTCTCCAGTAACGAGCAGACGGTTTTATCACGATAAAACACCATCCTCGCGATTACACAAGAATATTGCAAGATAAACGGCAGTGATTGGTCTATATCTGAGAAATTGCTAAACGTTATTGGTCAATATCAAACACTCGGCGTATGAGTTGAATAGTCATTATGATTGCTTCAAGTCACGTGACTCAAGTAAACTGTAGTCGCACGCGTTCATTGTCACCCTCAGTAAATTGGTCATTACCAACTTATAATGTGGAGTTTATTCTCCTTGAATTAATCAACTAATTACCTACCGATTTTAAGTTGCCTGCACTTGAAACTTAAATACGAGTCAATAGTAACAGTTGTCTACCTTCACAATCCGTGAATTGTCGAATTCAAATAAAAACATACCTGCTATGTGAAATAAATTCCCCATTATCTATGTATTGGCAAGTGTTTGTGCAATGTGAGCGATTTCCATACCAAATTATGTAAAACTGCGTTTGTCTTGTTATTCGTGAAGCTGTATGAATTAACTTATATTGTAATATTATAAGAGCTTCATAACTTATAGGCTAGGTATAGTCTGTCTGTCTGTCTGGAACCCTATAGCCCTATGTTGGGGCAAAGGGGCCTCCAAGTGGAGGTTTATGTTACCTATATGAATTTTGTTAGGCTTATTTCCGGAGAAAGAGCAGAGGGACAGGGGGTAAGGTATTACTTGGACGTGAAAGGGTCGATAAATTTTATCCAGAGGCTCTAATATAGGCTTGGAGTTCTTTTACGTGCCGTAAACCTACGACACGGCCATCCCCCCCCCCCCAGCTTAAAGTCCCTCCCGGAGGACTCCGTGCCCAGGATTTTTACGCCCTGAAAATACATCGACCGCGACCGGGTTTGATCCCTCGACCTTGGGATCCAGAGGCGGGCACGCTACTCTAGAGTCTAGACCACCGCGGCCGACTCACCGGATATAGTAAGGGTAATTAAATCACGAATGATCAGTCCTAAAGAATGATATCATAAGCCTATAAATGTTATTTCATGAACAGAAACTACTGTAGCTTTAAAGTTATTGCGTTGCCTTAAAATTGCATAAGCCTATACTTAGAACAAAACTGCATACCGCTAGGTGGAACTATCCTCTTCTTATTGGCTTACTGTACTATTTCATTGTCAATGCATTTTGTAAAATGTTTACATATTTTGAGAATTTATTATATCAGTGTATACCAATATGAATTAAGGTTAAGAATCAAACTTTAGACCCTTGTTCTTCCGTAAGTCCTGCTTAATGAATCGATCTGGAATTTAACTCGGAGATCTATTTAAAAAAAAAAAAAACTTATTTTATGTATATCATAACTGCAATTATAACTGATTAAAAAAGCATACTGGCACTTTGTTATATCAGTTTACCTGATTTTATTTATCTAACAATTGGATTATTGGGTCAAATAACGTCAATATCTAGTTATCTGGTTAACTATTATCCTGTTTGATGGATAAAAGATAATGAATACTTGACCAATAAAAAATTATAGTATCACAGTAGCTACCGTGGTTTTAAAAAAGTTGCATTGTGTTTCAGATTAAACAACATGATGCTGTTGGGATGTGCGTTCTGCTTGTTTCTGCTGCTCAACACAACTCAAGCCAAAACAGGTCAGTGTTCCGTCCATCTCCATTCTATAAAAGTTGTTATAAATTACACATTTGTATTTCTCAGTAATTGGTTTCTGTATTTTATTGTTTCTCACAACACAAATTAATTTTCTCTAACCGTACCATAGAGAAAGTAATTCGATCATGAATTTCCATTTTGCCTTTTCAACAATTCGAAACACGTTTTCAGATACTCGAAGGAAATGAACAATTTTCATTAAAAATGTCTGCCCGTGTATTATGTCTGTCTGTCTGTGTGTGAACAACACAGCTCGAGAATGAAAACTAATTGAACAGCAACGCGACATTCTCTTATTCACTCATTCATTTATTATACTGATTTACTTTACATATGCACACGTGATAGAGACGGGATTAGGGTGGACAGTCTCGCAAGTAGAACTCTCAATTAAGAGCCTGACATAACAGCGACATATAACACATTATGTGGGGTAAAGTTCAGAAACTGACATGATCCAAGTGAATTGGATGAAAAAGTATTTATTGAATCATTTAATCATTTATTTTTACAACCTTACACATACAAGATGTATTTAATGGTATAGTCATGGTAACAATAAAATAACAATGTTAAACTAAATTACAATTGTAGGGTTCCTACTTGCTCGTAAAATTCCTCCACTTTGTAAAATGAATTTTTCGCTAGCCATCTCTTTATGGTTGCTCTAAATCTTGGCAAGCTAATATCATGAGCACATTGAGGCAGTTTATTAAAAAGTTTTAAAGACATAGCATGAAATGACCTTTTTGTTTTACATAATCTAACTGCAGGCTCAATTAAAAGATAATTTGATCTTGTATTATGATTATGTACATCATGGGCACTACTATATTCATTAAGTCCACGTTTCACCGTTAATAGGCATTCGAATATATACAAATTAACTATAGTAAAGATGTGCTCCTTCTTGAATAACGGTCTACAGTGTTCATTGAACTGTGCACCTGTTATTATACGTATGGCTTTTTTCTGTAGAATGAGAAGTTTTGATACACCTGGACTGTTCCCCCATATCGTAATGCCATATAACAATAGGCTATTAAAAAAAGCAAAATATGACATTCGTAAATATGACTTGGATACTAATGATTTCAACTGTCGAAGAAAATAAATGACTCTAGATAACCTTGCACATAAATGTTCGATTTGACTGTCCCAAGATACTTTTGGATCCAATATTAGTCCAAGTAATTTAACATTGGTTTGAAGTTGAGCATTAATTGTGTCTTTTAAAGAAATAAATGGTGCAAAAATATGTTGCACAAACTTTCTCGCATATACGTGTTAAAGGCTAGCACAGAAAAAAGTACATTAAAGTACAATTACATTTCATTTATTACATTTTCATAAAACTAAGAAGTATCTAGAACGGAAACCATCAGAGTCGATCTTCATGTTTAATACTTTTACCGTGAAATAATAATAATAATAATAATGAATGACAATAAAACTGCATATTATTAGTACTACAAGTACTACTACGGGAAAATTCAAATATAAGTCGCACCTTGGGATAAATCGGCCCCACCCAACCCACCCACCAATGCAGTTTCTTTTATACCACGATCTAGCGAATTCTTCTCTCCTCGTATTATGAAGAAACTCGTGATTGGACGTTGGAGGTATGACGTCACACCGCTAGACGAGAGGTGACAGGCTGACAAACCTTGCGGGAGATATAATATGCCACATTTTCGAAACCTACAAACAGTGTATCGTACATTATTCGAAAATGAAAGGGCGCTTCGCTACGGCTGCCGCCTCCGCTTCGCGCACTTAACTATGTAGTTAGTGTTATGCATTATTTAGCTATATGAGAGGTGAATACAAGGCACTTTCGACAGTATACAAGGACAGTTAGTCACTCTGCTTCGCTCAGAAACAAAATACATCACACAGTAAATGCAAATGTGAATATCGAATGGACGGAGCTTAAGGGGCGACTTATATTTGAATTTCGCTATACTAAAACTAAAACTAAACTCCGTGGCACTACATCCCTTGAGGGATTTTGTCTACCAACCGACCGGTGCGTCATCTACCACAGGCAGATGGCAGGGTTGAGGGCATGTGGTCAGCATGCCGACTCCCACGACCGTTAATGGTGGTTTCCATGACCGGAGCCGCTACTTCTCTATCAAGTAGCTCCTCAATTTGAATCACGAGGCTGAGTGCACCCCTACCAGACCTCCCTACCTCAGAAAAATCCAAGGATGTACCGGGGATCGAACCCGGGCCGACGGATCTGACGCTAACCACAAGACCACGCTGGCGGTCCTACTGCTACTGCTACTTAGGTTATATTGCACGCTTTAACTGCATTGTTGGTCATGTAATGTGTTTAGTATGTTTGCGTGAACCATTAGTCTATTGTAACAACTCATTCGCGTTAATATCAGTACATTATAAACTACTGTTCATTAATGTTATTTTCTTTGTAGATATTTTTGTAATTTTCTATTGTTATTATAATAGCATGTGTTGTGATGTTTGGTCTTGTTTACATGTTTAGGGCATTTCTAATGTAAATCTTTTATAATTTCTGATGATTTCTTCACTTAGTGCATTTGTTGTATATTCTTGTACTTTGACTTTGTCTATTGCGTCTGGCTTAACGACAATAAAATATTTATTATTATTATTATTATTATTATTATTATTGTTTAGTGATGTCTTCGTATGTGGCATTCAGTTTAAACGATTATAATATCCAGTGACGTAGCGGCGATGAGTTATGGAAAATAAGCAAGTCCTACAAACCCGGCGTTTCCTTTTGCGAACGAGGAAACCATGAAAAACCCAAATCAATTTGGGCGGCCACGAGGTATGATTTGAACTCAGGACCTCTTCCCTGTTAGCCCATAGGCCTACCACCTCGCTGTAATTGGTTTAGTGTGTTCATTGCGACTGAGCTAAACTGATTGCATTTCACAACAATAAGTACATTAGGCCTATAGTTTTCTTGTTACTAGTGGCAACAAAATGCCATTCATATTTTAATTGATATGTATGTTCTGAAATTCGCATTTAAGCTGTACTTATTTCGCTTTTATCTTGATATCTATTAAATGTATAAAGAAATGTTTTAAACAAAAAATGTTCATTTTAATTTTCTCTACAACTTTACTGTGGTAGGTTTTCATGTATCACCTACTGTAATAGATATAATCTAGAAAACTGAAAATGGATACGAGTAAAGTACCCCTTAAGTCATTTTTGCAGAAATACAGAAATAGCCATTTTATTATTCATAGATAAGAGTTTCCAATTTTAAATATTTATTAAAATCGTTCAGCCATTTTTTCAAAAATCAAAAATTTAAAAAAAGTTTTCATGAAAAGTCCCCTTAATATTTCAGTTGTAAAGCTAAATTTCTGGGCGGTTCGACAAAATTTTGAAAAAGTCCTTATTTCAAAAAATGAAGTAAATACAACGAGCCGTTTAGCCGCTGTGCTTGTCCACGGACAGACGGACAGACGGACAGACGTCATTCCAAAAATACTTTTTTCGGTTTCTAGGCTTCATGAAACGTGCTCTCCCGGTGTTATCTCGACTTCGATTTTTTGTCACGATCACAATACTTTCTCTATACTCCGTATAAGCGAGAAAGTAATAGGCCTATTCCTGTAAGGACAGAAAGATTGTTTCCAAGAGATGATGAAATTAACTTATTTTATTGGAATTCTCAAGGCTTGTTAAATAAAATTGATCTTCTTGGAGTTATGTGTCAAGATAATAATATTAATGTAATTGCAATAGCTGAACATTGGATTAGGCCAAATGAAATTGACTGCATATCAATTCCTGGATATAAAATTGGTTCCTGTTATTGTAGGCCCAGTAGAAATCATGGAGGTGCTGCACTTTTTATTAGTAGTAGCCTAGATTTTAAACAAATTGACACTGTAAATAATCTTTCTATTGAAATGGTATGTGAAGCAACAGCTGTGGAGTTGATAAATTTTAATGTTATACACTAGTTGTTGCACTATACAGGCCTTCTAATGATGATCCATTAGTATTTGATTCATTTTTAAATTGTTTATATGAAATATTGTGCCTAGTTAGTAAGAATAACTCCACTTTGATAATAGGTGCTGATTTTAATGTTAATTTTAATAGTTGTCATAGGTTTCATCATGATCTTACTAATTTATTAAATATACAGTATTTGGGTTAACTATCACAGTTTGTGATGTTACCAGACCAGGTATAGCCAATGTGGGCACATGCATTGATAATGTTGCTACTAATATACATTTCTCTAAATGGGATGCAAATATATTCCATACGATATTGTCTGATCATGATGCTATAATATTTAAAGCAAAGTTAATAAATAATACAGATGGTAAAGCAAGGAAAATAAAAAAGCAATTAAGATCGATAAATGATGATGACACAATAAGTTTCATTAAATTATTGCAATCAATTAATTGGGCAGATGTCTACATGTGTAATATATCTAGCGATAGATTCACAATATTCTTCAAGCTTTTTTTATGGGCAGTAAACACTGCTTTCCCTCTTGTAAACTCTACTGTGAAAAGAAGAAACCTCGACAATAAGTGGTTTAATAAACAGCTACAGAGTTTAAAAGCAAAATGGGATAAACTATATTCGCTCAGTAAAGCATATAAACTTAAATCACTGAAAGATAGTTATAGACATCATAAAGATTTATTTAAGAAGGCTATTAAAAAAGCAAAAATTCAATACAACAATAATTTAATAAATAAATCTCAAAACAAAGGTAAGGCAGCATGGAATATTGTAACTAATCTTACTAATTCGAACTGTAAAGACCATATCAGCAGCAACATTTCCTGTAAAACATTCAATGATAAATTTATTGACTGTGTTACAGAAGTAACCAATAATATACCTGAAAGCATTAATGATTTTGTACATTATTTGAGAGGTTTGGCTACACATGAAAAGCAATTTGCCTTCAAGCATGTTAAGGTGGAAGAAATGCATCAAGCTATTCTTAGGCTTAGTAATAGTAACTGTTTAGATGTATATGGATTGAACTCTAAAATTCTTAAGATCTCTGCTTGTTTTATTTGTGAAGTGTTGACTGTCTTGTTCAATGAATGTATTATTGATAAGAGTATCTTTCCCACGGAACTAAAAAAAGTTAAAGTAATACCGATTCACAAAAAAGGGAGTAGAAGTTACCCTTTAAACTATAGACCCATATCGATTGTCCCTATCGTATCTAAATTATTTGAAAAACTACTTCACTCTCAACTCTCCAAATATTTTGAAAGTAATGATTTATTTTCTGTGAAGCAATTTGGATTCAGATTACAGAGAAGCACTCAAGATGCAGTACTAACCTTAGTGGACAACGTTGTAAATGGCATAGAGAAAGGGTTTTCAAACTGTTTTCGATCATACGATATGAAAAAAGCATTTGACACCATCCAGCTTTACAGAAAGCTTTGTTTTTATGGGGTTGATGACAAGTCTTTAAATGTTTTCAGATCGTATTTAAGTGAAAGGACGCAATTTGTTTATAAAGATGGTTTATATTCCAAGGGTAGAAACATTCAGTTTGGAGTACCCCAAGGGTCTATATTAGGACCGCTATTGTTTATTATCTACATCAATGATTTGCCTGTTACCATTGATAAACCTAATATATATACTTTACTTTTGCAGATGACCTAGGAATGAAAATATCTTGTAAGCATTCGAAAGAATTAACAGAAACGTTAGAGACAACTTCTATGGTAGTAAAGGACTGGTGCTCGGCTAATAAATTATCTTTAAACGAAGCAAAAACTTGTGATATAAATTTTAGTTTTAATAGCATTAATGACAACGGAGGTATTCTTAAATTTTTGGGCATTTGTCTAGATCAGCGTCTAACCTGGGAACCGCATATTAATATGGCCTGTGGCAAGGTAGGAAAGGGCTTGTACCTATTACTAAGACTAAGATATGCTGTTGATATAAATATACTACTTAGTGTTTATTATGCTAAAATACAATCCGTGTTAAGTTACGGACTGTGCCTTTGGGGTGCTAGTAGTCACTTGTATAAAGCTTTTAGGCAGCAGAAAATGGCAATTAGAATGATATCAAATGCACCTTGGAGAGCCCACTGCAGACCACTATTCAAAAAACTAGGAATTCTGACACTTCCTTCACTGTTCATAATCTCTCTATTATGTTACACTCATGTCAATCAAGCTAAATTTAGAGCGAATAGTAATGTTCACAATTATGATACCAGAAACAAAAATGATTTAGGAGTGCAATTTTATCATTATACCAGATCTAACAAAAATTGGCACCATTTATCAATAAAACTATATAATGTCTTACCTTCTGTAGTAAAACAGCAACCCAAATTAAATTTTAAAAACTGGTTGAAAAGGATATTGATACAGGAATGTCTATATGAAGTTGATGAATTCTTCACAGTTGATTTTACCAAGTATACATAGTGATTTTATGTATTATATATAGCACAGTCAATGATTTATATGACTACTTGTACTAGTCTAATTTCATGTTATCCTATGTAAATTGACGATGTCGATGCTATGTTGAAACAGCTTGATGACAAATAAAGATTTCTATTTCTATTGAGTGGAAAAATGTTTCAAATAAAAAGCTGACTCCTTGCATAATATATTCCGATTCTAGGCTAGTAGCAGTTAGGTTGGGAACAGTGGTATTAAGTTTACAATAATTCTGGATCACATGAGCAATTCCGTTTTCTTTTGAGAGTCTGCCTTTTATATGTTGGAAAAATAACATCTTAATTCTAATTTTTCTAATGTTCCAGACATATTCCAGAAAAAGTTCATACATTTCTGGTTTATGAAGAACACAACTAGCCAAAATACACCAATTTTAAGTTTCTTCTGCATATAAACATAATGCGTAATCATGGAAACATACCCAATTATCCTGTCGGTTGTATTATATGGATGTGAGACATGGTCGCTTACTGTTCGGAAAGAACAATCTTAAGTGTCTTCGAAAACAGGGGCTTAGGAAAATATTTGGGCCTAAGAGAGATGAAAACTACATAACGACGAGCTTCATAACCAGTACCCTTCACCAGATATAGTAAGGGTGATTAAATCACGGAAGATGAAATGGGTTCAAGGACAGAAATTCAGTCCTAGACAGCATATCAATGTTATAGGCCTAAGTCTGTAGATGTGTGAGCATGTTTAGTGAGTGGATAATGGTTTCTAGGGGCTTCCAAACGGTTCGGAGAGAAATGATTCAGAGCTTTGCGCAGCTTGCTCCTTTGGGAGAAGCCATAAAGGGAGGTCGATGGGTGTCTAGAGGAAGATTTTGAATGTAACTGGATACGTCCTGTGATAGTCTAGTGGTCCAGGTGTCAGCAAAAGAAGCTTTAATTCCCGTCCAGGGAATTTTTTTCTCTGTAGTGTACAATGTGTTATGTTTATTTCTCTGCAGAGGACAGAGAAACAGGAGGAAACTGGGGTATTAAACTCTGTATTGTCTTAGTTTTTGTTTAATGTTTATTGTTGAAGTGCTGAAATTCCAGTATTAAGTTCAACATGATTATTTATTTTTCCGTTCATTTATCAGGAATCCCATATGGATCCTGGTGAAGAATTAAAGGTTAGGTACAGGCTTTTTTGTTTCTGTGATTGCTTTGAGAAAGGAGCAAGGAATGCAGTAGCAACAGCATCTTCTTGATCATTCAACAACGCTTCTTGTAAACTTATGAGAAAATCCGTACATTCAAATAAGCAAAGACACATTTTATCACTCACTTCATGACCATCAAGCTCACCTAACACACTTCAGAGGGTGGGGAACATGATGGCTTCTAACACAACCGCTTCGCAAGGCGTAAAGGAGATGAACGTGAAATACTTATTCCCACACTTCCGTGATAGGCGAAGAGGGAAGCTAACAAATGGCGAGGATAAGATAAAGGAAAGGCGAACTCTTATTCGCAGTGCTCGAATGGGATCGTTAGATAGTCCTGTTCAAACTAGTGGGCTTTGTCCCTTTTCTACCTGGACCAGTGAGCGATCGGCCCCGCCCAGCAGCCGACACATGCGCGATAGCGGAAAATAAAAAATAGGCCAAATAAATTAATTGTGTAAAATAATTATAAATAAAAAATTAGCTTCCCCGAACCTCCGACGGCCCGGGCGGACCAGTTCTCAAAACACCTCAGCTGTTGTTGTTCAGCGGTTGTTGCTTGGTGTTGTAGGTTGTAGATGAAAAAGATTGAAATTATAAAAATTATGGTTTTTTTCTACTGTTAAGAGGGCATATTTTTAAGTCTTGTCAATTTCTGGATCCGTACTGAAAGAATGTTAAAAATGCCAGAAAGTTTACTGCAGTGAATTAAATTTGATACCGAGCTATTTCGTCACATCTTTTCCTTCCAGAGAAACTAATAGCGTATCTGTAACGATTCTGTTTCACTCACAAGCAAGACTTGGGTAAGTTTTACCAGCTACACAGTAATTGCTAGTGACAAATTTGAACACAATTATCGTATTTTACGAACCATAAGACTCTCCCATAATTTTAGGATGGATATTTAAAGGAAAATATTTTAAACGGAAATATTTTAAACGGAATAATTTACTTTATTACATAAGCAAATTATAACCTTGTAGAATGGAATCGGTGTAAATCACTTCTAACTTAAAATCCGCATTGTACGAAAATCTCATCTGTACAGGTGACATCGGGTAAATTTTAAAAACTGAACTGATTTCTCATGAAAGACTGAAAATACTTTAACACCCTCTAACCCTCAATTGAGCATAGGGTAAGTGTAACGGGACAAGGCTGTTTAGAGGTCACTGAATCATTTATACCACCCGGCGAAGACACTCCTTTTGTATAAAAGAACTCAACATCCTTTCTTTTCGCATTGTATACCTGGCTTCCAGCTACCCTCATTTTACGATTGTGACAAGTGCAGTGATGTACAGTGTGTGCTAAAATTTGTAACTATCTTATTATTTACAACATCTTGTGTATAGGCTAACTATGGTAATCAAGCAATATTTAGGCCTACCATAATTTTAATCTTTTTAGTGTACTTCGGGCCATTAGACGCACCCAACTTTTAAGGCTCTGTTTTCAAGGTGAAAAAGTGCGTCTTATGGTCCGTAAAATACGGTACGTACAACTTGCACAGTGAAGCAACCATACTTCGCCCACATAATCTACTTTCATTAAGAAGTTTGCTTGAATACAGTGAGGATGCATCGACTTCTGATGTTCAAAAGATTTAAGTTAACCAAACTTTCATTGGATATAATTTTCATTCTTAGAAGACTAATAATAAATTCTTCTTTGGTAATGAAATTTCCCCCTGAAAGGCCCCAAAGCGCACTGGTGGTGTGAGGGAGAATAATTAAATGTTTTAAGTGTAGCCAGCTGAGTTGGAAGTGCTTAGTAAATATTTCAGCCATTCCTGACATATTGATGTGATACGAGTGGCTATTCCTTACATTGGAAAGTGACAACTCAGGGAAACTGTTTGGCAAACATGCCTGCTATTTACACAGTTACCGCAATATCTAGACCTATATCATTTAATTAATTACAGCTTTCCCATCTGTTACTTCTTTAACGTTCTCCTGGTTCATTTAAAGTGAAGTATATTCTTAATTATTCGTAATTTAACTGGTTCTGGATTCTCATCGGAGATTCATGTGTTTGTGTTTTATGTAGTAACAAATATAAAGGTCGTGTGTATAAGCTAGACAAATAAAATGTGTAATATATTTTAACACTGAACAACTTTCCCTCAGCTACTATATCTGTTTTACTGAGATATAAGCTGCATCCAGTCTGAATGTGCAGATCGGTTGGACAATTAATAGGAATATGCTGGTTATGATATGGAATATTTCCAGGAAGAAGATAATTATAGCTACTGGTATGGGGAGAGCTTTCTCACACTGTTCTGTGTGTTGTTACAACAAATTGCAAATAAACACGAACATTATTGTTTTAACTCCTTTTGTCCAACGCTGTACTAGTCTGAGGTGAATTTTACGCTCAGAAATAGTTAAACCCTGCTTTAGTCGGTACCAGTTTTCTTTTTCCCACATGGAATAAGGAATGTATTATCTCTTTCTGTGTGTGTGTTTTTTTTTTTATTTATTATTTTTAAATTGACGGTTGTGCAAACAATTCAATACAAGAACAATACATTCCGCGAAATAATTCACCGTAGAAGCGAGACTGTCTGGCTTTGCAGAGCGCCCGAGTAAGCTGGTGACCCGAACTCGCTTACAGTAAATCAGCTCCAAACATTTTCCAGGAATACAAACTAGAACATAAGGAAAGGGACTTTTTAAAACGTAAATATAAACATTTACTATAATTGAATGGTCTTTGTGTTATCTTGTGCTGGATTAACAATCTTTATCGGCACCGCCGATGGTGTGCGGGTGGCTGATTAGCACGTGCTCTACATGGCACTGATGGTTAAGTAAATATGGGGAAGATAAGAGGATATTGGGAAGAAGGCGATATGATGCAGGGACAAGAAAATGAGTATTTCCTTTCTGCTGGTGTGATTTTCTTCAGGGCAGTGTTTTCAAAAGCTGGGTCCATGGGAAATGTGCAAATGCTTTACATCAGAAGTACGATATGTACGAAAACAAGTAAAACAGCAAACCTTTGAAAAAAAGAGACCATCTTGTAAATGTATAAAAATGTGACCACTTTTTAGTTTTCTTTCTGATTGCATTTTCCAGTTTTAGTTTTATAAATTCAAATAAACATTGTGGTATAAGCGTAAATATATGTATAAAGTGAACTGCAAACTTTTTTCAGGTTTAAAAGTTACGTTACAAATAGGCTACCTAAGGTGTCCGATACCACCGACCTTCCCCATATCTGATGACGTCAAGATAAAAGCAATATGCTAAATCATGTTAAAACTTTATTGAAAGTACACAAATGATTACCATGTTGTTCTTCAGATAATCTGTCAGACTACTGTTCAATTTATTTGTTTTAAAAAGCTCTTAATTTGTATTATGTGAGCAAAGTTATTTCTTTTATTATTTGAGAAAACTAGCATTCTGGGTTAATAACGTCGTCTCTAATAGAAAGTATAGTACGTTCATCTGATCTGTATAAAGTGCAGGGACAACTTTCATTTAGTTGTCACGTGGTTTACCTGCTAACAAACTATTTTTTGCACGTCGTAACTAATTAGCGGTACTTAGGAATATTGTTGCCGTGGTGGATCGTAACTTGACATTCCCGCAAGCAATCTGGTTGCTATGAAAATAAAAGAAATCTCCGTGCGGTAAAAATTAGAAAAAGCACAAGTGCCGTAAGTAAAACCATCATAATACAAGCCTTTATGGACCAAAGCCGCCTGGTTTGTGACGGCTTTAACAGGACAAATATTCGGTTCCCATAACAACCAACATATGCGAATCACTTTCTGAAATATAACATATATTTTCAATAGTGTATAAACATAATATTTTCAGCTAATATCTCAATTAATATAAGTAAGTTGAAATAAATAATCGTCGTACAAAAAAATAGCATGCAATACTCGTGCCGTAAGCGCATAACGGATCTCGGAAATTGAAAGAACTCGGCGCAAGCGCCTCGTTCTTTTTCAAACTTTTTCCTCGATCCGTATGCACTTGTATCGTAATATACTTATTGTATGTTAATGAAAAGGACTAATGCATTTTAATTGCTACAGCAATTTGACGCTCTATAAATCGGATTGCAATTAGGTTCAGTAAACGTTCGATTAGATTTATTCTGAGGTCCCACAATTAGAGTAAATGATATTGATCGAATTATAGATTACAAAGCCCCGTCAGTTTTACGGTAGATTTTTTCAGGCAGAAAAAGTAAAAGTGAATTTAATTTCTTTGACCCCTGTGTTTAACTTCTAATCAACTACATATTTATGTAAACCATGAAAGCAGTTCCATGTTTACCATTATTCTTTATGTTTGTTTGGTCGATGTACTTTGTCCTATGAGGAAATCTCTATTTGGAGAAAGTTCGACACACACACATATATATTTATACATACATACATACATATATATATATATATATATATATTAGGGTGGTCCTTCCTTTACTAATAAAAGAAAGTGTGCGTGGAACGCCACGCGACGAAAGTAAAACTTGTTTTAATTTTGTTATTTTATCAATTTTTTACTATTGGTTTTTTCAGTTTTGCATTATTGCACTTTTTAATATTGGGTTTTTGGACTTTTTAAATTTTGGATTTTTTAATTTTGGAGCTTTGAATATTTTAATTTTAGATTTTTTAAATTTTTGAACCTCGAACTTTTTTATTTTTTTTGTTTTGGATTTTTAAAATTTTGGATTTTGAACGTTTAATTTTTAAATTTTGGATCTTTGAATTTTGTATCTTTGAAATATTTATTTTTTGGATTTTTAATTTTGGATTTTTAGATTTTTTAATTTTGGATTTTTAGATTTTTCAATTTTGGATTTAGACTTTTTAATTTTTTATTCTGAATTTTTTTAATTGTTTTATTTTTTATTCTTTAATTTTGGATCTTTGATTTTTTAATTTTGGAATTTTGGATTTTTAAAATGTTTGATTTTTTTTATTCTTTGGATTTTCTAAGCGCGGTAATGAACCTCCGAGTTCCATAAGATATATAATATTCCTTTAGCTTGCTTAGGAATTGTATATTGCCATTGATCAAGTAAGTATTATTTTTATTATTATTAATATTATTTTGTTATTCCCATTTGCAGGTCCTCGTACTAGGTCTGAAAAATTTCTTTTCCATCACCTTCTATCGTTAGTTTCCCCTTTGAGTATTTTATTTTGTCCTTTAAATCGTATAGCAGTTGATAACTCCTAATCATTGAGTTGATTGTTTTCTGTGCAGTCCGTTCCGTCACACCTCACTAATTTCGTGACGATTTTTGAGCTTGACACAATCTCTCGATTTACCCCTACCGCGGCTAAAGAAGTTTCACTTCAAAAATTTTTAGCAATTTTTTATGCTCTGACCCCTCAAAAGTGTTCTTCTAAACACAAAAATAATGTGTACAAAGTTTGAACAAGCTTTTGGTAGGGACTTACGTTTACAGTGAATGTGATTATCAAACTAATTAAATAATTCAGATTAATATGACCTTATGGTGAAATGTAAATACAAATTAATTATAGAAGATGTCTCACTCCGAGATGACGTGCTCGTAGAAGAAATGTCACGCTTTAACTGAGGTATATTAGTAACGGAACACGTGGAAAGTGTGAGTCAGGGTTGCTCTGTACAGGAACAAAAGAGCGAACGTGTGGTTTACATTCGTGTGTATTGTAAAGCAGGAGTACACAGGACTTAATTGGGGCTGGAGCTACACATGTTCAGATACACCTGACTCACTGGGACACCATAGCTAAACACAATCCTACGTAATTCCTTCCGGGAAAGGAAAGCTAGGCGAGAGCCTGTTACAGGTCCAGCAAACTGACTAAGTAATTAATAAACTAATTGGACACATGTTGGTGGCTGCTTAAAAAATGTAATTTATATGCATATATATTTCAACAGCAAATAATAACTCTCGCATTTGAATAGGGATGTTTTAACAAGATCTGAACTATGGTTTGGAGTTAACAAATTGACAATTAACAAAGACAAAACTGATGAAATTGTTTTTTATGTTTGAATAATTACAATGGCAATAATAACAAGTATGTACAACTACTAGGAACTAATTTGGATAAAAAGTTAAATTGGGACACTCACATAGAAGCCGTATGTAACTATCGAGGGTTACCTACTTAAAAAGAAAATTAAAATTATATATCAATATGGACCAGGGCCCTATTTCATAAAACTCTACAGGTGTGACAAATACGACAATTATGTCAAGTCTGACAAATTTCTCAATATGTCACGACAATTGTATTTTTCATAAATATTTCAACTTTTCCTTACATTACAGGGAAATTAATGTAAATTGTCAGACTAAAAGAACCCATTTCATAAACGCGACAATTTTATGTCAAACCTAAAGATTACTTTAGTACACTGTAGATGGCTCTCACATACGTGTCTCAACATCGAATATGATACCTAAGCAATCGATTATTACTATCGAAAATAATTGAATTATATTTCTCTTTTAATACAAAGTCACTGAAATTGAAAGGTAGGTTAATCCATTGCCTAAAAACATTGTGTGGTTTCATGTCTATTTCTTCACCACTTTCACTACTACCAATATCACTACTACTAGTGTTCATTATTAACAAGACAATTTAGCAAGTTTATTAACAAAGTTTTAATCAC
Organism: Ectobius pallidus; assembly: GCA_964059195.1. Taxonomy (NCBI): domain Eukaryota; kingdom Metazoa; phylum Arthropoda; class Insecta; order Blattodea; family Ectobiidae; genus Ectobius; species Ectobius pallidus. The sequence continues at coordinate 436,512 of CAXKWD010000007.1, read as the reverse complement.
AAGAAAGTTTGCCAAGTTATGCCACACATTTACATAACCTACTCTGTTGGCCTACATATGAAAGATTGCCTGTCACTTCTGTAATGACAATTCTACATTTTTTTGTAAATTTGTAAATATGTCAGCAAAAATTAATGTTTCATAAATTATTGGTATCCTAAGATTTTACATATTTGTCAGACTTTTACCTGTAAACTCAAAAGTTTGGAGAAACAACAATATGTAAAATTGTCATACAAATCTACGAAATTGTCATGAGATTTATGTAAACCTGTAAGACAATTATATGTCACCTGTCACCTGTAAAATTGTAACTTTTATGAAATAGGGCCCTGGTCATTAAGGCATAGTATGCCTTCTTTCATACTCACTTGCAATATGGTATACTGCTGTGGGGAGATTCTGCTGATGCCAGGAAAATATTTCTTTAGCAAAAATAAATCATAAGAATAATAAAGGGAATCAAAAATATTGTATCTTGCAAACCCCATTTTATAGAATTGAACAGTTTCACTTTGACCAGTCTTTATATGCTACATATACTGCAGTATGTCAAAGATAATTGTGTACTTAACCTTACAAAGGGGCTAAGTGCCAAAATTAAGTTTCTGAGATAATCAACAACCCTTCTCCTTACCTGCAGTGCTCTCTCTCTCTCGAGCAACTTTGCAACCACACTACTATGAATTTCACTTAGTGCAGCATTTTTTTTTTTTAATTTGACAGTTAGCCCCTTTGTAAGGTTAAGTACACAATTATGAGAATTTTAATATTAGTTCAGCCTACATTAATACGAGAAGGGAAATAAAAATAATTTAAATGCCTAAATTTATAAAATTGAATAAAAGACAGAATAGTTTTAAGAATGTCAGAAATAAGCTTTCTAACAAACTGCCACCAAATGCCAGAAATGTTCATTAAAAAGAATAAAAAGAATAATTAAAAAATGGCTAAAAAGCAAGGCATTTTACAGTATATAGGAGTTCGATGACACAAATGTGAGTGGGTAGAATTGTTACATTGATGATTTTTATTACTTTGCATAAACTTAACGACAGATAAATAAAATAATGATGATTATTATTATTAGTATTAAGTTAGTATTAATACTGACAGTGACTCGCTCGACAGGAGTCAGTGAAGGAGCCGTGAGAATATATTTAATGCAGGACCCATGAACTTTACTCTCTTCACTATCGTTGGCGTTGGCTTAAGCTTTACATTCTCTCTGTCGCGCACTTGATTAAACGCGCTCCAGAACATTTTCGTGTTGTTCAGGCAAAGACTTTAAGCTTGAGATCAGCAGACAACTTGATCACGAGTGCTGGCTCATTACACTGTGGTTGGCACACAACGGACCTCTCCTAGGAAACAGGATTTATTGAGCCTTGACCCTACTTACCAAGGGTTTTACCATTCTTTAGTCAACACAGAAGAACTCGCGGTGTTAATCTTAACAGTGCTTATGTTGTCCTGGTCGTTGTGTTCTCCTAGTGTTTGAGTTGTTCCTTACAGTCATTGGTTTGTAAACCATTCAAACGGGGGGGGGGGGGTAAAGCTCTTGACTAAACACAATCACCAGGACAACACAATAGGCCAACAACAATAATAGAACAAGACATGGAAACATTGACGGTAGATGGAAAGTGGAATGCTGAATTGCAATCCAACTCGAGTTGGGAAAACCACGAGAAAACCCTAAAGAGATTTGGAAGCCATAGGTTTATTAATGAGAGAGGGTAATATGCTCCGCAGAATGACAATAGCGCAGGTGAAATCGCTCTTCCGGTGACTTTGACCTGTTTGCTTGGTGGCTACATTTGTTTGGACGTTGCCGCGTTTATTGGAGCGTGCGGTCCAGTCATTAATATTTTATTTAATTTGCACGAAATCTTAGTTTTATTGAAATACTAGCTTAAAAGGCCCGGCCTCGCTCGGGTTTTGTATATTGTAATATGAAATTAACTTATGGAGGACTTTCGATGGTGAAACTCTAGGTCCTTATATAATATGTATGTAGAATTAGAAGTGAGGAAGAACAACATTCAGACTATTCCCTCAGAAAATGCTATATATATAGCTTTTTATGGCTCATAGAGGATGTCGAATGTTGCATTCCGTTGCTTCTACACACCATGCCTGGGAGGAGTGCAAATAAGAAGAAAAAGAAATTCCGGTTACATAAGATTGTATTGTCTTGACAGAAAATTGTATTTCTCACTCTCATATTACCATACAACCGTTTCGGGACTGAAGTAAAAAAGAAATTCAATATCACTTTCCTTCCCAAAACCCTGGACAGTGAGTCCATTTTATGAGGAAACCTCGCATCACTGCCGCATTGCCATATAGGCGCATCCCGCTCATAATTCTATAGGAACTTTGCGTGAAGTTTTTGATGGCAGGATAATTAGCACATGTTTATGCCCCCCCCCTAGATTAGCGGGATACCTAAAGGGAAAAGTTTACCGAAATAATCCTCATATGCCTACCTTAGAAGAACTAAGGCCGAAATAACACGTGTAGTGCCGTGTTTACCGAAGCGGAATTACAGAAAGTGCAAATAATTTGTTTAAACGATGTGAGGCATGTCTTACTGCTGACGGGGGTCATTTTCAACAGTATCTCAAATAAATGGTGAGTAATAAGCCTCTACATGTAGGCCTATTTTGATAATAAATTGGTTGAGTTATTGATTTGCCGGTAGTAACGGAACACGGTCCCCTCCGGTGCAAGCACAACAGCGGGGAAAGTGTGAGCAGGGGCAACGCTGTTAAAAAGTTTCCGCATAAAATGGATTCCCTGTATATTGCACGCGTAGGACTGAAAATGTTCCATCCCATTTTGTCTTCTTTTATATGCTTAGGGCCTCTGATAAACGTCCCTAGGCCTATTTCTCAACTAATGCAAAGCCTACAGCTATGAGTGACGTATCAGTGGATAGGATTTGTTACCGACTTCCGATATAGCATACTCACACACTTAAGTTGTCCTTGTAATACGACCGCTTATCCTACTTAAAAATGTGAAGTGAGAAAATATTTTCCATATCGAGGGTAGAGAAAGTTATGTGACTGCTTTATTTTTGTGGATTTTATTCTTGAAGAATTATTTTCACAAATGTATTAATTACATCGATAGTATCAGAATTTGTTAAAGTTCAGTATTATAATATAGTTTTCCAAAGCCGTATGTGAAGACCGTAAACAATACTTTCGTTATGTAAACAATTGAGAGGCGAACTCTCTAACTGTGCCTCATTTCACATTTCCCACTTTTCCTGTGGATTTTCCAAAAATTTTGTTTGATACAAACCTTGTCCTGACAATTACGAACACATCAAAACAAAAATCAGCCAAATCGATCGAGCCGTTCTCAAGTGATGCTCCGTCATACAGTTTGGAAATTCATTTTTATTAATATTGATTGCAAAGATGAAAAATATTCACTTTTTCGTTCCTGTGCTCATGTGATCAGTACGGATAATATTAAGTACATGACACTTAAAGTTTAAGGACCTTTTTTTGGGTGGGGGGATAAATATGGTATTTTATTTTTGTTGTATAGTAAGGAATAAGCAGTTAAAATCAATACAGAAGTGTTACTTTCATGTTGTACAAATAGGCTACAAGTGAAGTAATCATGATGATTAATCATATAACTTAGAAACTTATTCAATTAAAAGGAAATCTAGCGTCATATCAGTGTGAAGTTACAGTATCAAGAAAAATGTCCGAACAGTTCAATACCTTGGAGATAATTACTGAACACAAGACTTTCTATTCTGATTACATCTAACAGAGACTATTAGAAAAGAAACCTGTATCGATTGTGGCACTGCGCTTTCACGTGCTTACAGCCGCGAGCTGTGCTTGATGGAGCGTGTGTCTGCCTTATCTGAAACCTTCCTGGACGCTACCATTCAGATAACTCTGTTATCATCACCATCAGTATTTAACATTTTATTGTCATAATCGGAAAGAAACCTAGTTTTTAGGAAATTATGTCAAAATCGAAGTTGATGCATCCTCAAAACATAATTTATTTTGATCTGCTATTCTTAACTGTGGGCTTCGTTGCAGTCGCTTCACAGTAATTGAAAATGTAATTTGAAAGTCATAAATATTGAATGAAATCCGTGAGCATGCGTGGTACTACACTCTCACAGTTGTTAGACAAAATTGCTTTGATGAAAGCTATTTGTCGACCTTTGTTTGAAATACAATCGTGTTTGAGATTCTTTCTGCAATTCATCAGAGATTTTCTCGGTTACCTTAATGGTGCAGAGAATGTATGAGATATTATTGGTAATTCTGATTTTGAATCGTGATCCCGGGTTTAAAACATTATCCCATCCAAGACGAATATACCTGGCCGATTATATGAACAATACAAAGTTGTAGAGCATTAAATTTGCTAAAATTTGGTTGATAAAACGAATTTGTAGAACCAACATTAACCGAGATACGGCCGATCAAAATTAGACAAATTTTCTCGAAATGTAAAAAAATATCCGAAAATCGAAGGTTTTGGACCTATAACTATTTATTACCATCATTTCCATGTTAATTATATGAATCACTCATTAATATCAACATCTTGGAATATCTATGACCCTTCTTCCACCCCTCTTCCCACCCGCCCTCCTCTCCCTCAGTATTATAGGAATCAGCATTACAAATTATATATATATACAAATATATAGGCGACATGTATATACAAATAAATATATATATAGTGTATTTCCTTACAACTTCTGCAATTTTATTCGAATCTCGATGAAATTTTGAATACTCCGCCTTCAATACATGAGAAAAATAACTGTCTACATTTCATCTTAACAAAAACAACATTTGTGCCCTTATTCGATGTCTTTAATATTACATAATTTAATGTAAGCCCTATGTGGAGAAAGGCAATTTTGAAGACTTGAAGTTGAAGAGTAAGGATAAGGTGGTTGCTATGGCATCAGTTTGCTGTTCTCTGAAAATCAAGGACAAAAAGTTCACAGTAGACCTACTCACTCTATTCCAACGAGTGTGCATAACCAAACAATCAGAGGCTGACCTCAGGAACTTGTTCAAGTATGAACTCGCCCCTTCCCCATGTCTCTCTTCGCAGAAGAAGGAATGCATAAAGGCCGAAAATTAATGCTGTATGATTCATTCCTTCCTATCGTAGACGTAGACTTTGGCGCCAAAAAATACAATGTCATTGATGGTGGGTTTCTGTTATATAGGGTAGTTTGGACCAAGTCAAGTGAAGACACATTTCAGTGTGCCAAAACTACGTGGATTACGTCCAAAGGCACTTCGGTAGCAATGTCATAGTGGTTTTGATGGTTATCCTTCTGGGATAAACTACCAAAGGAGCTGAACGTTATCGGCGTTCTTTGCTGCACTCCTCAACAAAGTTTGCCTTTTCCAAGACAAGTTTGATTAGCACGAAATTTCTTTCCAATGCTACCAACAAGATTAAGTTCATGACCATGTTTGTAGAGTGAAACGGAAGCAATGGGATCCAAGTGAAGCAGGCAGTAGAAGACGCCGATGTAATGATTGTGGATACTGCTGTCTTAGCTGCTGACAAATATGATAGTGTCATCATAACAGGTTACGACATATATCTTCTGGTGCTACTCACTGCTTTGGGTTCTTCCAAAATAAAAAGGACGTCTATTTCCAGAAGAGTGGAAACTGTGCTGTATTCATCCCACTCGTTCAAGTACGAACCACAGGATATTTTTTTCCTCAATGCGATAAGTGGGCGTGACACCACCTCAGCACCCTTTGGAATTGGAAAGAAGAAGGTGCATGAGGAAGACGTGTCCATGGACCCCGGCAACGATGACGACGACGACGACGACGAGAATTGTCCAGCAGTCCCCCAAGCGCTCCAAAGTTTTCGTAGCGTGATACCCTATGCATTAATTATTTGAAATTATTTCTACGTTGGTCATAACACCTGCAATTATCTTAATTATTTATAGTTATGCTCTAAATTATGATCTTTGCAAATAAATTCTTTACTTCTATTACTTTAATTCTTTATGACTAATCATTGATTTCAAACTACCTGATCTACGTTTATTGAGGTTCAAGATTATGGGTTAACAGGAATTCACAGTAGGGTGAAGACCAGGCACGAAAATATTTACATAACTGCAAATCACAACAATAGGCTCTTGGTCAGCGGACACCCCCTCCGATGACATCACATTGTGTGTACAACGAAAAGGTTTTTGGTGTGAGAAAGTTTCTTAGAATAAATTTCTTACATTAAAATGAGGCATCTTGACGTTTGGGGGAGGGGGAGGGGTGGAGGAAGGGGTCATAGGTATTCCAAGATGTTGATATTAATGAGTTATTAACATAATTAACATATAAATGATGGTAATAAATAGTTATAGGGCCAAAACCTTAGATTTTCGGATATTTTTTTACATTTCGCGAAAATTTGTCTAACTTTGTTCGGCCGTATCTCGGTTAATATTGGGTCTACAAATTCGTTTTATGAAATAAATTTTAGCAACTTTAATGCTCTACAACTTTGTACTGTACTATGGTGCACAAAATATGTTTACTTTACGAGATATAAGCGAAAAACTGAAAAAAGTTTTTAAAAAAATTGAGGTTTTTCCCCACCCCCAAGTTAGCACAGGGTCCTCGAGGTCGAAAACTTAGGATAGACAGTACCCCCTAATAACCTGTAAAAATTTCATTAACTTCGTAATATTTTCCAGGTAAAAAGTGGATATCGACTGAACTACTTCTGAACGAGGCAAAAAGTTATGATGGCTTTTTGTTATAAAATCCGCGAGTTTCTACGAAAATAACCTCACCTTTAGCACGAATCGGTCATTATCATAATCTTGTCTTAAATTCCTGGAAACAATCTTTTAAAAAAATACATGCCCCTAGGAAAACATGAATTCCTTAGTGTACACAGAAACTTAAGGTCCATGTAAGCCTTGATAAGGGGAAAGTGGCTTAAGATAGCATCTCCCCCAGCTCCACGCTATTCATTGTGCTTCGTAGGCTACATCACCTGTCATCACGCAACAAAACTGTTCACAGTTTACATTGTCACTGATACACTGCATTTTAACCATTTAATGAACTGTCACATTAAGCGACAACCAATGAAATTGTGTAGTTCACTTAATTCTGAAGACACTAAAAATATTTATTGCAAAGATCGTAAGTAGTTCATTAAAAACAATATTATAGTTATTGTAAATTCTGCACACAACAGGACTAACGCTACAGCAGGTCCTCTGTCACTTCTTAAAAATCATATAAGCCATTCTAAAATATCGTTATTTGCTCACGGTATTAAAATTTTAAGTAATTTCATGACGTTTGTGGCCGAGTAAAACTTCAATAAGATTTCAGTGCATTGAATGAATGGAGTAAGGAAGTAAATAACTTCTAATGCTATAATCAAAATGTAAACAAAATGGAAATACAATATATAAGTTATTTTATGGTATTAACGTCCAGACGTTTCGTTAAATTACCTATCATGGTAATTTACACATTTAAACATTTACTGAAATTTTAAAAGCATTTCATTCCTGAAAAGTAGTAGAAAAATCCTTTATTTTATAAGATTTGAATGGAAGGTAGTTTGATCCAGTTGTGGGAACTTCTGTTGGTTGCTGTGGGAATGTTGGCTACTCTGCTCATCCCTATCGACTAGTTTCAATTCCCTCCGCGCGGTGGTCAAGGCGAACGCTTGCTTCTGTGGAAAGTTAAGGGGAAAGGCTTATTTATGCGGTGTTTTCATATTAATGTGGGTTTATAATATAGTTAATTAGTGTAATAATTTCGTGTGACACTTTGATGTGCTGTGTGATGTGGCTTTGGTTTGTTGAATGCCTGGCTGCTACGCTTCCATTTTCATCATCCAACATGGCCAGGTACTGTAACAGCACTGTTGATAGTTTACCTAGCATAATACAAATAAGTACGTAAACCAGGATTTTTAATGATGGGCACTGACGTTTGAATCTTATAAAACCTAGCTAGAGTTGATGGAATAGTCAAAACCAACGTAGGCTACAGATAACTCCGCAACATGGTACGAATGCATGCATACCATTGCGCCGACATCTTATAAATGTCTTCTTTGTAAACTGTAGATGCAGGCTACTGTTTAAAAAAAACTTGAGGACCCTTAAGTTATGTCCACGTGTCTTATGTTTATATTAGATGGTAGAGGTAGAGTGCCTTATCAATCAGTAGCTTCTCCCACCGAAAGTATGAAGTCAACTCGCCCCCCCCCCCCCGCTGCCCTTCGTAGCATGGGAAGATGCCCGCCCAAGTTGTGTTGTTGTCAGTCACAACATACAGGCATTGGCTTCTACTACAACTCAGCTAAAACTCCACACTGGATTTTTAGCCGTGAATGGAATGTTCTTGTTCTGAAAGATAATGAAGCACAGTGATTAACATGTTCGCAAGTTACAATAATTGCAGGAAGAAATTGACTGGGGGTCCGCGGGTTGCATGCGGCTTTTTAATAACAATAATAATAATAATAAATTACTGTTCTGTTCAATGTTGTGCTACATTTCAGAACATGGTCAATTATGAATATAAACAATATTAACATACATACAAGTATTCAATATACAAAAGCACATATGACCTACAGACAACATACAAGTATTCATAATACAAACACACAGTTACATAAAATACCGACGACAAAACATACTCATTCCACACCATACATCATCAAAAAATTTAATCAAAGTATACTTGACCTAGTCACCTAAGATTTTTTTTATCTTATAAGCCTTTTGGACTTTTCTTGCAGCCCGCGAAACCCGTTTGAAAACTAATTAAATTTAATATACCTTCCCTCAGGCAAGGCAAGAAAGAGATCAGTAATTTAGTACTACTTAATATAACATAAAACAATACAGTAATCAAATAAAGCAAATAGAAAAGGTACATAAAGAGTAGTCTCATTATGTGAAAATAGATGCCTTCTAATATGAGAATATTTTGATTTCATAAACTTATCCGCAACCCATGTAATAACACAGGAAGTAGAATTATAAGAAGCTATGGACAAACAATAACCCAGGCTTAATATCGATCCTAGTTGGCTAATAAACTAATAATATTATGCTCTGTGACAAAGGGTCATTCCCTGTGAAGTGATCTTACCTAATGAAAAGTACATTTCAATAATAACAGCGTGGGTTGTATTTTTCTGAACCAAATGATCAAGGAACGAGAAACAATCCCAATTTTCACTTTGTTCTGGCCTGAAAAGTACAAAACAGCTTTAAACTTACTCTTTGTGTTAGTAAATAAAAGAGTTAAAATTTTTCTTCAAATGTTAGCACTCCTACAGACTGGTGACTTAAGTTGGATGTTTAGGTATATTTTTACACACATATAAATAAATGAGCCAGTATGTAACTTCCCTAGCGGAAAAGAGTCTCCTACCTTCCGGTCAAACTCATAGGGAGAGTTTTGATGTAACTCTTTACCTAAATTATTATTCTGTATCTATTTGTGTATCACTTGCTCTCTTTGTTGCTAATCTCCCTTCGATTCACTTTTAGTTCTTGTTCCAATTTAACATTAGTTCTTCCCATTTTCTCTGTCTTTGGCTATTCTTATCCATTGTGGCCCCGCTGCTTCCAAAAATTGTTATGCCCATCTTCGTCTCGGTCTACCTCTACTCCTTTTGCCTATCCTCGGGTCCCAAACTGTTATGGCGTATGCCGATTTTCCTTGGTTGATTCCGGCTGCGTATCCTCCCCATCTCCAGATTAGTCTCGCCCTAATACAAGTTAATTAACTTTATATTTTGGCACAACCAAAACTGAGGAATTTTGCCCCTCAACCCATTTTTGTTCCAGTAGTTTTTTAATTCTTCAGCCATGATTGTATTTAAGCAACGTTTCTTTTTAATTGGAATTAAACTTAAGACAATACTGTATGTATCATTCTGTCACACCCACAACATAAAGAAAACAGCCTATATTGTCTTTTGAAAGTTACTATGAATAAAAGTAATGACTTGGGCCCGGATTTTGATGACCTAAAAATACTTTAAAATGAGCTATAAAATGACTGCAACACTACAAAAAATATCCAAAAGCTAAAGAATACCACCCAAAAATTTGTTTTCAAAATTCTAGTTTATTAATCACTATTGTGTCTGTTCTAGAATTATTTTGTTGTTCAATTATAGGGTTGTAATTGCTTAATTGGTATATAATGTTAAATGCAAACGGTCAGGACCGTCTTTCTGTATCCAAATTATAGTTATAACAAGATTTATTTATGCATAGCCTATTGAGAATTCCGATAATATTCATTGCAAGTAAATGCACGAAAACTCTATAATGCGAGAAACAACAAAAAAATGACTTTATATTTTAAAAGTTGTCTAAATCATTAAACGTGGGGGATAAAATCTAAAATGGCAAAAAAATCATATAATGACGTATTCTAAAAAAATCTAACAGTAAAAAAATTGAAAAAATGACCAAAAATGACATTAAATTTACCATTTTTATAATGTAGGAGTCATTCTCAGAATATCCGCACTAGTGACTAACGTCCATGAAGTATCAGTTCAAAGGTAACATGTCATCAAATCCATTGATAATGACATTCTTTATAGTTTTACTACTTTCTTCATTGTAGAAAAAATTATCAATCATCCTGGTTCAGAGAAAGAAGAAGAAATTACTCAAGAACAATGTTATGAAAAGTTTTGTCACACCTGCAACACTAATTCATGAATTTTTTAACAGGTCCAGTATAAAATGAAATGCTGCAATTTTCAGATTAAATTTATAACATGCTACACTACTCGCTTAATTAATTCTCACATCTATATTAATAAAAGGAAGTGTCTGTCTGTCTGTCTGTCCGCCCGCGATGCCCAGCGAAATCTACTGAACGCAGAGATCTGAAATGTTAAACACAGATGGACTAAAGGGTCGGGAAGTGCACCTCGAAGCCGGAATTTTAATTGTAGCTTTCCTTCGCGAGTTATGAGTGAAAAATGGGCAGAAATCGTGCATTTTTTGCGTTTTCGAAGCATCAGTTTTCAGTAATATATTTCAATTTCAAATCAATTACAGTTGGCTTTGGCTATTTTTGTTATAGGCCTACCTTGGAAATGAAATTTCCGCGATCGCTTGAATGTTGTAGCTCACGCTGGTCGATTCATTTGTTTTTAATGTCAAGGCACATGAAATTTTATGAAATTTTCAACCTAATCCCGAAGAGGATTATTATTATTATTATTATTATTATTATTATTATTATTATAAGTGGGATAATCAATATAGGCCTAAATATGGTCAAACGTTGTTCGATTTGGACGAAACTCACTATACAGGGGTTTTCTGGGCCAAGGACCTCGAATCTGAGGTCGCTTTTACCAGGCGACGCTATCTAATCGTGGTATGTAGTCCACGTGATTTAGGTGTTAATAAATATAATGATTTAACTAATATGCTCTTAGTTTTTAATTTTTAAAATAATTATCGCGGGCGATCGCTTCATTTTGTAAGTCCATCCTGGACGATTCATTTGTTTAGAATATCAAGGCCAGCAGACGTATGAAATTTTCAACATAGACGGAACAGGGATAATCAATATAGGCCTAAATATGGTCAAACGTTGTTCGATTTGGACGAAACTCACTATACAGGGGTTTTTTGGACCAATGACCTCGAATCTGAGGTCGCTTTTACCAGGCGACGCTATATAACACTGTTCTACAAGGGTCATTTTTCTTATATGAAAATATGTGTTTCTAAAGGATTTCCATATGGTACATTCAAATCTGAAAACAGAAATTCGCTATCAGGCACAGTTTTTAAGTTATATACGAGAATATACGTCTCATTTAACTGACATTTTAAGTTTGTAATAAAGTTGGTGAACTTTGCTTAACAAACAGTTAATTTTGTCCTTCATTTATTTTCATTTTCAGATTGTGGCATTCCTGTTGCTAGTAAAATTTTATGTTAATTAGCAAGTCACTGTTACAGGATTTAAAATTGAGTTTTATAGCGTTAAACTGGCATTATTTGGATGGGGGAGACATTCTTTATCATGTGAGTAAATATTCATTTTTGACCATAACATTCAGACATCTGTGGTATATAAAATATGTAAAACTTTACATATTTCTCTTTCACAGAAACCTCTTAAAGCATAGAAGTGAAATAGACAGATTCTAACACACACAGAGAGAGAGAGAGAGAGAGAGAGAGAGAGACAAAATCTTGAGTTTAACCTGAAATTTTTGTTAGAGGAAGTGAGTATTGTTTGTTTACATGAAATACTGTTTCTGTACATGCACAATTCAACTCATAGCAATGTATTAATTTCAAATGTATATTTCTCTTCTAGAAAATGCCAAATCGTAGAACGTGTAGAAATACGCCTGACAACTTCTGCTATATCTGCGGAGGGTTCCCGTTTGCTAAGCATAGGAAGAAGATTTCGCCCATTGTAAAGAAGGCCTACAAATATTATTTTGGAATAGAACTTGGGGATCAGCAGAAGGACTGGGCACCACATATTTGTTGTGCAACTTGCTATGTTAAATTGTTAAACTTGTGGAAAGGTAGAGATAACTCCACATTGTTTGCAGTGCCAATAGTATGGAGGGAACAAAAAGATCACATTACAGACTGTTACTTTTGTTTGACAGATGTTCATGGTTTTACAAATCGGAAATCTAAGAGACACATAGTGTACCCCAATTTGCCTTCTGCAATCAGACCGATCCCACACTCCGAAACTCTTCCAGTATCTAGAAGACCAACAAATGAAGACAGTGAAACAGATAGTGCAGAAAGTGTGAGTGAAGCATTGACATCATCTCGTGAAAAAAAAGACCCATCTTATCAGTTCACAAGCACTTCAACTCCACGTTTCTTGACACAAGCATATCTTAACGTAGTTCGTGATTTAGGCCTAAGTAAACAAAAAGCAGAACTGTTGGGTTCGAGATTGCAAGAATGCAATTTATTGCAACCAGATACGAAAATGAACTTCAAATACGAGCCACAGGAGTGGAGACTTTTTATAGATGCCTCAAAATACAGTCTAAAGGGAGTTCTCCTTCACAATGGAACATAATGCCTTCTGTCCCAGTTGCCTAAGCAAGTATGACTAAAGAATCATATGCCATTTTGAAAAATATGCTGAGATTAATAAAATATAATGAGCACAAGTGGAAAATATGTGGTGATTTGAAAATAGTTGCCATGATATTAGGTATGCAACAAGGCTATACCAAATATGGATGTTTTCTGTGCGAGTGGGATAGTCGCGATAGAAATTCCCATTATAACAGAAAGATTTGGCCTGAACGTAAGTGGAAAGTTGGAGAAAAAAATTTACTGAATGAGAAATTTGTAGCCAGTGAAGATGTTCTGGCCTTATTAAACAATTTGTTAAGGCCATGGACACATCTGGAAGAGGATTTATGTGCCTTTCAAAAAAGTTTCCTCGTCTTTCTGCAGCAAAAATAAAAGAGGGCGTATTTGTGGGTCCCCAAATTAGAGAACTTCAAAAGGACTCAGATTTTGAACAATGCCTTGCTCCAAAAGAAAGAAGAGCGTGGTCTTGTTTCAAGAATGTAACGCAAAATTTTCTGGGAAGAAAAAGAGCTAACAACTTCGAACAACTGGTTCAACAAATGGTAAATGCATACAGGGATCTAGGATGTCACATGTCTTTAAAAGTGCATTTCCTAGATTTACATCTACATTATTTTCCTGAGAGCTGCAGTGATGTCTCCGACGAACATGGTGAAAGATTTCATAAAGATATAATGTCCATGGAAAAGCGGTATGAAGGGAAATGGATACCTGCGATGCTTGCTGACTACTGCTGGAACATTATCAGAGATTGCAAAATTGAACACAAGAGAAAAAAATAAGACTTTTAAATTCTTAGAGAAAAGTGTATTTTTTCATATTTTCTAAACTTAAATAAGTCTTTCCACATAATATAATTATTATATTAAGGCTTGTGTATATTTCTTTTGTTTTATAGTGCATAACATGTTTCTAAATAATTTTGCAAGTGACTAAAATATTTATAGTTACATGTTTTGCCTACATAAATACGTAGCGTGGAAACGAAAATTATTTAAAACATGAAATTGCATGTAACTTGAAAACTATGCGTGACACAGAGAAACTAATTACAGATTTGAATTCAGGAGGTGAATTTCCATGTTAATCAAGAATGTTATACCCAGAAAAATGAATTTCATTTTTATTTGTAGAACAGTGTAATCGTGGTATGTAGTCCATGTGATTTAGGTGTTAGTAAATATAATGATTTAACTATTATGCTCTTAAGTTTTATTTTTTTGAAATAATTATCGCGGACGATCGCTTGATTTTGTAGTCCATCCTGGAGGATTAATTTGTTTAGAATATCAAGGCCCGCAGAAGTATGAAATTTTCAACCTAACACTGAAGAGGGATATTCAATATAGGCCTAAATAAGGTCAAACATCGTTCGACTTGGACGAAACTCACTATGCAGGGGTTTTTCTGGGCCAGGGAACTCGAATCTGAGGTCACTTTTACCAGGCGACGCTATCTAATCGTGGTTTGTAGTCCACGTTATTTATTTGTTAATAAATATAATGATTGAACTATTATGCTCTTAATATTTAATTTTTTTAATAATTATCGCGGGCGAAGCCGCGGGCACATGCTAGTTAGAAATAAAAATACATGTGATTTTAGGCACGAAAATTGTGTCACGAGGTGGAATGACTAAAGGAACTTCTGCTGTTGGAATTCTTAATGATTGTAGTTTTAAGAAACATATATAAAATTTAGTTTTTCTTTTTCAGAATAAAACGAAAATTGTTTTATCTCAAAGAACATAAATATGTGTGGTTCTGTCTCTGGCCTATTAGTAAAAAACTATAAAAGGTATTGAGTTCAAATTTTATATGTTAGTCTGATTATTATATTGCTTCATCGTTCATGATTAGGACACGGATTTTCAGGTTTTTATAAACCCTATTGTAGTTTTGAAACATATTAAAATAGTTTTATTTTGGATTTTAAGCTATTTCTGAATTCAAGTATTTACTGAGGACACTAGTAATCTCTACACAGCTTGAAGTCATTCGGCATTGGTGTCCCTTCACACGACAACCGGTTTCTTTGTGCTGTAGCTCGTATAGGGCAAATGTTTCCACGAACTGAGGAAGTTAGGATTTTCTGTTCAGTGACTAACCGGTCTGTGGAGAGTGTAAGCAGTAATAATAGGAAAATACATCACAGTGACAGACAGAGATGATTTGATCGTAATAAAAAAATCTAAATCTAGACACCGGGGAAACATATTTAGAAAGCAAAAATGGTGTTTTGGATTGACATTGGTCTGTTTGTGTAGATCCGTAGCTGTTCAGTCTATTTAGTCAGCTTGTAGTAAACAGGCAGTGCTCAGAACTAAGATGCATGACTGGCTCATTAACAACTTTCGACTCATGTTTTTGGAACTGCCGGTAGTGAGCTCGCAATGCGATATCTTGCTATCAACGCTTGACTTCTTTTATTATTAAGTGCCAGAATGGCACTTTCTAAGATCGTATTGTAGACGGGATAGATGCTGTCCGTTCGCGTGCCTGTAGGCGCGATAACTGGAATAAGCCGTAATAGATTTTCAAGGACATTTGTAAATGGGACGAAGCCTAAGCATTTTGGACTTAATCGGTTGACCGGTACCGGAGTAATGCCCAATTAGGGGCCTAATGTCTGGAAATATTGCACTGAATTTATCAAAATATGTAATTCAGTTCTCATGACAACAGTATTGTTCTCAGCGTTCACATAGGGCTTTGGAAGTTGCAATACACGGGGCTTTCACAAATAACACTACGCACGTATTGCTTCACATGTGTTGAACAAACTTTCTCAATAATTCGTTGTCTGAATCTCAGAAGATTCTCAAATAAGGCCTATTAACTCTACCTGACACTTTGTTATTTTAGTTTACCTGATTTTATTTCATGTGCAGGCCTGTTATACGAGAGTATTGTGATTGGACGGAATTTCTATAATGTTCATGGACTAAAATAAAATAAGTTACCTCAAATAATATGACATATAATACAATGTGCTTTATGTATTTACCTTTCCACTCTTGTTTGCTTGACATGTGTGTGAGTTGTGTGGGTAAATTGTGTGAATCCAAAAACATAGGTCGTAGGTTCGATCCCCAATTAGATGGGATTTCCAATTGTAGTGATACTGTGCATGTTACAAGATGGCTGTTGCAATGGATTACTGTCGCACCCCCTGTGCATTGAATAAGGATGTTCATTATTAACAATGGCAGGAGCATTCCTAAATACTAGGGTTTGGATGTTTATGACTTAAAAAAGGGAAAATATGACTGGAAATATGCCCTTATAAATGACTAATTATGAGCCAAAAAATTATAAATATGACCTAATTAAATAACGGTACAGTATTTTCAAAAAATAAATTTTCCAATTTAAAACGTTTAAAGTCAGTAAATTCTTACATCACATGATTTCAATCAGATAATCTCTTATTAACAATTTTGGTGATTTACAGTTTTACTTGCAATGAACTTCTATTTTTAAAGAATTTTATTCTGTTTGCTCGCTTCATCAGTTCCAAATGCTCGTAATATTTTGTAAACCTTGCATGTCCCTATAAAATATGAACAAGTGCATTAATTTTAAATTTTAAGTAACTATTAATTTGTCATAAACATATAATTAATTAAATAAATTTCAATTTTAACTTGACCATGTAGTACACAGACTATATAATTGTAGTCTTTGTTCGAATTTATGACTGAAATATGACGTTAAATTACAACTGTGACCAAAATATGACTTTATATGCAAAATAAAAACTGTCCGATTAGGATAACAAACTTGCAATTCGTGTTTAATTTGTGTTTCCGGCGAGAACGGAGGTCAGGATAAAAATAAACATCCGAACCCTACATTAAAGATGCAAAATGAAAACTATACTCCATTATCATTTCATGGATTGCAGAGCTCATCACTAACGTTTGTCATTCAATGCGGGAACTGCAATGGACTATGTGGGAATAATATAAGAATAGCAGAGCCTATAGAATGCATTTCTTATAGATGGCTACTCCCTACCAGTCCACATGAAGGAAATTTCGTTTTTCACGGTTGCCTTGACACGAACTTGAATAACTTACTAAGATCTAACATTTCTATTTCAAAAGACGTTTGTAACATTTCTCTGGAGGGTAGTTATAAGAGAGTCATCGTTTCCCCACACTCAGCCCTGAAGTATTCAGTGATCAACATTACACCTTTTCATTAGGGCCCGGGGGTTTAGCCACAAAAACATTACATCAGGTTAGTGGTTACTGTTTATAGCCCCCACGCTATCTGTATCTTGCTCGCATGAAGGAAGGGATGACTCGCTTTAAGTGACGCACTTAATACGTATATGCAAGTTCAAGGGCAGTGTAGGTGGTAGAGTGAAATGATAGATATAGGGGCCACAGCAATATCATATTAACAATCTTCATAATATTGCAAATAAATCCACTTTCTCAATGTCATGGAATAGTTTGCACATTTAATCGTAAATCACAGAAACAAAATATATTTTCTAATAAAACGAACATAAATATACAGAATATATGCATTAATATTCGTTAATAATATTCACAATGAAAATAAAAAGTAAAATATACATAATGTCTGTGCATACGTTTTGTTACGGTAAAAAGACAATTTACCTTTTGAAGTTTTTAAAGAAAAATATATTTTTATCATTTAAATAAGATGTGTATTGGGAAAAACTTGTCTCTACGTCGCATGACGTAACGGGGTTGTGTGGGTTCACATCCTGGTCTCTTTTAAAACCTTCCAGTGGATCTCGAAAGGTACAATGCTTTTTAATTTCTGCTGCACCTGTAGAAATATTCCATCTTCAGGTTGACTGTTAGCTATGGATAATTCCTCCACAAGTCTAACCTCTTGTGCCATTTACGTATTTCGTCTCTCTAGAAGAGGCGATACATCTAGACCAGGAACGGGAAGGAAAGCACTGGAAGTGTGAAGTTACCCTCCCTGTCGTCCCTACTACTGTCTTTCAATCACAGATAGAGATAACTAAACCGGTTCTCTCTGGGACAAGTCGCATGGCAGATAGAAAGAATAAGGAAGGGGTAGATCATTTCGCACGTCCAGTGCATTACTTCCCGAGCCTGATCTAGACAGTTCCCGGAATTATTTTCAATGAACTTGACATTACTTAATAACTTTTCTGATACAGGGTATTTTTCTTGTTACATTGATGCATTTTGTTCGTCGTCAAGAACACACAGCTGACAACGTCAACAAAACAGAAAACTGCCACAACCAGTGCAAGTTGTTTACTAACTCAGAAAGCTTGCTATGCCTTGTGCACCACCAACTTAGCCACTAATTCAGTACAACTCATCCGCAGGGTCGTCGTGACCAATGAATCCTTTATGTTTTGTTTGCTAATTGATATACTATAATGATGACGATGCCAGTGAGAGTTTGTTATTTCACGTGTAAATGTTGATATTATTATTATTGCATGAACTTACGAACACTCATTAGCCACGCTCTGGTAATGGCGCATGCTAATGACATTAACCAATCACGTTGTGTCACATGATGCGAATTTTCCGCGAACTCTCTGTGAGTTCTCCTCCCCTTTGTTTTGACTAGGCTCAAACTAGAATGGGATCAATAATAGAATGTTGAGTATATTTGGATCGACGTAGGCCTATGTATGTGAACAGTTCTTTTCGTGTATGAAGGTCTACAAACCTCAACATAGAAATCACCTATCTGATCAGAACTTAAAAAATGTTCTTCGTTTGTGTGTTAGCCAGACTATGACGCCAAATATTGCAAAATCAGTGGACGAGAAAAGAGGGGAAAAAATCTCGATAATGCCTTGAGCTTGGGCACGATAATGACACAAAGTAAGGGTGTGTATCACAAGTCTGAATAGGCCTATAGGCTACTTTTCTCACAAAGGTGTATAGTTTAATTTGTATATTTTGTGTAGTTTGTATATTTTATGTATTTTGTATATTTTTTGTACTTTTAACATTTTTCAGTTTCCGAGTAGACAAAGTTTTGCAGTACTGCTTAAAGTATTCTCTTGTTTTATGTATTTGTATGTTTATAGCAGTTTCGGAGCCTCATTTAAATATGCGGACGCTTCCGCACCTGGATGTATTATGCATGTCAGATTATTGTAAGTAGGGCCTATATTAAATTTCATTAAAACAAAACTGTTCTGTTACATTGATTTATCACAGTTGTACTCTTTGGTTTTCGTACAAATGTATTGTAATTGTGCTATTCCTATACTATCTACGAAAACGGAGCGCACTCTGTCAGTGCATAGACGTCGTGCCGCCACTGGCCAGGCGAACCATTTATCCACGCTGCGCTTCGCTCAGTACGGAGATATTGCCGAGCAAAGAGCGTAGCTGCTCTGTAGTATGACGTCACGGAGCACGGATCATGCCGGTCACTGAATTACAGTGAATGACAGAGAGTGACGGAGAGGAGGAGATGTTTGTCACAAATCCCTGCGACATAGCCTACTTGTGCGATACAGGCATTGCAAAGTTGGTTCCACGGTATGGCAAAAGTCTCAATTCCGGTGGTGATATGTTGAAAAATAGCTGAACACTTGCTGTATCTGTTAGAGATTGTGTTTTGTTTCTGTAAATGGCCCCAGGGAAACTTACTTTATGGGCGCGCCTCGTAGTATGGACTTAGAAAATATCCGACAAGCTCAGTCACACAGCCATACGAGCATTACGGGCTTACAAAATTTTTTTAGAGTTAAGTGAAGGTAGGACAAAAAGTTACTACATCGTAAATTCTAAGCAAGATATAAATTGTTAAGTTTCGCCAGGCCGAGTGTTATTTACAATTTTGTAATTTATGGATGGCGTCTTGGATTGGCTCATTCTAGTGTTGTTGGTTCAAATTGAAAGAAAGTCATTGCGTGTGAAATAAAGTTCAAGGTATCATGAAGGCTCATTGTGTCGTGATTTGCATATCAGTTCTCAGCTCACAACGAAGCCTGCCATTAACATCATTATTCAAATTTATTAAGTGCCAGTATTGTACTTTATGAGATTGTGTGGGGGCGGGAAAATGTCTGTCCGTCCGAGAACTCAAATACGCTTTATCGGATTTTCTTGAATCTAGGTGTACGCATTTATAACGTCCACGGTAAGAAGTCTATTGATTTTGGCCCAAATCGGTTGACCAATACCGGAGTTATGCCCAATTTAGCTTCTATTATATGGTAATATATTAGAAAGAATTTATCAAACGCTAATCCGTTCTCATGACAGCATATTGTTTTAGAGTGTCCATATTCGGCTTTGGAAATTGAAATGACAGATAGCTTTGACAAATTCCACTACCCACATATTCCTTTACATATGTTTATTAATCTGTAGATCTTTGTTCTTCCGTAAGTCCTGCTTAATGAATCGATCTGAAGCTTAACTCGGAGATTGATAACAAAAATAATTTATTTTCTGCATATTTTATTAATTTGTCTATATTTAACCCTAATTTGTGACAGATTTCAAATATTGTGCATTTGTCTCTTAATTAAATATTTACAGAATATTTGTCTAACTAAATGTTTTGAGAACCGACTCCAGAGTAGGCCTAATTGGCAGTAGGCTACATAGTCTAATGTTTTCGAAACTGATTTTATAATTATTCAAGAGACGTTCCACTTCATTAATTTTCGATTTACTACAATTTTTTCCTTCACCTTTGTTGTTAAACTTTTGTAATGTAATTTATTCAACTTTATAGAATGTAGGCCAAAGTCAGTTAACAAGAGAGCGTAAAGTATTAAAATTACTTAAATAATAGGGATTTTTTTTTTGTTCCGGAGCATGTTTTACGAATTTTAGAGCATATTTCATCTTCTGATAGATCTTTAACTTTCTGTCTTTAATATTTTAAATATTCAGCACAATAGTTGCTGATCTTTATCAGGAATTTAATGATATCTGTTCTAACTATATTAAGGGAAAATTTATTATGCATTTTGGGGTTAAACAGATCTTCAATAAATACGGTATATCATGAAAAAATCAATCTTTGTCACCCCTGAATAGCATTCACCATGTGTGTTATCGCTATTCCAAGCTCCTCGCAATGCGATCGTCTTCTGTCTCTGACGTGGGTCCCATAATTCACCTTGAACTTGTTGTCAATTCCACCTTGTCCTTGAGTGAAGCTAGCGGGGTGAGTTATTGGCAGTGAATTGTGTAAATTAATGTATAATTAGTGCGTGTTTGGTGTTTTAAGTGTCGTGTGATTAAGGAGAAAGTATAAGGAAACATTTATTAGTGCTACAGACCCAGTATCGCTGCCAGAAAGGTAAGAACTGCACTGATAATGTTTTATCAAAGGGTATGAGTGATAAAAATGGCCATGGCTACCTCTGTTCCGAAGCCAAGCTGTGCCAGTGGAGCGACTCCTTCCGTGACTGTGGCGACATCTCATGCATTTTCCTTTGTGTAAACATTTTTATTGTCCTCAATATCTCGTTTTGATAAATAACAAAACTACTTAAGTGTGATGTGTCCATTAAAATAAACAGTTGTACGCAACAAGTTGGAATAGAACAGGATTTATTAAATAGTTTAAAAATATGTATACCTTCTACGCAGTTCAGAATATTTTAGAGTAGGCCTACAGTTGATTAATCTTATTTATAAAATTTGGGCTAGAACGCAAATCTTCTGTATAGGTCTTTCGCTTATAAAATGCCTGCGTTATGACATTTCACCCCAAGAACTTCTACTAATTATTTCCTTTCACCCGTATCACAATGTAATGGAATTCACCAGACGATAATCTTGATTCTTTGACTTTGTTAGCCGTACACAGGTCATTTTGTAATCGTACATTTAGACAGTAATGCAGTTCTTACTCATTCATTATTCATCAAAAGAAGGAAGAGTTACCTCATTTATATAATTAAGCACTGACAAAAGCAATTCATTTCCGTGCAAAGCGGAACTCCGCCTGAGTCTCAATAAGGGTTGGGATTTCTAATTGTTTAGGTTATTCAACATAGTTCATATTGAAATGCTGAAAGATGAAAGTTATTAGGGAAAATCCTGCATTTTTCGATAAATTTAATTTTTTCTAAATTTTGAAGCGCCATATCTTGGTACATTTTTTGTTTTAAAAACGTTTAACAAATGCAAATAATAGGAAATTTCATGCTCTTTAACTTCTGTAATGGAGTGTTTTAGACTAAAATGCATTGTTTAGGAATTAAAAGGAAAACACTGAAGAAAGTCCAAACATTTCGAGGTTTTTCGGCTGCCCTGAAGTTCGTACATGGTTCTCGAATTGGAAAACTTGGATACAGAATACCCACATACAACATATTTAAAAAATCATTAACTTCGGACCTGGACTAATGCTGATAAACAATACACATAAACAGAGAGTACATAAACCTGTCATTTGACAACAGTACAGACAGTAAAATTAAACTACGAACTTCGCTACCACAGAAAATCTGTCCCTAAATAATGTCAAAGCCATATAACCTCATATACGCGTATGTCACAACTGATAGGGTTTAGGGTTAATTTACATATTTTAACCCACCCTTTAAGCTTTATGTGCAATGTTTACATGACTGAGGATGGCATGCACATATCACTGAAGAGAAACTGTGCATAGAATCGTAAGATTTTAACATAATTACATGGCAGTGCTATGACCTGAAGACTTCTTTTAATTTTCAATATGTTTTCTTCCACCGCACTTGAAAACTCTTGTTACGCGTGACTTAACGGTATTATAATGATTTATGCCATAGGTTTATTACCTATGGCAGTAGCAGGTGAAAACTGCGTAGTAATCAACCTGTGTTTAAAATAACATGAATTCTGCTCGTGTTAATTTTAATAACATATTAAAATTAATTCATTTCGTTTTATTAAAATCCGCTGGTATGAAGAAAACAATTAAAAAGGAAGCTGCTTTTAGACCGACGCTATGGGCTGCCATCTGTCATAGAAGACAAGAACTACAACCAGCACCCAGGTAATGCTAAGGGCAGCGGGCGTTAATCTAAAATCTAATAATTCAAATATTTAGGCTAATTACAGTCGAACAAAGACAGCCTTGTTGCAATAATTGTGCTATTACTTGTTACTGTCCTCACATTTCAGTTAAAGTAACACCAAACATTATGACTCTTTCTCGGAAAAAAATTTAAGTCGAGAATTTAGTGCACATACTGCATAATTGTGCTGTTTTTATCGAATTTGTAAGTGAAATATGACGTTAAAATACAAATATGACCAAGACTATGAAAATGACCAAAATATGTCTTAATATGCAAAATAAAAACGGTACGTTTAGGATAACAAATGTACAATTCATGTTTAATTTGCTTTTCCGGTGAGATGGAGGTCAGGATAAAAATGTGACATTACATAAACATCCGAACCCTACACATCATCAACAACAATGAGTGTTACGGACACTTGTCAGCTTTCTTACTTCAGCTTTTAAGTACAAAATAATAAATTGAGTTCATTACACGAAGCATAGGAATCGCTTTATTATTCACCTCTTTACTCTTCGTAAAGAATTTAACGCAGGAAGAATGAAGTAATTGCGTTCATCATTAAGAAATTGCAGTGGAGAGAGACAGCAATGGAAGAATAAAAGTTAACGGGCGTTTAAATTAACCCGAGGCTCTGTGAGAACTTGATCCCCGTCTTTTCTCAGAAGGAGTTACGAACGTCGTATAAATTCAATGCTTGTATCTTCTCTACTGAAAATGTTTGCGGTTCAGGCTTATGAAAAGAAAAGTTGGATATGGAACTCCCTTCAAGGAGATATAAAAATAAACGTGACGATGGAAGTGAGAGCCGACACAGAAAAGAAAAGTTGCGATCTAGAAGAAAAGATAAAAAGTAACGAGCGGAAACGCGATATCGACCCCCCCCCCCCCAATACTCAATACAGCCTTTTATGCTGTAGCTGACGTCATCATGATGCTAATGCACTTCCACACGTTAGAAATTTATTTCAGTGGAATAAAATGGTAACGAGGACTCAGTCCAAGCTAATTAGAGGAAACTTTTCAGTCCGTTGATTTTTCCCCTTGTAATTTCCCACAATTCCTTGAAAACGCCTTAGGCTTATTGGAGATTCTCTCCACGCAAATTGATCCATCACGGTTGAAGTCGTGATTTTCATATGGGTAGGCCTACTACAGCTATACTTACTGTTTGTTACAGAGGTCTTGAATTAGGAAATAACAATTGTACAATTTTCTTCAGAAATCGCAAAATTTCCCCGGCAGTTTCAAATTGTTGTAACTTTTGTTTTGTTGAAGATAAATTAGATACCTATATACACATTTAAAGTAAGTTTAATGTATTACAACTCTTTTCGTCTGTAAAACGAAAGGGCGAGGAGTTAAAAAAGGACAAATTGAACGAAAAATGTGTGGTGAAAATTCGTTTTTGGAAAATTAGTTGGGATCCAGCAGCCTATATCTCGAAAACAGTTATAGATAAGACAAAAAGTACAGCAACAAACCTGTTGAGAAATTTGTCAGCTTTAATTTGGTATATAAACAGTTTTTCCCTACGATGCACCGTTATAAGCGGAAAACCAAAATATGGATCTTTTGCACCCCCACCCCCACCCCCACTAAGCGTAAGGGCTAGGGGTGGGAACTTTTGGTATGTTTACCTAGTAATTACCCCAACACATTCCAGAAGGAAAAATTCTCCCTCTTCCATGTCCTCTACAATCCCTTCGTTGACTGGACAATTAACATTAGTTCAGGATAAAATTACTAGATAGGGCCGGCGAATAATCTCACGCCCATATAACATTGGATTATCTTTCAACTTAATGGGTCAGTTGGAAAGAGGATGTTCGTTTTGGGCCAATAAGACTGTTTCACTCAATCTTTATCACTTCCTGTAACCACGATAAAGACATGACCTTCATAGTGTGAATTAAATAGATTTGCAGTTACGAAAAACAGAACTTATCAATTTGCATCAATAGCAAATATCTCTCTATCTTTACCTGAGTTTCACCTCTTCTCCCTTTGAGGGACATTTAAGCGACCCAAGCCGCGACCTGTCGGGAGAGGGATTATCTTTGGATCACGTACATAATTAAGGACATGGACGGCCTCCTCGGATGAGTGATCAGCCCATTGCCGGGGCCACCTTCGAGACAACACAAACTCATGGGACGAGACACACCATTCACTCACACACACACACACACACACACACACACTCATTCCACAGAAGGCGAGGATGGGATGAAGATGATAATGACGGGCACATGATAACCGGGATAAAGTTACCCGACATTTCTCTCACATGTGAGGAAAAACCACGGAACAAAACCTCACCTCGATAACTTGTCTCGACCAGGATTTGAATCCGGGCGCGCTGCGTCAGAGGAGTAACCAATAGGAAATACGCTTACATCTGTTCACAAATTAGCATTGCAATCATATATTACGACAAATATCTTACGTATTTTAGCAAAGAGCATTATATCGTGAATTGTTCACCGAGAGAAGCCACACAGATTATCTCATGAATGCCTTTAATCCTATTGTCTCAGTATAGAATGATGTTGAGAAACAATTCTATTACAATATTCACTGTTAAATGTACATTAGACCATGTTTGCTATTAATTCTGCTATAGAGGATAGGCCTATAGATAAATTTAAAAGACAACCTAACAATACTGACAGCAATATGCTTTAGTTTACTGGACACGTTATTCTTTAGAATCTGTCATGTTAGAAGGAAATTACTTTGAAACAATATTGACGAGTGTTTCCTGCATATGACTTTCTATTCATGAATATCTTTCAAAAAAACGATTTTTACTTTCTGGCATAGACGTAGTATAGAGAAAGTATTGCGATCGAGACGAAAATCGAAATCGAGATAACGCCGGGAAAACATGTTTCACGATACCTAGATACAAAAAAAAAAAAAGTGTCTGTCCGCCTGTCCGTCTGTCCTTCCGTCCGTGGACAAGCACAGCGGGTAAACGGTTCATTGTATTTACTTCATTTTTTTAATTAACGGCTTTTTCGCAATTTTATCGAACCGCCCAGAATTTTAGTTTTATAACTTATTTTCATGAAAAGTTTTCATTTTTATTTTGAGTTTTGAAAAATTGGCTAACGATTTTAATAGAGAATTAAAACTGGAAACCCATATCTATGACTAATAAAATGGCTATATCCCTTTTTCTGCAAAAATGACTTAGAGGTTACTTTACTCGTATCCATTTTCAATTTTTCTAGATTATCTCCATTACAGTAGGCGATACTTGGAAACCTACCAGAGTAAAGTTGTAGAGAAGATCAGAATGAACATTTTTTGTTTAAAACATTTCTTTATACAATTAATAGACATCAAGATAAAAACGAAATTTCTTAACATTTTAATTAAAATATGAGCGATTTTCTTGCTCATAGTAACAAGAAAACTAAAACCTATTATTTTGTTGTGGAATGCAGCCAGTTTAGCTCAGTGGTAATGACATATCAAAGCCAGATACAGCGAGGTGGTATAGGCTAATAAGGAAGAGGCCCTTGGTTCAAATCAAACCTCGTGGCCGCCCAAATTGGCTTGGGTTTTTCATGGGTTCCTCATTCACAAAAGCAAACGCCGGATTTGTAGAACTTGTTTATTTTCCATAACTCATAGTCGTTATGTCACTGAATATTTGAGTAATAGAATCTTTTGTAACCGGAATTTCTTTTTCTTGATTATTTCAACCCCTCCCAGGCATGGTTAGTAGAAGCAACGGAATGCAAATTCGACTTCATCTATGAGCCATAAAAAGCTAGCCTATATCTAGCGTTTTTTGAGGGAATAGTTTGAGTGTGATATGTCGTTCTTCCTCAATTCAAATTCTACATACATATTATATAAGGACCTAGAGTTTCAAAATTGAAAGTCTCCATAAGTTAATTTCAAATTACAAAATACAAAACCCGGGCGACTCCGGGCCGTTAAGCTAGTGTTTTGTAAATTGTCTCCCTTCAATTCTCTAAACTTTATTAATGTTTAAGAGATGCTCTTTATCTATTAAAAAAAAAAGTGCGTGGAACGCCACGTGACAGAAGTAAAACTTTATTTATTTATGAATTTCAGGGTTGGAATGTTTAAAACAAAACGTTTAAAACAAGTGTTTAAAACATGTTTAAAACAAGTGCTTGTGTTTTTTTAAGTTTGTTTAAAACGTTTTAAACAATTTGTTTTAAACATGTTTTTTTTAGCATATGTTTAAATCATTTTTTTATTGCGTGTTATATTTAATTATGAAGACACTTTACATTTTGTCAAGTCAGTGACACCCTGTTAGTGTAGTAAACAGAAAACAAAAACAAAACTGGGGCCAGAATACCAGAAAATAATGTGAGGTGGTGTCTTTTGTATCCTTTTCCTCCAGACTTCTCTATCCTCTGTCGCTAGCTTCCAGTTTCTGATTTTGAGTAATTGATTTGAATTTTTTCTGACTGCATTATACCATCTATTTTGTGGTCTTCCTTTTTAAAGAAAGGGATTATTAATATTACATATTGAATGTGTCAATTTGGCAACAGTGTAGTAGGATATCCCTTGTAAGTTTGATAATGTAAGGTGGCTAAGGCCACGTAAAGCATGGTGAAAGTCAATCATCAGTTGAGCAGTAAAGGCAGTAATTAAACAGTAGTTTGTATTATTTGTTATTAATCATGAACTATTAAATCATAAACAATTACTACTGGTACAAAATGTATTTTCAAATACTATTAAGTCTACGACTCGTAAATCTTGAACATCTTAGCACAGGGTGTCATTGGATTGACAAAATGTAAATTGTCTGCATAATTAAATTTAACACCCAATTAAAAAGTGTTATAAACATATGCTAAAAGATTTTTAAAACAAATTGTTTAAAATGTTCTAAACATTTCAACTGTAGCCTATATATATATATATATATATATATATATATATATATATATATATATATATATATATATGTATATAATAGGCCCTATACATTAAAATGGTTGATTTAAACAAAATGAAGAATTTAAACTTTTTTTAAACAAACAACATTGTTGTAAACATAAAAAACGTTAAAAAACCACGTTTAAAACAACCAACATTGCTGTTCACATATAATACGTTTAAAAAAAAAAGTTTTTTTTTTGTTCTTTAAAAAAAAACATTTTTTTTCCAACCCTGATGAATTTTCTTCAGTTTTCCTTTTCTTTGCCACTTTCATCCTCTCACGGTATCCTCTTGCTCTTTCTGCAATTGATTTCGGTTTTTTAAAGTCTGAGTGTGCCTTTTTATGTGAATTATAGTTTGTATAAGGCAAAAAAGATTTTACCATAGGTTCACACGTATCAGTTCCATCATGCAATTCACTTACTGATGCTTCACGAGCATTTTCTAATGCTATTCTTCGTGATCGGCTTTCTCTCTTGCGTTCTGCTGCAGTTTTGGCCGTTACACTTAATGTATTTTCTTCAATTTTCCTTTTCTTTGTCACTTTCATCCTCTCACGGTATCCTCTTGCTCTTTCTGCAATTGATTTCGGTTTTTTAAAGTCTGTGTGTGCCTTTTTATGAGATTTATAGTTTGCATAAGGCAAAATAGATTTTAATATAGGTTCATACGTATCAGTTCTCTCATGCACTTCATTTAAAATCGTATGCGTTTTCTGCTACGACTTTGTTGATTATAGTGCTGTTCAACTTTTTTCAAAATGTACACAGTCAAACGAAAAGAAAGATTCAGTGTAATTCTCGAGAAGGCGGTGGTTTTAACACACTTTACCAATGTCGGATAATTTATTTAAATTTTGGATAAGCTTAATCATTGAGTTGAATCATTGAGTTTATTGTTTTAATTTTTGGATGTTTTAATTTTTTTTTAGTTTTGGAAATTTGTTTTTTTCAATTTTGGATTTTTAATTTTGGATTTGCGCGGTAATGAACCTCCGGGTTCCATAAAATAGATAATATACCTTTAGATTGCTTAGGAATTGTCTATTGCCATTGAGGAAGTAATGTCAGAAAAATTTCCTTTGATTACTCCTAATCATTGAGTTGATTGTTTTCTGTGCAGTCCGCTCCGAAACACGTAATTTTGAGTGTGACTGATTTTGTGACTGATTTCGTGACGGTTTTAGTGTGACTGGTTTTCCCGATCTACCCCAACCGTGAGAATAGAAGTTTTACTTCAAAAATCATATTTACTTCATATTTACCTACAAGTTTATTTTTCTGGTTAACATAATATTCATATGAAAATGTTGTGCATTGTGTTTAAATATAGTAAATTACCTCACAACTTTTAAAATTAAATCACACAGAAAAGAAAGCCACCAGAATGTCATGGAATTATCCTTTAAATTGGGGAAGTTATTCAAACATTTTTCAGAAAATTACATAAGCTTACAGATTTGTATTCGTGAAATAAGGAATTTTATTAATTAAATAGGCCATTTTGATAGATTTATTTCATATGCCTACTTTAATATAGGCCTATCGGCATGTGTGCATTTATGTTTGTTGTGTATGTATTGCATCTCTAAAAATAAAAATAACCTGAAACATAAAATCGAACTTTTAGGATTTGACAGGATTTAACGAGAAATAATGTTTGGTTAACAGCTGTGCAAATTGAAACGACGTAAAGGCAAATAAATTACATATAACGTTTCTATCCCCATGGGCACAGATAATGCAAAACCATGTAGTGGCGGAGTTACACAATATGTTACATTAATGTCTGCAGCTGGATTCAGTACAGCCAACGCCACAAACATTGCCACACTTTTTGTGACGGTTCATAACCATACTTATGATATTGTATTATAGAGTCATTCATTGTATTATAATATTGCTACTATGCATTCACGAACCACAGATTGTCTCTATTGGACATTACATGATATTATTCTAGGAGAAAAATTCCTCCGACACTGGGACTTGATCCCAGGATCTTTGGATATCCATGCCAATGCTCTACCAACTGAGCTAAGCCAGAGTTCACTTCATAGCGCCAGATGGAACCTCTCTCCTATGAGTGATTATCATTGCTACTGTGGTTTTTATTGTAATGCAATTTATATCGAGGCTTCCTGGGTCTCCAGTCTGGCAAAAATGTTAATTTTGTGCTTTTCGCTGCTGCCATCTTCTGGGAAAAAGTGAGAAAAGCATGACGTATTCTGTCAGAATGGGACAAACAGGAGTGGTTATGAAGAGTAAAAGAGAGTTTGAATGCATTTCTAGTGGCTTATTTCATAAAAGCGGTAGCTTACTGAGTAAATAAACAATTTCTATCGGGATAAAATTTATTGTTTCATAAAATACTTCTTACGGCAAATGTCAAAAGAGAAGGTTCTGCATCCTTGCAAGTTTATAATGTATAGAGTTCATTAAGAGCGACAAGTTACATATGAGACACTGCACTGGGATGTAGCCTATAAAGACTCCAATCCCGAACTAGTGAAGAGCTGTGATCACTTCTTTGGTGGCAACGAATGATTCCTTTTGTACCGTAATTAAGTTATGAAAAGTTACTCGGAATTGTTCATTGTAGGCCTACTCATGCTTGGACTTCTGCACTGAACACGGAGCGTTTGTTCGTTTTCTTTATTAAGTGGACTTGAAAACACGTTCTTTTAACTTGAATAGATTTGCTATTTGTGCAACATAAAACATTTTACCCAGCTAGGGAGAAGCCATGATAGGACTGGGAAAGCTTTAAGCCCTTGTTTCTTATATTTGAATAAAAATACTTTCTTAACGCACTTTATTTTACCTTAGTAAACTTCTGGACGGCCGTTTCGCAGGTGGTGTTCCTGCATCATCAGCAGAGTCAAGGTACATAAAGACTATCAGGTAGGCCATTCCGGAGAGCCGCGCTGCTATTGGCTAACTGGCATGACGTCACCGGGAATACGACTCTACCGCGGGAGTTTAAACTGCGAGGTGTATGTACTGAAACTTTGTTAAGCATTATTTAACTGTAAAATCGAAATAAAGAAATAAACATATGTTATGATGATGAATACCTTCAAACACTTAATATTAAGAGCTAGAAATATCTTCCTGGGTAATTGTATTAATTATGTACTTACTCAATGTAGCTCAAGAAGACGACGACGCAACCCACTGAAGATTTTTCTTCGCGGCAAGTTTCCTAATCATTTCTGTTTTCACTGTTTTGTTCAATTGCCTTATTCTGATGAAGGTTCTTGTCCTCACGTAGAGAGAGACCACTTTTTGATGAATTTCAGGAAACTTTGAACTTATTATTAACGTTAACTTTTTCATCACTCCTTCGCACTTAGCAATATGTTGTCCATGGAAACTACAAAATATCACCTAAAATTTTTTTATTTTATGTAACCAATTGGCTGAAGGTGAAGAGAGCCCACCTCTGGAGATTACGGAGATCCAGTCATTGTGGGAGGTGTCATTTGAGTCCGGAAAAAGCTTATCTGAAACTGAACCCAAGGAGCCGTCAATATGCTTGCATTTAAATGCAATGTAGCCTGCAAGATATTTCAGTGCATCTTGGGATTCGTATT
This sequence comes from Ectobius pallidus, assembly GCA_964059195.1. Taxonomy (NCBI): domain Eukaryota; kingdom Metazoa; phylum Arthropoda; class Insecta; order Blattodea; family Ectobiidae; genus Ectobius; species Ectobius pallidus. The sequence continues at coordinate 404,791 of CAXKWD010000007.1, read as the reverse complement.
CATCACTTGTTGCTGGTTCATCACTGGGACTCTGTAATAGAACAAGTTCTTTTTCACTGAAATCAGTGCAGTCCAAGTCAGCTATCATATTTCCTGTTATGTTAATACATAACTCGCTAGTGATGAACCTTAGGAAGTCCTCTTCAGTTTCTTCTGTTGGAGAAACGTGTGAAGGTAACTCACTAGTATCTTCTACAACTGATGTATTTGCCGACAAAGGGATGTCTCTGCGCTTCCAGTCAGTATTAGAAGACGCATTCTATTTTTAACTTCGAAGGATGTTGGATTGTTGTAAAATGCGCCCAGACCACGTATTTTAGAAAAAAAGTTCTCCAAACAGTCTTGGTTTAATCTAGAAGTCAATATGTATGAAGCCCCCAGATTTTTCATGTCATTGTAGAGTCCAAAGAGAGAATTTATTGAAATAATGAAACCCTTCTGGAATGGCAGCAGGCTTTGCCTTTTCCCAAAGCGCATGGTAGAACAAATTTCAAGGAAGCGTTTTAGAGTATTCTCCTGACTTCGAAACTGAAAACCATAGCCACTTCGAAGAGGTGTCTTGTCATCCTTAGGGACTCTTGAATTTAGAACATCAAAGGTATCATTAATCAGTTCAATGAAATTTCCTTCCTGGTTCTTGTTTAGTAGGTACTTCATAGCTCGGGCAGTGCGACGTGAGAACAGCTGCGCTGCCATTCTAACATTTTGCCGAGTTCTTCCCGTTACTCTTATGTGAGCTTCTGAAATGTGATGTACAATGCTTAGATCCCTACTCTGTGTGGCTAATAGGTTTTCGGAAAGCTCCTTGTTCAGCACTGTGTTGTTGGGCAGTGTAACTCCATCATCTAACACATGGTTTCTAAGCAGCTTAAGTAGATGAGGGATGTCACAAAAAACCCACACTTTTCTCGCCGGTTCCACAGGGTTTGAAAAGTAGCTTCTTGTTGTGGAAACCCCAAGCTCCTTCTAGACCTTTGAATTCTTGGCTCCCATATCGCAAGTTACTGCTACAATCTCGGTACCTGCTGCTTCCAACTGCTTTATTGTATTAATGAGTAACTCACTGGTCATGGTAACATCGAAGTCAAAATATACAGGCTGTTTCCAAGATGAAAACAAGCCACGAAACATATCCACCATAACGTTTTTGTTAGGACCCAAAATTACATCATCTGATGAATCATAGCACACGCGACCATCTATATTCATCTCGTCAAAATTTAGGACAGCTACTTTCTCCAGAGGTTTGAAAGATTCAGTTTTGACTTTCATAAGATCTAGCACTTCTTACAGAATTCCAGGTCTGCACTTTAATTGTTTGGCCCATTTCTGAAGTGTAGACCGGCCTGGGAAAGGGTAGTTTTTTGACCGCAAGTAAGCGTACGCCTTGGGTGAAAGAGCTCTTAAGATGAGAGCATTAGAAATGTCTTTCGGACCCCACTTTACTCTCTTTTTATTACCCAGTAAAGATCGAATTTGGCCTGGTGTGAAACACTGAGCCAATATTCTATGTACGCTATGTTTTATTCCTTGTTTTGTTGCAGAGTTAGCACTTTTATTCACTTTCACTACATACTTCGGCCTTTTGATTTTTTCCAGCACCTTATTACTTCTTTTCAAAGCGGTGTTTTCTTTTCTGAAAGCTTGTATTTCAATTTTCAATCTCTCAATTTCCGCTTTAGCAGTAGCGCCTGGGTCAGGAACCACTTCTGTGTTGGTTGATTGGTCACACTTAAGTTTCTTTGGCGATATAACTTCTATAGTAGATATCGCTCTCTTTCGTATTGTCCTGTTTTCACATCGGCGTTCTCGTGATGATATTGCCTATAATAAGAAAATATATTATATTTTAGAATAGCCGTTATTATTACTACTATAATATATTATCATCATCATCATCATCATCATCATAATTAGTGTATTAATAAAATATTTATATTCAAAATAAACAAAATCAATGCGTGAATGCACTCGAAACTGATAATACCTATTTAGAAATGCACTTCTGAAGAGAATGAATATCTGTAATTACCTGTGAATTTTCCTTGCTTGTACTTGGCACAACGTCGAATACATCTCCATGCCAGTTTGGAATTTTCTGAGTCGGTACAGCGTCGCCCTTTAATTTTCTTTTCAGTGGCAATCCAAGAAGCTCGTTTTTTAAGTCCCGTTCGTAATCATCAGGAAGGAAATGTTCTGAGCAAATCCTTGCATTATTAGCATTAACTGGATCAGCCCTTTTACACCGTGACACCCATTTGCGCTGTAGTTCTCCATCTTTTGGAAATCGATGATAAACTATATCCGTAGTTTTGTAAGAAGCATTTTTACATTCAGCAACAGCACAATGATTCCTACTCTTGCTCATGGCTACTACTTTAAAGAACTGCAAGGAATTTGCTTGCACAACAAAGGGTGAAGCCTGGCTGACTGCTTCGTGTCCACAGGGGTGCCACTTGGCCATGCTGTCAAACTTTCTCCGGTCGCGCGGTTTTGTCTACGTCACTACGTTGGCAGACCACCCCAGACAAAAAATTAATATTTAATTATAGGCAGCAAGTATCTCGTGTTGTAAAGTCAACCTCAAATATAACAACTGTTCTATTAGGCCATGTGGGAGAAATTGTAAAAGTCTATATCGTTTGGTTTAAAAATTGTATCTTTTGAAGCAATTTTTTGTAGATTTCGAAGAAAAATCTACTTATTGGGATCGGTACCACGTCATGACTTTCGGAAAATTCTTTCATATCTTTACGTTTCATGCCTCCCGAAGTACGGTACCGCCCGTTCAAAAATGTATATATGTATTATCTTTATACGCTATTGGCCGTAATATTGAAGATATTTGAACCAAATTTTATTATGTTATTTCTAGGCCCAATAGTTCGGACATGTTCGTTAATGAGCAAAATTGGCCCAAGGGGGGGTGTCGGGGAATGTATAACGTGCGTAGACAGTGGACTGTAAAAACAATTAAATTAATTAAGGGTGATCAAGATTGTACACACGCTATACATTTCGCTTAGAATGAACGATAACAAGGTTATAAGCTAAATAAACCATAGGTGAGATAACACTGACACTTTGATCTTCTTGAATCACAAACACTCGTTGGAAATTTCATCGACGTCTTGAAGTCTTCTTATAAGCAGGGATGATTGATTCCGCCAGTAAATGAAAGAGCTTGCTGATTTAAAAATATATTTAATAACAATTCCGGAGGACCTTTGGAGTCAATATTCCAAATAAAATTATGTGAATAACAATGAAATACACACATGTACCAATTATATGCCGTATTAAGGTTCACAGTCAATCTTGTGATATTTTAATTCACCAAATAATACGCAATAATAATGTTACTGAATTTATATTGCGTGTTAAAGTAGATACAGCTACGTTGCAATAAAATCAATTTAATATTATTAGCTGTATGAAATAATTTTAGAGCTTTAATGCACTCACTAGGTAATAAGATTCCTTTCGTAGCTAATATTACCTCAAAAATAGTCCTGAAGTCCAAATCAGGTCATAATCAAGATAGTCAATTCATGTAGAAATGCCTGGTGGAAGCACTAAACGAATCCAGCCTTTTCTGAGACGAATAAATGTGAAAAATTGCTTCTGTGCAATTAATATCAATTATAAAGAAGCCTTAACTTGCAGGAAGCGAAGAATAAGGAATTATGACGTTAAAAAACCACTGCTAGTTAAGTCCAGATATGGACAATGATGCTTTAAGAGGATTTAAAAATGGCGAAGACGAAGAAGGAATGTTTGAAACAAGAAGAAAAGAAGAAAGCTAACAATATAAAAAACATATTGTAGAGAAATTCAACTGTCCTTAAAAATAATGAAGAGAATGCAAGGCCCCCTGAAAACGGGCGAAAAGCAGAAAGAAATCAAACCAACCATCCATCATAATAAAATTAAACATTTAGCAATAAAAATATTAACAGCTAAAAAGATCACAACATAACTGAACATATTGCCCGCGATTATTCACTAGGGAATAATCAAACAGCAATGCGAAGTTATGTTGGATCTTCAAAAACACCAATAAATCCTAAAAGTTGAGAAATAAAAGTAACTAAACAAAGAAAAAATGAACGACTGCCTTAGTCGAGAGAGTCATATATGGGAATTGGGGCTAGTTTAATGATAGGTCGTTTCAGATAACTTGTAGAAGTCCTGACCGTGACAACCCTCACAAGACCGTCTGGGCCTGGGTGAGTTTGAGTTATGATGCCAACAACCCATTTTAAGGGAGGCATATTGTCATCCATGATTAAAACTGGCGTACCTATGGCAACATTAGGCATAGCCTTCAACCATTTAGAACGTCTCTGCAAGGAAGAAAGATAATCTGAAGACCACCTTGACCACAGGGACTTCATAAGATTCCTTAAATTGTTCCAGCGGGAACGTATAGTATAACCGCCAGAAAGATCTGGGCTAGGAAGAGACACAAGAGGTTTGCCAATCAGAAAATGTCCAGGGGATAAATAATCATAATCATTTACTTCCTCATTAAGAGTGACAAGGGGGCGAGAATTCATGAGGGCTTCTATTTGAATGAGAAGCGTGGACATTTCCTCATATGTAAAATTAAAAGATGGAGACATCCTTTTCAGATGATATTTCAATGAACGAACCGCCGCCTCATGAAGTCCTCCCATGTGAGGAGAATCAGCAGGCAGAAAGTTCCATTTGATAAATAGATGTGAAGTAGCATCTTGTATGGTTAATTGATATTCATCAGTTTCCAGCAACTTTGCAAGACTACTCAAATCGGCGTTGGCGCCTACGAAGTTGCTGCCATTATCCGAAGTGATAGAAAGGGGTATGCCACGCCGAGCAACAAATCTGGAAAATGCAGCAAGAAAAGCACGAGCAGTCAAAGCTGTAACTAGCTCGATGTGAACGGCCTTTGTGGACATACAAACAAATATGGATATGTAGGATTTAACTTGAATCCTTGATCTGGGACCTCCAAATTTAATCATATATGGCCCAGCATAATCAACACTGACATTGGTAAAAGCTGGTATACAATTCACTCGCTCAGGAGGTAAGTCAGCCATTTTTTGCTGGAATGCTTGAGCATTAAACTTAAAGCATATGAAACAGAGCCTCAGTTGGCTCCTGACTGTTTTACGCAAGGAGATGATCCAGAATTTCTCTCTCAAGTGCGAGATAATAAGTTGGGGACCAGCATGCTTTAAAAGAATATGTGTATAGAAGATAAGGTGTTTAGTGAAAGAATGTTGTGCTGGCAACAACATAGGATGTCTATTATCAAAGGATAGATTTGAACGTTCCAAACGTCCACCCACACGGAGAATACCATCCTTGAGTATGAAGGGGCTAAGTTGCTTAAGTTTACTTGAATTAGATAATTCCAGATTTGAAGACAGAGCTTGGATTTCCTTAGAGTAATACTGTCTCTGGATTACCTTAACAGAATAACAGATAGCATTAGATATCTCATCAGGAGATAGAGAACCTGTGAGGGGAGATTGAGCCTTCCGACAATTATGAATGAATCTTAACATAAATGCCATTACACGGATAGTTTTCAAATAACTGTATTTGGATAGCCAATCACAAAGATCAGAGTTGTCTGATTCAATAAGAGCTACTACCTTCATCTCTGGAAGAGAAGTAGACTGCATGGAGTCACAATTCTTAGGCCATTTAAATTCATTATCAATAAGCCAATGAGGACCTGACCACCATAAAGAATTATTCAAAAGATCTAAAGGAGAGGATCCTCTAGAAATAAGATCCGCAGGATTTTCCTTAGATGCAACATGAGACCAAGAGTCAATAGATGTAATCTCCTGAATATCAGCGACTCTATTGGCCACAAAGGTTTTCAAAGTGGTGGGTGAATGAGTAAGCCAGCCCAAAACCACCTTGGAATCGCTCCACAAATGGACAGATTCGATATTTAATTGAAGTATGGGCATTACCTTAGATATTAAATTAGCTAGCAAATGAGCTGCCAATAATTCGAGTCTAGGAATCGTAACAGCCTTTAAAGGAGCAATGCGTGATTTTCCACAAAGCAAAGCGCTCTTAAAATTTCCAGATTGATCTACAGAGCGTAAGTAGATGCAGGCTCCATAAGCGGCTTCACTAGCATCGCAGAAACCATGAACTTGAATGGAAACTGCATTCTGCAGTAATGCGAGACGAGGAATGGCTATATTAGAAATAGCATTCAACTGACTATGAATCTTGCACCATTTGGTGGCAACTAAGTCTGGAATAAGCTCATCCCATGAATTGGTTTGTTTCCATAGAGATTGAAATATTATTTTGCAAAATGACACCACAGGGCAAATCAATCCCAAAGGATCAAATATAGAAGCTATACAAGATAGCAAGTTACGCCTCGTACAACGAGTAAAGGGTTTTGAATAATCGATAGAAGTTTCTATTCTTAATACATCATTTGAGGGTTGCCAAATCAGTCCAAGGGCCTTCAAAGCATTAGCGTCACAGTCGCCAAATGTGCGAGAATCAAGAAGTTCCCTGTCTTCAATTGGAATATCTTGGATTAACTCGGGCACGTTTGCACTCCATTTACGTGGTTGAAAACCACCTAAAGGAAGCAACTGTCTTAATTGACAGATGGTTGCCTTAGCCTCCTCAATAGTATCGGCAGCAGCTACGATATCATCAACATAGGTACAGTTGTTAATGACTGAGGATGCCAATGGGAAATCAATCCCTTCATCAATAATAAGCTGCTTCAAAGCTCTAGTAGCTAGAAAAGCAGCTGAGGCTGTGCCATAGGTCACAGTCTTCAAATTGTATAGCTGTATGGGTTCTGCTTGAGAACTCCTCCAATATATTTGTTGAAATGACTGATGATCCTTGTGAATCAAAACTTGCCTATACATTTTTGCTATATCAGCTGTGAATGCAATGGGTTTGAATCTAAATCGAATCAATATAGAAAATAGGTCTGGCTGAACCACAGGACCTACAGCTAATATATCGTTAAGCGATTTCCCAGTAGATGACCTCGCAGAAGCATCAAATACCACCCTAAGTTTAGTGGTAGTACTGGATGGATTAAAAACTGGATGGTGGGGAATCACATATTGGATATTTGAATTAGAGTCTGATGTGGAAGGCTCCATGTGCCCTAATTCCAAATATTCATTCATAAACTTGCAATATTCTGTATGAAGAGAGGCATTGGAAGCTAGACGTTTTTCTAATGATTCAAATCTCTTTAAAGCTTGATTCTGCGTGCTGCCTAGAATGTCTGGGTCAGCGCGAAATGGCAGCTTGACAATATATCTGCCTTCAGAGTTTCTCTGAAAATTATCCTTAAAATGCTGCTCACAAAAAGATTCATTAGGAAAAGGAGCAGAGTGAGTAACTCTTTCAAGCTCCCAAAACCTGGTAAGTTGACTACTGATATCTTCATCAGACGTGATGAAGGCTGAGTAATTCACAGAAGACTCAGTGTAATTAAAGGGTTTATCTGATGAAGGCCTATTCAACTTAGAACATCTCCTTCGCTGCATTGAAGGCATGTTATGATGCTTAAGAGGGAACGAAGGCAACTTGCCGGAGAAGTACCAGCCTAGTTGGGAGTTCTGTATAGTAGGCAAGTTGGGAGCAGATATCTGTCCAGATACCAAGATTTGAGAACATATCTCAACTCCCAATAGCAAATCAATAGGCTTAGGAGAATTAAAGCTGGGATCTGCTAAGGGTAAGTTAGGAGGAATGTTCCAACCGCTAGTACTAATAAAGTGTTTAGGGAAATTAGAAGCAGAGATCTCAGGAACTATAATGGCCTTTGTATTGTAGCACCAATTCGTAACCTGAGATCTTATAGAGATTTCTGTACAATTCAAGACATTTGCATTGGTAGAAAGAATGCCAGCAAGAGACGTACATTGAGACAATGGCGACAAACCAAGCTGCCTGAATAATCTGTCAGTAATTAGATTACAGTCTGATCCAGTATCAATTAGAGCTGTGGCCTGTACGGCACTGCCATTGTTACTTAAAATTATCACGCTAGCAGTAGGTAAAAGACATTTCTGCCGTGACTGGCTGGCAGACATGATATTGGCCGTATTTATGGCTTGAGAATTGCTTGGCCGTGAAGGGTCATGCAATAAGTTGCTGTGCCTGCCTTGACATTGTCTACATCTAAAAGTGTTACAGCTCGAAGTGTGACCATTTGAGCTAAGGCAAACACGACAAAGTTTGTGATTTTTCACGAATTGATCGCGGGATGAATAATTCAGCGATCTAAAGGCGTCACAATAAATTATAGTGTGATTCGATTTACTACAATAATTGCATTTCGCTCTAGGAGAGGAGAGGTTAGCCTTGACAGAAGGAGCAGATGAGGGCTTGACGGACTGACTTTTCAGAACCGATTCTGTCATCTGCAGCACCCTAACCCTAGACTCCAAAAAACTGAATAATTCCTGCAACTTGGGAAGTTTTCCTAACTTAATTGAAGATTCCCATTCTTTAATTAATTCTACTGGGAGCTTATCCACAATTATACGTGAAATAATTAAGTCAGACAGAGGAACATCAGTATTTAGTACGTTCAATGCATGAACCGTACTTGTAAAATGATCTAAGTATTGTTGCAATGAGCTTGCAGAATCTCCTTTAAGGGGCGGTGGAGAAAAAAGGTTATCCAAATGCATGTTGGCAATTAACCTGTCATTATCGAATCTTTCAGCTAAAGTCTTCCAAGCTACATCAAAGGTGGCATTGGAGACCGGGATATTTTGAATTACAGTCATTACCTCCGGGGATAAACAAGATTTTAGATATTGAAATTTATCCATGTTGGATATATGACTGTGCTGAACAATTAATGAGTTAAATGTATCCCTGAATTCAAGCCAAGCTCTAGGATCGCCTAAAAAACTTGGTAGCTTAATTTCAGGCAATTTAGGTAAGTTCGGTAAAGGTGCAGACAAAGAAGAGTTGTGATTAGAGCTCTGCTCTTGATTCGGCTCATATAACAGTTTTGCATCTGCAATTGAAGAATTGATATAAGCTAAAGCCCTTGAACATTCTGACTGAAGCTGGCGCTCTTGAAACTCAGCCTCTTCATCGTAAATGTTACGATGCTGAAGACTTTCAACCTCATATCTATCTGACAATTTTTCTAGGCTCGACTTAAGAACAATGGCCTCTTGATAGGATATCTTGTCCAAAATTTCAAATTCAGATACTGTTTGAATTTGAATCATGAATTGATTTTTCAGAAGGTTAAAAATAGCTTCGGCTTTGGCCTTGGCTCTAGCTTCGGCTTCTTCAGCTTTAGCTTTAGCTTCAGCCGCTTCAGCTCTAGCTCTAGCTTCAGCTTCTTCAGCTTTAGCTATAGCTCTAGCTTCAGCTTCTTCAGCCTTAGCTTTAGCTTCAGCCGCTTCAGCTCTAGCTTCGGCCTTGGCTTCAGCCGCTCGAGACTTATTGAAAGCATTAATCTGCTTGCTAATATGAGAGATGGCCTTTTGTATGGTTTTCTCAACTTCTGCCATATAGGCATCTTCGGATTCAGAAAAGGCTAGTTCATTGATTTCGGACTGGACTCTGTTATATTCAGATTCAAGCTTGCTTAAATCAATCTTAAGCTCAAGAAGGTCTTGAGGAGAGGTTTCCTCATTGATAACGCAGTCTAGAATGTAATTAACTTTGCGAGTGATTCTCGACTTAATAGGTGTTCTTTTTGCCTTTAAAGTCTTAAGGGTGCCTTCTACGTCAGTCATGATTTGACAATTGATTGTTCAAATAGTATTCGACTTAACGTGATTCACTGTTTATGACTTAAATTGACCGCACTGAGAGCTTATTGAGCACTAAAGTTAGTTGCCCGCGGTTAGACAAAATGTGACAATAATGTGTGTGTACATGGATCCACAAAGGTGAGTGCAATTATGTAAATAATATCAAACCCTTTTAATAAATTAGTTTGAAGAGCTGTTGTCTGAATATTAGGCCTCACACGTGCAGATTAAAACACGGAGGCAGAAGCACTTAATATGAGATTAAAATTACCTTTTCAATAAGAAACTTCAAACTGACTTAAGTCAGGAATGTCAATTGTGCTTCAAATAAGTCAATTATTTGCTTGAATGATATTTGTGTTCAAACAGCATGAATTGCGGAACACCAACAGCTTGAATTATCTCAACAAAGTTTACTACGGGCGGAATAGAACGAGTGTAGGTTTACAATGCGTGTTACAATATTGTGGTTCTATCCGGCCCGGAGGACCAAAAAATGTATAACGTGCGTAGACAGTGGACTGTAAAAACAATTAAATTAATTAAGGGTAATAAAGATTGTACACACGCTATACATTTCGCTTAGAATGAACGATAACAAGGTTATAAGCTAAATAAACCATAGGTGAGATAACACTGACACTTTGATCTTCTTGAATCACAAACACTCGTTGGAAATTTCATCGACGTCTTGAAGTCTTCTTATAAGCAGGGATGATTGATTCCGCCAGTAAATGAAAGAGCTTGCTGATTTAAAAATATATTTAATAACAATTCCGGAGGACCTTTGGAGTCAATATTCCAAATAAAATTATGTGAATAACAATGAAATACACACATGTACCAATTATATGCCGTATTAAGGTTCACAGTCAATCTTGTGATATTTTAATTCACCAAATAATACGCAATAATAATGTTACTGAATTTATATTGCGTGTTAAAGTAGATACAGCTACGTTGCAATAAAATCAATTTAATATTATTAGCTGTATGAAATAATTTTAGAGCTTTAATGCACTCACTAGGTAATAAGATTCCTTTCGTAGCTAATATTACCTCAAAAATAGTCCTGAAGTCCAAATCAGGTCATAATCAAGATAGTCAATTCATGTAGAAATGCCTGGTGGAAGCACTAAACGAATCCAGCCTTTTCTGAGACGAATAAATGTGAAAAATTGCTTCTGTGCAATTAATATCAATTATAAAGAAGCCTTAACTTGCAGGAAGCGAAGAATAAGGAATTATGACGTTAAAAAACCACTGCTAGTTAAGTCCAGATATGGACAATGATCCTTTAAGAGGATTTAAAAATGGCGAAGACGAAGAAGGAATGTTTGAAACAAGAAGAAAAGAAGAAAGCTAACAATATAAAAAACATATTGTAGAGAAATTCAACTGTCCTTAAAAATAATGAAGAGAATGCAAGGCCCCCTGAAAACGGGCGAAAAGCAGAAAGAAATCAAACCAACCATCCATCATAATAAAATTAAACATTTAGCAATAAAAATATTAACAGCTAAAAAGATCACAACATAACTGAACAGGGAAGGGGTTGAAATTTTGAAAAATTTATATCTCGGCCCCTATGAAGTATAGAGGGAAACTTTGTTTGAATAATTTAGAGTACTCCCTATGGAGTTCACAGTGACGCCAACGATTCAGGGGGTTTTGGGGGTACGAGTGGGGGTAGGGGGGATGGAAATTAGAAATTTTTGAAACCCCGTCTTTTTTAAAAGTTCTTGATGAGTACTCTACAAATCAATAACTAGTTTCTCGATAGCTCTCATATAAGGCGGGATTTGAATGTTTGAAAAATAATAACACTTAAAAATATACCTCAGCCTGAAGGCCTGCCGAAAGGAATGTGTGAGGACCGACTAAGGATAAAATTACCATGTAAAAGAGTGAATATTAAAAATAATAGTTTCACTCCGTTAGAACAATAATGCATAGCAAAATAAAAAATAAATAATAAAATAGGCTATAATATCAATTCAAAATATAATAAACAACAATAAGTGACAATAAATTAAACCAAAAGCACTTCGAAATCTACCTCAGCCTGTAGGCCTGCCTAAAGGGATTTTTTAGAGGTTTAAATTGATTCTGCAGATGATGTCGACCTAACTTAAGGTATTATACTTTAACGAGTCAAGACTATTCTATCGTTGTTATTCGAAGTAGGGAGGAAATGTTAATTTTTTCTTAATCCTTCACTAACTACAGCTTTACCTTTATTAATATAATACTGTAAATAATTAACATCAATTGACTTTAATGTAGAGTGTGTACATCATTTCTTAGCCATTCTATGCACGGTTTAAAAAACTGTGAGTTTTAATTATTTATAAACTACTTGCAGTAAATATAAACTATGTTTTCAAACTTCTCCAACCGCTCTAGATACATTACCCTTATGGCAATTTAGCAACTAATATGGGCCTAATTAGTACTGTATAGATTTTTTCCTGCAAGTAGTGTATACATAATTATAACTTACCGTACTTTAATATGAAGTATTAAAATTAATTTAAGAATGTGGATCATATTTCTTGCCTATTTCGAATGAGAACAATAGAAACAGTTCTGTATTATAGTCCCGTGAAACTCCAATACATTCAAATTAATTTCACATCACCTGCAGATTTGATTTTAGCGTCTAAAAACAGCTTCAATAACTACGATTTTTAAACCAAACCCGATCGATTTTTACAATTTCTACCACACAGCCTAACAGAATAGTTCTTATACTTTGGGTTGGCATGTTGGAACACTTGATAGTTGCTGCCTGTAATTGAATATTAAAGTTTAAAAATCATCTTTTTCCATTAATTTCTTATGAGTGAGGGACTGCTGTCATTCTTGCCATGTTACAGCCCGCAGCCAATGCAGGGTGGCTAATGGTCTACCTTTAGAACCTTGGCTTCGTGTATTCCAGATGACGTCACGCAGCTTCGCCAGCTGAGACAGCGATTTGCGCGGGAAGGCGTATATGGGCTGGCCTGAGCAGAGTGCCAACTGAGGTCTCTGGAGCAGGTGTTTGTGAGGGTGTCTTTTATGGTGGGGGTGTAGTGGAGGTGGGGGTAGGTGATGGGGGTTTGGTTTGACTGCCTGTGTGTATTAATGTGTCAAATAGTGTGTGTGATCTGTTTCTTAATATGGATGCATTTGTATATATTTATTTGGACAGCTTTCATCAGTTACTCAGTACAGATCCTGTAATTCTTCATATCAGCCTCGTTTGAAAACAAAGCTCGTGTTTAGGGAGTGAAAATAACCACTTTGTACCTCATCACAAGAGATTTTGGAAATGTCCTCCTCTTGCATTCACACAATACTGTAATTTTAACTGTAATTGTGAGAACCTGAATTGTTACACCATTAGCGGCTTTATTTGCGTAAGTATTTCACCTGATCACTTGGGAGTTAGAGCTGTGACATTACGTTGAAGAAAGTAAAGTAATCCCTATACAGGCCATGGACGCCCGGAGGGTTCCAGGAGGTTGAGGCTCTCAGATTTTGGACATTCCGCACATGAAGGTGGTAAGGTTGTCAGCCTTACTCACCTTTACCCCCAGGATTGCTCCTGGTACTAATTTTTGTTAGAGGCTGAGTCAACCCCAGGGCCATAGTGCCACCAGAAGGATTAGGTCAATTGAAAAATCTCAACGACCTCATCGGGAATCGAATCCGGGACCTTCCGGTTTGTAGCGCAGCACGGCGTACCCCTACATTACGTCGAACCCTGGTTATAATCGTGTCAACGATGTGCCGTTTATGTTCTAACCTCCACAGATATAAATACTTTTAGTGAATAATTGATCAACTATTTAATCCTGAAATACGGCATATCTTAATTTCAATTTAAAGGATAATTGGAATAGTCTATCTTAAGAACGTTAAATACATTGTATCTTTTCTAAAAAAACTACTGTAACTAGGCAATTTATCTTTTGCACAGTGTATGGATACTTGCTCTGTGTCCGTGCTGAGAAAAGGATTTTTCATAAATATACTTAGGCCTATTTACTGAAATAGCATTCTTTCTTTATAACATTTTTATCTGCACTTTGAAGTAGGCCTACCTTATGGCCTGTATATATTTCATATATTAACTAATTCGAAAAGTGTGTTTTCAGTGTATGTAAGACATTTGAATAAACAAATCCTGAAAATTTCAAGTTGAGAAAGGGTGGGTACCTTTAGTGTAGAAAAAGTAAGAGCTTCGAAGTTAAAACATCCCTGCGCCATAGTGAGGATCTTCTCCGAAAAAAATAGAATGCATAGAATTATAGCTTAACACATTTATGTATGAGACACCATTTTAAAGATGAAAGTCTGGAGAATACAATACAATAATAATTTTCATCGAAAAATCAATAACTCCGTTTCCCCTTAATCTTCATACTACAATGTTGTCTTTATTACACTTAGTGCCACAGGTGTCATAAAGACCCCAAGTAAATTGCATTCCAAGTATCGGGAAAATTGTGATTTGTTATCATTAACTGGCATAAAAACATACATTTTGGCCGTGAGAATAGGACAAGTATGTAGCCCATATAAGCATTCTTACATAGTGTCAAATTAAAAGGAAACGAAATTGAATGAGAACATATTGACCCCAGTGTCACTCAGTGCAAAAGTAACGAAACATTTTAATGTGTTCAAAATAGAGAAATCAATAAGAGGGATAGATTCATAATTTTTTTTAAAAATACCGTTTTAAAAGGAATTTATTTCAAATGTGCTTTTGGGGTCATATTCCAATGGTACTAGGAAGGTTGAAAATAGGCAGAAAAGAGTAAAGTGTTAGTATTGCTTCTAATTTTCTACTGCTTTCCCATCCCTCTCTTTCTCCTTCCGGACATAATAAGTGGAGACTTCTTTGGAAGTATTGTACAACTTCACTTTGTAAATATGCAATTACACACAGACTGCGTGCACGTGTCTTTCAGTTAAGCACGTCACAGCGTGTTGGGTAATGTTACACTGCACTATGTATTACCTTCATCTGTCATACTTATTAATATCAATGGAGGGGGTTTCAACTTTGTTAGTGTTAGGGTGGCTGAAAAGTGAAGGAAGTAGTTGGTATTTTTTTTATAAAATATGACAGAGAGAGATAAAAAAGAGTCTAGGTAACAATAAATTAATAAAACACACCGAAATTCCTAGAAATGAATGTCGCGATAATGCAAGGGAAAGTACCAAGTGAAGTGAAGGAATACAGGTTATTGCAATTCATGTAATGAATGATTTAAGAGGAATTGTGAATTTCTCTGCTGCTTGGTTTGGCCTCTCAAATGACGTGGTGTTTGTATGGACATAATGAGTATATACCGGTCCTACATGGCTGAATTTTGCCAATAACTTATCATAGGTAATTTAACGGGACATCTGGAATTAAAACTGCATAGAAGCAGATGTGTGATATTTATAGAATAGTGTTATATGTCAAATTTGAAAGCTGTATCCATATGTTATAATTTCGATTCATGGAAATGAGCTTCACTACGAAAATTAAAGATTAAAGACCACGTTCTCTTATTCTGCATCAGAGGGAGATATTTTGCCGACACTTGAGGTAGAGAGAGTTATGTGAATGTTACACATGAGATATATTCTTGCCATGAGCAAAACCAACAGTTAGCTCATTAGGAATGATCTGACCCTTTCCATAGCAACAGCTTTCAGATATACAAAGAGATTCGCAGTGACATCAGATAATCATAAAGCTCATCCCCAGATATCCATAACTCGAAGCTTAACCAATTGCCTATCTGAAATTGCTTTGTCTTTGACACGATCACTTCTTGGATTTTAATGAAATTCTTCTGGTGTCTATGATAAAGAATGTGTAGGCCTACACCCAGTCGAAGGATGACAGGTTCCGTTATATTTCAATTCATATGAGAGTTACAGAAATGGAAACTAATGGTGCGAAAAGCATTTTTCTGCCTCCATCATTAAAATAAAATTGCTTTAAACGTTTAGTGAATAAGATCTCAAATGCTAATATTATACACAGATTTCATAAAACACGCGTCATTAGATGGGAATGAGTCGCAAGCTAACAGGAAAAGTACCTACACTGCATGAAGCCAGTGGTAGCATATATACTTGACGTATAAAACCTTGTCTATGGTATTACTTAAATCCGAACAAGGCATAGAATGAATATGAATGTATTAAATACAATTTCAAATTATACAACGACAAGAAGGCTCCTACCATAGGCACCTATTTAAAGTTTTCCTATCTCTACGGGGATTGATATCATAACTAGATAAAGTTTGAATTATCAAGGGTAAATAATCAAAACTCACAGTAAATAACTATCTACAAATTAATTAATTCAAGACCTCGCAAAAATTCACACAAAATATTATAATATTCGTTAAGTCCATTAGAGACCACGTTAGGCAACATTACAGTTTCCGGAAGCCTTCTTTGCAGCCCAAAATCTTTGCATTCTTTCTTCTTCTCCATCGACTATTCAGTTTTGGTTCGTCATGAAATCCTTGAAATTCTTCGATCATTGATCTAAACGTTTTCGGTTCGGGATGTCTTTTGAATTTAGTTCAACCTGCTTGAGATCCTTTCTCACCTCGCTGAACCATTTGTCAGACACTTTAGGTCTACTATCAAGTTTAAAAATATATTTTTTGTTTGTCTGTTCTCATCCATTTATCCATAGAATTTGAGTCTCACTAAATAAGTATACAACTTGAGTTATTTAAGACTCGGAAATTCCCTATGTTTCAAGGTCTAACACGTAGTTGGCCTATGGTGTTAATGAGAATACTATAGAAGAAAAATACCTCCGACACTGGGACTTGAACCCAGGACCTTTGGCTATTCGCGCCAATGCTCTACCAACTGAGGAAACCGGAGTTCAATTCACAGCGCCAGATGGAACCTCTCTCCTATCGCAGACCATTAGGGCAATCAGCCATAGGAGAGAGGTAATATTTAATATTTCCTGCCCATTTTGCTCAGCTCCATACAAAGCAGTTTCTTTCATAGCTGCAAATCTAGCAGAGCCCTTTGTCTGTTGAGAGAAGAGTATTTGCACAAAACAAATACCTATATAGACACACAAACTCTTCATAATATGGCAATGATTTTAATTTCTGTTAATGAATTTTACAACCAGGAATTACGAGTGTGCTGTTTTTTAATTTCGTATATGTATCACTTAATTATGTAGAGTGTGGAAATCCCAATGAATTCATATTATAATTTTACTCTGCAATCAAATTTCATCGCTAAAGGCTAACTAATTTGAGTTATATGGTGTTTATTGCGTTTCAGGTTTGGGATCGATTCTTCGCTGTTCACAATGGATGCAGTTGTCAATTAGAATAAAACGAAATGATGCGTATGGCTGGCTGCATGGTTACAGGCAATCTTTTTCATGAAAAGTTTGAAATGAGGCGTATTCATGGTAATTATGGTATTGTTCAATTTCACCTGCTTATCTCTGGGGAATCGTATACTGTAATCAAAATGCAGTTATGCGGTATCCATGACAACCGCACTTAAATAAAATTAGGTAACTGACAGAAAAAAGTGCCAGAATTATTTTGTTTCATCAGTGGTAATTGCAATTTTGATAATGCAGAAAATAAGTTACTTTTCTAATCGATTTCCGAGTTCAGCAGGGCTCACGAAAGAACAAAGGTCTAGTTCACGGGTGCTCAACTGAGGCACATTGTGCCACTGTGCGGTGGGGTAATGTCTCCCACTACAGTCGCCCTTGACGTCAGCATAAAGCAGTTTTGACGGGGATGTAAGGACAACGCAGCACTGGCTATGACAGTGTTCGATGTTCGGTCTTTACTGCAGTTCACTAGACCAAGAGTAATGAGTGAGCGTAAAAGCACACAACAGCTTATCATAGCGACGACTTTTACATGCCATCTGAGAAAACAACTATTTCGTCGCACATGCACAATTACATAAAATAATCAGAGTAGGTATATTTCTTGCAGAACGCAATGGGTGTGCGACGTGGTATTTATGATGGACTTGTGTGGTAATTTTGATTCCTTGAATATACCTCTACAAGGAGAGAATTAAAACGGTTTTATTAACCGTAATAGTAAATATATTTACAGGGCGCCATAGCAGGTGTCCGCGGCTTCGAGCACGATAATAATGTCAAAAATAAAAACTAAGAGCATAATAATTAAAGCATTATATTTATTAACACTTACACGCAAATCATTCATAAACTAAATGATTAATAATTCGAAGCAGCGCAAATCCAGCTTTGGACTGCATTCCAATATTAGAAAGCGCCGCCAGGGAAAATACCTCAAATTCGAGTTCTCTGGCCCAGAAAACCCTTCAAGGTGAGTTCCGTCGAATTTGATTAATTTTTGCCATTTAGGCCTATTTTCATTATCCCTCTTCCGTCTATGTTGAAAATTTCAGATCTCTAAGGGCCCTGACATTATAAACTAATGAATCGGCCAGAGTGGGCTTACAAAATTGAAACGATCGTTAATTTCATGCGATATGTATGGAGTATGTCGAAAAAATTGCGATGCTCTTATTTTCAAATTGCGACAAAAATAGAAAAGTCACCTGCAATTGATTTGACTATTGAAATGTATTACCGAAAACTGAGAAAAACGTTTTCTGCCAGTTTTTCACTCGCGAACGAAAACGAAATTTAAAAATGTGGCTTCTAGGTGCATTCGGCCACCCTTCAGTCCATCTAGGCCTGCATTTACAATTTCAGATTTCTGCATGCAGTGGATTTTGCTGGGCATCGCGCATAGACAGACAAACAGACAAACACTTCCTCTTATTTTCATATTATTACAGATTTGAAAAAGTGGGATAACCAATTATCTGTCGCAGATATGTGTAAATTTAGGCACGTCATACTTACGTGAACAAACATTTTCTGAAATTAACCAACAAGCATTTAGGGTCGTTACCTCCACCGTGTACAACATCTTTATTCCCTGCCATTCAAGAATTGGCGAGATCCAAACGCATGCAAATGTCATCACAGAGAAGTAAATAAACTTAACTTCATATAAAATCAATTACTTTAGTAGGATGATCTTCTTTCACGATTTAGTGAACATACAATTATGCACAAGGGCGAAGAATTTCGACACTGAACATGGAGAGCAGGTTTCATACGTCACAGCAGTGGATGGGGGTCTAAAACGTTTCCCCCTCAGTTGCTCAGGTATGGTCTAGCTTGATAAGCATATGTGAAGGAATATGTGGGTAGTGTTATTTGTCAAAGCTAACTGTATTGCAACTTCCAAAACCGCGTATGAACACTGTAAAACAATATGTTGTCATGAGAACTGATTTGCATTTGATAAATTCTAATATATTATTAACGTATAAAATATGCACTAAATTGGGCATTACTCCGGTACCGGTAAACCGATTTTGTCCAATATCAGTAGGCTTCTTCCCATGGACGTTATAAACGCGTAACTTATACCAGCTTCATAAAGATCTGATAAAGCGTATTCGAGTTATCGTGCTTACAGACACACAGAGACGGAGAAACATTTTCCTGTCCCACACACAATCTTTTGAAGTCTGCCACTTAATAAAAAATAAACATTCTTGTCCCAAGTGAATGTCTTCCTCACATTTTTTATCCCCAACCTTTAACCGTCCTTTAATAAAGTTGTCAGATTTCGACCAAATTAAATACAAAGATTGTTAATGGATCACATAAATCCGCCGAAGTGCTCTTACAGGCATGACGGAGGTCATTGCCACTCTGGCAGGGCGCCGTTGCAATTCTGCGGAGTTCTCCAGCCTCATTATTTCATAAATCATAAATGAAATCACAAAACACATAATAGAATATGTTTTATATTAATAGGTTCGTTCGCAAAGCAGTCAGAAACCAGGAACACATCGTTCGCGCATGCGCTCTTTCTTGCAAAGCGAGAATTCGTGATTCTGATTTCAAACTTCAGTTCGCTGAGTTCTCACGGACAGTGGTTTGGAGGATCTACCATGAATTGTTATCAGAGACATGCGCAGTAACCTATTTTCACGCGCCTGACTCCTCCCTCCAATAAAGTTGCGCCTGATTTATAAGCATAGGCGACTTATATGTATGAACAATGGAAGATAATTAAAAGTTTCCCAAAATATAGTTTATATTGTCGATGTATATTGCATTTATAACATGTCAAAGGGAAATATATTTTTTTTTGCATACCATATCGATTAAACGCAGAAACTATCGATTCCAAATTCTTCTAACCGTTCGCAAAGTGCAAATCACGAATAAGTTACAGACTGGACATGCGCAGTAAAGCAAATTCTCAAGCAGTCACGGATCTGCTTTGCGAACAAACCTAATTTCACTGTCATTTACTTGACATTTTCTGCACAGCTATAATACTTATGGTTCAAGGGAATTTTTTGAATTGACAGTAAAAACATTTGTTTTCTGAAATCTTAAAACAACAGTCTCTTATGAAAACAACTTATTACTTACACTTACGAAGCTTTTATGAAAATATTTTCTCGTATTACAGAATGAATTCGTTCACACTGTAATGAACTGGTGATGCAGAATGTGACGTGATGCGATGCCAGAAGTTGTACCAACTTATTGACATGAATGCTGGAATGTGATGTTGATTATTCAAACAGCTAAGCCACAAACTTGCATTTCCTTTGCATAAATTACAGCTTCTACAGTGACAAGAGAGATAGAGTGGAAACGTATCCTGTACTGTTTAAAATATGCAAATCTTTGTTTATCAGAAATATGCTTTCCTTTCTTTATTTCTGTTCAATTCAGTCATTTATTGCCTATTTGTGTTTATTTTACTGGATTCTCTTGTCATGTAATATCTCGTGTAATGTTATATTGATCAAATATATTATAATTATTGTTTTTATTATTATTATTATTATTATTATTATTATTATTATTATTATTATTATTATTATTATCAAGTGTTAGGAAAACAAAACCACATCGACTACCGGTACTCATAAGAGATAAGATTTTAAAATACTTATTTAAGATACGGCTTTCTAAAACGAAGTAGTCCAGTCAATGAAAAGTTGTAGAGGGAAATGGAAGGAACACAATTTTTGACTTTGGGACTTTGTTTGGACTAGTAAGGAGGTAAACATACTAAAAGTCCCCACTCCTAGGAGGTGAGCGGGGGGCAGGGGGGCCCTTAGAAGGTCCCTTTTTTCGGGGTTTCGCTTATATCTCGGAAACTATGGGTCCTAGCGATACGACTCTTCTATACAAAATTAAATTTTACAAAATGCTCCACAAGATTGATTTCATTCATTTTTTCGCTATCTCGCCTAGTTTCTGAGATATCCGTGCTCAAAATTAGCTAATTTTGAAGAAAATAAAATTTCCTCGCGTTTTTCGCCTTATTTCGTTAGCTAATTCTTCGGCCCTTCGTCCTACAAAATATTACCAATGAAGGAAGTCTTAGAGCATTAACTTGCCTTCAAGAATATGTTAGTTTACTTTTTATCTTCAACCATTCAAAAAGTAGAGCAGTTTTAACGTTATGTGTAAATTCCGGGATTTTGCAGAAAAACTTAACTTTCGTATTTTCCGTTCTTCCATTGTTGAAACTCTAAATAAAATCCAATATACATGTATTATATATATTTATATGTATAAATAGTATGTATTATATATAAATGGCACATAAAGAAATTATCTATAGTCTATATATATAGGCTATGTATTTATAATATATGTTAAGTATATATGGAGTTCTTCAAAAGAAATATTGTTTGGTGTCGTTTACTAATTTCGAACCCCGAACCTAGTGGAACCACTTTGAGAGCTCCAATATTTACCCCAGAGAAATACAATTACTATAATATATTATGTAAATTTTGGATAATACTCAAAATTGACAATTTATTGAGGATCGACGAATCTTAATTGTTATTTAGGAGCCATAATTACCCTCTACATAGGCAACAATACTTTTATTCAATGTTTATAATATATAATGTACAGTTAATATAATATATAGGCCCATATTAACTATACATTCGCTCCACAAAGGCATTGGGGTAGGATGGGGCAGGATGATTCCAGAGTCAACAACAATTTGTACATAACTTGTTTTTATTAACACACTAGCGTGTGCCCGCGGCTTCGCACGCGATAATTATTTCAAAAATTAAAAATTAAGAGCATAATAGTTAAATCATTATATTTATTAACACCAAAATCACGTGGACTACATACCACGAATAGATAGCGTCGCCTGGTAAAAGCGACCTCAGATTCGAGTTCCCTGGCCCAGAAAACCCCTGCATAGTGAGTTTCGTCCAAGTTGAACAATGTTTGACCATATTTAGGCCTATATTGAATATCCCTCTTCCGTGTAGGTTGAAAATTTCATACGTCTGTGGGACTTGATATTCTAAACAAATGAATCGTCTAGGATGGACCTACAAAATCAAGCGATCGCCCGCGATAATTATTTCAGAAATTAAAAATTAAGAGCATAATAGTTAAATCATTAGGCTATATTTATTAACACCTAAATCACGTGAATTACATACCACGATTAGATAGCGTCGCCTGGTAAAAGCGACCTCAGATTCGAGGTACTTGGCCCAGAAAACCCCTGTATAGTGAGTTTCGTCCAAATCGAACAACGTTTGACCCCATTTAGGCGTCGCGTGGTAAAAGCTACCTCAGATTCGAGGTACTTGGCCCAGAAAACCCCTGTGTAGTGAGTTTCGTCCAAATCGAACAACGTTTGACCATAATTAGGCCTATATTGATTATCCCTCTTATAATAATAATAATAATAATAAAATCAGGTAAACTGATATAACAAAGTGCCAGTATGTTTTGTTTAATCAGTTATGATTGCAGTTATGATATGCAGAATATAAAAAAAGTCAAATTGGCCGGTTTCGGGATTTGAGCCATGGAACTCCAGAATGTGACGCCAAGACGTTACCATCTCAGCCACCTGGGTCAGTTATGGGATAAGGGCATTTAAAGCAATAGTGTTGTCATAGCTAACTGCATTTTAATTGCCAAAGCCTTAGAAATCACAGTAAAACAAAAGGTTATGTTGTCAAGATAACTGATTTTCATTTTTTTAAATAAATTCTTTCGAATACGTATATTACCATAAAATATTCACTAAATTGAGCATAACTCCGAAACAGGTCAACCGATTTTATCCAGTATCAATAGACGTCTTCCCATGGACATTATAAATGTGTATACCAAGTTTCATAAAAATCCGGTAAAGTGTATTTGAGTTACCGCGTCTTTAAAATAGACACTAAATTGGGTTTTACTACGGTACCGGTCTACCGATTTGGTCCAATATCAGTAGACTTCTTCCCATGTACATTATAAATGGGTATACACAGTTTCAAGAAAATCCAATAAAGCATATTTGAGTTATCGCGACTTCTTATATATTAACATAAAATGCACTAAATTGGGCATTATTCTGGAACTGGCCAACCGATTTGGTCGAATATCAATAGACGTCTTTCCATGGATATTATAAATGCGTGTACGAAGTTTCATAAAAATCCGAAAAAGCGTATTCGAATTATTGCGCCTTTAAAATATACACTAAATTGGGTTTTACTCCGGTACCGATCAACAGATTAGGTTCAAATTCAATAGGGCACTTTTCATGGGCGTCGTAAATGGGTATACCAAGTTTCGTGGCAATCGGATACAGCGTATTTGAGCTATGGCGCCTTTCTAATATAATCTATTAAAATAGGCACTAAATTGGGCATTACTCCGGTACCGGTGAACCGATTTGGTTCAATATCAATAGGGTTCTTCCCATGGACATTATAAATGTGTTTTCAAAGTTTCATGAAAATCCAAAAAAGCATATTTGAGTTATGGTGCGTACAGACACACCGACAGACAGACAGACGGACAGACAGACAGACGGACAGACAGACGGACAGACGGACGGACGGACAGACAGACGGACAGACATTTTTTCGTCCACCACACAATCTCATAAAGTACCATACTGGCACTTAATAATAATCCTCTTCGGTGTTGGTTGAAAATTTCATATATCTGCGTGCCTTGACATGATAAACAAATGAGTCGACCAGCGTGAGCTACATCATTCAAGCGATCGTAATGGTTTTATGACAAAAATAGCCAAAGCCTACTGTAATTGATTTGACATTGAAATGTGTAACTGAAAATTGATGCTTCGAAAACGCTAAAATACAGGTTTTCTGCCCGTTTTTCACTCATAACTCAATAACGAAAGCAAAAACTAAAAATGTAATATGCCGAAAACCTTCCCGAGAATGTACTCAACAACTTCCCAAAGTTTCATGGCGATCGGATGAATGGTGTAGTAATGCATAAAGGACACACACACACAGACACACACACATACATTCATTTTTATATATTCGTAAATGTTTCTTGAAACTGTGTTACATTTACTTTAAAAATATATTTACACCTTATAGTACAATTGAACAGCAATAATAATTATAAATTCCTGACTCTCTTGGAGCCGGAGGGTCCTTCCGCGTCATGGTAACTTGGTCCTGGGTATAATTCTGCTTCGTTTTCTTCTTCATCCATTGAGAAAGGGGATTCATCTTCTAGGATAACTGGCAGAGGATCGATGTCGAGTTCTTCATCCTCATTTTCCAAGAGGGGACCCCCATTAAGGCAGTTCCCCTGGTAGTTTTGGCACGCAGGGGAACACTTGAGAGATGCCTTTCTGCATCCGCATTTGGTGGTGGCACAATCCTTTGTGCACCGATAAAAAAAAAATAATAATAATAATATTTCATCCGGTGCAGCCTGGTGCTCACTGTGCACCGGGGTTAGAAATTTGTTGGTTAACTCCCACCCATTCATCTGAGGAGCCAGCTAATGTCCCAATCACATCTCGACTTTGTGATATATCCTCAGAATGTTGTTTCGCTTCCCCCTCAGTTGGTGGGAGGCATGAGATGTCCGGTTTGATATTGGCTACCGATTTTACATAGGATTGGTACATAGGCGTAACCAGGCCGACCATATGGGGGGGTTATAACATACGCGGGGTATGGGGGGTATGGAATACCCCCGAGGGAGAGGGGGGTGGGGGGTCCTCCCCCGGAAAATTTTAAAAACTAAGACGCAAAATAACGAGTTTTAAGCTTCCCACGCTTTATACTTGATTAAGTAATTTATGGGCAGACTTAAAAAAATTATACAATTTTTCTTTTTTTAATCAATGGGGGGTTCAAACCCCCAACCCCCCCCCTCGGTACGCCTATGGATTGGTAACGGTAAGCGTTTAGAGATTTCTCTTTAGGTGGGGCCCCGTAACACCTTCCTCTACATCATCCTTGGTTGAGGAATGGTCTGAGAAAACTGCAGCATTTCCCTGGATATCTGGAGACTTCAAATACAGTTTGATAAATCCCACCTTACTCTTTCAGAAGGCTGCTGAGGTGGTATCGCACCCAGTGAAGGCATGTAGAAATAGTATGTCTCGCAGCCCCTGGGTCTGAAGCTCCTGGGTAGAAAACAATGTAGGTGTTATGTTTCCACGCCCAGGCTTGACGGAAATTATGTTCTGGTCACTATTTGTTTTGGCCATCAACAGGACTATTAGGTCGATATCCTCACCAATAACTGCAACAGCAGTGGTATGTGACAACTCCATAGCCATATCTACTGTATAACGTGCATCTCAGCGGACTGTATGATAGATAATTAGGGCTGATTAAAATCAAAATGCACGCCATACATCCGATAGAAAATAAAATAATAGGTTTACAAGAAAAACAAAGACCATAGGCGATGTAACACGACACTGAATTCTTCTTATGCACAATCACTCGCTAATTCTTGGTTGATGACTTGAAGATCTTCTAAAAGCTGAGATGATTGAATCCGCCCAATAAAAAACCTTGTTGGCTTCAATATAGATTTATTTAAAATTCCAGAGGACCACTCGACGATACGTCGAGAACTTGTAATTATTAATTAAGCATATACATATAGCAATTGTATGCTATAAAATTGATTTACAGTTAATCTTGTAATGCCTTTTAATCTCAAGTCACAAACGCAATACTAATGTCAATAAATTAATTTGCGTTGTGTAGCATCAAAGCAATATTCAAATATTTATGAATGTTAAAATCTTTTAAACACTCACTTGTGAAATAACTCCTTCTTGTACGAATATCACTACAGGAAATAATCCTGAAGTCCAATCAAGTTATATTAAAGCTAGTAGATAAGCTTAGCAGCGACGTAGAAGAAATTCACCATTTTGCGGCGAATAATAATTAGAACTGCTTCTGTGCAGATAAAATTAATGTTGATAATTCCTTGAATCGTTGTAAACAGATTCCAAGACGAATAAGTATTAATAGCTGCTGCTAGCTGCATCCAGAGAGAATTGAAAATCCTTTCAGAGGATTACACAATAGACGACGAAGGAAGAATAATGAAGAAGTAAGTTTTGAATTGAAAACAATGACTTGTAACAATACTAAAAAGTCAATCCCATTGGACGAAGATAACAACGATTAGGCAATTAAAGACAAAAGATTGTATTTTGACAATAAAAATAATAATTACTAGAAGGCCGTGAGAAAAAATAAACCTTGAATAAAATCTTACCAAGGCCGAAAAAAGACAAGAATAATTATTAAAAGATTATTATAGAAGGCCAAGAAAAATAAAAAACTCTATCAAATCTCAAGTATCAAACATAACTGAACATATTGCCCGCGATTATTCCACTTGTGGAATAATCTAACTAGAATGCGAAGTTATGTTTGACCTTGAGAAAGACAAAAACGACAAAAACACAAAACAAATAATGAAAAAATAACAATAACTAAGAATACATTAGGTACCTAGAAGACAAAGACTAACTATCTAGTCTTCAGAGTCATGGATAGGTAAAGGTGCCAATTTAACAATTGGCCTCTTAAATAAACCTGAGGGGGTACGAACAGTAACCACCCTGACAAGGGAATCAGGACCAGGATGAACCTTTTCAATAACACCCATAATCCATCTCAAAGAAGGAACGTTGTCTTCCATTACTAAGACTGGAGTGCCTATTGACACATTAGGCATAGTTCTAGTCCATTTAGACTTCCTTTGAAGCGAATGGAGATAATCAGATGACCATCTCTTCCAAATACAGGTCACCAAATTATTAAGATTGTTCCAACGGGAACGGAGAGTATACCCGCCAGAAAGATCTGGACTAGGTAAAGATATAATAGCCTTTCCAATAAGGAAATGGCCAGGAGTAATAAAAGTAGAGTCATTGACGTCCTCGTACAGGGTGGTAAGAGGGCGTGAATTCAATAGAGACTCTATCTGAATGAGAAGAGTAGACATCTCTTCATAGTCAAAATTAAAAGAAGGTGCCATCCTATTAAGATGAATTTTCATCGAACGAACAGCAGCTTCATGAAGACCTCCCATATGTGGCGAATGAGGAGGTAGGAAATTCCATTTAATACGTAGGTGAGAAGTGGCATCCTGAATAATAGATTGATAATCATTAGATTGGAGTAGCTTGACAAGATTCTGTAAGTCAACCTTAGCACCAATAAAATTACTACCATTATCAGACGTAATGGAAGCAGGTGTGCCACGACGACAAGTAAATCTGGCGAAGGCAGAAAGAAAGGCACGAGCAGTGAGAGCGGTAACCAGCTCAATATGAACTGCCTTCGTAGACATACATACAAAGATAGCTATATAAGCTTTGATACGAGTCTTTGAGCTAGGACCTCCATATTTGATGGAGTACGGCCCAGCGTAATCAACGCTAACATCATTGAATGCAGATGTATAATTAACCCTTTCAGAGGGCAAGTCAGCCATCTTTTGCTGAAATGGCTGAGGATTAAAGCGTAAGCATTTAACACAGGTTCTCAAAACACTGCGGATAGTCTTACGAAGAGAAAATATCCAAAATTTCTCTCTTAAATGAGACATGATTAGTTGAGGTCCAGCATGCAACAATTTAATATGAGTATAATAAATAAGGTGCCTAGTAAATCCATGTTTAGCTGGCAATAGCATCTGATGCTTGTGTTCAAACGTTAAGTTGGAATTTTTGAGGCGTCCACCAACTCGAAGGATACCGTCTTGAAGCATGAAAGGGCTAAAGTGATGTAGCTTGCTAGTAATCGATACTTCAAGACCAGTGGAAAGAGATTGAATCTCCTTGGAATAAACTTGACGCTGAATTATTTTAACACAGCAATTGATAGAATTCTCAATTTCAATAGGTAACAATGGACCTTCAAATCGAGTCTGAGCCTTACGGCAATTATTGGCAAATCTCAAAATGAAAGCCATAATGCAAACAGTCTTTAAATAACTGAACTTAGCTAACCAAGTGCTAAGGTCAGAAACATCAGACTCAATAAGAGCCTCAACCTTCAGTTCTGAAGGCGGAGTAGAATGAGAAGGAGAATACTTAGCAGTACAATCCTCAATAGCAGGTTCCATATGACCCAGTTCTTCATATTCAGACATAAACTTGCAATTCTCTAAATGGAGAGAGGGATTAGAAGATAATCGCTTCTCCAAAGAATGAAACCCTTTTAAAGCTTGGGCCTTAGTAGTGCCCAAAGTCTCTGGGTCAATTCGAAAAGGAAGCTTCACAATATACCTCCCATCAGAATCTCTCTGAGTAGTGTCTAAGAAATGCTTCTCACAGAAGGACTCGTCAGGAAAAGGAGCACAATTAGAAACCTTCTCTGACTCCCAAAATTTAGTGAGTTGATTACTAACATCTTCATCAGAAGTTAAGAAGGCTGAATAATTGGCAAAAGTTTCCCCGGAATTAGCAGGTTCGAATATGGGAGACTCATTCTGATTGAATCGCTTCTCGCAATGAGTCAAATGAGTATGAGGACGTTGGGGAGAAGGAGAAGGAGGCAAATTGCCTGATAAATACCAGCCTAGCCTGGAATTCTGAATGGTGGGATAGTTGGGGGCAGATATCTGACCAGGAGCTATGATTTGGGAAAAGATTTCAACTCCCAAGAGCAGTTCAACATATTTAGGTTTATTAAACTGCAAATCAGCTAATTGCAGATTGGGGGGAATATTCCATCCCTGAATGTCAATTGAGTGTTTTGGAAATTTGGATGTAGAGATTTTTGGGATAACAATAGCCTCAGTATCATAGTGCCAAGGAGTGGTACGAGATTTAAGTGATATCGATGCAAGCCTTTGTGTGCTTACATTAGTGGATAGTACACCAGCCAGCGTAGTGCGATGAGGTAAAGTAGACAAGCCTAACTGTTTAAATAACTTCTTACTGATTAGGTTACAGTCAGAACCGCTATCTAGAAGCGCTGTAGTCTCTACAGCACGACCATTTATGTCAAGAATTACCACAGTGGCCGTGGGAAGCAGACATTTTTGCTGTGATTTTCCAGAGGACATTACATTGACTATATTTTCTGCCTGCGAATTATTAGAAGCAGGATTGTGCAAATAATTACTGTGTTTTGCGTTGCAAATACTGCAACGAAAGTTACTACAATTGGATTCGTGGCCGTTTGCGCCAAGGCAAACACGACAACAATTGTGATCTTTCACAAATTGATCACGATGCACAAATTTCATTGTCTTGAACTTGTCACAGCGATAGAGTGGATGTTGCGCGTTATGACAACAAATACAATTGTTTCTCGTGGGCTGATGCTTGACCTTAGCTTTGGTAGTGAGAGCGGAAGCAGGCGCAGATTTAGCAGACTGACTACGCAGGGCTGCCTCCGTCATCTGCAATACCCTGACTCTCGACTCCAAAAAGCTAAACAAATCTTCGAGTTTAGGGAGCCTACCAAGTTTAATTGAGGACTCCCAATCCTTGATTAGACTTACAGGGAGCTTATCCACAATTATACGTGAAATGATGAGGTCAGACAAGGAAACCTCAGTATTCAGAGCGTGCAGAGCATGCACGGTGCTTACAAAATGGTCCAAATAGCGCTGAAGCGACTCTGCGGAAGACCCTACTATGGCGGGTGCAGAGAATAAATTATCTAAGTGCGTATTTGCAATCAAACGATCATTGTCAAACCTTTCTGCTAAGGTTTTCCAAGCCACTTCAAAAGTAGCAGATGAAACGGGAATATTTTGTATAACAGTCATCACTTCAGGTGACAAACATGATTTCAGATATTGGAATTTATCCATATCTGAAATGTGGCTGTGATTTATGATGAGGGATGTAAAGGTATCCCTGAACTCAATCCAATTCCTAGGATCGCCAGAAAATTGAGGTAATTTTAATTCCGGGAGTTTGGGCAAATTAGGGAGATGAGAGTCGAGCGATGAACGCTGGCTAATTGATTGAGATTGTTCAGACTCATACAATAACTTGTTGTCGAGAATGAGTGAATCAATAAATAAAAAGGCAGCAGCATATTCGGTTTGAATATGTTGTTCTAGCTGCTCAGCCTCCTGATCCGAAACATCAAAGAATTGAGGACTTTCATCCCTATATCTATCCATAAGCCTTTGAAGTTCGGAACGATAGAACAAAGCCTTACGATATGAGAGTTTATCTTGAATCTCAAATTCATGTATAGTCTGAAATGTATTGAAGAGCTGAACCCTTAACCGTTCAAAACTAGCAAGAGCTTTAGCTTTGGCCTCAGCCCTTTCTTGCTCAGCCTTAGCTCTTTCTTGCTCAGCAATAGCTTTAGCTTCAGCTTCTTTGCGTTCGGCTATAGCCCTCTCTTGCTCGGCAATAGCTCTAGCCTCGGCTTTTTCGCGGTCGGCAATAGCTTTATTGAAAGAAGTAATCTGTTTATTATAATATTGAGTAGCTCGATCGATAACTTCCTCTACTTCTAATCTGTAAGCTTCTTCATGTTCAGAGTAAGCTAGCTCGTCTATTTCAGATTGAACTTTATCATATTCATTTTCAAACTGATCTAGTTTAATTTTAAAGTTCAAGAAGTCTTGGTAAGATCCTTCATCATTAATAACTGAATTAAGGATATTATTAGCCTTACGCGTGATCTTCGCCTTTATGGGAGTACGCTTAGCCTTAAGGGACTTTAAAACAGCCTCAGGATTATCCATAATGTGATATTCGCAATTAATGTCCAAAAAATCACAATACTTCACTTATTGAAGTTGGGAACCTGAGCTAAATCTAAGGTTAGTTGTTGCCCGCATTCGGGACAAAACACATAATAAGTGTAACTGGTTTTACAAAGGTAAGTACAAGCGTGTAACACATGAAAAGTGTAACTGGTTTTACAAAGGTAAGTACAAATGTGTAAATACAAATACCCTTGAAAACATTCACTGAAATCAGCTGTTGAAAATGGCCTCACACGTGTAAAACACGGAGGTGAAGCACTAAAATTAGCTTGAATGATAAAGATGTAGTAATATTTACTACGCTCAAACTGACGTAAATGGTCAGGAGAAGAACAATGTGCTTCAATAGTCAATAATATAGTTAAATATAGTGCTCAAACAGCAATATCTGGAGCACCAACAGCTTTAAAGAATGAACTTATATTGAATAAGTCCGGGCGGAATGAAAAAATAGTGTCGTTTACAATAAGTCTGTTACAATAGAGGTTCCATCCGGCCCGGAAAGGATCCAAAAATGTATAACGTGCATCTCAGCGGACTGTATGATAGATAATTAGGGCTGATTAAAATCAAAATGCACGCCATACATCCGATAGAAAATAAAATAATAGGTTTACAAGAAAAACAAAGACCATAGGCGATGTAACACGACACTGAATTCTTCTTATGCACAATCACTCGCTAATTCTTGGTTGATGACTTGAAGATCTTCTAAAAGCTGAGATGATTGAATCCGCCCAATAAAAAACCTTGTTGGCTTCAATATAGATTTATTTAAAATTCCAGAGGACCACTCGACGATACGTCGAGAACTTGTAATTATTAATTAAGCATATACATATAGCAATTGTATGCTATAAAATTGATTTACAGTTAATCTTGTAATGCCTTTTAATCTCAAGTCACAAACGCAATACTAATGTCAATAAATTAATTTGCGTTGTGTAGCATCAAAGCAATATTCAAATATTTATGAATGTTAAAATCTTTTAAACACTCACTTGTGAAATAACTCCTTCTTGTACGAATATCACTACAGGAAATAATCCTGAAGTCCAATCAAGTTATATTAAAGCTAGTAGATAAGCTTAGCAGCGACGTAGAAGAAATTCACCATTTTGCGGCGAATAATAATTAGAACTGCTTCTGTGCAGATAAAATTAATGTTGATAATTCCTTGAATCGTTGTAAACAGATTCCAAGACGAATAAGTATTAATAGCTGCTGCTAGCTGCATCCAGAGAGAATTGAAAATCCTTTCAGAGGATTACACAATAGACGACGAAGGAAGAATAATGAAGAAGTAAGTTTTGAATTGAAAACAATGACTTGTAACAATACTAAAAAGTCAATCCCATTGGACGAAGATAACAACGATTAGGCAATTAAAGACAAAAGATTGTATTTTGACAATAAAAATAATAATTACTAGAAGGCCGTGAGAAAAAATAAACCTTGAATAAAATCTTACCAAGGCCGAAAAAAGACAAGAATAATTATTAAAAGATTATTATAGAAGGCCAAGAAAAATAAAAAACTCTATCAAATCTCAAGTATCAAACATAACTGAACATCTACAATGAGGAAATCCACATAATTCCGTGCTTGCAGGGTTCTGACTCCATGTGCTTGTAGTGTGACTTTCAGCATGTTAATCAGCAGATTTTTGTTGTAGAAATTTGACAGGAAGTCTTCCTGCTTCGCAGTTATGACTGTCTACTGATTGAAATGTATGTCGGCTGACTTGCTGAGACGGTACCGCCTTTGCTGCTCAGCGACCTTTGTACTTGAGGATGAGCTCGTGTACCCATCAAAGACTACAGTGCAACTCCTTCCACGATAGTGACTGTTCATAAAATTGACGTATCCATCACAAATGGCTGATGTCGTGGAAACTCTTTGCCAAATAGCTTTGTGCAGGAGAAGTCCTCCGTCTATAACAATGTCAAAGTGTATCACACGTACATCTTTGATAGTTGAATTGAGCTCTTTCTAGAGAACTGAATTCGTCGATTTCCTCGTCCCACCCTCATTGAAGAAGGCCAAAGGGAAAAGGGCTAATTCATATTGCAAACAAGTTTTCAAATCTTCGTCCATTTTCTTACTTATGGATTTGCGCTGGAATAGCAAAAAAAGATCCACAGACACCCTTTCGTCGTTGATCTTGATTGACGAGCTAACAGTCGAAAGGGGGAGTGCTCGAACCTTCTGTGAAAGGAATCAGTCTTGATGGAACATTTTATCAGGTTTAATTTTGTGTAGAGTGGTATTAATGCTAGGATCCATATATAAGCGAAAAACCGAAAAAAGGGACCTTCTACGGAACCCCCTGCCCTCCGCTCACCTCCTAGGAGTGGGGACTTTTAGTATGTTTAACTTCTAACTAATCCAAACTAAGTCCCAAGGTCGAAAACCGTGCTCCTTCCATTTCCATCTATTCATTCAATCACTGAATGGACTATATATAAGCATATATATTTCTTGAAAATATATTACAATACTACTATACTATTTATATATATAAATACGTAATATTGGCTTTTATACAGAGTTAGAGCAGTGAAATAATGGAAAATACAAAAGTTGTTTATCTGCAAAATTACGGAATTTACACATAAAGCTAAAATTGCTCTAACTTTTGAACGGTTGAAGATAAAAAGTAAACTATACCATATTCTTGAAGAAAATTTAATGCTCTACAACGTCCTTCCTTATGACTTTTTCGTAGGACGAAGGACCAAAGAGTTAGCTAACAAAATATGGCAAAAAAACGCGAGGCAATTTTATTTTTTTGCGCAGATATCTCGGAAACTAGACGAGATAGCAAAAAAATGAAAAGAATCAACCTTGTGGAGCATTTTGTCATCTTTAATTTTGTATAGAAAGATCTTATCACTAGGACCCTCAGTTTCCGAGATATAATCGAAAAACCGAAAAATGGGATCTTCTAAGGGCCCCCCTGCCCCCCGCTCACCTCCTAGGAGTGGGGACTTTTAGTATGTTCACCTCCTAACTAGTCCAAACAAAGTCCCAAAGTGAAAAATTGTGTTCCTTCCATTTCCCTCTACACCTCTTTTTGAGCATTCATTGACTGGACTAAGGTATTTTCCTTCAGACGAACTTTGAGCTGTTGCTGCTCTCTGATTGGTGGAAATAATGAAGGTGGAACTCCAACCCTCTCTTTTGGGTCACTTTTACTGTAGGGTGTTATAAAATTACAAACAAACTAACCTCAAATATGAATTCCTTGTATGAGATGCCATAAGAGATATCTCAATTTTAATTTTTTTAAAGATTAGTTATGATTTTAGGGGGCTCGTATTTATGCACCATGTCTACAAAGTTCTGGTACCATTACAATGAAGAAAATTTCGTGAACTTTATGGGATAGAGACAACATGTCTGCCCAAGTCATCTTTTACATCCACGCCACTTCCACATGAGCACCTCTATTTGCCCTCAGGATATCTAGGCTCCACCAATACGTGCCACATCAACTGTTTGCACAACTCCAACTATTCGTATCGAAGTTTGGCAAGATCTGGAACAGGAAATTTAATTATAGCAATTCCGGGGTGCGCGGGCAAAGAGAGTTAAGTCCACCATCCTAAAAAATTGAGATGTGTCCATAGAATTATAGATAAATATGTTCTCTACATTTGTGTGTTAAGTCCAGTAAGTCATATTCAAAATTGTATGGTAGTTATGGATGTGTGCCTCATGGGTTTATCCATCTCTAAAGCTATGTTGGGTTGGTATAGTGTGTTAAGTCATTCTAATTCTCAGTAACAAGAAAGTGAACTTAACTCTTTTTGCTCGCGCACCCCGGAATTGAGATATTTGCTGAAAATATTATGTATAAACATTATAGAAGATGGATGTTTATTTCAGAAAGTGATTCGCATATGTTGGTTTTTATGGGGACTGAATATTTGTCCTGGGGGCCTTGGTTCCATAAAGGCTTGTATTATGATTTCACTTACGGTACTTGTGCTTTTCGTAATTTTTACCGCACGGAGATTTCTTTTGTTTCCATAGCAGCAAGATTGCGTGCGGGAATGTCAAATTACGATCCACGGCAAATATATTCGTCAGTACCACTAATTAGTTACGTCGTGCAAAAGACACATTGCCTAAAACCGCATATGTCTATCTCATACAGTTTACGAGGTTTGCTCTATTGTAATGGTACCAAGGGTTAGTGGACACCCTGTGCGTAACTCTATCGCATGTACGAGGGTAAGTGAATGAGTATCCGCACTCTCTTCTTTACCTTTATCCCAACGACAATACAAAATTTTCACTTACTTCATTTTTCAACATAGTCGCCTTGCTTCTCAATGCACTTGATCCATCGTCGCAAAAACTTCCTGATGCCCTCATAAAAAAAGTTTTATAGGTCCTAACTAAAGCTAGCGGTCCATAGGCCTTTAGCAAATAAATAAATAGTTTATTTTTACTATTTTCATGAGTCAACATGGTTGCATTTCCATTGCGTTATGTCATGCTGATGTGTATTGGTAGAATGCATATTGTGTAAAACAATGAAGTGTTTATTCTGTATAAAGTTCAGTATTTACAGACATTTTTGCGATGTGCCGCGGAGAGCACCAGCCGGCCGGCCCATGATTTTCTTCCTACTTCCTTCCAGGCCTCGCGCGGCACATCGTAAGAAAAATCTCTGTGCAACACAGCATGTCGTGATGAACTTTCAAGCGAAATATATTATGTTTATTTGCATATCAAGGTCAGGTTATGATTTCTGGTTTTTTAAATTTTACGGTTTTCAAATTATCAACAGTTGCGAAGGCAATATATTTCTCCAGCTTATTTCTAAATCTTCTGGCTGAATTTTGAAAGTGAATTTCAGCCTAGTAGACCTGCACATAAACCACATGGGAAATTCCACTCGGCAAACTAGGTTATTTATAGACTGAAGTAATGAAACAGCACGAAAACCCCGCCGTGGTGATCAAAGGATTAGCTTTGGAAGGCAGGCAATATAGTACGGTTCTGAATGGTTATTGCTATTAACCACGGTTATTATATTCTATCCATTGCATAGTCGTTAGCTGGATTGAAATTTCACATCCACAAAATCCAAACTATGTCAGCCTGTCTAACAGTGAAACTAGACTCCACGCAAGTAACTTATGTAACTTATGTTTGCTGAAATACAGGGTGTTAATGAATAACACCGAAATATGTTACCTGTGTATAGAGGGGACATAGACAAGCAACTTTTATTAGGAGATTTTTGCTCTATGGATTCAATTCTTCCTGTTATAACATAAAATCTCCCAAGGATATGCACGCCACTGACTTCTAATACTTGAAACGATGGGAAACAAAGGAACAGTGAATATTGTGTAGTGGTCGGGAAAATTGTAAAAAATGACGATCGATATCTTACAGCACTGAGGGAAAAAAAGACAAACGAAACATTTATGTTAGGTCTGGAATTAGGAATAAAAACATAATGCAGTGGCGGGCAATCATGTGATTAGTCAGTAAATTTTGCAGATTATGAAAATTCTAAATTATGATATAGCTGTTGATGAATGATTAAGAATCAGGTTTTTATCGATCGCTAAGAAGGCATGAAGACAATTAAATGAAAATTTTAACCCTATTTCGCTCAATTATTGAGTTATGAGCACCAAATTTTAAGGACTTTAATGGCCCGTAGCATACACATTTTACGTCATAGAGCAAAAATGTCCTAATAAAAGTTGCTTATCTATGTCCCCTCTATACACAGGTAAAATATTTCGGTGTTATTCATTAACACCCTGTATAATATTGAAGATATATCGCGTATTCTCTGGCCCTTTCACGTCGAAATATCACTTTAGTTTCCTTTCGAGGATTGGTGAAGAGTCGGCCCTGTCACTCTGCCCTCTCTCGGAAAATAATGCTATCACGTATTTCGTAGTGGCACTGCCTTCTATATCTTACAAGCCATGCTGCTTGAAATCTGGCAACACAGGAGGTAGTCCTATCTGTGGTGGTCTGTGGGAAGCATTTGAATACGTTTTTATTGCAGATAATTTTCGTCTTCACAAATACTGACTTTATTTAGGCCAAATCAATAGGCCTATATCACATAGCCTATACTTGTGATGTGCATAATAACGTAACGCGCGGTGACTCCACATATCTGAAGGAATTCGTAGTTTTCAGTGTCTCCGCATTATACGTTATGATGTCGCGTTTTTTCTTATTTTATTGGTAATAACCTCACTTATCCTGTTAGGCCTTCGAGCTCTGTTATTTGACCCACAACAGAGTCGTATTTTATTAAGCTGCTACAGTTCTCTGGGTCATTTTGTACCACCTCTGAGCTAGTTGTCCCAGGTTTAATATAACCTAGAACACTGATATCTCTTTTCTTGTCACATGCACTTTGTGAAATACTACGCCCATGACTGTCACTGAAAAGAATAACTTTGCCTACTTCCTTGGGAACACTCAGCTTTCCGTTCTTTGCTGTCAAGTCATTCATTCGTTCATCCTCCGGTGGTGAACTGTGTTGATTCGCCAGCACTTTTGAGGTTAAGGTTTGAATCCCGTTCATTACCTTCACCAAACTGTAGGAAAACGCTGGTAGTAATATTGGGAGGAGAGGAGATTGCGTATACTACGATTTGGCGTCTGCCACATTGAGATGAATGAGGCCTACTGTGAGCACCTTGATAAAAGTTCATACCAGTAAAAGTGAATCTATTTCTCTTCAATTCTTCTTTAATACCAGCCAATTCTTCCTTAAGGACACTAATATCATACCGTACCTCACTCTGGTATTCGTTTGTAGCTGATGAACACGAAATTCTTCTGTGAAAAACTGTTCTCTGGTGTACTCAATTAGAGGTGACGGTGTATATAAATCTCTCATTATGTACACGGTTTTTACCTTCCCTATGCTCTCCAGTTGTTCTTCAGGCGTATCCAGATGTTCTCTAAACAATAGGCGATGACTGGGATTACTTTAAGCTGAAATATGCTTAATTTTTCGATGATTCTAATGGAGTTCATTGCTTTATTTACATGTTCATAGCCGATAGAACTACCGATGCGATGTTGCCAGATTTAACAGCATGGCTTGTAAGAAATAAAGAAGGCAGTGGAAGTGGCCTTTAGAACAATTCAAAAGGAACTATAAGGGCCTTTCTACATGGACGGAATAAACGCGACCGATTGTCAGCGACCGAAACGCGTATCCACTGGGTCAATGGGTAAGTAATGTTATAAATTATTATCAATTACACGGACGGAATAACCGCGCCTTCAGACGCGAAAAAACTAGAGGACAAGCCGAATTTCGGTCGCCGAATTTCAGCGACCGAAACGCGTGATGCATGTTACTCGGGCAGAATGGTGACCGAAAAAACGCAAGTTGGAATTCTTTCGAGGGCAATAGTCCGTAACTTGCTTGGTAACTTCAATTACAATGACCACAGCCTGCACACACTACTACAACAACGTAAAAATGTAAACTTGGGATGTCATGGTGATGTTTTGGCAGATGACAGGTATTGCACATAACACATAGGCCTAGCTGTTAAGTTCATAAACATGGACAGTTATTTCTTTCCGGATATATAGAATTAATTTATGAGGCATATATGAGCACGTTTAAAAAATAATATTAATAATCATTGTACAAATTAATAAGAACTTGGAGCAACTTTACTTATTTTCAATAATAATGCTTGAGCTTTGGCAGGGCAATGCACACGGTTTAATTGTCCGGCATAGTAAATGGATTTGCTTGCACAAATTCCATCTGATAGCTGAATCATGGCAACTGCAGGCATACATATGATTGTAAGAACTACAGTACATTCCTGACACAATCTGACAATCGCAGTGGGACAATAAATTGTCCAATTTCGTAAAATTCTTTAATTTTTTACTCCGAAACAGGTTGCCAGTATCCGTCTTGCTGCATAATTCTGTCAGTTTGGAAATCCATACTTTTCTTGTGGCGCTTCCTCAAGTCAGATATTTTTAAATTCCGGTTATCTTTCCCTTGTGTATTACTGTTAATCTGTCAATGAGTTTGTCTCTCATGAAAGCCATAGTTGCGAAGGTAACAGAAATAATCAATTCTGCTAGTACAGAAAAACAAATGCTCTAGCCAAACATATAGCCCCTATGCCGGCTCTAATGAAGGCAGTTCAGCAAACCAAGGACTGCAACAAAATTAATACCGAGAGATACAGAAGGAACCTCCACGATCCCTGACAAGCTGCAAGCATTGTTATTGAAAGAAGTAAAGTTGCTCAAAGTTCATATTAATTTGTATTTAGTTGTTAATATTTTTAAAAACGTGCTCATATATGCCTCCTAAATTAATTCTATATATCCGAAAAGAAGTAACTGTCCATGTTTATGAACTTAACAGCTAGGCCTATGTGTTATGTGCAGTACCTGTCATCTGTCAAAATATAACCATGACATCCCAAGTTGACATTTTTACCGTGAATGCGTGGTCGGTAGAGTCTTACAGAACACAAGTCGGCTGCTTGACTACTCCCGCGTTAAATCTAAAATTCTTGCTATACCCAAAGTTTCGAAGTTTATCAATTTCTGTAGATACAAAGTGTAAAGTGGTGACATCAAACAAAACTATGTCTATTTTCCAAGGAATTAAACGTGCAGTAGCCATGCGTGGTTTGTAGGGTCGCAAGTCGATCGCCATGCACAAAAACCACAACGTATTTCAAATTTTTCCCACCCTGTATGCTGCTGCTCCTCCGCGCGCGTGCATTCGGTCGACATTCTGCCCATATAACTTCACAGGCGTTGTTTCCGCAATTTTACCGGTCGCTAGGCGAAAAACTCCTACACCTTTTTTTCTGCGTCTGAAGGCGCCATCCGTGTAATTCATAACATTACCTACCCTTTGACCCAATGGATACGCGTTTCGTTCGCCGACAATCGGCCGTGTAACATGGGCCAATTTATACGGGCGGAATGTCGACGGAATGAACGCGCACGGAGAATTTTATAGATGTGTTGCCATTTTTAAACTTCAAACCCCGTACATTTTGCCCACTAAAGAATTCCAGCTTGCGTTTTTTCGGTCAACATTCTGCCCGTGTAACATGCATCACGCGTTTTGGTCGCTGAAGTTCGGCGACCGAAATTCGGTTCGTATAACATGGTCAAAATCAGTCTAGGCCCGAATATTCCGTCGCGTTTATTCCGTCCGTGTAGAGAGGCCCTAACCTGTGATTTGTTTTAGAAAAAAAAATCGGGTGCATGGAACGCCACGCGACAGAAGTGAAACTT
This sequence comes from Ectobius pallidus, assembly GCA_964059195.1. Taxonomy (NCBI): domain Eukaryota; kingdom Metazoa; phylum Arthropoda; class Insecta; order Blattodea; family Ectobiidae; genus Ectobius; species Ectobius pallidus. Next base: position 364,570 of record CAXKWD010000007.1, on the reverse strand, counting down.
CATTGGTAACTTTGAGAATGAAATAGAGGAATACATATAATTATATCGAACGGAAGAAGGAAATCATCTGATTTCGACATTTTAAATCGAATACGTATAAAACAATAACACAGTTGTGATGAACTAATGTCGAAACTGTCACTGATCGTAGCCAATGTGTATGTTTACATGAACGGGACGCTTTGGTTAAGTTTCCGTAAACGATGCTCACGCAACGAGTAGAGTCAATTCTAATGGTGAAGGGCTCACCACGCCACTAGCTCGAAGCAGTAATAGCCCCCCACTCAATGCCTGATACTCTATGCTTGCTACTTACCCCCACTACTTTCGTGACGATTTTGTTCGTAATGCAACTTTGGGTTAGTTCTCGACCTACTCCTAGCGCGACTAAAGGATTTCACTTCAAAAAATTTGAAAAGTAGTGTAAAATGAAACTTTGAACTCTGAACGTTAATTCTGCATTCAATAAATTCTGCTATTTCAAATGAAAATGACGTTAGAACCTGCACTAACAGACACAAGAATATTAAATGTTTTATGTCTATCAGCTCAAAATTCAATTAGAAACTATTTAACGCAGCCTAAAAAAATCGCATAGTTTTGAGTGAGGCAGAAATAACTGAAGGCTCATCTTCCGGAATTCAGCCAACTATTCTATGTGGGAAGTGAATTGAAAATAGTTACTGACTTCTCTCCTTGAAATCAAGGTTTCCACAATAGAAATTTTAAAAATAATCAGCTGCAATTTTAATAGATCAGGTGCATTTTTGGGGGGAATACTTTTTATTAGAGGACGTGATGCAATTTAAATCCGTCCACCTGGATTTTGTTTTCCAGTGTGTACAACACTTAGTTTTGATTAAATCAAATGTTTCATATGAATATTCAGCTAATAGGAATTTAACTGATAATCAATAACGTATCATTTTTCCGAGTTCAAGGAATTTTCTAATTTCAGTTGCCGTGGTAACTTATCGAGTATTTAGGTGTTATAGGAACTTTTAATGGCGGTGTTGGTATTGGTATTACAATATTTTGAGGCGAACCTTCTAATCAAATGCACAGGTTATTAAACTGGCATGAGAAGTGGAGCTGGTATAACTCAGCACGTGGCTAATGCCGGTTGTAGACCAAGAGCTAAGCTACTTAGGTTAGCTTAGCTCAATACGGTGATGGGTTTCATATATATTTGTGCCTGATTTCATATGTAGTTTTGTCGGCACAACTACATATGAAATCCCGCACTGTATGTGAGATAAGCTAAACTAACTTAGCTTAGCTCTTGGTCGACAACAAGCATAATGTTTTACATCTATACTCAGGAAGTTAATCCATAATGGAGAAATTACAATGGAATTAGAAAAATCGGAACATTAAATTATTTTCCTGCTTTCTTAAAACTTTTAAATATCCAGTGGTTATTAAAGCCTTAATAAGTTGAATATTCCTTAAGAAAATTTTTCCACGGAAGGAGGCTGAGGGACCAGATCATATTTTCATTCACGGTGCCAACCACTGTTGTTTACGGAGTGTCCAGAGATAAATTCTTGAGTGATAGGGAAAAAGAGTATAAATGAAAATACCAGAGTTTCAGGAAAGACAAAAATCAGTTGATTTCACAGCTATTTAGATCATCCCACCCAGATATTTTACACAGTATCTTATACTATTCACTGTAGATAATTTTACATAGTATAAGATACTGTGTAAAAAATATCCGGTGGACTGAACTAAATAGTGTAACAGTGCTGTGGAAATAAATTGAAGGGGCTGGTTCCATAAGGGCGTAAGGCACAAAAGCATAGTTTTGAGAAATCTTAATGTTTTTAAACAATGTTACCACTCACAAGCACAGGTCTTTTCTTATGACTGAGCAGAGGTTTAAGGCACAAGTATAAATTGTTCACTGAGTATTTAAGAGATATGAGAAGGCATAGCTAAATGTTAAAAGCTCAACATTCAAGATGTGCCTTACGCCCTTATGGAACTAGCCCCTTCGATTGTTTTTTGTCTCTCCTAAAACTTTGGTATTTTGACTTATTCGCTTGTTCCCTATCACTTTAGAATTCCTCTATGAGTTGTAATGTTGGTACCGTGACGAGGCTCACATCGCAGCCAATCAAAGGAAAGAGAAGCGTTGGTTTCATATTCGATCCGAATGGGACACAAATCAGGCTTTAGTGTTAATATGGAAAATCAGGCCATGTGTAACCTTTCTGTCACTCCAGATAAATGGATTGTTTAAAGCTCAGAGTTTGATGCTCAAGGCACATTGCGGAAATTTAGACCTTCAACTGTACGAAATTAAAAACATTATCATAATAATAATAATAATAATAATAATAATAATAATAATAATAATAATAATAATTAGGCACAACATTCATAAAGGCTCAATTGAAACTCTGCAGTACAATCTATACAAAACTTACATTATCAATATTATGTATCCTATAATTGATTATATATCTGAACTAGCTGCTACATATCTTATGCCACAATTTAGCAGAGTACTGATATATTAATAATTAGTCATTTTAGTTAAATAAAGAAAATAATAAATTTAAATATTGACAACACAAAGTTTACTTATTCTGAATATATGTAACTTTTATTAACATTGAGCTGTTTGTTCAAACATGAAAATAATATTAATAAATTGATACTAACCCATTTCGAGTAATAATTTTATATCACAACAAAATCATTATATAACTTAATTCTTAGTAAAATACTGACTGATAAACACAAATAAATCTTTCAATAGAAGTGAACTGGCATTCTTAATTATTTTTTTCTCTTCTTCAGCTTTCACTTATACTTAATCAAATTAGTGGTACATTAAGATCATTCAATTATGTATCCTGCTTTTCAAACATGTAATAATTTTGTTTTCTTGAATTCTTGACTGATTACATTTTTCCTTTTGAGTATTATTCCTGAGTTCATGATTCATGCAGAGACAGTGCAGTGCATTGTCTAATGCACACACTCAGAGTCTTGTGGTTATATCTGAGCAGGTTCACAAATTGCAATAACTTACCATATCAGTGCGAAGTGAATATTGTGTGATTTCTACACACAGCGTTGAATGAATAAGGAAATACTTGTCTCTTTGCGGTTGATCCAAAGAATTGATGGCAATAAATCAGATGCAGATATTTGGAAAAAAGCCCATAATTCCTGCATTTGAAAGGAAATACTGGTGTTCCAGTGGTTCGTAATGAAAGAGGATTCTAGTGATTATTACAACGAGGTTTGAAATACAAAAGCCTCAATAAATGAATTAAATTGCGGAAAATGAACAAGCTAAACCTAAACAAACGCTGGCTCACCACTATTAGAATATATTTTGTATATCAGTTGAAATTGATGTATAACAACATGGAAACCCTTTACCTTTCAGTTTGGTATTTCACACAAACATAACATTTACTGTAGCAAATATTTATGTGAATTAATTATGTCAAGCGCCATCAGAGATCCTGTGTGTTTCACAATGTCCTATTCACACTCACAAAACTATGAGAAAGGTATAATTGAAATTAATTGTGTGGATCAAAACATCGCTGTATCTATGAAAACAACGCTCCAATGCTGTAAATAGAATAGCTCTACAGCAGCGATTCTCAAACAGTGGTGCGCGTTACTCTTAGGAGGTAAGTTACCAGCTTTCAAGGGAAAGAAGGAAGAAGATGACAAAAAAGAAGAAAACATTTTACGTTTGAATCTTAAATTTATGTTAATTATCTTCAGGGATGTCACACGAAGATTGACGACGATTTTCTTGTATTTTTAAAAACTTCACTAGAATAAAAATTGAATATTTCGCGACTTTTTCCAAAATGACTTTTAAGGGTTTTACTTAAATTCTGTAGGCTACACAAGAACTGAATACGGATTTTTTGCAATGCGGTCTCTAATTCTGAATCAGAATGTGAAATGAGAGCTTTGCATTGCCAACGATCTTTATAACCACTTTACATGAAGAGGATTTTATTTTTTAATGTTTTGTTTTATTTTTGTGCATGAATTACATAATAGTGTAGACTGTATTATAACAGGTTTATAGCCTATTAGTTTAAAAGGCCCGGCGTCGCCGGAGGACAAACCTTTAAGTCCTTATGTAATAACCAATCAAGATTCTGAAGCGAAGAGAACGAGTTGTCAAAGCCAATCTATTTCCTCAGAAAAGCTATATATGCCTTTCATCGCTCATATAGGACTTGCAACCCATTGCTTCTACACACCATGTTTGGTTGGACTTGAAAGAAGAATAAACATAAATTCCGGTATTACTGTCTATACGGGATTTTAATCTTCCACTTTCATGTTGACATACCACCACTTCGGGGATAAACTCAATATCACTTTCACACGTCCTTCCCCAAAGCCTGGGACATAATAATTTACTTCACACATAACACTAAAAGTGTTTCCTTGTATTTTGTCTCTTTTTACATTCTTAGGGCTTACACCGAACATCCTTATTTGTCAACTAATACAAAGCTCACAGCTATGGATACGACGTTTTACGGACTTCTGACATAGCACACTCCCTACCTATCGTCGGTACAAATTCAAGCTTAGACAACTGAATACGCTCTCCCGCAATACGACCTCTTATTCTAAGTCAAACGTTCAAGGGGTACTGTTGTCCAAAGCAAAGAACTTCCCTTAGTAGTTTATTTTTTATTTTAATGTTGCCTACGTTTCTTTCATATTTGTAGAGGGATGTGCAAAATTCCACGCAAAGTGATCAAAGCATGTCGATTTATGTAGGGCACAGACGTACGTACGTAGCCTACGTACATACATACATACATAAACTTGGCAGGCATCAGTATGTAAATAACAACACTGCCATTAATATTATAATTTGTAACATGTATGTAAAGTAACTTATGCATGTAATATTACAAGAAGTAATGGAGCATGCAGCAAATAAAGGACAAAAAAAATACATACACAATTTTCATTTCATTTAATTATTAGATTACAGTAAGAGCTATACATTTATTTGAAGAATTCTCTGGAGGTATAAAGTCTTAACTCGCGAATAATCCCAGTTTGAATGATTTTGATGCAGGTGAATGCGCTTGAACACTCTACTGAAATAATAAGGGTAGAGGGAGTTATGTGAGAGTTTCACGTCACATTTTTAAAATTGTGGATAGGTTATTTCAATTTTAAAATTTAAGAAAATACCGGTACCTGTTTATCCCAGAATCCCACGTGTAAGTTTTAATATAGGAGGAATATTTTGCTTATATTTAAGCTGTACAACAGTGTAACTGCAAATCATGCTTTTTCTATAAATCGAAATCAAAAACACAAACCTGTCACATTAGTTACAAGGGACTTTAGTTTAAAATTAACTCTTGAGTGACGCAGTTCTGTCAGAACCATTATGCTGCTGTCATAACTATGACTGTAACCTCACAGAGGTCATCTATTTTCACCACGATATTAAATTATTCATTGAAATTTGAACCATTGGAAAAGAGCGCATTTTCTACTTATATTGTTAAAAAATTGCTATAACCAGAACTGCATAGTATGTTATGATTGACACCAGATATAACCTAAGATGAAATTAATTGAAATCATAGGCATATAGGTATGAAGTCCTGTATCTGTCTCCTCATTTTCACTTTTCTTTCTGCGTATATAATCGTTTCAATTTTCTATATATCTTATTTATTAACTTAAGTTATAAATTATTCTTCAAAATGTATCATTTCGATTGCCTTTTGTCTCTTTACATTACGTTACGTGTTAAGTCTCTGAAACTGCGTCTTTGGAACGTGGCACTCATTTGTATGCAAGTATGCAAGTATTATTGGAAAATGAAAGTTGAGATTTCAAATTCTGCCATCTGATAAATGAAATTAACATAATAAACTATAATTATTGAAACTTAAAAGGAATATTTTTTCTTCCTTCAATACAAAATATAATTTTTTAAGTAAGCTGGGATTAGAACAATGCACTTTACCAGTGGAATCCGCCACTGTGACGTCATAGAAACACAACAAACGCGCACTCCAGGAATGCAATAAACGGAATCCCACTTCTCCCTCTTTTAGGTCGATATGCGTGACAGCCACTAAGACCCCTTAACCTGTTACTTCTGCATATTTCAAGTCCATCTGTGGCAAGTTGGTACATTTCTTGTCGAGTTTAGTCAAACGAGAAATATAATTGTGAATTCTGCAATCCTTGTAATAGAAACGCCTACAACTGTAGAATATAACTGAACTGGTGAAACTATGCAGATCCTCTTGTAGAAACAAAAATTCAAACACTATGTTTCTGTTTGGAAAAATTACCCATGAACTTTGACCGTGATTTACTTCACATGTATTACCCGTATCAATCAAATTATCGTGATTAACACGTAGATCAAATATTTCATGGCAAGGCACATGTTTTCCTCACGTAATAAGCTTCAAGAGAAACAGTCAATATCTGAACCTACATTGTCCTTTTGTAAATAGATACAATTCAGAAGACATTGCAGTCGAGACATTATAGTGGCACTCACTGGCGTAACTGAAAGCCCTACAAACCTCTCGAACCGGGGGTCCCGAGGCCCTAGGTTTCCCAAACCAAGAACAGTAAAAAAAAATCCCTTTAGGCAGGCCTACATGCTGAGGTAGATTTCGAAGTGCTTTTGGTTTAATTTATTGTCGCTGCATAGCACTCTTCTTCTTTAGCCTTGGCATGACAAACCCGCCATAATAACTGCAAAAATGAGGAAAGAGCACTTTCTCAAACATTCAAATCTCGCATTATATGAGAGCTATCGAGAAACTAGTTATTGATTTGTAGAGTACTCATGAAGAGTTTTTCAACAAGACGTGTTTTAAAAAAATTCGAATTTCCATCCCTCCACCCCCACTCATACCCCCAAAACCCCCGAATCGTTCGTGTCAGTGTGAACTCCATAGGGAGTACTCTAATTTATTCAAACAAGGTTTCCTTGTAATACTTCATAGGTGCCGAGATATAAATTTTTCAAAAATTTCAACCTCCCGACCAATTTTGCTCATTAACGAACTTGTCCGAACTATAGGGCCTAGAAATAACATAATAAAATTTGGTTCAAATATCTTCAAAATCACGGCCGCTAGCGTGTAAAGATATGGGCGGTGGTTTCGTACTTAGGGTGGCATGAAACGTAAAGATATGAATGAATTTTTCGAAAGCCATTTTAATATATTATCGTAATTGGGGAGAAAGCATAGGATTTGGAAACTTTCAGTCAGCACGCCGATACATGACAACTGTTACCTAAAAGATAACACTAGCCTCACAATGCAAATATACATAGGCCTATTGCCTATTGGTTTATTTTTCCGTTGCTTTTATTATTGAGGCAGAAGCAATGTGTCATGGATATCGCAAGACGGTACATTTGATTCTGGTCTAGTGTCGCTTAAAATGTTAGCCTACTACGGCTTGAACTAAAACTATCTGTCTTACTAATAAATTCCCCTTTTAGTTCATAATCCTTTCGTACCGTAAAGTACTGCAAGTGTGCAAATCAAGTTTTCATCCCTTATAACACAGGCGAACAGCCATTTTGGTGCCTTAGAATTTATACTTATTCTTGGGTATATTTAGGTTGCTATGCCACATGTGTCATTAGTTTTGCCCTATCAGCTTTATTTTGTGAGATATGGTATTACCATTATGGATATTATCCCATTTTACGTTTGATATAAATAAAAAAACAGTGCCTGTTTTTAGCTTTTAAAACTTGGGAAGAAAAAGCAACATACTATTGCAACATACTAACATCACATTAACATTACAATAACAATATAACATGGGCTCTTTCAAAAAACTGATATCTCATATTGTACGGTCGGTTATGACATATGGGCTGTCAATTTGAGGCCCAAAAAATAATCCAGCATTTAGTTTTCTATACTTTGTACAGTTTTCGTCCTACGGGTCCAAAGTATGGTCAATAACCTTCACTAGCTATATTATCAAGCAAGATTTTGTTTCGCTAGACTAAGAGTTCACGAAAAAATCTATATAAAGCTGGTAGACGAAAACTGTTTACTTATATGAGGACAATATTAACAAAATACTTGAAATAAAAAATTGAACTCTAAGGTATAACTGATGTCGATACGACATAAAGCCATAGGACCAAACTTATATATATATATAAATGTTATTATTATATAGAATTTGTAATGCTGATTGCTATAATACTAGGGGAGGGGTGGAGGAAGGAGTTCATAGTATTCCAAGATGATTTTAATGAGTGATTAACATAATTAACATGGAAATGATGGTAATAAATAGTTATAGGGTCAAAACCTTCGTTTTTCGGATATTTTTCACATTTCGAGAAATGTTGTCTAACTTTGATCGGCCATGTCTCGGTTAATATTGGGTCTACAAATTCGTTTTATCAAGCAAAGTTTAGAAAATTTAATGCTCTACAACTTTATATCTTACTATGGTGCACAAAATATACTTAGTTTACGAGATATAAGCGAAAAATTGAAAAAAAGTCCCAAAATTTTGAGGTTTTTGCCCCTCCCCCAAGTTAGCACAGGGTCCTCGAGGTCGAAAAGTTAGGACGGACATCCTAAAGTACCCCCAAATAACCTGTAAAAATTTCATTAACTTCGGAATATTTTCATTATATGGACTGGACTATAGGTGGATGGGAGACTAATACGAAAACCAGAAGTAGATCAGATAGACGGAAAACTCGCATTGGGAATGTCCACCCATCTGTTCCACTTTCCGGCTTCCCTATTGGCTCCTACTTGGTCTTTTTATATCAATACAGAAAGCTCGGAATAAATATCCCAGTCATAAGAGTAACTACATTCACATCTCTGCTCTTATTGTGCAAAATTTAGCATTTGTTGTTATGGAAGCTGACACTCAGGATGAAGTAAAGCTATGCAACACATCTCACACACTTCGCATAGCGCTATCACACCGCCATTAAGTGAAATCCCAACCAAATGGAATCAATTAGTTTCAGTTCAGGGATTGGAATCCGTCCAAAATGCCTGCTTGGTCTCGTGGTTCGATAGTCGGGACCTCTTCGTATTTTTCTGAAGTAGGAAGGTCTGGACAGGAGTTACATCTTGGTCCAACCAGCTTACCTTTATACCTAGATTCAAACTTCTTCTAGAATTAAGTTTTATACCAACAGTTAGTGTGTAAGATGAAACATGACAATCCCAAAAACTTGTGAAAAACTCTACTGGCTGCAAATAAATATTATTATTATTAATTTGGGAACGAAAAATGTCTGTCCGTCTGTCCGTCCGTGTGTCTGTGCGCGCCATAACTCAAATACGCAATACACACTTAAAACGTCCTTTTGATTTTGGATCAAATCGAGTGAACGGTCCCGGAGTTATGGTTTAAAAATAGCAATCACTATACTCGTACTACAAAAGAATATTATAGGAGAAAAATTCCTCCGACACTAGGACTTCCATCTGGCGCTGTGAGTTGAACTCCGGCTTAGCTCAGTTGGTAGAGCATTGGCGCGAATAGCCAAAGGCTCTGGGTTCAAGTCCCAGTGTCGGAGGAATTTTTCTCCTATAATATTCTCATGTAATGTCCAACAGAGACAATAATCTGTGGTTCATGAAAGCTTATATATCGTACTACAAAGTCGCATGGCTAACTCACTCACATACTGTAATTGTTTGCCCACTTTCACATGAGGTAGAAACTTGAAATTATGCATGCTTATAGCTTGTAATCGACGGATATATTCCAAAAGTTTCTGTTTTTTTTATCCCTTAAAACATTCAAAATGGGGGCGCAACTATAAGGTCTATCCAGACCTTCTTTGGAGGCCAATAGCAGCTAAACGGTAAGTCGTATAAAAAACAGACTTTATCAGCAGTAACGAATGTTAAGAGATCTACAAGTTTTATGTCGTATCGACGACATCAGTTATACCTTAGAGTTCAATATATATATATATATATATATATAGAGAGAGAGAGAGAGAGAGAGAGAGAGAGAGAGAGAAAAAGAAAGAAAGAAAGAAAGAGAGGGAGTTGTATGTATTTGTCTTTCTTTGCAACTTCTGCAGTTTTATTCGAATCTCGATGAAAGTTTGCATACTTAGCATACACGAGGAAAAGCACTGTCTACATTTCATTTTAACAAAAACAACATTTGTGCCCTTATTCATGGCCTTTAATATTACATAATGTAATGTAAGCCCTATGTGGAGAAAGGAAATTTTGAAGACTTGAAGTTAAAGAACTTGAAGTTACTAGCGTTTCTTCGTATTTTCTATAGCGGGGCTTTGAATGTGTTTTCTACTAACTCGGTGGGAAGCCCTTCAAAACCTTTATGCATTATAAACACGGGGAAAGGTTAAAACCTCACATTGATGTGCTCTTTATATTAATTTACATTTAAATTCACACAAATACACAATGAGTTTGATAAAACAAAAACTGCAATGTAGTCGTAATAATCACAAAGTTCAGACCGAATTAGTCGCAGAATGTGGGATACGAATTTGTATGTTTAGTGAATGCGGCATTATTTTACTCAAAATAACAATTTCAATATTGGCAGAGAACAATACAAGCCGAGCCAGGAATCCATCTCGCCATATCCACAGTAAATATTTATTCAAATGCAATTCGATGTAGCAGACAACTTGTTTGGTTGATGTAGCAATTGTAATTCAAATATCAAGCAATAAAGTTCTTTCGCTCGTTCCTTTACTTATATTGTTTGCTGTTTAAAAGTTAGGAACACAAGTTACAAAGTGAAACCGTATTGTAATGTGGGAAAAGAGATGATTTTAAGGTCGTCGTTTGTCATCGTGGTGTGAAGAATGTGACTTCCTAGAGCGAAAATAAAGCAGAAAGGAACACAAAGAGAAACGCGTGGTGGAGTACGAGACTAGAATATAAAACGCTTTCATGAGGTTCAAACATAGTCTTTCTTTTCTATTGAAGAAGTTCATTTTTTCTTCCTTTTTTTCTATTTTCCTGATTGAAATAACAACATCCTAGTCTAAGAACCAAAGTGATGGCATCGTCAGATTCTATACATGTTCAGACTCATTACTAGACCTGGGATTTTAAGGCAAATGCCTATTTTGTTCCTTATGAAATAACATGCAAATTTTTAAATATGTGGACGTTTAATAATAAATCAGTTACATTTATAGAGTGTTATAGTGCCCTAAAATGCCTATTTGTACCTTTAGATCCTATTTTACTATTTTAGTGCCTAAAATGCCTATTTTGTATATTTAAAATAAAATTCAGCTTCTGTAATTTTTACAATATTATAATGGACATCCCTCAATGAAAAGCAGAACAGCAGAAGCGGGTTTTTCACAGAAACTTGATTATTCCAAACAATTGTCATTAAAGGAATGTTGACTGACGGGGGAGGATTAAGGGGAAAGGACTACTGTGTCAAGTCACCAGTGAGGTTTAACCAATAAACTAGATGTACTTGAAAGTTTTTTAGATAGGAGATACACTTTTATCTGCTTATCTGAACACTGGGTTAACGACTGTAATTTCGAGCGTTAGATCATCATGGTTATAAACTAGGTGACTGTTATCAAAGAACGGGACATATACGTGGTGGAACTGCAATTTTTGTGTCTGAAGAATTAAACTTCAGGAAACTTAACATTAGTGATATTAATAAGGAAATCAATTTTGAAAGTTCTGTTATTATAGTAGATTCTCACCAGTTAATTGTTTTATGTGTATCGATCACCTAGTGGTAAAACTGATATATTTCTAGACAAACTTAATCAGCTGCTAATAAAACTAACTGAATGGCCTATGTATAGAATCGTAATTGGAGGTGATATTAATGCAGAATTTGATGTTACTAAAACTAGTCGTACCGTTGTTGAGTTACTTAACTTGCTTAGACAATTTAATTTATACCACTGCAATGCTCTACCAACACGGTGAACTGCTTGTTGTGCTTGCTCGCTCGCCCGCTTCGTGAGACATCGGGTATACTCGGCGACGTTCGTCTCTCGCAGTCTACACTTTCATGACGACTACAAATTTAGGAAAACCGTTTCTTTATTATATAAGGCCTAAGTGAAATGAACACAATGAACAAATATTCTAATTTTATTTTTACTTACAATTTTCATAGCTCTGAACCACAAACATTTTTAATAATTTACCAGTGTAAATTTCTTAAAAATCCTGGAGTCAATGAATAATGGCGGGCGAAGCCGGGGGCACCAGCAGTAAAATATTGATGGTTTAACTCTTAAAATATCGCTGATAATAATAATCCAAACAAACCATTCCTTCCCTTGAAACATTATATAATTTCTGAAAATTACACTGAATTGATCAAATAAAACTCACATCATATTCATGTCAATAAACAGTTGAAAAACAATACGTACTATGTGTACACGGGTTCCTTTGGAACTGCATAATCGATTCTGATATAGTTTTCCCAGGGGGCACTTTCTAATCGTAGAATGTACTCTGAAGCCGGAATTTTAGCTATTTCATTAATATTATTAATAGCTTAGTTTATGAATGATTCGCGTGCAAGTGTTAATAAATATAATGCTTTAATAATTATTATACTCTTAATTTTTAATTTTTAAATTAATTATCGTGGGCGAAGCCGCGGGCACCTCTTAGTGTATTTACAAATATGTATAGAGAAGCTTATGAAATTAGCGTAATGAGTTTTCCTTTCTCGGATCACTCTGGCTTAAATTTTGAGATAGCTGCTGATGAAGCTATGAGGTCTGAGCACACTCCTACTCAATTACCATTCAAGAGAAGGATTCTTTCACCAATAATTTTGCTGTACTCTCTCAGCCGTTTGTTGGGAAAATGTTTTATGTAATGATTTCTCAAATTAACTAACTGTGGTTGCACGTTCCAATAAGCCAGCAAGAAAACAAAATATATGGTATACTGAAGAACTTAGGGTCTTAAAAAGAAAATTATTGGTTGTTTATGATATAAGTAAGACAAATGAATCGGTAATCATTAAACAAGAATTAAATTCATTAAGAAAGATATACAAGAACAAAATACAAGAAGCTCAACTGGACTACAATACAAGGTTAATTGAAAGTTCTCCCAAGAAGTACAGAGCCGCTTGGTCAATCATTAAAGATGCTACAAATGTAAATGTACATAACAATAATCAACATACCGTTTCTCCACAGGAATTCAATGATTTTTTTAATACATCAATAGAAAAAATCAAATCAACCCTGAAACAACCGAATGTCTCTCCAGTACATTTATTGAAAAAATATGTGATTATAAGACAGAATCTTAATTGGAAAGAAGTATCTTGTAATGATGTACTAGATGTTGTAGAAAAAATGAAAAACTCGAATAGTCAAGATATCTATGATATGTCTAATAATTTTTTGAAGTCAGTTATAAGAGAAATCTTAGTTCCTTTTACTTACTTATAAATCATTGTTTACACGAAGGTATATTTCCAGATAAATTAAAAATAGCCAAGGTCTGCCCTACATATACAAAAAAGGTCCTAAGTCTCAACCAGCAAGTTACTGGCCGATTTCATTATTACCGGTATTTTCAAATGTTTTAGAACATGTAATGTTCAATCAACTATATCATTACTTGGAAATGTATGGTTACTTGAATACAAACCAATACGGATTTAGAAAGGGTAAATCTACTGTGGATGCCATAGAGATGCTAAAGTTCTTACCTGCTTTGAAGACAAAATTCCTATCAATGGTTTATTTTCTGATTTAAGCAAAGCGTTTGACTGCATAGAACACGATCTAATATTTGAAAAACTGAGCTACTATGGTGTCTGTGGCAATTCTCTCAGTATGTTCAAATCTTAATATCTGACCAATAGGAAACAGAAAGTTTATGTACAAGGTAAATGGTCTGAGGAGACACAGGTTTCCTATGGAGTACCTCAAGGGTCAGTGCTGGGCCCATTACTGTTTTTATTAATTGTTAATGATCTTCCAAATAATGCCCATTCTAAGACTATAATGTATTCGGATGATGTTACATTTTTAACCAAAAGTAATGACATAAACGAATTAAAAATACTTTCTAAATCTGCCCTTCAAGAAGCTTCTACATGGTTCACAGTACATGGATTCCTATTAAACCAAGAAAAAACAAAAAAATTGTTCTTTGGTCTTAAAGATAACATCACTGAGGAAAGTAGTGTGAATTTTATTAAATTTTTAGGTATTATTGTTGACTGCAAGCTTTCATGGGATTCTCAAATAGAATAGGCCTACATTACTTCTAGATTGTCAAGAGTGATTTCCTTTTTAAAAACCTGGTTTAATATTGTGGGGAAATAGTAATAAAATTAACAATATTTTGGTTTTACAGAAAGAAGTTATAAGAATGACTCACAGCAATCAATTGATGAAATGTAGACCTTTGTTTGTTCAATTAAATGTTTGTTCAATTAAATGTTATTAATTTGTATCTGTACATGACTTGGTATTGTTGATTTTTAACAGACGGGACATTTTTATGACAAATTCTGATGTTCATTCCTATCAGACAAGAAATAATGCTAACCTTTTGATACCGAAGCACAGATTGCACAGAACTGAAACAAGTCATATTATAATAGGACTGCGTCTGTATAACAAAATTCCTAGTCATTATCATACTTTAACCATTAATAATTTTAGAAAGAGATTTTATCATTGGTTATTTATCAACCCGTTTTACACATTAATGGAATTTCTTGACCTACCACAGAACAACATTGTGATTTGAATATTTTATAGTTTCTTTATTGTCATCATTATTGTTGATTGTTGTTATTAAGTTATTGTTAATCATTATGTATAACACTGACAAAGCCGATGGTACCAAACTCAAAGGCTGAATAAAATATGTATGTATGTATGTATGTATGTATGTATGTATGTATTGAAATTGCGTCGTCTGCAATGTGTCAAAGAACACGTGGTCGCAGAGTAATACATATCAGTGGGTTTGTTTACATCTACTTTATTCTTTAGTTGGAACTAGTGTAGTTTTTATAAAATTATGAAATCCACGCTAACGAAACTCCAGGAAACAGAAACTGTACAATTGAATATTAAGATTATTTCTCCGTCATAACTTCCTGTCTTTCGTTTCTATATTATCTTATTTATTTCCTTAAAATTAATTTCGAGACCTAGTATTGATTCCATGCCCAGTTTAAGATGATGCCGTCAGGTTCAAGGAGTGTCTGGGACCATTGAAGGTTAACTTAAGTATTGAATGTAGAAACAAACATGAAATATTATAACACTACATTCGTATGTGGAAGTGAAGCGTAATAGGACTGATAGGGGCTACAAAAATTAACCAATGCTAACACGTATCAATGATAAGTGCAAAAGTCATGTCGATAGAATGAATTCTGTATTGTGTCATTAAGAACAAACCATAATGCGGAAGAAAAGTTGGACGATCTCTGAATTGCTGGCTAGATGCTGCAATATGAGAACCACAACTAAACCGTGGATTGAAGATGATGAAAAGGGAATTTTTAGTTGATTGTGATAAAGGTGAATTAACGGCCGTGGGTGTCGGTATGCTGACCACATGCCCCCCAATCCTGCCATCTGCCTACGGGAGATGACGCAGCGGTCGGGTGGTCGGCCAAGTCCCTCCAGGGATGTAGCGCCACGGAGTTTAGTGATAAAGGTGACGACGATAAGAATTTGTTCGGATTTTATAACAATGAAGAGGGCAAGGTTATATATCCTGTACTGTGTAAATTCATCATTGGATTCATGGCTAAATGTAACAAATAATTAGGAGATGAAACTGTGGGATCGAGGACTGTTGGTATACGACTTTATTACGGGGATAACTGTGTGGCACGAATGGGACAGACTTCATTACCATGCGGAACTTAAAGTGTCATCAGATAGTTAGAATAAATCTGTGCTTTTCCTCCAAGGGAGAGTTAATAAAGGGAGATGGGTTACAAATGGCGAAGAGGAGACAAGTGGATGAAGAAAATAGCTACTCATTAAAAACCACTTAAGCATAGGATGCTCCCAACAATGGACCTAACCAGACTAACAAGGAAGGATTTCTTCCTGCACATTATTCAATAACACTTTCCTGTAATAAGTTAGTATGTTAATATCAAAGCATGTCGATACATGTCACGAATACTTCTGAAGAATGAAATATGTTACTTTAATTGAGCTGAACCACATACCAATAAACATTTAAACATCAGTTCTGCATAATCTCTGTCCCTACCCCCGAATGCTCTAAAAGTGTAGATGTCCAGAAACTGTAGAGCAAATAAAACAGTATTAATCAGCTATTAGTTCATGTTGAAGTACTTAGTAAAGACCTATTAAAATTTAAAACTTTTGTTTGAAACATTTTATTCTGAATATTCTCTGAAGGGTATAGTCCCCTGTCAAATGTACATCCGTGTGCTCCTTGATGATGCAAGTGTGGGAGTAGTCTCAATCTCTTCGTTTGACCTTGGAGAAACATAATTTCGATGGTGCCACTCTTGAAAATGGTGCGTTTGAATGGTGGGGGCAAAAAACAAAATGGCCGCCATCGCAAACATGTTTTCCTATTTATATCAGTAACCGTTGGGATTACAAAAAACAGTTTGAAACAAGAAATGTAGCTACATAGATTCTGCACAGAAAAGTTCATTACAACTTTTATGTAGGATCAACCGTTTTCTCATAAAAAGTACTTTTATATTTTTCAAAATTAAAAATGATTATGTCTCAGTATGAGGGTTTTGCAAGCGCATGTTTACATGCCTGATATTATTTACACGGCCACTGGATACTTCTAACAATAATTAACATGATAAACACTAATAAATTAAAAAATAACCCCTTTCCCTTATGTTGTGCCGTAGGAAACTGAAAGATAAAAAGTACCACTATAGTTTTAACTTTTAACGAAAATACTTTGGAAGAAATACAATGTTTGCAGATTTATAGGCCATTAGACAGAGTAGATACACTCCTATAATTACATTTTTAATTATTATCATCGTCACTTTCAATACAAATCTCACTTAGACCTAAATCTTCATCATCGTCCAGCTCGCACTCTCCCATATTGTCACAACGGTTGGGATTACCTTCGCAAGTGCACATTTCAGTACACCAGAGTCCATTTGACTGACATGTAGCCTACATGGAGGAGAGCAACGCCTTTTGGAGCATGAGCAGCGACAAAGTTCCAAGATAAGCTCTGGTGCACAAGGGTTGGTACAAGCAACAGACTCGTATGCACTCCCTACTTTTTTCCATCCAAAATCTGAGGGCGGTGGGTTATTGGGATGCTTATTTAGGTCCTGATTCCATTAAAAACATTGAAGTTGAGCCCTTAGCCATGCCAGATCCAGTGCAGATCTTGTTGGAGGAACATCTTGGCATTTTTTCTGTGTAAACAACAACCATCGCACAGGATCTAATATGTCGGTCAGTGTTGTTTTGTGGATATAAAGCTGCAAATGAACGCTTCCAAGATAGTCCTGACATCTTCAGTGCGTGAAAGTGTATTCCTTCATTTAGCCAAGGCTTCTAGCAGCGTATCACTTGCGGAATTAAAAGCTTTCCACAACTTTATTTTACCTTGGCCAGCAAATGATCCTGTTACATCAGCTCCTGAACGTGCGTGAAATCCAGGGAGTGCAGAGGCTTTCAGAGGTCCAAGTGCTCTGCAAATTGAACCAGCTGAACAAACCTTAGCCGAGGAAAAATGCATAATCTTTCGAAAGCTGATTATATATCAGTGCTAAAATCAGGACATCAGTATCGGGGGAGAACACATGAGTAGTTTTAATTCCTTTCTGTGCTAAATAAGATGCATATAATATGATCTTTGTGTCGGCCTCCTCCTGTGTACTTGCAAGACTGGATATATCATCACCATGTGATGAAGCTGCTTTGTACCTCCAACAGAGTACAAACCTTTTGTTGTTGGTCACGCCAAATTGCAGAATCTCATCGGAAAGGAACTCTGTTAGCTAATTTGTGCATTGGTATCCTTCCAATTTTCGTTTCTGGTTCGATTTTGCATTGCATTGGATCCTAGCCCTTT
This sequence comes from Ectobius pallidus, assembly GCA_964059195.1. Lineage (NCBI taxonomy): Eukaryota > Metazoa > Arthropoda > Insecta > Blattodea > Ectobiidae > Ectobius > Ectobius pallidus. The sequence goes on along the minus strand of CAXKWD010000007.1, from coordinate 346,472 downwards.
TGCCGAATCTCTCACGTCGCTTTCTTCAATGAGTTTTCTTTGTAAGAGTAAAAAACTACATTAACCGCACTGTAATTGCTGAATTCAGTAATTACACTGAGGTCCATGTAGTTTTTGTACTCAGTTTTTACTCAGTTGGAGGGACAAAGCAGCTTCATCACATGGCGATGATATATCCAGTCTTGCAAGTAAGCAGGAGGAGGCCAACACAAAGATCATATTACATGCATCTTATTTAGCACAGAAAGGAATTAAAACTACTCATGTGTTCTCCCCCGATACTGATGTCCTGATTTTAGCACTAAGATGATATCCTCAGCTTTCGAAAGATTTTTCATTTTTCCTCGGCTAAGGTTCGTTCAGATAGGTTCAATTTACAGAGCACTTTGGACCTCTGAAAGCCTCTGCACTCCTTGGATTACACGCAATTTTAGGAGCTGATGTAACAGGATCATTTGCTGGCAAAGGTAAAATAAAGTGGTGGAAAGCTTTAAATTCCGCAAGTGATACTCCGCTAGAAGCCTTGGCTAATTTGGGGACTACACTTTCACTCACTGAAGATGTCAGGACTATCTTGGAAGCGTTCATTTTCAGCATTATATCCCCAAAACTACACTGACCGACATATTAGGTCCTGTGGGATGGTTGTTGTTTACACAGAAAAAGTGCCAAGATGTTCCTCCAACAAGATCTGCACTGGATCTGGCACGGCTAAGGGCTCACCTTCAATGTTTTGAATAGAATTAGGACCTAAATAAGCATCCCAATAACCCACCGCCCTCAGTTTTTGGATGGAAAAAAAGTAGGGAGTGCATACGAGTCTGTTGCTTGTACCAACCCTTTTGCACCAGAGCTTATCTTGGAACTTTGTCGCTGCTCATGCTCCAAAAGGCGTTGCTCTCCTCCATGTAGGCTACATGTCAGTCAAATGGACTCCGGTGTACTGAAATGTGCACGTGCGAAGGTAATCCCAACCGTTGTGACAATATGGGAGAGTGCGAGCTGGACGATGATGAAGATTTAGGTCTAAGTGAGATTTGTATTGAAAGTGACAATGATTATAATTAAAAATGTAATTGTAGGAGTGTATCCACTCTGTCTATAGGCCTATAAATCTGCAAACATTGTATTTCTTCCACAGTATTTTCGTTAAAGTTTAAAACTATAGTAGTACTTTTTATCTTTCAGTTTCCTACGGCACAACATAAGGGAAAGGGGTTATTTTTTAATTTATTAGTGTTTAACATATTAATTATTGTTAGAAGTGTCCAGTGGCCGTGTAAATAATATCAGGCGTGTAAATATGCGCTTGCAAAACCCTCATACTGAGACATAATCATTTTTAATTTTGAAAAATATAAAAGTACTTTTTATGAGAAAACGGTTGATCCTACATAAAAGTTGTAATAATCTTTTCTGTGTAGAATCTATGTAGCTACATTTCATGTTTCAAACTTTTTTTTTGTAATCCCAACGGTTACTGATATAAATAGGAAAACGTGTTTGCGATGGCAGCCATTTTGTTTTTTGCCCCCACCATTCAAACGCACCATTTTCAAGAGTGGCACCATCGAAATTATGTTTCTCCAAGGTCAAATGAAGAGATTGAGACCACTCCCACACTTGCATCATCAAGGAGCACACGGGAGCCTTTTTTTGTACATTTGACAGGGGACTAGTACTTTAAAGCCAGGTTTATGTTTTGTTGCATTGCCCACGTTAGGGTGCTGGAAGTATGTGAGTGTATTAGTAAGGCATCTTGATGAGATCTCTATTTCGTTACAACTAATATAACGAACAAAATTAAATGCTTGTAGCCTAATATCTTGCGATGTAATTCACTACACAACCTGTGCTGATAACGTATACAGCGCCTGGGAGCCTATTAGCCTGCGGTAATTTTAACACGTATCCCAGCACGCACTCATTGTAACCAGCGTCTTATTAATGTGAGGTCTAGTCTTATTCAACGAAGGAACTAATTACTTTGTCTGTACTTGAGTTAATAGCATTATGCACTGGTATCTTCTGAATCAGGAAATTGACTGCATGTGCTTATAACAGCCTTCAAACACGCTCAAATAATCCGGGTATTAGCGAGTATTTATGCAATGCACTTCACTAGCAGGTGCCCGCGGTTTCGCACACGACAATTCATTAAAAATTAAGAGTATAATAACTATTTATGCATTATACTTATTATTAACACTTGCACGCGAATCATTCATAAACTAAACCATTAATAATTAATTAAACAGCTAAAATTCTGGCTTTAGAGTACATTCCACGATCAAAAAGCGCCGCCTGGGAAAACGATCTCTTTGTCAGATTCGATTTTGCAGTTCCAAAGCTAACTGTGAACCACTGCCTTCTAGATTGTATTACTCGTGTGTAATTCTCGAGACGGCGGTGGATAATACGTATCGTTTCTCAACTATGTGTTGACAGATGAATATGATGTGAATTTTATTTGATAAATTCAGTGTAATTTTCAGAAATTATATAATTTTTCAAGAGAAGGATTGGTTTGTTTGGATTTTTATTGTCCGTGATACTTCCCAGGCTTAAACTCTCAATATATTTATAGCTGGTGCCCGCGGCTTTGCCCGCCATTATTAATTGACTCCAGGATTTTTAAGAAATTTACACATAATTATGTTTGTGGTTCAGAGCTATGAAAATTGTAAGTAAAAACAAAATTAGAATATTTGTTCATTGTGTTTATTTCACTTAGGACTTATATAATAAAGAAACGGTTTTCCTAATTTGTACTCTTTGTGAAATTTTAGACTGGGAGAGACGAACATCGCCGAGTATGCCCGATGTCGCACAAAGTGAGGGAGGGAGTGAGCACGCTATTTAGGGCCGTTGAATTGTACAAGAGTAGATAGATTTGCAGTCATTTTGTTATTCGTGTGAATTAGGTTATATTTATAAGAGTTTCCCACGATAATGCTGGTCAGGCAATAAACTCTAAAATATGCCATTGGACTGTTGCGATGTATGCTAACGTTTATTGCATGAACAACATTGAGATGATTGTAACAGAACAGAGACAAGAGAAAATAAGAAACATAAATCGTTTGTTACTACTGTGTTTAATTATAACATTATTGCATTACGTTGGTTCACATCCCCTACCTCGGGCTAGTGAAAGTATACAATCATTAGTGATGGTGCACCATCCCTAGTTAATCTATATTTCTTGGAAAATCTTAAGATCAATAATCCAGTTTCACTAAAAGGGACAGTGAAGGTGTACCATCACTTGGAATGGTACATCTAGGTCCCAGGTTCAAATCTCGAGGCCGGCCAATTCGACGTGATTTTTTTCATGGTTTCCCCAGTTGTAAAGGGAAATGCCAAATTGGATATTTACATACCATGAATCATCTTCACCATTTCATCTCGTACCATATTGATTGAAATTAACATCAGTTAAATTTACTTCATAAAATACAGTAACAATAGAAATATTTGAAGATCAAATATTTGAAGATCATAGTACCTACTGTACAGATACAAATCCCGAACTCCTGATATAGCCTCGAAGCTAAAAGAAGTATAAATACAGCTGAATAATAATAAAATATATTAATGAAAATCAGTGGCGTACCAGGGGGGCGAACGGGGCGGACCCGCCGTAAAGGGGGGCGCCAAAATCGAAAAACATATTTTTTCAGTTTAAGAAAAAATAATTTCTTTCAGGCAAAATATACTGTTTTATTGGTCAAATTTTCTTTATTACCTTTTAAATACTGCAGTAATATTATTTAGAAATGAAATAAATGTTTCATTTTAAACTAACAATGCAAAATAGGTCGTGGGCGTCGAGCACACAGGAAAATTTTACGGTGTACGGGCGAAAGAAAGACTAAGTAATTTAGCAGGTTTATCAATTGAACGTGTTTTGGCTGCTACTATAGACTTCAACTCTATTATAAATAAGTTTGCATCCATCAAGGCTAGGAAGGCACGTTTTTAAATTTTTGTTATGACTCTGAAACTTCTTTTCTCTTAATTTTTTTTTCAAACTAACCTTATAATAGGTCCTACTTACAGTTTTACATCATTCATGTTTTTCTCTTTATAATGTGTTAAAGCAACATACTACCATCTAGTTAGCCCCGGGCGCCAAGTAGCCTTGGTACGCCACTGATGAAAATGCATCAAAACTGACAAATGAGTGTAGAAACCACTGCCTAATGTAGATTAATTGTATGTTAATTGTATTTTTGATACTTGAATAAAGAGGTCTTAGGTTATTAAATGAAGTCACTTAACAAACCAATTCCCTTTGTGGACACAAGAAACAACAGTGAGTCCCCCTTTAAATGTAAAGGGCCTAGAGGTTACATGTTTCTCGCCTTGCTTTAGCAGTGGTCTCCAACTCGCTGTATTTTGTGCGCGTGCAAACAGGCTTGCACTGTGCAACCCCTGTGTACCACGTTACGTCAGTCTGAGACTGGGTTCCGTTGACTGGGTGGGTCGTCTCTTTCGCCAACTTCTAGGCATTATCGGGTGTAGAACGTAATCCAATATGTAGGCCATCGACCCCTAAATTTATGGTAATATATTACACCAATATAGAAGCTTGAGTGACGTTTCCCCGAACTATATTTCCCCTACTGCATAGACATGCTGCTAGTTTTTTTTCTATGTGCAAATCTAAGTACATATGCGAACAGTTTTTTTTTTCACTGATGAAAATAAACAAAACCCGCAGCAGAAGTCAACTGTCAGATGAAAACGTAAAATATGAACTTGGACTGGCTGCTGCACAAACATTGATTCCAGATTTCTGAAAAACGAGTGCATAAAAAGAGACAACAAAAATCTAGCTTCCACCTGTTAGTGATTTTGTAGTGTGAAATGCTTTATTTCAGCTGTTCTTTAATACTGCTGTATGACATGGAGATTATAGTTTCTCTGAATTTTGTTTGGAATATAACTATGGGTAGTATAGTATTAGCCTAATATTTATGTTCAATAATGTAAATATGGAAGTGTGTCATTTAAAGGAATGAGTCTACCATTTCAACCTCAATTTCGGAAAAAGTAATTTCAGTTTCGGAAAAAGTAATTTCAATTTCGGAAAAAGTAATTTCAATTTCGGAAGAAGTAATTTCAATTTCGGAAAAAGTAAATTCAATTTCAGAAAATGTAATTTCAATTTCGGAAAATGTAATTTCAATTTCGGAAAATGTAATTTCAATTTCGGAAAAGGTAACTTCAATTTCGGAAATACGAGAGCTATTATTTTTTAAACCTCCGATGAGGCATAAAATGAAAACCACAGTGGAAATCGAAACTGTTTTATTTGGAACATTTAGGTACACCTTCTAGCTACTTCTCTACATAATCTCGCTCCGATTGAGTCATTTGTCGTAGCGTGGTACCAACTTTCAAGTACCCTCTTCATAGAAGCTTGCCGCCAGCATATTGAGAAGGGTCTTCACGGCATTTTGAAGTGTTTGAAATTGTCCGTTGGTGTAGGAGCCAGATCTTGGGTTTGTTCGGGAAATTTGTGTGCATCCGTTGTTTGGTTTGTTCTTTTGATTCTGGATTGTGAAAACGAAACCACGTTTCATCCCCTGTCACGATGGATTTCAAAAACTCGTTCCCGTGCCGAGTGACTTTCATCTTTTTCGGCAACTGAAGAAAGATCTGGGAGGACAGCGCTTCCACATCAACTTAAAGTAAATTGTTCCCTATTACAGGCCATGGAGGCCAAGAGGGTCCCAGGAGGTTGAGACTCCCAGATTCGGCACATGAAGGTGGTATGGTTGTCAGCCTTTCGCACCGGCCGCCTTTACCCCCAGGATTGCTCCTGGTACTGATTTCTGTTTTATGCCCTCTTGTCTCACCACTCTCGTAAATAGGGTGCGTTTGCACTTCACCAATCAGATAGGCGCCAACCTACATAAATGTAGATAAATTTGTAGTTTCCGATCAGTTCCTTTTTACGAGAATGGTAACGGACAACCCTAGCTAGTACTTGCTCAGCGGTAGTAAGAACTCTTATCCCTTTCGTGGTTAATTGGAATTACAGGGGAGAAATATTATAACACCTACTTGATGAATATGTTTGATTTATTAGTACTTCTTTCTAAGCGACACACTGGGTTCGTTGCACAAAGGAGTCTGCGATGCCTATATTCATATATGCTGACTTATGCTTTTAAATACTGGACGTGTCTATATTCATATACGCAAACTTCTATATTCAATTACTATTCTGCTTATATTTTATACTCAATAATAACGCGCCCCGACGATCCATATATGACTTGTATCAAACACTTCCTCTATTTTTTACGGCGCGGAGAGATTCTCAGTCTACTTTTCACAGGTAACAAATGTTAAAATGTTCAATTATTACGCGCACGATAATTCTTAAAACTTGTATTTAAAACTTAACCCTCTATTTCTTTACGGCGCGGAGAAAATTCACATTGTACTTCTTTTCGGCAACGCTTCCCAGTTCGAACAGCCCGTTTTCGTAGTTAATTTTCCCTCACTTGATTTCATTAATTCCTCTCCTTAACATCATTTCATTGGTCCACTTCTTATGCCTATTTGTCTCGCAGCCTCTTATTGGTCAGCTTGAATGGTATGGAAGTCTTGTCCCTAGCTAAAAGTCAGTTAAAACTGAGTTTCTTCCCCTAAAATCCATTTGTCAATTCTGACATAAATGACCGGCGTCTAGGTGTCCCATACAAAGCCATTAAGCATCCGGTCTTTCCGTAATTGCTTAATAAGTCCAAAGTCATGAGTCTGGTATAAATTTTATACGCATATTCTTATAGTATGAAATTTTCCGAATCTTTTGATATTAATCTTCTGTCTGTACGATGATTATTGCTTCTTGTAATTAATTATGATTGAATTTTGATATGAAATAATTAATTGATGGTCACATGTTATATGTCAAGTTGTAGGTCCTGTCACTGTCTTGCCGACGGTGTGATTGGTTAAGGGGTCCGACATTCCAAACGGCTTCATGTGTCCCAATGAAACAATTTCAAAATTAAGGAATTAATTCGGAGGCATTCATGACTACGAAAATAACTTAATTTTTTAATTTTTTTATTGTCCTCACTTTCAAAGGTCTTCACATCTCCCTAACATTTCTCGTTCATGTTATTCTGATTATTATCATTATCCTTGTCCTTTCCTATTTTCTTATTCATTCATCTCTCCTCTGTGCAACTATGCCATCGCCTAATTATCATTAAATTCTCACCTCATAACACACACAAAAATTATTACACTCTTATCATATAATACCTTTTTGTTGAAAAATCTTCACACTTTCTGCAATATATAGTTGACTGTTCTCCTGTATAAAACAACATCATATATCATTAATTGATACCACAACAAAATGTTTTTTTTTTTTTTTTTTTTTTAAATTCAAACACTTTTCTTTTTCTTTTCACCTGTAGTATTATGCGCTAATGATTTATTTTCTTGCAGTCTTCTGGCAAGTTCAATTTTATTCACTTCATGTAATTTTAACCTTCGCATTTTCAAACCAAATTCCTTTACATCTTTGTGCTCACACCAATTAATTTGTTACTTTACTTATACCGTACTCATCCTTTCACCATTAAATTGTATCCCCTTTTTATTTCATTATAGTCTATCCTTTCAGACTACGTAAATTAATTATTCCCTGTGTTTTTTTCGTCGATTCATCATATTCTTCATTCTCAAATTCCTATTAATACCTTTCACATTCATATTAGGCCTACTTCAATATTTCTCAACAGCACGATTACCTCGGTAACTTGTTTTACAGCATGTCAAATTGGTCAGCGCTTTAAGGAATTCACTAAATATGCAAATAGTATAAAATAATTATCTCTTACCTTTTCATTTAATTTTGCATTAAATAAAAATACTACATTTATCTTTGTTTTATACACTTTTTTGAAATAAAAAATTAGTCAACGCGAGAGTGTGAATTTAAAACTTATAATTAATCAAATAATTGCGTGATATCTTTGGTCGTTGGTAATGTCTGCTCCCCTTCAACTCTTAAATTCGATACGGGAATTGGCCATAATATCTATATACACTTAAATACTAATTATTTACATAGTGGGCTAATGGAGAACAAATATTTATTACTCCATAGCATGTAGTGAGTTGCAATTAGTCCTTCCTATTTTTCACTACACAGGGGCACATATAACTCAACCGTAGAAAACGTATTCACATTTATCACTAGGATAAGATGCGTCGGGAATAGACATTTCAACGAGAAATAATCACGACATAATTATTTTATTGTTCAGAGAAATCCATTTTTGAACAATCCAAGTCCTCATCGGTCATCCTACATTTCCCGTGGAATTTATTTCGATAATTCCCTGCAGTTCAACAACAATCTTAGCCCGATACTCATCACTAGCCTGCAGATTGGCTAGGTTATGTAACTTTGCATTCTGTCTGTAAAGGTTGAAGAAAAAAATGTTTTGAAAGTCGTAAGAGTTTACAAGACAATGAACTCTAATTCGTCTTCATTCTGTGCTTCAAATCTTTCTTGAATGGAAAGTGTGCGGGGTGTCGGAAAGTTATGTGCTTCGTTTACTTTATTTTTAAGTGTATCTTGAATATTTTCAGTAGTGTTAATTTTGTTGACATTTACTGCTTCCGTTTCGTAATATTCCTCTGGGTCGTCTGGTTCATACGGGTCAGTCAGCTGGGGTGGTAGACCGCCTGCGGTGTGGATAGTTTCACTTTCAGTTGTACCGGGGTGAATATTTACAATGGTCTTTCCGCTAGCAAAAAATTCGTCGTGTCCAATATCTGGTAAAGTCACCGCTTTTAAAGGATCCTCAGGCGGCAACCATCTAATTTAGTATCTCAACCCCAACCCTCACCAAACCCTCCATAAACACCTCCATAAACATCTTGGGGTTGAAAAGCCGAAATGGAAGGAAGGGAAATGTTGCGCGTGCCTAAGCATAAGATGCGCATTGTTGCCACAGTTTAAAAACCTTGCAGCTGATTTCCACAAATCTGGAGAAACAACACAAGTGACATTGCAACAAGGCCTGACCTGGTGGCAGGGACCACCGCATTTGTTTAGGGGTGGGTAGACCCTAATAATCTTTTCCAGATGAGGTAAGTGGTCCGATTTAAAAGCGTTTAGGGGTGGGTAGACCCTAATAATCTTTTCCAGATGAGGGGAGTGGTCCGACTTAAAAGCGTTCCGCTCGCTTTGTAGCCGACTGGGGTTCGTTTGGGCGCGAAGACTATAGAATGGGACTTTTCTCTCTAACTTTCTCAGCCTGGTTGAAAGGAATAACTGTTTCTGTTTCATTCTTTTTAACATTAATTACGGGCGACTGCGAATTCACCAGAGTGGATTCATTTCCCTGGAAAATTCCAATCGTAATATCTGCTAATGGTTCGTTATTGTCAGTATTTACAGTGGTTGTGTTCTCTATCGGAATTCCGGTGGGCTAGTTAGTTGTGTTGTGTATACCATTTTCTTTTTCTATTGTGGGTGAGATTTTCTTCGGGTCATATACATTCGCCACGGCAGTTGACGTGATATTTGCATGATTATTTACAGGGGTTTCCTTTTGTGATCTATCCTTGTCAGTTTGTTTACACTGAGTTATTTCTAGAGTAGGGGTTTCATTTACAAGGGTTTTACTTGAAATAACTTGTGTTTTCTTTACTACTGGTTGTTGGCTTGCATTACAGGCTACCGATGAGTTAACCTGTCCTCCAAAATTGCTTTGAAATGCAGGTTTTCCATTAGGAGGGGCGTGGAAAACATTTACTCGTTTAAAACTTCGTTTGCGGGTGAGCTAGGCCTATTTGAAGTTTCATTCCTCTCATTATTGGGAGACCTGGGACGACTCTCTACTGGGGACCTTACATATCGGTGATTATTATCATTCCTAACATACCTGTTATCGACAACTCTCCCTCTGAACTGTGGGCGGAAATAACCCTGATTTAGGTGGGGACGATAATGCCATGAAGGGGTTCGGCCTCTGCCATTTCGTCCTCGCGAGAAATTATTATTGTATCCATTTCTACCTCGTCCCGCCTGCGCTGGATAATTGCGATTGTTATTATAAGGTCTGTACCTAGAAAAACCATTATAATTATAATTACCATTGCCTCTATTTCTCCAGAAGGAATTTCTTGTGCCCCTTTGATACTGGTTATTAGGCCAGTGCGGTTCTGGACTATTTCTTGGACTGTTCCATCGGTCATCATTTTCTCTCCTATCGTACGGGGTTTGCCCATTATCACTGTCTGGTGTCCCTACCTCACTTTCAAAATTCTCAGATACTGCCTGAACATAGTTTATAGCCTTCCTTTGATGGTCGGCTTGCGATATCTGAGGATTTTGACCTAATCGGACTGGTGGATTCGGTATTTCCTGTAATGACTTCAGTAGGCGTAGCATATCGCCTATACTCTGGGGAGAAGCAACAATTAAGCTATTTTTTATTGAAACTGGAAAATGTAGGCATAAGGCCTGAATGAAAACTTTTTCCTCAATTGTGGGGATCAACAATTGCTTGTTGTCACATAACGAAATGAAATACTCTAAGTAAGTCATTCCGCAGCTGCGGTCAAACTTCCCATGAAAAATTTGATTACGGATGTGTTCCTGTGTTGCCGTGGACCAAAAATTGTTCAAAAATGCCTCCTCAAAACTTTGCATATCTAGTGACTTGTTATGATTGATTACATGGAACCACCTTGATGCGGCCTTTTGCGGTGAACGTGAAACTAAAATCATCTTGAGATTTTCAGGCACATTTCTTAATCTAAAATAGGTTTTCAGCTCGTGCAAGTACCTTACAGGATTGGTTCGTTGGGGATCCTCAAATACTGGTAATGGCAAGTCGCTACTACTCAATGTATAGTTACTCAGGCCACTGGTAGAAGGTTGGTCTAATCCATTGTCAGCTCGGAGTAAAGGATTAGGCATCTCGGGTAGATTAGGGCTTGGTGAATTGTTTTCCGGTAGGGATGTTGTGGAATTAGTTGCTGGGGCTGGTACAGGTACATGCTCACGATTTTCAATTGCACTCTCATGTTCCCTTACTTGCTGTCTGAGCCTATCCACTTCCGATTGCAAACTCAATAATCGGCTACCATTACTTTCTGTCATGCGTTCCATCACACTTACCTGTGATCTTACAGAGTCTATCTGTCCCGTTAAAATCTGTTCTGAAGTTGAAATCTGACTAGTGACACGAGAATCCAACTCTTTTAATTTATTTTCCACTTCAGCCCTTTGGTTTTCAACAATTTCTTTTAAATGTTTACTTTGCGCTGTTAATTGTGTCTTTAACTCAGCTCTCAAAGTTTGGTTTTGTGTATTTATTTGTGTATTAATGTCAGTCTTCAATTGTTGGTTTTGTGTATTAATGTCAGTCTTCAATTGTTGGTTTTGTGTATTAATGTCAGTCTTCAATTGTTGGTTTTGTGTATTAATGTCAGTCTTCAATTGTTGGTTTTGGGTATTAATTTCGGTCTTCAATTGTTGGTTTTGTGCATTCATGTTATTTTTAATATCCTGTAATTGGGCAGTTACCCGAGCCATAATAGCTCCCACTTGTGATAGAATGTTATTAGTTATCAACTCCATCTCTGTACTATTGACTGAGTGTGACTCTACAGTAGACATATTTGGTACATTGGGTACATTAGGTACATTTTGTATATCCGGAGAGGTAGGCACATTGACATCAGTTACACTTCCTATATTAGATACCGCCGGTATATCAGTTTCAGGAACACTTTCATTTTCACTTAATTGGTGTGTAACACTAGGAATCCCGTCTGAAATTGAGGCCTTAGAACTCTCGGTGTTCATTGTTAAATGAATTACTTTATTGTTGCGTAAACGCATAAAAAAAAATTTGACTTCTCTTAGCCAAAACAAACAAACAAAAAGATTTACAACACCAAAATAGAGAATCCTAAGCTCTCTACATGAAGGAAAAATGTGAACAATACCTGTTGTTCCCAGCTGTGGTAACGGGCTCCTTTATGGGGGGTCATCGGTCACTTCCCTCCTTCTCTAGTCAGCTGTCGGATGATGGTGTCTTCTTTCAAATCCTGCTTACCTAAACACTTTTAACTCACTCGCTCTTTTAAACAATTTATACTTGAATGTCGATCGCCAGTTTATGTGTTACTCGAATAATTCTATTCCTCGATGAAATGGAAATGTGTCAGTTTATGGCTAGTTTATGCAGGTGTTAGCTTATGAAAGTAATTTATGCCTGTAATTCAAAGTAATTCTCGCGCCAGTTGGGCCGCCAGCTTATGCCCGCTTGTCTCACCACTCGCGTAAATAGGGTGCGTTTGCACTTCACCAATCAGATAGGCGCCAACCTACATAAATGTAGATAAATTTGTAGTTTCCGATCAGTTCCTTTTTACGAGAATGGTAACGGACAACCCTAGCTAGTACTTGCTCAGCGGTAGTAAGAACTCTTATCCCTTTCGTGGTTAATTGGAATTACAGGGGAGAAATATTATAACACCTACTTGATGAATATGTTTGATTTATTAGTACTTCTTTCTAAGCGACACACTGGGTTCGTTGCACAAAGGAGTCTGCGATGCCTATATTCATATATGCTGACTTATGCTTTTAAATACTGGACGTGTCTATATTCATATACGCAAACTTCTATATTCAATTACTATTCTGCTTATATTTTATACTCAATAATAACGCGCCCCGACGATCCATATATGACTTGTATCAAACACTTCCTCTATTTTTTACGGCGCGGAGAGATTCTCAGTCTACTTTTCACAGGTAACAAATGTTAAAATGTTCAATTATTACGCGCACGATAATTCTTAAAACTTGTATTTAAAACTTAACCCTCTATTTCTTTACGGCGCGGAGAAAATTCACATTGTACTTCTTTTCGGCAACGCTTCCCAGTTCGAACAGCCCGTTTTCGTAGTTAATTTTCCCTCACTTGATTTCATTAATTCCTCTCCTTAACATCATTTCATTGGTCCACTTCTTATGCCTATTTGTCTCGCAGCCTCTTATTGGTCAGCTTGAATGGTATGGAAGTCTTGTCCCTAGCTAAAAGTCAGTTAAAACTGAGTTTCTTCCCCTAAAATCCATTTGTCAATTCTGACATAAATGACCGGCGTCTAGGTGTCCCATACAAAGCCATTAAGCATCCGGTCTTTCCGTAATTGCTTAATAAGTCCAAAGTCATGAGTCTGGTATAAATTTTATACGCATATTCTTATAGTATGAAATTTTCCGAATCTTTTGATATTAATCTTCTGTCTGTACGATGATTATTGCTTCTTGTAATTAATTATGATTGAATTTTGATATGAAATAATTAATTGATGGTCACATGTTATATGTCAAGTTGTAGGTCCTGTCACTGTCTTGCCGACGGTGTGATTGGTTAAGGGGTCCGACATTCCAAACGGCTTCAGTTTGTAGCTAGAAGGTGTACCTAAATGTTCCAAATAAAACAGTTTCGATTTTCACTGTGGTTTTCATTTTATGCCTCATCGGAGGTTTAAAAAATAATAGCTGTCGTATTTCCGAAATTGAAGTTACTTTTTCCGAAATTGAAATTACATTTTCCGAAATTGAAATTACTTTTTCCGAAATTGAAATTACATTTTCCGAAATTGAAATTACTTTTTCCGAAATTGAAATTACTTTTTCCGAAATTGAAATTACTTTTTCCGAAATTGAGGTTGAAATGGTGTGTATTTTGTTTTCATTTCACAGAACTGGTGGAATAATTTAGTTGTTATAAAATTTAATAAAATCAGGGAATTTTCAACTATGTTCAAAACGACAGAATTAATTTGTGTGTATTATTTTGCTAGGAATATATTGTACATTATTTGCATTGTTACAAACATCAAAGCTTCACGAATGTTCTTCTATTTGTAGAAAACACAAGTAAATGGCAATGAAATAATAATGTAATAACACATTTATACAACAATCTGTTTATATTCGAATATGATTTGTGGATTTCAAAAGCCTAATGAGCATGCAGCCACTGAACTCAAGAGAGGCAGTAGACTATACCACGCCTGAATGATTCTTCTGTGCAAAGGGTAAGCTTGCACATACTGCTGTACTCATTGTACAACGAGTTGGTGGCCGCTGCTTTAGATGTACAAGTTTAGCAGGGAATGTATCTTAACTTCTATATATTGTTTTAAATATGAAAACAAACCGTACAAGATAGTTCCAGAGATATAGCCTACCCGACTTTCCTCATGTTTGTATGTTCTTGCATATAAATCAGTCCTCGGGAGCAATGATTCATTTTTGTACTCGAAATAAATTACTGTACTAGTGAATTAAGTGTGAGTGAATGTTGCAAGTAAATCGGTATTTAATGTTTATATCTGACTAGCATGTGCCCGCGGCTTCGCCCGCGATAATTATTTCAAAAATTAAAAACTAAGAGAATAATAGTTAAATCATTATAATTATTAACACCTAAATCACGTGGACTATATACCACGATTAGATAGCGTCGCCTGGTAAAAGCGACCTCAGATTCGAGTTGCTTGGCCCAGAAAACCCTTGTATAGTTTCGTTCAAATCAAACAATGTTTCACCATACAGTATTTAGGCCTATATTGATTATCCCTCTTCCGTGTTGGTTGAAAATTTAATATGTCTACGGGCCTTAACATTCTAAACAAATGAATCGACCAGCGTGGGCTTACAACATTCAAGCGATCGCGATGCTTTTATTTCCACGGTATGACAAAAATAGCCAAAGACAACTGCAATTTATTTGACATTGAAATGTATTACTGAAATCTGATGCTTCGACAGCGCGAATCACGTTTTCTGCCAGTTTTTCACTCACAACTCGCGAACGAAAGCTAAAATTAAAAATCCGGCTACGATGCGCATTCGCCCACCTTTCAGCCCATCTAAGTTTAAAATTTCAGATCTCTGCGTTCAGTAGATTTCGCTGGGCATCGTGGACAGACAGACAAACACGTCCTTTAATTATTTTAAGATAGCATGTGCCCGCGGCTTCGCCCGCGATAATTATTTCAAAAATTAAAAATTAAGAGCATAATAGTTAAATCATTATACTAACACCTAAATCATGTGGACTACATATCACGATTAGATAGCGTCACCTGGTAAAAGCGACCTCAGATTCGAGTTCCTAGGCCCGGAAAACCCCTGTATAGTGAGTTTCGTCCAAATCGAACAACGTTTGACCATATTTAGGCTAATATTGATTATCCCTATAATAATAATAATAATAATCCTCTTCGGTGTAGGTTGAAAATTTCACATTATGTTTGCTTGCCTTGACATTAAAAACAAATGAATCGACCAGCGTGAGCTACAACATTCAAGAGATCTCGATGCTTTTATGTCGAAGGTTTGACAAAAATAGCCAAAGCCTAGTGTAATTGATTTGTATTACTGAAAACTCATGCTTCGAAAACGGAATAAATACACGTTTTCTGCCCGTTTTTCACGAACTAAAGCGAAAATTAAAATTCCCGCTTCGAGGTGCACATTCCGACCCTTTAGTCCGCCTATGTATAAAATTTCAGATCTCTGCGTTCAGTAGATTTCGCTGGGCATCGCGGACAGACGGAGGACAGACGGATGACAGACAGACGGAGGACAGACACTTCCTTTTATTAATATAGATGTGAGATTATTTCATATTTATATTTTGTGTGACATATTCAGCCAGACTGGGGTAAACGAACAAATCAATTTGGCCGATAAATTACAGAGGTATTCCTCACAAGTTGATAATAACTACAATCTTTTCTGTACAAGGGAATAATAATAAAAAAAACGCATGAAATTACTAAAAGTTGCACAGTCATATAAAACATGTGGTGGTGTTTATCTCGTTTATGAACTTATTCTTGCTTCATTGCAGACAAGTCTATTTCTTGTAAGAGGTAATGAAGAGTTTGATTTGTGTCCGACTCTGGAGAATACGTCCAGATGTTCGTATTCCACAATCGAGTTAATGACGGGTCTTGTTACCTCCCAATGGCTTACAAAAAGGTTCCTAAAATATGCGTAACTATTTTACTCTTTACCTTCTTATACTAAATCGGCATAAGGTCTACCATCGGCACTGTAAGTTTGTTTATACACTATTCAACTTTTTACTCTCTTTCCTGAAGAGCAAAGACTACGGAAGACAGTCTGTCAGAAAGTTTGATGTTATTGTGGTAAAAGGCAATGAGTTATTTTTTTTCAAAACGGCTAGCATAAATCCAAATTAGAGAACTGAATGTTAAAATGACGTAAAATGTTGCCAATAGTTTGAAAATATTTCCATATAAGTCTTCACAAGTCTCTCCAATAGTTTCTTCCTGTACATTTGGCCTTGAGTAGGAAACGTACAAAATATTATAGATAGATAGATAGATAGATAGATAGATAGATAGATAGATAGATAGATAGATAGATAGATAGATAGATAGATAGATAGATAGATAGATAGATAGATAGATAGATAGATAGATAGATAGATAGATAGATAGATAGATAGATAGATAGATAGATAGATAGATAGATAGATAGCGCTCTTATGCTGGAGACATTCACAGAATGTATAGCAACGTCAGAAAACTAAACATTATGGGCTACCAATTGATACTGAAAAATTCGTCAAGGTCATAGTTTGGGTTGGCCACCAATTTAGTCTTGAGTGCCCTCTTGAAGGCTTGTAGGGTTGACTTCTTAATCCATCAGGTAAACTATTGAATAATTTGATAGAGACTGTGTCAAAACTTCTATGAGTGATGCTGAATTTGTTTTTATTAGGATAAACGTTATCTCTATTTCGAGTTAAATAATTATGAGAATAAAGATTAGCAGTGGAAGTGCAAACATTATTTTTCATATACAGCAGGCAGTTCAAGACATACATTGATGGCAAACTCAAGATCCCTAATTTAGAGAACAAAGGTTTACAATGAGATCCTAAGGGAGCTCCGCTGATAATCCTCACAGCTTTCTTCTGCAAAATAAATATTTTCTTAGCAGTAGAATGATTGCCCCATAACAGAATTCCGTAACTTAGGTGGCTGTGAACAAAAGCATAGTAAACAGTTAATAAGGAAGCAGGACCTAGGCAGTGACTTAGTAGCCTTAAGATAAATAAACTTCTACTAATTTTGCTAGCAACGTAGTTTGTATGAGATGTCCAGCCCAAGCCAGGTTCAATGTGAATGCCTAAGAATCTAAAGTATTTGTCTCGATCATACTCTTGAGGTCTGATATTAAATTTAAAATCAACTGTTTTAGCATCATTTAATTTGAGCTTATTAGCATTACACCATTCAAGAACCTTAGTAGACATTTGATCGACTGTGTTAGTTAAAAAGTCAGAATTCTTATGGACTACATGAGTGCCAAGTCGTCAGCAAATAAATAAGTTTCCAGACATTCATTTTGAACATTTACAGACAGATCGTTTATGTATATAATAAATAGAACAGGCCCAAGAACGGAGCCCTGAGGGACACCATTCATAATTTGCTTAAATTCAGAGGTTTTACCATTGAAACACACGGATTGGTATCTTCCATTTAAATAGGATGATAATAACTCAAACTAGCATTACCAATACCATAGAATGCAAGATTTTGGAGAAGAAAACTGTGGCACACGGTGTCGAAAGCCTTTGTTAAATCAAAGAATCTACTGTGAACAAAGTTACCAGTTTCTAGTCCTTCAAAGCATCGTTTATCAAAAGCAATAACAGCTTCTATAGTACTACGTCCAGCTCTAAATCCGTATTGGGTTGGAGTGAAAAGAGTATTACTTTCAAAGTATTGTACAATCTGTTTGTTCAATAGAATCTCAAAGACTTTAGAAACAATTGGAACAATGCTAATAGGCCTGTAATTGTTATAATCATGTTTGCATCCCTTTTATAAATGGGAATTACCTTGACGAATTTCAGCATGTCAGGGAAAATACATCTATCAATGCAACAGTTAAAAATATGCACCAGAGGTTCACAAATTAATTCTGAAGCTATTTTAAGAATCTTTGCGCTCATACCATATACATCTAGAGAGGAGCTGTTACTGAGTTTGAGAATGACATCATACATGGCTTCAACAGAAGTATGCTTGAATGTAAATGTGCTGTTTGGTTTGTCTAATAGTGGAAGGAAATCCATAGCGGTACTGTCATTAGGTATATTAGATACAATGCTTTCAGAAATGTTAACGAAGAAAGAATTAAAACCATTAGCATTCAAAACAGAAGAAGATGTGTTAGATTTGGAATTATCATTGAAAAGGTCAGAGACGACAGACCAAGTAGATTTGCATTTATTCTTAGAATTACCAATAACATTAGAATAATAATTGATTTTGGTTGACCGAAGCTTTGATTTGTAATTTTTTTTTTAGTGCAGCATATTTATATTTAGCAGAAGTCACTCCATAATAAGTAAACAACTTATAATAGAATAGACATTTATCTCTTAAAACATTCAACTCCCTAGTGTACCACTTATTTTTTCTACCTTTCATACTAATACCTGACTTGACGAACTTTAAAGGAAAAGCCTTATCTACAATGTGTTGCAATATATAGAATAAATTATTAAGTTTATCAATATCATGTACACTATATATACCAAACCAATTCACCTGTTTCAATAAATATATAAAATAAACAATAGTCATTTCATTAAGAGGCCTTATGGAATTGTATGAGGAAAATACACCAGCAGATCTTTTGCTGGGTAAAGCAGTCTGAAATATTAAAGCATCATGGTCCGAAAAAACAGTTGGGAGGAGATTGACGGAACATTTCTCTACATGAATATTTGTAATAATGTTATCAATGGCTGTACCATGGTTGCCATCCCGACCTGGACGAGTTGGTTGGTTGGTCATTAGTAGCACGTTAGCCGAAGCTCTCAAATAAATTCAACAAGTCTTTAGTGTGACTGCTAGTTCCACAAAAATCAATGTTGAAATCTGCTGTGAATACAATATTAGTATTAAAAGAGGATTTATACAAAATACTAAAAAGTTCATTTAATTTAGATAGAAAAACCTCAAAGATACAATTACTATTATCAGGTGTTCTATAAAGACATAAGCAGAAACCATTAAGGCTCTCAATAAATATTCCACTTACTTCAAATATATTATCAGTAGATAGATCGGTAAAATCAACTGTCTTCTTAGATAAAATACCTTGTTTGACGAATATAGCTGAACCTCCATGTTTGCCTTTACTTGACCTACAATAGGAATCACTTAAATAAAATCCTTCAATGTTTACTGTGGACAACTCGAATAAGGTTAACCAATGTTCAGTCACACACAGTATATCAATATTTAAATCATTGAGAAGTTGCGTAATATAATCTATTTTGTTTAAGAGAGACTGAACATTCCAGTACAGAATTTTAAAGTCAAATTGTTTTACAGCATGAAAATCTAAATTAATGCTTTTAGGATGCAAATATTCTAGGTTATTTTTTTTTCTCTTTCGTTGCAAGGGAGTTTAAAGAACTCCTCGGAAATCTGAATTTACTGATGAAAGTACCAGACGGCCAAAAGTCAGCAGAATAAACGGCATTCATAAGTGAAAGTGGTACTCCTACTTTAAACGAACTATAACCTTGAAATTTGGATTTAAGTTTTTCAACTTCACAGTTGGCACATTTATAGTCATTTAGGTACTCAAGCATGTCGGTACATTCCATACCTGGAGCCAGCCGAGATATGAACAAGAAATTAGTTTTTTCTACTGTGATAAGTTTACTTGTACTATTAGTGCTGTTACCGGTTAAGAATTCGTAGCTGCGCTTCCTTGCCAGTGGTAGGCCTACCACATCCTTTTTCTCGTTACATGGCGCTTTAGATTTCTTACCATAAGAAACTGTAATCCAGTTATTGTCACTGTGGTTACTTCCACTTGGTCCGGGTTCATCATTACAAGAAGTAGACTGCAATCTAGTTGTCAAAGCTGTAAACATGTAAATTTATTGGTAATCAATTAGCTGTAACATATTCATATGTAATTGCAGGGCATAATGTATTTATAGTCTAACACAATTATATATAATTTTTAATTCGCTTTGTTTTCTCTTTTGCATTATTACCCTCTTACGTTTCATTGTACGCTTACCAATTGTATTATTTTATTGCTAGTATTTATTATTGTAGTATCTATTGTATTTAGCCTATTGTTTTTGTAGGAATTCATTTAATGTATTTGTATCTATCAGTGGCGGCTCGTGGCCGGAAAATAAGGCGAGAAAAAATGCCGCATGCTTATGTTAATAACGAAATTCACCCAATAGCGGCTCGCGGCTCAAAACGAGGGTGTGCTGCAAATACAATTTCATACAGAAAACTTAAAATATTTTTAAAAATTATTAGTAGGCCTATCTAAACTGCTCGTCTCTTAATCCATCTCTGGGAACTCTCACGCGATTTTCTCTGCCCTAATTATTTTTTTGCTAATTTCTCTCGTCTCTCGTTGTGTGAGTTGTGTGACGAGAGAAAATAGCACAAATAATAATGATAATAATAATAATAATAATAATAGTAATAACAGTAATAATAACAATAATAATAATTAGGGCAGGGAAAATCGCGTGAGAGTTCCCTGGAAATGGAATAAGACACGAGAAAATAGAATTTTTAATGATCGAGGTAGAGGAATTCGCTTAGTGTTCCCAGTGCGACAGAATACTTAATCGGGGTTGTGGAATCCGGGTTTTTCTGAATTTAACACATTCGAATTTGGCGGCGTTAGACCGTCAGACGGTGGAAGATCTAAAGTGCCCACCTCTTTCTCCGAGCTGACAGTGTGAGGTGCTGGCGCGGCGAAGAAAATGCCTGAACAAGGAGGACTGCTTCATGGGTAGTCTGTTCTCGTCACCAAGCAGACGTGGGATAAACGAGAAAACTGCTACTTGCCATCCTCATTTTTTATTTGAACAGACTACCCATGCAACGGAGGGCGTGGTTTCCAGTTCACCTTCACACGGCCGACTTGAAGCACGCTGCGCTCTCAGGATCTCAGTGTCTCCTAGCTTTGACACCAGGTGGTGGCGTGGCGGGCAATTAAAAAATACAGATACATTTACAGTAAAAACCAATTCGTGATATGGAAAATAAACTTTAAAAATACGTATTGTAAAGGGTAAATACTGGTGAAGTGCTACTTCACCTACTTCCCCTGAATAGCCGCCACTGCTATCTATCCTGGTTGGGTGGAAGGTAAGGCCCTATTGTCTTAACGATGCCAAGAAAAAAAACTTTTATTATTATTATTATGCTTTCAGGTTGAAAAACATGATGCAGTTGAGATGTGCGTTCTTTTTGTTTCTGCTCCTCAACACCACTCAAGCCAAAACAGGTGAGTTATTAATATCTATGTTAGGTTATGTAAACCTTTGTTTTAGTATTTGTATATAGTATAGTATATACAGTATATATAGTATATAGGATAGTATAGTATATACTATATATTTAGTATGGTATTTGTATAATAATTGTTCATGTTTCTCATATTGATTTCCTCAAGGCAAAGATAATCATTGCATTGGCCTTGCTCTTCTTCACGGCCGGCTGTCTACATTTTTTCTGACAAATGAAACTCACACTATTTTTGCATAGAATGCTTCAACAATTACATTTGATGATCTGTCCAGATAAGGCTTAATGTCTGTTCAATTGTCTCTCATTACGCTAAGTAAAGTAATTTCTTACAGACAAGACTGATTAAATTAACATTTTAAACTTTGTTCTTGTTATGAATTAATCTCAAGTTAATATTTTATTGTAAATATTATTTATTTAAAGTTCAGTTTAAGTTATTAAATAATGTATTTTTGAGCTGGTGGGCTGTCTACGCCAATTAGAGTGTCGCACTTAATTTCGATGACAAAATGTTGAAAATTAAAACATTCGGATTATCCAAGCACGTCATTGTCCCATTAACACGGACAATCGGGAGTTTGATGGATTGAACCAGGAATCATGGCAATAAACTGTGTAGCAGGAGCTAGTTAGCTATGTGTTGTCTCTTGGTAAAACACATTTACAGAGTCTGTTTCCAATATTCCTAAGCAGAAGTTTGCAGAGGTCTAGTGTTAAGTGTACTTCATCTTCAACAATGTACCAATCTCTCTCTCTCTCAGGTTTTGCCCTGACTTAGGCTAATTACACAAAATTAAAACGGTTTTTTGTATCCGAAATAAAATGTATCGAATCTTATGTAAATTGGTCTCCTAAATTCGAAAACGACAGTAATTTTTTTTATTAGTTCTCGTTTAGAAGATATCGGCTATATAGCTTTCATAGTTGTTCATATAAGAAAATATACGTACTCTTTAATCGCATACCTCATAAATGTGGTCTTTTGCCTTCTCTAATGTACTTTATCTTAGGAGATTTCTTACTACTGACCAGCAGTAGTCAGCAATCATAGACGTGTTCCATTTCCCCTGAGTAGCGATGTCTTGGTGGAAACGTTCACCATGCTCGTCGCTTACTGCTCCAAGATTGTCAAGGAAGAAGTCCAGGTGAGAGTGAAGGAAATGCATCTTGAGAGACATGTTGCACCCCATTCTTTTATTGTCCACTAAAAGTTCTGTAATTAGACGCCCTTTTGTTAAGTACAACTCTAGTGAACGCTACCAATGCAGTTATCTCCTTGCCATCCATCAGCCATTAGTTTTCTTATTTGGGAACCTATGAATATTCCCTCTCTGAATTTAGATTCACTGTTTCAGGCACAAAATCTGTATCTTGAGGTGTTGTCGTGTTGATGGTCTCTGCGTTGCTTCGTGATGGTGTGTTGTACTCGTCAGATTCAATTGTGAAGGAGGCTGGAGGATTAGGTATAGGTAATTCATGGCTATGGGGCACAGGGCGGAGAGCTGAGGGGATATTTGGGTAAGTTAAAACGTGCCTCTTCTGACTATTCATTCCAACTACGGGAGGAACCAGACAGAAGTAGCAATCATCTACATGGTTGCTTTGTGCCCTCCACACCATTGGTATAGCAAAATTCGTTTCCATTTAGCCACTCGCGTAGGTTTGTGGAGCAAGTACGACAACAAATATGGGGTGCAAATGATTTGTCCTGATCACCAACCTTGCAACCAAAATAAAGATGATAGGCCTTTTTAACAATTGGAGTTAACTATACCTTTTGCGATTTAAAAGTCACTTCTCCACAGATAAAACAAAAGTTATTTGGATTGTTAACATGCTTACGCGGCATTCTGTGCCTTTCATGCCAATTCTATTACAGAAAGGATAATATATACGCATATATGTTATTTTATAATTATAATTATAATCACTCACAATAACGATTAAATCACTCCCTATTTTAACTATTTCAAAGCGCACTGGTACACAGTTTTCTCACTCACAAAGCAAGAATTGAACTGAGTTTATAAAGGAATGTCAGTTTAAGGGTTGGACTTATCTGCTAGAGCCATAAATTCACCCTTAAATTTCCGGTACAGTCTGTTTCAAACAAAATTACTCGGCTAAAATCCTGTTTTTTAGTAAAATAACCTGACCTGTGTATTGTAGAAATGAGAACTAATAGACCAAAATGGGTGTCATTTTCGTGTTTAGCGACTCCAAATTAGTAATGTATTGTTAATTTTATCTCGAATACATTTTGGCTGTTGACTTGTGTTATTGAATGACTGACTGACTAACTGACAGAGAATCAAGGTAGAGCCTAAACTATAATAGGTAGAGACCTTGGTTTCCGTAATGTAAATGCACATTAAGAAAGGGTTTTGAAAAATTTTGATTTTAAATGCAAATGTTTTTCAGAATTCTTAATACCTTTTTACACATAATTATAAAATCCAAATCACATTCCATGTAAAGTTCTCATGACAACAGTGTATTGTTGGCAATGATCACAGGTAGCTTTCGAAGTAAATCTTGATAAATCAGAGAAGCTATCGATAGAATTCATTGGTCTAAATAAGTATTATAGAACGAAGTCCACGAAAGTAATGCACAATGCCATGCAGTCACATAACTTTCTCTACCCTGGACATAGAGAATACCATTTTCTCATTTTACATTTTGATGTAGTATACGAGGTCATATTGCAGGGACAGCATTTTTCGTTGTCTCAGCCTGAGTGTGCCAACGAGAAATGCTGTATCAGAAGCCTGTAAAAAATTATATCCACTGATAGGTTATTCATAAATTGTAGGCTTTCTATTTTTAATTGAGAAATGGATGTTTATCATAGGCCCTAAAAGCATGTAAAAGGAGACAAAAAAGGATGGTACAATTTTAGTCCTATGCGCGCAGTGTATTATCATATCCCGGGTTTTAGGGGAGGAATGTATGAAAGTGGTATTGAATTTCTTTTTGATCTCAGTCCGGAAACTGTTGTAAGAGTGAGAAATAAAATACTCCGTAAAGACAATACAGTTTTATGTTACCAGCATTTCTGTTTCTTCTTATTTCAACCCCTACGAGGCTTGGTGTGTAGAAGGAATTGAGTGCAAAATTCTACATCCTCTAAGAGCCATAAAAAGCTATATCTGAGGGAATAGTTTGAGTGTGATAAGTCGTTCTTACTCATTTAAAATTCTACATACCTATATAAGGACCTAGAGTTTGAAAATCGAAAGTCCTTCACAAGTTAAATTCGAACAATTACAAAATACAAAGCCCGGGCGACGCTTATCTACGAGGGATGTTCTGAAAGTAAGTTTCGTCATTTCTTTTTCACATGGAAACTTTATTACCAAAACAAATACACCATGCAATCATGAAATATACCCCTTGCACTATTTTTCAACATAGTCTCCACCGACATTGAGACATTTGTCATAGCTTGCAATCAGTTTGAAGAAACCACTCTGGTAAAACTCGGTGCCCTGCTATGCAAGGCCTTCTCCACCTCAGCATTGTTTTGGAAGTGACGTCCCGAGAGTGCGGCTTTCATTGCATGGAACAAGTGCCTTACCAGCGACCAACAATTTGATGAGACATGACCTCTTCACCATACACAGTCTGTAGGCGTTCATGGATGATGGACACACTAGTCCTACATGCCCATTCATACCGGATAACAGCATGTACTTCCATTCTCGACCACGTTTTCAGTACACGTCCATCTGCCATCGTGATTTGTACTCAAATAACCTCGGGCACGCCAGTCTACTGCTACTCTCTCTTCTTCGGGACTCTACTCATGCATCGTTTCTCCTCTGCTGACGCTCTTTCCGTCGTTGAACCAGCAATAGGTGTCGATTCTTATGACAGTTGTTTGCTTCATCTGCTTTACCATCTTCACTTTAAAAAAAACGACGAAACTTACTTTTGGAACATCCCTCGTATGTAAGCGGCTTTGTCCTGACAGAGGACCAATGTAGAGCTAAACTATTGCAGTTAGAGACTTGAAATTTTGACAGTTCCTTCGTTCCATAATATAAGTTTCACTTTTGAAACGGATCCTTGGCAATTACAATACAGAACACCTGCAGCTTGTAATCTCCTCGAGGGCACAGGTAGTTTGTTTGATCGCACCTAACATATTCTCCATTGAAATACGTATTCCGGACTTGACTTAAACTTTGAAGTTTGAGACAAGAAGTTGTTGCTTTGTTCCATTTTGTACTTCTGCAGTTTTATGGAAACAATTACCTAGGCTAGCACATATATTTAAATGTGTAATCATGTGTTTCCCCTCTTAGAATGAAAATCATATGTATGCCTTCTAATGCTGCAGATATTAATATAAATATGTAATCATGCAATTATTCACTTTCTGTACTCTGCTTATTTAGCTTTTCCATCACCGCACTGCAGCATATGAGTTAAGACGGAGTCTATCTGCAACTGTTACTTCTGTTGAACCAGGTTTGCTGTTTTTCCTCATATTATGCTGAATATGATTACTGGTAGACATTTCCTTATTGAAGCAATGAAAGCTTCTAAAATGGAGAGTTTTTCATAATTGTGGCATTATAGCAATGAATATCAAATTCCACGCCAGAGTTAAAATCATGTATTCAAATCACTTTATAGACTTAAAAGAAATCAGAATTCGACATATCCTGTCAAAATAAAGTAGCAACGCCTTTAAATTCAAATTAATTTTCTTGTTACCACTTCATGACCTTGCCGCATCACCGGTATTGGTGTAGCACAATCTGATTCCATATCCACACATTCCATTCTACAATTAATTTCAACACTGTCAGAAAATTACAATTTACGGAGTAATACAGGACCCAATAATGAAATCACTTGTGCTTAAGAACAGCGACATAGACCCAAAACAAAATCAATCTTTAACTACACTCACAGTTCAGTACTAACAAGCCATGAGTGTCTTTATGTAGAGTTATTCTTAGTTATAATTAATTCACTTTATACGAAGTCTGCAGTGAAAGAACACAACCAATGCAACAGAACTGGGGAATCGAAAAGGAAGTGGTATTTATAAATTTACCAGCTTAAAAGGCCCGGCGTCGCCCGAGTTTTTATTTTATAATTTGAAATTAACTTATGAAGGACTTTCGACTTGCAAACTCTAAGGCCTTGTATAATACCTAGGTATGTAGGCCTACATTGAACTTGAAATGAGGAAGAACGACTTATCACACTCAAACTATTCCCTCAGTAAAAGCTAGATATAGCTTTTTCTGGCTCACAGAGGATGTCGAATGTTGCATTCCGTTGCTTCTACACACCACGCCTGGGAGGGGTTGAATTAAGAAGAAATATAAATTCCGATTACATAAGATTGTATTGTCTTTATGGAAATTTTTATTTCTCACTCTTATGTTACCATTCAACCGTTTCGGAGCTGAAATTTAAAAAAAATGCTTTCCTCCCCCAAAACCTGGGACATAATATATTGCGTGCACAGGACTGGAAATGTTTCACCCTAATTTGTCTTCTTGTAGATGTTTAGGGCCTATGATAAACATCCTACAGCTATGAGTGACGTTTCAGTGGATAGGATTTTTTTTACAGACTTCTGATATAGGCACACACTTGCAATACGACCGCTTATTCTACATCAAAATGTGAAGTGAGAAAATTATATTTTCCATGTTGAGGGTAGAGAAAGTTATGTGACTGCTTCACATTGTGCTTTTTTGTGGATTTCATTCTTCAAGAATTATTTTCACAAATGTGTTAATTTCATCGATAGCATCAGAATTTGTTAAAGCCCAGTATTGTATAGTTCCCAAAGCCCTATGTGAACACTGTAAACAATACACTGTTGTCATGAAAACTGAATTGCATTTCATTTTTTCAGTATAATATTTGCTGAAGTCATATAAATTTTCAAGGGAAGGAGTGGCTTCTTTGAATATTAATGTTAATCGTGTTACTTCACGGGGTTAACTGGGTACGTGTGGAAAATTTCTTGCAAATTGGTCAAGCAATGTAGATTTGTATAGGGAACATACATACCCACATACACACTTTCTATTTGGCTTGGTTGCAAGATGGGCTATGTTTACACATGACGTGTGCTGCTAATGTGGATCTCGTATTTTTCTCTGCCAGGTCATGCGGGCGCTGTGTGGATTCCACTCTGCTCTGCTGGTTTCATTTCAACAAGAAACTACTTTTACAAAAATAAATTATAAATATCCAGTTTCTATACCACCGTGTTTACACTTCACAATACAAGAGGTGACACAACACAAACCACAATAGTCTGAGAACCTCAGAGATGCTTTAGTCGGTGCGACTTTTCTGTGATTTCAATACGCAGCGTTACAGGAAGGAATAAGGTGTGTTTTTTTATCTCCTTGCAGTTTTTCCATACAAATAACGGTATTCCTGCAAATCGATTGCTAAGATTACGTGACCACATACTCCACGAAGTAATGCAACGCTCTCGCACTCTGAACACACTGATGTATCAGGCCGAACAGTTGACATGCTGAGATCTCTGCCAATTATAATTATTCCGTAAAGACAATGTCCAAAATTGTCTAATACTTGCTTTAGTTATCTCTATTGGTTTACAGCATTTCGTCTGATTTTTAATCACAACCAAACATAGATATATAAGCATTCATGAACCTGTCGGACATTACATGAGAATATTATAGGAGAAAAATTCCTCCAACACTGGGACTTGAACCCAGGACCTTTGACTATTCACGCCAACTGAGCTAAGCCGGAGTTCAATTCACAGCGCCAGATGGAACCTCTCTCCTATGACTAAACATGTTGTAAAATTTTCTTCCACTTTGCCACGATTGCTCATGTAGGTCATTGAAATCGAGTAGGCCTATGTGAAAGGATTATTTGTTTTTTACTCTGTTACAAGGTGATGGTCGTTTTAATTGATGAAGAGTGTATTATCATAGATTTTTGTTTGCCTGCTAGGTATATTGCGTGCATATTTTGATGACCTGGAAACAACTTTTTACGAAGCCATAACTGAAATAGCTGATTCTGAAAACAAAATTGACATTCGAATTATAAATGACATTATCCACCGAAAGGACCTTATAATCTGGGAACTTATATCTAGAGACCGGATTTTAAAGGGAATTCCTGTTTTTATATTTCATCATAAAACGTGATAAAATGGAACAGGACATTACTGAGTAAGTTTCAACTGCAAATAACCTGATTTTAACGTCCCTTTTTTTCCTTTTTTAGGCTCATTTCCCTTTTTTTAGGAACTTTCCCTTTCCAGTACCTTTTTTGCTAATTTATTTTGAAAAATTCGTAAATTACCCAGTATTTGGTAGTATGAAAACATTAAAAATTGTTTTCGCTGATTCACCATTGAAAAAATAATTCCTCCCAGCAGAATAGTGTGTTTCAGGGAAATCACAGGCTTGCCAATGACTAAGTTTCCCATTAGGCCTATAACAAGATGGGGAACATGGATTTCGTGTGCTATTTTCCTCTGTGAGAATTTCAACAAGATCAAAAAATTTCTTCAGTCATTAGATGTTACAGAATCAGCAGCTGTAGAGCAAGCAAAGGTATTACATAAAACAAACACATATCTCTCTGTTGAATTTTTACACTCTCTTACTTTTATATCCCTTTTTTCGCAATAATTTTCCCTTTTTCCCACCTTTTTTTGGCAATAATTTTACCTTTTTTCGTCCTTTTTTGGGTGAAAATTTCCCCTTTAAAATCCGGTCTCTACTTATATCCTAAGATTGCCCTTCTACTTACGTCTAGGTCTTCTAAGTGGTCTTTTCCTTCTGGTCTCCCAGTCAAAATTGTTATTGTTTCCTCTGACTGTACCATAGGTACTATAGGAAGAGGAAGTATTGTTTTCGACCCCCAAATTCAAAGTTGAATTTTTACCCTAAATACACGTTTTGAGGTCCCATAAAATACTATTTTGTGACGTGCACCTTACTATTTATAAGAACTCCAATTTATTTCAAACGTGACTGGTAATGAATGTGTTGGTAACATGGAACATGTCAGACCATTACCAGTGATGTATAAGCAGGCTAGTCGGATTTAACAGAGACGGGAATTTCATTTCGCAGTCTGGTTGATTGAAGTAAATACCAGTGAAAGCAGAGAAAGAGTTCGGATATTGTTTCTCGGTATCAGAAATAAGCGCAATGCATTTTGGATCCGCAGAGGCATGACGCGAAAAGAAAAGAAATGCCCTAGGGGGATTTACGCACTTCCTTATATTTTTTCCAGTTCCGTATCGTTTTGCTTTATTATCTTATGGGAGACATCATCAGATCCCCTGGAGACAGGTTTCCCGTATACATTCCTTCCTCATCTCTCTTCTGTCCCTCCAAGGCTAAAATATATCTGAAGCAGCCTCTACACTTGCTTGGTTCTAAGATCTCATCATGCGTTAGAACTACGCAGTGGTTGCAGTAACACAGCATGGAAGTCACATTGAAACTAGTAGAACTTGCCTCCGTCTTGAGACGGAATCAAATAATAAAAATTCTATCACACGTCGTCTTTCTCTAGGCTGGAACAATTGAATACGCACTGCCGGAATACGCCACCGTGGGGACTGCCTGGATGTATCAGGACTGGGTGTTGTGTCTACGCGGTAATCTCCTTGCCGAGTTGTCCTGGGACCCTCTATTTCCAACAGTACTTGTCAGTATTTCATATGCTTTATCTTAAAGCTTTCGAATTAAATGTTCTGTGTGTAGGTCTATAGTAAACTCGTATAAAGCTTTCTCCCCCCTCTTTTGATAAATTCCAAAGAGAACTGGAGATTTAACTAAGTACATTTAGCTTAGTTACATAGCAAACGATCTGATCGAAAGTTTTAATTATTTGGTATCTTTGACAAGTTGTTGTGTATAAATTATATTTTCTTATAAATTGTTTTCCTTCATGAAAGTCTTGATACTATAACTCTTGTTAATAATAGTTCTCAGTTGTTTGAAAGCCGAAATTGCTAACTAATATCGTACAACATGCAAAACCATTTAGGTATTAGTAATATGCTGAAAACTAGAATCTCATCTTTCAGTAACTATTGACTTTAAAGACATACAATACTTTCTTACAGCAATTATTCGCAGCCTAAGTAGTAGTAGTAGTTAATAATAATAATAATCCTCTTCGGTGTACGTTGAAAATTTCATATGTCCGCGTGCTTTGACGTTATAAACAAATGAATCGACCAGCGTGAGCTACAACATTCAAGCGATCGCGAAAGTTTTATTTGCAAGGTATGACAAAAATAGCCAAAGCCAACTGTAACTGATTTGACATTGAAATGTATAACTGAAAACTGATGCTTCAAAAACGAAAAAAATGCACGTTTTTGGCCCGTTTTCTACTCACAACTCACGAACGAAAGCAAAAATTAAAATTCCGGCTTCGAGGTGCATTTTCCAACCCTTCAGTCCATCTATGTTTAAAATTTCAGATCTCTGCGTTGAGTAGATTTCGCTGGGCAGCGCGGACAGACAGATAGACAGACACTTCCTTTTATTAATATTAATATATAGATACAGCAAGTAAACAAACCAAGATAATAAATGACGTGTTGGAATCTGAAAGATTAACCGTCCCAGATAATATTAGCCGATGTCCATGTTGGTGTGTGTATGTTAATATGTGTTGTGTTTGTTTGCAGGGTATTTCTGGCACATAAGTGACATTCATTTGGACACGGAGTACTCCACATCCGAAGACAGCAATTACCGTAAGTGGCAATTCTTATGCGTGTGTAAGGGAATATGAAAACTAAATGTTCAGTATGGTATTGTAAGCGGGCAAGTAAAATCATTCACAAATTGACCGTGTTAATTTTAACGTAAAAGTTATACACTGAAACACAATAATTAAACATTTTCAAATTTTTAAAGTGGAAATCTTGCCTTGATCTTCTTAGACATTAGCAAGGCATTTGATAATATTGGACATGGCCATCTTGAGAAAAGTCTCTCATCACTTAATATACCATCTAAATTATCAAAACTTATAGTTTCTTTGCAAATAAATAACATTACGCAGATATGGACTAACAATCAAAAGACCAAGCCCATTTCAATAAGAAGAGGAGTGTTACAAGGATCGCCTCTGTCACCTACTTTGTACAATCTAGTGACAGACCATATCCTACATGAACTGTCTTCCAATGAAAATGCTGAGGATTTTGGTTATTCTATACTGCCAGGTCTCCCTAATATAACTGTCATGGGATTTGCAGATGATACTTTAATAGTAGGCAATAATGAAGAATCTGCCAAGAAACTTGCCGATATAGCCATTCAAAGGTTTCTTGAAATAGGCTTGGCTATTAATATGCATAAATCAAAATCTATTTCAATTACTAAAGGCACTATAAAGTATGATGATTTCGTTCTAGACTCTGGACAAGTCATTCCTTCAATTGCACCTGATGAGACTATCCGCTATTTGGGTGTCAACTATCATCATGCAACGGTTTTTGACACAAAAGCAGCGATGAACGATCTTAAAAATAAATTTGATGCCTTAGCTTCCTCCTCTTTATTACAACCATACCAGAAATTTAACATCTTGAGTACTTTTATATGTCCATCATTGATTTATAAATTTCAGACTACACCATTAAATAGAATACCAGTCAAATTTCTTTCTGACGCTGACGTATTAATTCGAACAACATGTAAAGAGATACTTCAACTCCCAACCGACACCCCTGATAGTATGATGTACTCAGCCAAGAGTTATAAGGGATTAGGACTCTTTAAAGCATCGTGGGAGGCATATTTACAATTCATTAATTCCTGCCAAAGTCTCATGAATTCTAATAACATCCACATAAATCACACAAGAGACTTGAACGATGAAGTTAACAGATGTCTCGAAAAACTTAATCTGCCATCAGATGGAAGGCCTGCCTGGCTTAAAGTTCCTTCCATACGGACGCAACTCCGAAATAAGGAATTTGAAACTTGGTGTTCTTTGCCCCAGAAAGGAAAGGGTGTCATCCTTTTTAAAGAATATACGCCATGTAATAAATGGCTTAGTAAGCCCAAAGGATTGACGAGTAGTGAGTGGAAGGATGCAATTAAGATGACAGCGAATGTATGTGCAGTTCGTGCTCTACCAGGCAGGTCCCAAGACGGTCACCATTGCCGTCGTTGCGGCAGTGAGAAAGAAACTCTTGCTCACGTCTTGGGTGCTTGTCCTTATGGTGAAGTGCTGAGGAACAGTCGCCATCACAAGATCCGAACTTTAATTGCAAATGCTCTGCGGGAAAATCATCATCAAGTAGCTGAAGAGGTCTACGGCGTTTCTGAAGGTGGCTCCTCTAGAAGAATTGACATCATCGCCATTCCACCAGGCTCAACCAATGGATATGTAATCGATCCTACAGTCAGGTTTGAAACAAGTAGCACCCAACCTGCAGAAGTTCATGCTGAAAAATGTCGTATCTACGAACCCACCATCGCATACTACAAAGAAAAATACTCCCTTTCTTCTATTACCATCTTTGGCCTGATGGTGGGTGCAAGAGGAACAATTCCTTCATTCTTTGTAGATTTCTGCAGATTCTTCCGTCTGAACAGCATTTTAATAAAAGAAGTGTCTCTGACAGCCCTGAAAGGTTCCCTCTCAATACTCAGGAATCATTTATATTCCTAAATTGTATATATTTGTTTTCAATGTTCTTTTTTTCTTGTTTCATAAGTTTTCTTGATATATGTGAGTTTTTTTCTTTATGTTTATTGTAAATACTTGTAAACACTTCTTTGTGGTGCAAATCATTTTCTTTTATATTACGCTTTGTCTTAGGGCAACCCTTAACTAAGGGAAGCTGAATGTAAATAAACATTAATATATATAAAAGGAAGTGTATGTCTGTCTGTCCGTCCGCATTTCCCAGTGAAATTTACTCAACGCAGAGATCTGACATTTTAAACATAGATGGACTGAAGGGTGGGAAAATGCACCTCGAAGTCGGATTTTTAATTTTTGCTTTCGTTCGCTAGTTATGAGTGAAAAACGGGCAGAAAACGTGTTTTTTTTTTTCCACTTTCGAAGCATCGGTTCACAGTAATACATTTTAGTTGTCAAATCATTTGTAGATGGCTTTGCCTATTTTTGTCATACCTTGGAAATAAAAGCATCGCGATCGCTTGCTTTTGTAAGTCCATCCTGGTCGATTCATTTGTTTAGAATGTCAAGGCCCGGAGATGTCTGAAATTTTCAACCTACACGGAAGCGGGATATTCAATATGGTCACGTTCTGTTCGCTTTTCTTTTCGCTTTAAAGCTTAAAGATAAACAGCCCCTTCCGCATAAGTAGATAATATAGAAAGAATTAAAGTTTTAAAATAATGACATCTTCTTGTATTTCAGAATATGTTTGCCCATTCTTAAGGCAAAGAAAGTTATGTGAGTGCATAGTCTGATTTTATTTTGGTTCTGTGTCCTTTACGTGATGATATTTTCATTTTTCGTGATCTTCTCAACATATTCTCTGAAGGGTAGTCATAAGCCACTCGTTTGTGCACGCGAATAATGCGACTTTGAATGCGCATCTCCAATACAGCCGTGAATTCCATGCCGTGATGTATTGTGGGTAAAGGAAGTTTTAATCAGAAATCCAGCTCCGGTTTACACCTGTAGACATTGGTGGTGCTGTTGGAAACCACAGGGAAGTTTGGGAAACAGCTGACTAACAGATAAGGGATGAATTCTGGTGGCACCCCTGTTTCATTAGTTTAAGCAAATGGTTGCCGTACGTTTACGTGTGAACCTGCTTTGATTCTTTCAAATTAGTGTGTGTGTGTGTGTCATTTATATGACCAGTTTATTGTAACAATATTGTGGAGACAAGAGGATTTCCGGCAGAGCTTGGTTCGACTCTAGGTGAGTGAAATGAGAAGATTATAACATGTGGCGATGTGGGTAGAGTCATACTGAGCACCAGATATTGACTTACATAACCTTACCTAACACAGGAAAACACAAACGAAGAGCCGCAAATAAGGGGGCAAACCAATACATGTGTAGAGAAAACACAACATGTCAAAGAAACCAGGAGAGTAAAGGAAGCAAGAGATAAGGTGCAAACTATGGGACGACAAAACACTAAAAAAGAGCAGGAAATAGTGGTGCAAAGCAATACATGTGTAGAGAATACACAAAATGTAGAAGAAATCAGGAGAGTAAAGGAAGCAAGTAATACTGTGCAAAATGCAAGACAACAAGAAAATTCCGACACAAACGCAAGCTCAAATCAAGAAACTGAAGAAACATGGGCAAGAGTTACTGCTAGAAAAAATAGAAGGGAAAGAACAAGAGACGTGATTGGTACCAGAGACGAAGAAGAGGAACTACAAGCAGTCGAAAAACTGCATGGCTCTTCTTAGGACGATTAAGAGAAAACACCACAGAAGACACCATAAAGAAATACTTGAGAAAGCAGAATATCTCAGGAAAAATAGACTGTGAAGAAATTGAAACTAGAGGAAGTACAAAAGCATTTAAAGTGGGCATCAATTTCAATCACTTACAGCAAACAGAGGATCCAGGTTTCTGGCCAAGAAATGTATTATTACGACGATTTCGATTTCGGAGGCAACACTTGGAAGGAGCATTCCCTGAATACGAATAAAGGGACAGAAAATGAAATAAAAATAAATGCCCTCTTATGGAACATAGAAGGGTATAAGAGTGCAGTAGCGCAAGCACCAACAGATATCTTAAAAAATAGAGACCTAGTAATATTAACAGAAACTTTTCTACTAGAAGAATGGCAACGTGTAGACTATTACTCAAAACATCTAATAGCAAAAAAAGGCGAACAGGGAAGACCATCAGGAGGAGTGTCAATATTACTTGCTGAGAGAATGACTCCAATAATACACACCACGCAGAGCGAAAATACAATAACAGTAGAAACAGCTAACATCTCAATCATAGCAGCATATTTTGAACCAAAACAAAATGCAATAGACACAATTGATGAAATGGACCTACAAATACAAGGCTGCAACCCACACAAACCAATATTAATAACAGGGGACTTCAACTGCAGAATAGATGCCCCCAACTATAAAACCAAACTAGTAATCGAAAAGATGCAAGAAGACGGCTTTATCCTGATGAATGACTGCAAGATACCTACTTACATATCACACAATGGTAAAAGTGCCATAGATTTGATACTAACAAGGGGAGAAATTCTCGGAACCGTATCACCAATATGGAATGACGCCTCAACACCCACTCGAAAACACCTACCAATAAAAATTAGTATAACGGTCAAAGGCACGAGTGGTGCAGCTAAAAACAAAACAACAAACTCAAGAAAACTAAACCCAGACAAAATAAATGCAGAAAAAATCAAGGAAGTCGAAAAAGAAATTGAAAATAATAACATTGAAGAAGCGGCAAGAGCAGCAGAAAAGATAATAAAAGAGGCCATAGAACCAATTAGCATCACAAAACATGGGGCAAAGAAATGGTTTGATAAAGAATGCTTCAAAGAAAAAGAACAGGTACTAAGAAGCCTTCATAAATGGAAAAACAACACAGAAAATAACACGCTGCGAGAGACATATACAGAAGACAGGAGGAAATACAAAGTACTTATCAAAGAGAAAAAGAAAAGATATCAGGAAGAAGAAGGGCATCGACTAGCAGAAGAAGCACAAAAGGACCCATATATAGCCCTCAGAACACGAATAAGACCACCAACTCACTATATACACATGGCAGAGTGGGAGAGTCATTTTACAAAGCTACTAAACAAGCAAGAAATAAAGGAAAAACCAACAGTAAAGGAAAGGATAACTGGAAACGAACCGCGAGATGAACAAAGAGAAAAGGTGCAAATCACAGAAAAGGAAGTAGCAAAAATGATCAACACATCCAAGAATAAGAAGGCAGCCGGTTCGGATGAAATATATAATGAACATTTAAAGTCCTCAACAAAACAAATGGTAAACATATGGGCAAAGCTATATAATAAGTGCATTGAAATGGAAGATATACCTGAAATCTGGAGAAACTCGATAATCAAAGTAGTGTACAAAGGAAAAGGCAAGCAAGATGACCCAAACATGTATAGAGGAATCGCCCTCGAAAGCACTCCTTTCAAAATATTTACAAAACTGATAACAAGCAAGATAAAAGAAAAGATAGACAAAAATCTCCCCGAAACGCAATTTGGGTTCAGAAGAGGACGCTCAACTATAATGGCAGTGGATGCACTTCAAACCAATATAAAAGAAGCTCTGGAAAACAAGGAAAGAATGTATACAGTATTCATCGACTTCACAAAAGCTTTCGACATCATAAACAGACAACTAATAACAATGAAATTACAGGAAACTCTGGGAAAAAATAACAAATGGACAAAAATCATAGAAGCAATCCTAAAGTACAACATTATACAAATATCTGATGGCATATGTATATCAAGTCCAATGATGCAAACAAATGGAATCCTCCAAGGTGACCCGCTAAGCCCACTTCTTTTCATCCTGGCAGCAGAGGAAATACTGAGGGTTGCCCAGCAAGAAGGAGTCATCATATAGACATATGCAGATGACATAGTAGTGGCATCAACGAACATAGACAAATTACAACTGGCAATAAGAAAAATAGAGGACTGGTGCAAAAAAAATAGTTTCTACATAAACAGCTCTAAGACAGAAATGATGATCTTTAGAAACGGTGGAAAGATATCTACCAACACCGAAATAGTACTACTAGGAGAGAAGGTCAAAATCACAAACCACTTCAAGTACCTAGGAGTAACCCTGCAGCCGAGTGGAAAGTGCTTCTCGAAACACGTAACAGAGAGAGCAATCCAAGCCATAAGAGCAATAAATGAAATAAAGAATATACAAGGCATAAGCCTAGACACGGCAATGAAACTGTTCAGAGCAAAGATTATGCCCGTGATACTGTATGGTATAGAAATAATATGGCCATACTTAACCCAAGCAAACCTCAAGACGATCGAAAAGGTCAAAGCGCTATACATCAAGAGAGCCATAGGGGTAGCAAAAAACACAAGATCCAGACTGGTATACCTATTGGCGAGGGAAACCTTTTTCATCGAGGACATAAGTATGACTACACTGCTATCAGCAACAACGGCATCAAAAAGAGTCCTGCAAGAGCTCCAAGAAAAGAGAGAAAACATCTGGGATGAATTTTATGGAACAGGAGCGATGATAAACCGCAGCTGGACAGCAGCAAATTGTGAAATGAGAAATGTAGTCACTAGACTAGCAGTGCATGGCTACCATCATCTACTATGCAAAAACAAAAACTACCATGAGCCAGACAACACGTGTGCGTGTCAATTATGTGACAAATTATGTGATCGGTATCATATTGAATGGTGTAGAAGAAGAACAAAATCAATCAAAGAGTACTCAAAAATAAGCACAAAGAAGTAACGTAATAACAATCTTTGCACATTCGTGAGCATTTCAGTTATTATTTATTATATTATAACCTTACCTAACTATCGGTGTGACAGAAGTTTAGTCCAACATTTGAAATAAGCAAACAACAATTGACTTACTTTACCCTAAGCAATAAATATTCTCACGTAGAATAAGATGTCCTATTGCAGGAAGTTTCGGCCTCACTAGTCTATTTTGATTGAACACCTTAAAACTACCCCATAAAGAAGTGAACGGGGCCCAGCCCTAGGCCTACCTCCTTAGCATTACAGTTTTAATTTTTACTAAACGAAACAATGTTAAAAATGTGTCCCTAGGTCCAAGGATTATAATTAGATGCGAAATTGGGGGTAGAGCACTATCTTCTTAGCATTAAAATTTTCCTTCCTGGAACTGGAAACATCGTTAAATATACTTACTTTTGTTCAAGAAACTGATTAAGGGGTGAAATTAGTCGTTTTTAGAACTTGATCTTATTTTACCCATTTCAATCCATTCATTTTTATTACGCTTGAGAGAAGCCAGCCATATTAAGGTTCTGACCAAAGAAGAAAGACCAACTACGAAGCAGGGTGACCAACACTCCATCTTGCATTAAGGTAAGTAGTGGCAGGTAGATTCTACTTTAGTGGAAGTTAGGTTAGGTTGGGTTGGGGTGGTTGGGTTGGATTGGGTTGGGTTGGGTTGGGTTGGGTTGGGTTGGGTTGGGTTGGGTTGGGTTGGGTTGGGTTGGGTTGGGTTGGGTTGGGTTGGGTTGGGTTGGGTTGGGTTGGGTTGGTTATGTTATGAACAGTGATATTAGTTTAGTAGGGAATACTCAATTCACACGTTTTGAAACTGTGCTGTATTAAGTCTCCTCTTAGGTTTGTCGTGTTGGTCAACCTGTTTACCCAGGTAATATTGCCGTCAGTTGTATTTTAAGGTAACGGAATTACAGGATGTGTTCTTATATATTAACAAATTTCACACCTAATTATAATCCTTGGACCTAGGGACACAGTTTTAACATTGTTTCGTTGAGTAAAAATTAAAATTGTCATGCTAAGAAGATAGGGCTGGACCCCGAAATTGGTTCATAAGTTATATAAGAATAACCAACACGACAAACCTCACTGGAGATATAATATGGCACATTTTCGAAACGTGTGAATTCGGTATGCCCTATAAAGCTAATATCACTGTTCATAACCAAACCGACCTAACCTAACCAACCAAACAAACCTAACCTAATTGCCACTAAAATAGAATCTACCTGCCATTACTTACCTTAATGCAAGATGATCAGTTGGCCATCCTGCTTCGCAGTTCCTCATCCTACTTCATTCAGAACCATAATATGGCTGGCATGTTTTATGCGTAACAAAAATGGACTGATTGAAATGGGTAAAAATACAAGATAAAGTTCTAAGAACTACTAATTTCGCCCCTCAATCTATCCCTTGAACAAAAGTAAGTAGATGCAGATATCTTGTCCTGTAGATCCTGTGTTGAGCGGGGCTCAAGGATATAGAACACGTCAGATCATTCATGTTTCTGGTAGTACGTCCATGTACACTAAAATTAATTTGAAATTTATCAATATTATCCACTACATAACACGTAGCAGAGTATATATACTCCCCTGAAAGAGTGAGGAATTATAATTTTCCAAATAGCGGTTTACAAGATTCCCTTTTTTCTTTCCACATTTAATGAAGTTTCCAGTTCCAGGAAGGAAAAATGCTAGGCTAAGGAGATAGTGCTCTACCCAAGTGAACGATTAAAAGTATATTATAGAAGTTCATAGAACTAGCTGGTTGTGATAGAAGTGATAACAGTGTTTTAAGTGAATACCTTATATCTAATGGAACCGACCAATATAATAAGGGGTAGGATGCAGTTGTATGGTAAGCAAATGTATCACATTAATAATCAGTACCCTAAAAGTCAATAGAACATAAATATGACAAAGAATTGAGAACGCCTGCGTTATTCAGTGGATACCGAGCGAGAAGGGAACGTATTTGGGGGGGTCACAACTCCAGTTTCATTAATGGGCTTTTCTTGGTTTCCCAGTTGCAAAAGCAGATTTATTTTAACATGAATCATCCAAATGAGTGGTTTGGTACTACCTGGGTGATCTTATCTGTAGCAGTTAGGTTAGGTTAGGTTATTTTCCGAGAGAGTGCAGAGGGACAGGTGTTAAGCCCATTGCATCTCAACCCCCTCTCTGGAAACTAAGGTATTACTTGGACGTGAAAGGGCCGAGAAATTTTGTCCAGAGGCTGTAATTTAGGGTCAAGTTCTTTTATGTGCCGTAAATCTTTGACACGGGCCCCCAGCTTAAAGTCTCTATAAGTAGCGCATGCAATTTTGGGGTATGGAATTTATTGATGAAAGCTTTGAAGCGAGTGACTTACCAATAACACTTCCCCCTTCTCACCGCACAGACAGCTCATCACTCCACAGAGGTGCCTTGTTGTCTTCCAGTTCAGAAGACCACTCACTCACAAAATGCTGTCTTATGTATGTTCTGTTTACAGTACTTCCCCATCGGATCACCAGTTAAAAGGCTTGCATGCTGGGTGTGTTGTTGAAGGACATACCCCAAGATTGCCTGTGTTACTTATACAATAATTGTATAAGTAACACAGACAATCAATTATTGATTTGACAACTAAAGTGTATTATTGAGAATCGATGCTTCGAAAGTGCAAGAAATTCACGTTTCCTGCCTGTTTTTCACTCGTAACTCACGAACGAAAGCAAAAATTAAAAATCCGGCTTCAAGGTCATTTACCAGCCCTTCAGTCCACCTACGTTTCAAATTTCAGATCTCTGCGTTGAGTAGATTTCGCTGGCCATCGCGGACAGACAGAAGGACAAACACTTCCTTTTATTATTATAGATTAGGAAATGAACCAGCTGTGTTTGGAATCATTGGAAATGAGTGTAGTATTGCAACCACATGTTTGAACAGTCACGAGTGTAGCCTAACATGTAACATAGTAAAGTATTTTAAAGTATGTGCAGTGTTCAACAAAGCACATTAGTCATTACTCGCATGAGCTAAGAGTGAGACAGACGTAGACCTACTGGTTTCTGTTCCATTTAAGCTGCGTCATCATAGGTAATGTCATGAGTGATATTACATTATGATGCTTGTTGTGTTTTGCGATATTGGTTAGCACATAATTCTATCTATTTCTTCATTGGGAGCTAGTGCAAATCCATTGTCTGCCATGTTTGTTTCAAACGTACCGCCGATGTCATATCATAAATCATGCCTGGATATTCTCAGACCTGATTACTACAAGACAAGCTGATGTGTATTTACCACTTATGTTACTGGTTGTAAAGCAAAATTCCATAACCATTCATCGCTCTGATTGGTTAATGTCCAATGCATTCTTACACTTGATGGACTTACATCCCAATGGATTCGAATCTGGCTCAGGTTGATTTGTGCGTAGTTGTAACAGCCTCAGAGGCATCTAAAGGAACTCCTGTGAGACAAAGTTCCGGCACACCAGCCAAGTTGTAGTACATCCCCGTCTTTAAGTGACCATAGAACCAACCAATGAGTGGAGTAGTGATGTAATCAAGGTCCCTGTTCACTCTTTCCGTTATGATGCACTAACAATTATGATAAGGTACACCTATAGCCTATAGAAGAAACTTGAAGACTTGAACCAAGAAATCATAACATTACTCGAGTGAAATGATTTGAACCATCCTGGTGTGTGTCCTATATTACTTGCTAGAATCCACAACCGCATGTATCCACAACATTTATTAGGATTAATTTTTATCTCTTAGGCTGCTCGTGTGCAATTGTACCATAAGAATGTTTATCTCATCACAAGAAATCACATCAATTGAATATGTAACGTACGTAGGACATAATGAAATTAATGCTCTATTGATTTTTTAACGTCACGTTTTCAATAGACTCAGAATTTATTGCTTTGCAATGAATAAAGGAGTAGCCTCTCCTCTAGTAAGATTACTTTGAGAGTTATCAAAAGATAGATAGTTTCACTCAAACTTGAAGAAAGACAAACAGCTCTTGAGCCTTTATTTCTGTCCATTTTTATACATAAAGCACTGAATGGACAAAGAATTTTATTTTATAACGTTTATGTAATATGTAATTTTTTTCTCTAGGAAGTGCACATAGCAAGGTATTTACAAAAAAATAACTAAATACCTTAAATGTTCCAGTTTTTGGAGATTGCAAGCAATGCAGCTGAGGTTAAAGTTAACAGTTTATGAGTAAACCAAAGGACTTCCTCCGAGCATGTTAAGCGTTCCTCCCTGGCCTTGGCTATATGAAGAGGTTGTATATTTGCATGGGTCTTCTGTTCAATGTCTTAAAATGCATATTTGTTATTGAAATCCAACTGGAATGTCAAAACATCTTCTCTGAAATTTTAATTTTGTTCCAGTTAGTAATGTATAAAGTATATGTTAC
Organism: Ectobius pallidus; assembly: GCA_964059195.1. Taxonomy (NCBI): domain Eukaryota; kingdom Metazoa; phylum Arthropoda; class Insecta; order Blattodea; family Ectobiidae; genus Ectobius; species Ectobius pallidus. Next base: position 304,106 of record CAXKWD010000007.1, on the reverse strand, counting down.
AAATCTGAAAACATTTCCAAGCCCTCGTCTTGAATACTTGAAATACTTCAGTCAATCGGCTGCAAGGCGCACCTGACTGTAACTGGGTAACTAAATGTACAAATAATAGGCTTAAAACAAGAATCTTATAAAGTAGCCTATGCTTTAATAGCTTTAACTAACCTAACCTAACTCACATAGCATAAATTAATAAGTTTGTTATGATGGACAAACCTCAAGAATCTATCACAACCATATAAGTTAGGGGAGAGCGTGGAGGGATGGGACGTTTTTACTTTACTAATTTTTTTTAATTTTTTGGTTTAATGTAGGCAAAAACTGATTGGATTTCTGAAAACTGCTTGGCTTCAGAATATAAATATGTTATACTGAAGATTAAAAATTTTATTTACCTTGCAGATAAATAACATTTTTTATAACATTATCAAATGTCCCATCCCTCCTACCTGGGTAGGTGGCATGGGACACTGTTCAAGGAGGTATGGGACTGAGCTTTTTGAACCTCAATGTTCATGTAAATAATGTTGGAAATCATCATAAAGTTTAAAAATGTCCTTTTCAATGCATTTAAAAAGAACATAAGAACAAAAGAATTATAATAGGTGATTCAGAATAAGAAGTCTCTCATAATAAATTTTAAGCAAGCAAGTTCGACTTCAAAATACAGCATGTCTTTGAAACTACCTCTCATAACCAAATATCAACCCATATCACTACAAAATAGAAGAAAAACACCTTAAAATACATTTTCAAATTTGCAGAAAATATGGGAGGCTACGTTTCTCATTAAAATGGTGTCCCTTCCCTCCTGCAAACAGAATGTCCCATCCTTCCTGCATTGTAGCAATCACATGATTTAGCTTATAACACCCAAACTATAAGACACATGCCTTAATTTCAATTGTTTTACATTACTGAAAAGTCAGATGTATTGATCAGTTACAAAATATTTATGGTAATTTTCAAATTTTAAAAATTACAAAGCTATTTAGAAATTCGGAATGTGTATAAATTATAAAAATACTGTACAAACAGACTAAAACTTTTAACAGCGGTGGATAACTCAAACACTAACAAGCAGCACAACGTTTCAAGTTCACTATTGAAAAATCGGTTAACAATTGTCTAAATTTTCTTGACTTACGTATTCGCTTTGTCGCTCCTCGTGTGTTCACCGGTGTGTACAGGAAACCTAACAAATGTGAACAATATATTCATAAAAAATCAGCACATTTTCATGGAACTAAATCTAATGTGTGGAAAAACTTTGTCACTAGAGCCTTAAAAATCTGTAATAATCCTGCAGATCTGTTTGAAGAAAAGAAAAACATAATTAGGCTTGCAAAAATTAATGGGTACCAGGGGCGTATACTCTATTGGTGCTATGCGTGCGCCGCACGCCCTAATTCTAGATGGAATATATTCATTCATAATATTTTATTTTGTCAGTAAATTGTGGAAAAATCAATGTCATTTTCATTGCTGAAATGAGAAAACAAGGGCCCCACTGCGAGGCTGTCACCCGTGTGCTACGATTCCGTAATGAGAATGAGTTTCTGAGCGGAACGTTAGGCGTGGACTTGCCTCGAGGCTAGAACTTGTGTGCTGTGAGTTTTGAAGAAGGGCGATATCCTGACCATGGGGTGAAGAAGGGAATAGGTTACGCACGGTGGAGATTTCGCAGTGTCTTGAGTGCCTTGCGTGCTACTGAAGTTGCGCACTCAGCTGTGTTGTAGCGAAGTATATTGCGATTTCAAGAAGTTCAAAAGTAAATGATTGTAAATGTTATTTTATTTAATGTTATCAAAAGTGTTTAATTATTTTTTAGTCTTTTATTTTAACAATTTCAATAGCAAATAATTGTAAATACAGTATTACTTTATGTACTATTATTCTGAGCGCGGCGGGAGATTTGCCGGTAGTTTGCGTGCTACTGAAGTTTCGCAAGCAATTGTGTTGTACCTAAGTATATTACAATTTTAATGATTTCAAGGCAAATATTGTAAATATTATTTTATTTAGTGGTTAAAAAATCTGTTAAATTACTTTTTAGTTAATGTAGCCTATTTCATTCTGAAAACATTATGAAAGAGCACAGCTGTATTTTGGAAGATCTTCTGATAAATACATTTTTATCCAAAACTTTTCAAGATAAATTGCAAATTGTGACAAATGTGCGGCCGAGTTAACAAGTCTTTCTACAATATATAAAGGCAAGAATGTAGAATATACAGAACATTTTTCAGTCTCACATTCCTGAGGAAGGCCACAGAGTGAAAATTGCTCCAGCCAAATAATTTTGACACGGCTGATAACCCGAGAAGTCATCTTAACTAATCAGCGCCGTGAAGGCTTCAAATCATATAAGTACAAATCCTTCATGTTTTAAAAGAAAGAATAAGCCTACTTTAATAAAATAAGCTATTTTTAACTGTTCAGTTAAAGTTAATCTATATTCTCAATTAACTTAGGAATCAAGTACATTTTCTGTGTAGGACGATAGCATAGCACGCCCTTTATCAGAGATCAGGATACGCCACTGATGGGTACACTGGGAAGTTTATTGAAAGGATTTGGAGAAAAGCGGGTGTTGAGCAGACAAGTAAAAAAGAAAAAAAAACCCACAGACAAATATGTAAGTGTTACTTATAAACCAGGTGTCAGCCAGAATGTTGGCAAAGTGCTATGTAAATATGGTTTAAAACCTGCTTTTAAAGTAGGGAGTACTTTGGAGAATATTTTCTCACAACATAAAAAAGTTGGTTGCAAAATAAACCTTCTTGACGCCCCAGGGGTTTACTCTGTTCTTTGTGATGACTGTGATGGGGTATATTATGGCGAAACTGGGAGAGCTTTTAAAATCAGGCTCCAGGAGCATGTTAGGGATATTCGTAATTTGAAGACCAACACTGGATTAAGTCAACATATGGTTTCCTTAAAGCACAGCATTAAAGATTTGGAAGTGGTGAAAGTTGAAAGGGACTTAATTAAAAGAAAGATTTGTGAAGCTGATCATATTGCCAGTAATCAGGACAAATGTGTTAATAACTACGAGGGTGACCTGGGAGACGAATGGATTAGTGTAATTCGTAGAATGGTTCAGGACAATGTTCCCCCTAAAATTAGTTGGCAGATTATTAAAAAATGCCCCGAATCTGACTTTGCAATTCCTACTGAATGGATTAAGAGATTCCAACGTAACACCATGTTTCTTCATGCATCTGAGCGTCCACTTTGTGAATTTACCCACCCACTCCTTACCGATGATGATGGTGACGTAGAGGGGGTTACAACACTCAACCCAGCTGATCTACCAACCAGTACCTGAGGAAAACTAGAAGGATCTAGTTGAAACGTTGTGCTGCTTGTTAGTGTTTGAGTTATCCACCGCTGTTAAAAGTTTTAGTCTGTTTGTACAGTATTTTTATATTTCTGACCGGTGGAAAGTTTATGGACTTTGAATTTGTTAAATGTGTATAAATTATTGACAAAACTGAAGGAAGTTAGTTTTCTCATAAAGTTACAGTATAACATCCACCATACTTTCTAATATAGCATACTATTACTGTTGCAAACTTCTGAGAGCAATTTGGTAAGAATTTCAAATGTAGTTTTTGTATTATATTGAATGTCCCATCCCTCCTGTGTCCCATCCCTCCACATTCTCCCTATAGATAATTTAATGAAAGTAAAATATTTAAAATGTGACTATACTGAAACACAACTGAGGTCCTGCTATACCCAAGTGCCAGATAATGTGACATTACAATAAAATTGTACAAACCTATTAATACTTGACAGGAATATAGTTTTTATTTCATGATGAGAAGGTAATAATTCTTAAAATGAGCCAATTTATATTATATACAGTATTAGCACAACGTGAAATAACATTAATGGAATGTAGAATATTTCGGTGCGTGATGAAGTTTTATTATTTATAATTGAAATAGGAAATAACTACAAAACTTTTTAAAAGTCATTAAGATGTTGTGTGTGGCTGGAAATGTAGGCATTCAATTCTTGAGTAGGGACTCATCTAAAACATGATGGCTTGGTTTAGACTTACACATCGACTGATGTTTTAATTTGTTACAGAGTGTCGACGGACAGGTGGAGCATTGAACAGGAGACCGGGAGGGAAGTTTGGGAAGTTTGGTGATTACAACTGTGACTCGCCATGGGCTCTGGTGGAATCTGCAGCGCTGGCCATGAAGAAGAAGCAGGGCGAGAACATCGAGTTCGTGCTGTGGACGGGGTGAGTGTTATTACATAGAGAACTAATCATTTTGAAGTGCATTCCTACCTGCAGCACAATATTAGAAGGGGAAGGGGAAGGGGAACTGGACGAGAGGTTTTGCACACTTAATTTAAAGAACGCAGATTGGGTATGCTACGCAGCAAATCAGCAAAAGAAAGATCAAACTAGGCCACATGTAATCTACACTTTTAAGTGCGGTGCAGCAGTCTGAATATTGTATAATGATAAGTGCAATATTAATAGCATTAATTGTTATTACTGGCACAAGAGAGTTTAAGATAAAAGAATAAAACAGGCGATCTTAACGGGAAGTGTTGGTACCGGTATCATTCCAATATATCGATTGGATCGCCATTGGCTATCACACTTATGAAAAAATAGTTTTTTTTTTTATTTTGTGGTTTTGAATTACCGTATGTAAATATTTGCTAACTATTTGCTAAGTAGTAATAAATATAACTCGTTATGTGACTTATGATTATATTTCTGAGTTTAGAGCAAGCTGATCTTTATTATAACTGATGATAGCGAACCATGGCTGTGATGTCTTAGCACTTTACTGCTTCCAGTCATTCGTAGACTTATCAACTTAATAACCACTAGGAGAGGAACACATTGCTAGGAGCCTCAGCCTTTTGCATGCATGACAAAGGATGAACTTGTACAAATGATGACTGTCTTATAACTACCCTTCAGGGAATTTCTAAGAAGTAAGGTTTGAATAAAATCTTTAGCTTTAATAAAAACACCTCATGTACAAAATTTAAGCAATATCCTCAGAGCTGTTTTCGACAAAATCGAAAAAAAGAATTTAATTCAAAGAGGCATTAAAAGTATTAAAAAATGGAGCCTATCCTCATTCCGTATACTTCGATTTTGTTGGCCATGTCCGTTGTGTTGTTTTTTCTTATATGCACAGAGCACCTCTTCCTCACGTCTGCACATTACCACTGCTTGCTTAGAACTCTAATACGTATATAAGGACCTAGAATTTGAAAATCAATAGTCCTTCATAAGTTAATTTTGAATTACAAAATACAAAACCCGAGCAAGCTATATAGATATAATTATGTTATGGATGAGAGTTTTTAAAAAATTCCAACTGGGTGAAGAAGTTTATGTTCTTGAGCTGATAGCGGCCAAAAACTCGCACAGCTTAAATGACTTGACACAGTTTGAATCCCGAGAAATCGTCACACAGAGTTATACCATTGCTTTGAATATTCAAAGTGACATGTGTGGTTGTATGCCGTTGGGAGAGTGACATGCGATTATTTGAATATAACATTGCTCCTCATTCATCTCATTCTTCAGGAAGTAAACGTAATGCTTGAGTGCTTTGTATGGAGAAGAAGCCTTCTGCAATGCAATAGTCTCACAGAATTGACTGAAACATCAAAGGAATCTTGCTAGATTATTATTATTATTATTACTGCCTAAATTTAAATTTCAATTTTTCTTGGCGAGTCACCCCAGGGCCAAGTCTGACGTCTCATCATACGAATCTGAAGCACATTGAAACATGATCATTATTATGAATTTGAGCGATCAGTGAAAACTCATATAGGCTATGTTGTAGTTTAATATCGAGATATGCATTTAGCATAAAATTTGTGAAATACAAGTAATGTGGACTATAAACCTTGTCTTTTAATGTCTGGAACACGGAATAAATCTGACTTCGCCTTCCTGCTTGGTAATATTAACTAGATTACAGCTCCATTCCATTTCCTAGACTAGGGCAAGAATAGTATTCACCATTATTGTTACATATGGCATAGGATTGCAGCTTTTACAGAATTATGAAGACTACACCCTCCCCTATTTGTTATAAAGTATCTCTTTTAATTTTGCAAAATGAAACATTCTAACTGAACCACCTCGCTTTTTACAAAACACAATAAATACCTTCGTCCCAAACATTACACAACTAGTGTAGGAATTCCACTTCTTTATTATAATTACAATATCACATCGCAATGCATTTTGTAAACATGAACATGGAGTTGTTGATTCATGCGATCGATACCAAACAGAACTCACTAATGAGATTTTATTAACAACTTTTCATAGGTAATTCCACGAGAGTTTATCTGATGAACTCGTCAACTTGAGTTGGATTTATTAAGACTATTCCATGAAAAGAATGTAATGGATTATACAGATAATAATTACTTTCCTATTTTGTTATAAAAAAATAAAACTAACAGCTGCAAGATCACGGCATACTATGAATCAATCATCTGTGAATCGATTCGGGTTACCATGTCATGATCAGTGCTATCAATGGTGCATATAAGATATAGTTAACCTATTTCAGGTAAGCTAACAGCAGAACACAAAAGCATAAAGCACACAAACTGGCTTGCACTGAATTGAAATTGTTTTTAATCAATACATTTTATATTATTTAAATTTCCAAACAAGTCATGCTACATAAAATAATGTTTTTTTCATTCTGCTGATTGACAGCATATGACATATTAATCACCGAACGTTCATGCCTTACATGTCCAGTAAAGAGCTGACGTTTTGTAAGATAAAATTGCATCCTTGCAATCTAACGATTTATATTATAAACAATCATGATTCGTCTTTATCCGAGGAAATGTTAAATGTTATTGGTCAATATCAAACACGCGGCATAGGAACGGAATAGTCAATGTAAAATATGAATGGAACATTGTGAAAGATATCCTGAACCTGTATTTACAAAACTACACATCTGTTTGCTACAATAAGGCTTTGTTGTACTTTCAGAGATGGCATAACTGCAGGCTCCAGTAGAGATCACCAACTGAAAGTGCTTCAGAACCTCACAGATCTGCTGAAACACACTTTCAGCAGTCAGTTTGTGTTCCCTGTGCTGGGACACGACGATCCAACCCCAGGACTTCACTACGGGTTGGGCTATGACAACGTGGGCGACTTGTGGAAACACTGGCTGCCATCTGAAGCCATCCAGACGTTTAACAAAGGTATTTGCTTTTGTCTTTAAAGTGGTATAGATGACACAAACTTGCAGTTTTCGTGAGTGACGGATTCAGTAATTGTGGTTATCATCAATAAATAGAATGTTTTTATTTCAAACACTTCTAGGTTGAAGTGCTTTCATCTTATACTCGAGAAAATGTATTGTTTTGGGAAGTTTTAGTTTTTGTCCTACGCAATAATCAAATCCAAGTTTTCATCTTATTTCGATCCCCATTTCTTGCAGTTTAAACAATAAGAGGTCTTTGCTGACCCGTAAACTAGATTTCCAGAAGAGGGTTTCGAAATGCTAAGTACAGAGCTGAATCATGGAGGAGGGAATATCTAGAAAGTTTGAGATGTTGTATTGGAGGAAAATGGAGAACATTCGGTCTACAAACAGAATGACAAATGAAATTTTAAGAAGGGTTTATCTTGGAAGTCATAAGGAAAAGAAAAGCTAACTGGTTAGTACATATCATGAGAAGAAGGGAACTTCTGCTAGATGTCATCAGTGGCAGACGCAGGGGTGATGGGGGGATATCCCCCCCAAATCTGAAAAAAGGCTATATATGCACTCTAATTGTATTGTATATTGTATTGTATATATTGTATATATATTTCATTTCTGCAATTGGGCAAATGCCCGGTGGCAGAAAAAAAAAAATTGCAGTTATCAATTACAAAGTAGGACTTACAGTTAGGATTACAAATAACTTACAGTTAGGATTACAATTTACAGTTATGATTACAAATAGCTTAAGAACGAGAGAAGGAAAGATTATAGAGAGGGAGAAGAAAACAAACAACAACAAAAGAAAAAGAAAAAGGTCACTATCCGTATGCTTAACCCTATTGTAGCTCATTACTGAGTAGTTCCTAAATTCTTCTAAATTATATTCCACCTGCTAATTAAATATTTAATAACTTGTTTTTAAATGTTTTCACTCGTAGAGGACTGTATTGGAAAACTTCTGCAGGTAGGTTATTCCAGTCTGCAATTGTGCGATTAACAAAGGAAAATTTTGCAACATCCGTTCTTTGTTTTCGGGGTCTGATTTTCATTTTGTGATCTAGCCTGCCTAAATATGTAAGATCTTCTAAACGATTTTTTATGTCGGCCCAAGCTGTGTTGGCCAGTTTTATACACTAATTATATATTTAATTAATTATTTGTTTTTAGTATTCTTTCTGCCTATTTAAATCCCCCCCCCGAAAAATTATCTGTCTGCCACTGGATGTCATTGAAGGAAAATAACAGAAAAACATAACTTTAAGAAGATTTTATGTTATGGAGAGTTGAAAGATGGAACAGAAGATAGCAAGTGGTGAAGTTCAAAGTATGAAACTCTTCCCTTCTACAATAATTATGTTGTTTGTTTAGCCAGCCAATATCTGTGAGCTCTGCTTTCTGAGATAGCTTATCCCCTATCCATTCCACGTTTCCTTAGCATACACCTCTGTATGTAATAAAATACAGATAGAGGAAAACATTTGAGGAAGCAAAAGGCTGAATGATTGTGGACTTAAGCTATTAAAATTAACATTGCTCTAGTTCAGTCGATACCCACCTTTATGAATTATTTATGCAGAACGATTTCCTTGAAATCACTTCACATACATAATCAATCTCATTATCGTGTGTGAATGAGATTCTAATCATTGCAAAGCATTTGCATCCTGTTCTGTCTTAATATTTTGATAAAGCCCCTTTCTCTCTCTCTCTCCTATACCAGTAGTGTTGGGTTCATTTCTCCTGACATGCAATTCACCCGTGGTTCGTGCCACAAGGCCTCATGATTAATGGAGTCAAACGCTTTCTTGAGATCTATGAAAGCTAAATAAGATAATTTGTTTTTCTTCACACCAGTGCCGGATTTATACTTTTCATAACTATAGGCCACTTTATTTGCACCACTCCTTCCTCCTTCCTAGAAGTTCCCACCTATCATAATCACTCATTTGTAGGCCTTTTTTAGCTAATAAACAATTTTAGGTATTTAAATATAGGTTACGCAGGTATTCAAAATGAAATAAACTAATTAATTAGTCATAAATTAAAAGTAAGGAAGCGCCCTCTGAAATCTGCCACCCTTAGGCCGCGGCCTATACAGCCTATTGACAAATCCAGGACAGCTTCACATATTGAAAATTAACCACTCCATTACCTAACAGTTATTTCCAATGTAAGATGGCTGTATTATGTGTAACTGATTCCACTCAACTCAGCAGCTGTCTTGCAAATTGAGTTTAACATCTGACCACAAGTAATATACTGCACCTGGATTTGATAATGTTGGTAGGCATGCGAGTAGAATTACAAAATTTATTTGATGACTTTTTCATACAGGGGGCTACTACACCATAGAGCAGAAAGAGCGGAAGCTGCGCATCATCGCACTCAACACTAATCTCTGCTCAGACATGGTGGGCAATGCAGACGATCCAGCCGGGCAGTGGCGATGGCTAGAAGAAACTCTCAACAAGTCTCAGCGCAGCGGAGAAACGGTAAGACTTGTATTATTCAGGGTTCAAGATTGAAAGAAGAAACCAAATTTTACCATTAAAACGTTTATGTACAACCTGGATTCTGCTCATAGCATAATATTGCTCTCACTATTTAATAGATCTGTATTTCCTACATCAACAGAATGAAATTTGAAAGAGAGTTCAAATAAAAAAATGTCATTATAGCTGTAGGCCCACTTCAAATATTGCTAGTTCAAGTAAGGCTATTTTTATGGACCTAGGTAGTAGAATATCTCGATACTTTTAATTTATAAATTTGTTTCTTTTAGAAAATAATATAGGAATGTGTATTTCTACTGGTACAGCCAAACACGTGATTTAACCATTATATGCAGTTGGTACATTAGATTAGATTTAGTCCAACTGAACACAACCATGTATTTGTCAAATGTTTAACCCTCCGGCAGGCACGCTATTGTAAAAAGTACAACAGTAGCAGTTTTTGTGCATTATTGATGCTTTAATGGTGAGCATGCCGACTCCCACAGCAATTACTGATTGCTTTCGCGACTACAGCTGTTACTTTAACCTTCCGGCAGCAGTGGTTTTTGTGCATTATCAATGCCTTAACCTTGAGCTTAATTGCACCAACCCCATCATTTATTCCATTGCTGATGCTTACTCAACAATGTTACTATGGCTCCAGTTTCCTTGTTTAGCTTTTTCAGTTGATTTTCTGAACTTTAAGCGACGAGGTGTTGAATATTGTAAAAAAATACGCACCTGCTCTTGTCACTGATGCATGTTTAGTTCAAACAGCCAATATGCAAAAAAATACGGGTTCATGAAGTTGCCTCTGACTTTCTGAAGGAAACTAATATTAGTGAATTATTCCAGCAATGTTCAAGAATGTGAAAAATATAGCCACAGGCCATCATCTTGTATTCCTAGAAATGGAGTAAGAGGCACACATTTTAAACTCCATCTTTTTGTTATGTTGTAGTCAATGTGGTCACTAGAAGTTAGCAGGTCTTAAGAGAGATCTAAAGTGCAACTCAAATCACTGCCAGCTGATCTCTCCGTATTTCTTATGCAGCTTTGAGCTGAATAATCGACTTCTGAAGATCAGATCCTAGAACCTCCGGCAAAGAAGCGCAGGGCCTGTATTTCCATGGATGTCAAACTCTTTCCTCGATCCGTATGCACTGCTTACAGCACTTGTATCGCAATATACTATTACTGAACACAAAACTACTTGTATAGAGTAAATTGGATTTCTAATCTTAACCAGAAGCTGCCTACCTTCTATTACCTAAATTACCTTACCACGGAATAATAATGGTTATAACTATAAATATAAAACTTTAAATACATTCAGGAAAAGTAATTGAATTATAGTCCAAAGCAGAGCACAGCAAAATGAACTAAAGACATTGAGACAAAATGTTCTCTAAAGTATTCACATTCTGATATAGAATAAGAGGCCGTATTGCAAAGAGTGCATATTCAGTTGTTGCAAAGCTTTATTCTTCACCAGGCAAGACTGAGTTTCTACAGTGGGTTACTTATAACTACATTTTTTTTTTTTTAATATTTCATATAAAAGTATTAGCCCTTAGTATAAGCACCTCATATACAAAATTTAAACAATATCGTTAGAACCGTTTTCAAGAAAAATGTACAAATGTAATTTGTAAAGTTGTCTTAAAAATAAGAGAAAGTTGTCGCCAATCTTTGTGCCACATTCCGAGATCTAAACAAAATACAATTTTTTTTCCATATGATTATCCGCTCTGTTCACAGAAGCACGCGCACACACACACACACACATAGATGTGTTTTTGAAAACAGTATTTTTGGATTTAGGGGACCTGAAAACGAGTATCTATGTTAAAAACTCAACTTCAAATGTCGGAGTTCTCTACCTTAGTACCTTGTGTTGCAGGTGTACTTGGTGGGCCACATGCCCCCGGGTGTGGACGAGAGACTCGTTTATCAGCAACAAGACGTCTTCCAGGGCAGGTTCAACCAGAGATACATAAGACTTGTCAGGAAATACGCACATGTCATAGTTGGACAGTTCTTTGGTCATCTCCACTCAGATTCCTTCCGCATCATCTATGATGAAAATGGTAAGTTCCATCTTAGTAAAGGACGTGAAGGTACTTAGGGCTACAGCAGGTTGAGGCTCACAGACTTTTAAACATTCAGCCCCCTTTACCCCCATGTTTGCTCCTGGCACTCATTTTGGGAGCCTCTATAAATAGCTTCTCAGTTTGCAGATTCAAGCTAATTTGAAGATCCTTGAGGCTAGATTAGTTTGTACATATTATGTTTCCTATATACGAGGGTTGGAAGTTTATAGTGGCAATACATCTATGAAATCAAGGTGAAGTACTAAAGTTCAAATTGCTTTTGTTGGACGTTGGTTGGATATCCATCATACTTCAGAGCAAATAGGAGCCTCCTATCACTACGAATGCCTTCACAGTAACCAGAAGAAACTGAGCTGGCTCTATCAACCGGTCCAAAATGAATTTCGGATCTGATAGCCAATGATGAAAAATAATTCAATACGTTAAAATTATTGTTGATTCACAATAATATCCAATATCATAATGGAGCAAACTGGGTCAAAGCCTGTCACTTGTTGTTTGCTTCCTTCCGCTGGAGATTCAAACATGAATTACTCCCAATCATTCATCATAATGAGTAAACATTTTAAACCAATCTTGAAACAGTTCGTTATGCAAAACTCATGAATATGTTCATCTTTTTTGAATTCTTTGGACGACCACTGGAATACCTTTTGGGGATTTCCATAACCCCACACCCCTGAAAACTTTCGTTTGTGTCGCCATGTCCTGAGTCTTACTGACACTAAATTAGACAAAAGAGATGTATCGCATGACAAAAGGTAACAGGTACTGCTGGATGCGATTAGCCGATGGTTGTCGAAATAGACTGGTAGTGTGAGTATTTCAACACGCCATCTCACATCATAAAATCTAACTATCAGGTGTAGGAATAATATTTTATGAGATTATATAGTGGATGGGATATGCCTCTCCATCCATTCATGTATTTGTATGCATGGTAGCTCGAGTACGCTTTATCGGATTTTCATGAAACTTAGTATATGCATTTATAACGTCCATAGGAAGAAGCCTATTGATATATTTATTATATTATTCCCTCCCATAGTGATAAGCAGGGTCCGGATTCTAATGACATGTCATCTTTTTATTGATACTGCATGTACATTGCCAACTTGTGGATAAATCCTAATTATGGCCTCTAGATTATAGAAATGCATAGCCTATTTATCAGATCATTTTTTGTCATTTTATACAATTTTATGCCCTAAATATAGGGCATTTATTTCAATTTTAGGTCATTATTTTGTCATTTTCTTGTCTTTTCTTCCTTATTTAGTCATTTTCATGTATTTACATTGAAGAAACGCCAAAATGTTGTATTATATTACTATTGTTATTAGATTGACTTGGCACCAGAGTCTGCTACCTGCTTGGAATTGAGAGTGCAAACTACTGTTTGCCCTTAATAAACAACAACAGTGGCGGACGCAGAGGGGGGGATTGGGGGGATAGATCCCCCCCCCGAAATTTGAAAAAAAGGCTATATATGCACTCTAATTATAAACTAATTGTATAATATGTAAGTTAATTATTTTTTTTAGTATTCAAATCCCCCCCCGAAAAAAAATTCTGCGTCCGCCACTGAACAACAATATAATCCAGCAGACCACAAAAGGATGTCCCGAATTTTGACTCACCAGTGCCTCAGTGCCAGTATAAATTTCCGCGAGAAAAGAACTTAAAAGTTTTTACAATTATGTACAAACTAGTCTATAACTTTGTGTGTGCAATAATAAGTTTTTATAAATAAAATATCAGTTTTTAGGTCATTTTTATAATTATTAAGTCATTTTCTTTAAAATTTAGGGTCATTTTATAGGTCATTTTTCAAACAATTTTAGGTCATCAGAATCCGGGCCCTGGTGATAAGGAATGGGAAACACAAGGCAAACTACACATAGGCCTATATCTGACATGAGATTCGGGAACACTGTGACAGCCAATGTCAAGCTTGCGCTAGAATAGGGAAGTCAACAACTATGTGAGGCTACTCAATATTTCAAATTTATGAGATTCCCAATTAATTTTCACCCACTAATAGTTTACATGAGCAGATGATCTTTGTCATGTGTCTATGTGCAAATTTTGAGGGTAGGTTTTGACATGACAACCCGTACGGTTCCCTTCTTGGGTTTGTTGTATGGTTAGAGGAGAAGACACCGTCACAGACTGTATCCACTCCAGTACGATGAAATCATCACAACTCTATACTAAGGACCTCTGATCCTAAGTCTGTTAATGAGCTAGAAGTATCTTCTTAGCTCAGAGTTTATCTTCAGGCAGTCAATGTGTAAAATAATAAAATCAGGTAAACAGATATAACAAAGTGCCAGACGTAGTTGATAGGCCACATTTCACATGCTTTTGATATACATGGCAGAGAAGTTATACTATTAATATTGCTATATAGGTCTATTGCTATATAGGTCTATCTGAAACATAAATGTTTATTATTAATAGAGTACCAATTCCTTAGCAGTAATGTAAATAAATACCCTTCACAAACTATAAATCACAATTACCACCACCGTATGGGTTTAACAAAATACTGACAAATATTTATCATTAACGTGTGTTTACTTACCATGAGCTATCAGAAGGTATAAAATATTCTCTATGAATTGCAGATATGCATTTGTGATAACATTCACATATGTTCTGCACACTATTTCCCTACAAATGTGTAAACAACAATCAATTTGCAATGTTTTGTTGGTTAACCTGGTACATTTGGATGTTAGACTGTTGAAGTATTGTGCAAGGCTTGGTGCCTCTCTAATTCTGTTTTCTTCCTTCTACTGGTATGGAAGCGGTCTTTAAGTGTATCGTCTGTGTGAATCTTGTACACTAGTAGAATTGGTATACTGCTGCAATTGTGAGTAACTGTTATTTGCCTATTTTGTCACAATTGCTAGCAAGTACATGGTCCACAATCAATAGGCTTCGTCCCATGGACGTTTTAAGTGCGAACACAAAGTTTCATGAAAATCTGATAAAGCATAGCCTATTCAAGTTGTCATGCCTAAAGATACATGGACGGATGGATGGACAGACATTTTCCCGTCCACCGTACAATCTCAAACTATCATTCTGGCACTTAATAAATTCTATAACTGTTGTAACACCACAGACGGTAGATTTACCTTGAGTGAAATTATGTTGAGATTTCGGTATCAACTCTATTTTTCCCAAGAAATTAACAGTTCTAAGATGGATATTTTTTCAATAATTTGTACATAGTAGGTAATAGTAATTATTTATGATTTTATTTTCTTTTTTAGAATAGGGATAACCTTTGTTGTTTTAAGGTATCAGAGTTATATTTACAATTTTAGCAATGTGATTAGCGATTGGCCTTTATAACTTTGATCGAGATGTCATCATGACTGGTACAATTAATCCGTCTTAACTTCTTTACAACGGTAATAATTTCCTTCTCTGTTGTCTCCTATAGAAAAAAAAACCATCAGCAAAATTGTTGGGAATGTCGATAACATTGCCTTGAAATTCATTTAGTAGTGTAGAGGTTGGTTTGCACATGTCACCCCTTCTGACTCTTATGTTGAGGTGTACCTCACTGCTGTGTAAGGGGGTGCGCTGTGCATGTCAAGACAGAGGTGGCCACAGCAGGAGCGTGGCATTAATGTTGCCTATGTTGCTGCCACCAACAGCTAATAAAAATGAATAAAGTGTATCCAAACTTTACATTATTTTTTTTTGAAAGAATAATGGAAAGTCTAAGTAATTTCACTTTCAGAATTAAGATTTCTTATTTGTGACCAATCCTCCGAGACCAGTTGATGACAGCATCCTCCAGTTCTAAATAGCTCGTTATTTTACCAATGGCACTTGCCGGCAAACTCGAAGCGTATAGACTCGTGTGGGATGTCAGTATTGTAGAGTGTTGTGGAGCCGGAACTTGACTATGAGTCATAGTCAAGTTCCGGCTCCACAACATAAGGAACTGAGGATGGCGTAACTATTGTGCCGAAATGCATATTCATTTTTAAACAACACTACAACACACTGGACATCCGATTCTGCAAGAAATTTTACAAAATAATCAAGAAAGAACACTCTACAATACTGATGATTTTGACATCACTGTCATATATATGGTGTAAAGACTCCCAGCAATAGGGAAATCCATTTTATACACATTTTAGTATTTTTACTACATAGACCAGTGTAATTTGTAAAAATTTTAATTTGTACATATATTTTTAATGATATTTTTAGTGTTCTATACATAAATGTCAACGTCACAGTGTGTTGTATGTTTATTTTAATATCAGAGGGAATAAGGAGGTAAATAAATTCTACTCAAAATAGTCCTCCCTCTGCGGTAAATATGAAATTTATTAATTCAAGTCCTAGTGTCGAAGGAATTTTTCTCCTGTAATGTGCAACAGAGACAATAATCTGTGGTTCATGAATGCCTATATATCTATCTTGATAAATGCTGTTTGCTATTTAGCTCAGCAAGAACTCCCATTTAGGGGCAGTGACTGATAACAGAGGTAACTACATAGAGGTCTTACACCTAATTGCTCAAACAGATGAGATGCAATCACTACTGTCCCATGTTCCCTGCCTTCCCTGCATTCGGGTAGAAACGCTTCAGGCAGAACTCTGTATTGAGGGCTGTACCAACTTCTGCCCACTACAGGAGTCTATGGAGTGTTTTTTTTCTTCTTTCTTTCTTGCGAAGTGTTTAATAACTTTCCAACTAGTCTTTTTTGTTATCAGAGTTCAAAATTACATCACACCAACAGCCTTATTATATAGAATCATTTCAGGATTGAAAAGCTATGCATCCATTTCAGCATTGACTTCAGTTTTTTTTTTACTTGGGAGAACTGCAGATCCAATATTCTCTCTTGCTGGTCCATTTCTAGTGTTATTTCCATTCTCTTTGCATTAATATCGCCTGCAACTATTATATTACATTTCTCGTTATGGATTAATTTATCAAGGACCTCAATCAATTTTTGAAAAGGAATTCAGGGATTTACACTTCCCAATGATCTTGACATTTTATCAGACCCAATATTTACTGTAATACCTAAGCGTTCAACGTTGCCTCTACAGCTAATTTCTTTAAGTTGAAGTCTGTGAATACGGCTTCTGGAATGATTACATGATGGAATGGAGCCATGTTGTATAAGACTAAGAATAAAAAATGAAGTAAAACAATTTTTATTTCATTTCGCTGATTCTAAATCAACGTTAACAGACAATTTGAATATAGAACAAGTCAAATTATTTATAATACAATAATAAGTCTATTATATGAAATTATTTAAAAATCTACTGAGATTAAATTGAATAGTTAAAAGTAATTGGGTCATTAACCAATAATTATTGCTAATATTGTGAACCAGTATCGTCAGCTCCTGAAAAATTGCATAGATATTTGTTAAGTGCAGTATTGAAATCACATTAGTTTTAAACTATTATCTATTTTCATGTTTTGTATGAAAATGTACCCTTTATAATGTAAGTCAAGGGAGCCCTGTTTCATACAACTTTTACATTCATATTGTTAGAAAACTATTATTGTTATCATTAGTGCTAATATTATTACTATTAGATATGAGGTTATTTCCAGCCCTCACTTAGTAGTAGCATGGACTGCAAAGGTATTCATTTCAGAGCATTAGCAGTTCAGTAGCAAACTGCCAAGTTCGGAACTGAGAGTACAATGAACATAAGTAGTTAACAGTTGTTCTTTATAATAGAGATAATTGCAGCACTACTTGGTCTAAGCAGTGGTTTCCTGCTGGTTCTTTGAGTATACAAGAAAATATAACTTTTTTTTTGCTCTAAGCAATTTCGGCAATTCGCTATTAGACTTACAACTAAATCCAAGGAGCAGGATTCTACAATATATGCTCACATCATATTTTTTCTTGTTTACGGTACAATTAATACTATGTAGTAATAAAACGATAAACGTGGGAAGTGAAACTTACGAATCTTAAGAGCTGATGGTCAACTTATATACACTTTAAGCTCCACTGACGTCAGTGGAGCTTAAAGTGTATATCAGCTTTTAAGACTATGTAGTAAAATATTATTTCCAATGGTTCACTTTTACTTACGAGGAAACATGCAAGTGCCTCTGGTCCTACTAGGTGGTTGAAAACTCCAGGTTTTATAGCTTGGTGTAATATCAGTGGAGCTGATGGAAGTAACTTTCTGATAATTTTACACATTTTGGGAGTTGTAAGGAAGTCACATTCACAACAATACAATACAATACAATACAATTGGATGCCTGCTTAAAAAACCAAGAAAATTACGCAAAAAAATTAGAAGAAACCCTCAACAGGCTTGAAGAGGTAAAAAGAGACAATCTGATGCTCCAAAAAGAAAATAAAGAACTCAAAATACGAATAGAAGACCTTGAACAATATTCAAGAATTAACATGTTGGAAATTCATGGCATACCTGTCCAGCCTCAAGATAATCCTGCGGAACTCATCAAAAAAGTTGGAAACGCGCTTGATGTAAACCTACAAGATTGTGATATAGACGCATGTCATCGAATCAACACACACCCCACGTCTCAACTGCCAAGTCCCATTGTCGTCAAATTCTGCAGGAGATCGACCAAAGAAGAGCTACTTCACAGACGACGTGTCAAGAGAAATTTGAACACCCTGGATATCGGTTTTACACTTAGTAGCCAAATTTACATAAATGAGAGCCTCTGTCCTGCAAGAAGACGTCTGTTGGCAAAATGTCGCCAGCTGCGCAGATCTGCTGACATCAAATTCCTGTGGACACGGAATGGGAAAATCTTTATGAGGAAAGAAGACACATCACTGGTCCACAACATAACTTCTGAAGAGGATCTCGAAAAGTTTGGTAACTCCCTGTAAACTTGAGTTCATTGCTTTAATTCATAACAATGATTAACACAAAATTTTTAACTATTTATTACCAAAATGTCAGAGGAATGAGATCAAAATCACAAATATTTTATACTAATGTAATTTCTTCTAATTATGATGTTATTAGCTTAAGTGAAACTTGGTTAATAGAAGGCATATTTAATTCTGAATTTTTTGATGATAGATATTCTGTTTTTCGTAAAGACAGACAATCCAACAGCCGAGGAGGTGGCGTATTACTGGCTATTAAATCCTCACTTAATCCTATACAGTTTGATACCACCATTACAACGAACGAATCAATTTGGATAAAATGTTATTACAATAATATTAAAATTATTATTGGATCAGTATATTTTCCTCCAAATTCAAACACTGAATCATTTAGTGAATTTTTTGAACAAATGGAACAAAATTTTGCAACATGTAATTCTCACATCATTCTCACAGGCGATTTCAATTTGCCAGAAATATCCAGTAATATGTATGACCTCAGCAAAGGCAGCAGTAAAGCAAAACGACTGAATAACATGTTAAAGTTTTTAAATATGCAATCCATTAACACTGTGAGAAATAACAGTAATAGAACACTGGACTTAGTTTTGACAAATATCTCAGAACTCAAAGTAGAGGAAGAAAGTAATTCTCTGGTACCTATAGACCTATACCACCCTGCTTTAAATATAACATATAAAATACAGAAAGAAGTAAAAAAGAACATCGTAGGTAAGTGTAGTTACAATTTTTGCAAAGCCGACTTTAATAAACTTTATAATCTTATAAGAGACTGTACTTGGAACAATTTAACTGATTATAAAGATGTTAATTCTTCTGTAACTACTTTTTATGACACAATTTACTCAATACTAGATGAATGTGTACCGAAAAGAAGACAATGTCGACACAGGTATCCAGTATGGTTCACAAAAGAGATCATAGGAAATATTAAACTTAAAGAAAAATATCGTAAAAATAAACATTTATCAGAATATAATATGTCAGTATTCAAAAACATTAGAGCAAGTTTGAAGAAACAAATTAAAACAGCCTACATAAGTCATCTTCAAGAAATTGAAAAAAATGTAATGCACGATGTAAATAACTTTTGGAATTTTATTAAAAGCAAACGGAAACAACTCAAGTCTCAAACGGAGATGGAATATAATGGGCAAATATTAAAAACTCCACATGAAATTGCTAATGGCTACGCTAATTATTTTAAATCTGTTTATACAAGGGATCAATCAAAATACGATTATGAAACCGATAACAGTATAAACATACTAGACTCCTTCAACATATCTGTAATAGAGTCAAAAGAAGTTGAATTAGCAATTAAAAAATTAAAATCTAAACGTTCTGCTGGACCGGATAAAATACCAACATATATTTTCAAAGGATGTGGTGAACACTTAGTGTATCCATTAACTATAATTTTTAACCAAATAATTAAACAAGGCGTTTTTCCGGATGTTTGGAAAATGACAAAAATAGTCCCCATACATAAATCGGGGAGTTCGAAAATGGTACAAAATTATAGACCCATTGCTATTCTATCTACACCAGCTAAAATTCTGGAAAGTATTTTTTACACACACATTTTCAATCATATTAAGTTAGCGATTTCTCCACTTCAACATGGCTTCATGCCAAAAAGATCAACTGTTACAAACTTATGGAACTTCACTGAATACGTATCATTGGAATTAGACCAACATAAACAGGTTGACGTAATATATACAGATTTTCAAAAGGCATTTGATAAAGTTGATCATGACTTCTTACTTAACAAATTAGCTCAACTTTCTTTTTCCACTCACTTTATGAAAATTATGTGCTCATACTTAAGAAATAGAACACAGGTAGTGAGTTATCAAAATCACTTATCTGATCAGTTTGTGGTCAATTCTGGAATTCCTCAAGGATCAAACTTAGGCCCTTTATTGTTTCTATGTTTCATAAATGATTTACCGAACGTGGTGAACAACTCCAATATTTTATTATTTGCTGATGACATTAAAATATATAAATCTATTGCTTCAGTTTCAGATTGTTTTCAACTCCAAAACGACTTAAATAAATTATATACATGGAGTAATAAATATAAACTTCCATTTAACATTAATAAATGTGTTAAAATGACATTCAATAGATGTAAAAAGACTATATCATATGCCTATAATATAAATAATGTTAAACTTGATGAAGTAATGGAAACTAGAGATTTAGGGATAACATTTACCAAGGATCTCAGGTTTAACAGCCACATTGAAACAATAGTTTTAAAAGCGTTAAGAAATCTAGGTTTTATTATAAGGAATTCATGCACATTTAGCAAAAATACATTAATCAGACTTTATAATTCATTGGTCAGACAAAACCTCGAATATGGTACAGTCATATGGAATCCAATGACTATTAAACTTTCTGATTCAATAGAAAAAATACAATCGAAGTTTTACAAATTTTTGATATTCAGAAGTACTGGCCATTATCCAACATATTTGAATTACCAAACGCTTTTAGAACTATATGATATTAAAAGTTTAAAATTTAGAAGAAATAGTCAAGGTTTAATATTTCTTCACAAATTATTGCATTCAAAAATTGATGATAATAATATTGTTAAGAAGATTTATTTTTACGTGCCATGTAAACTAAGTAGACACAGAAAGCTATTTTTTACCCCCAGGGTAAATACTGATATTCATAAAAATTCACCTTTAAATAAAGTAACCACTTTGTATAATAAAATTCACTTTTTAAATTTTGATATACTTAGCATGTCCGAAAATGAATTCAAAAAAGCTTTAGTTGAAGTTGATTTAATACTGAATTAAAATCACTAAACGTAGTTACAATCAATTGTAGTTAGTGTATTGGTTTAATGTATCATGCCAAACATTCTCCTCACTCTTTCTTTCTTTCTTATCTTAATTCTCAAAGGCATTATGTACTGTGATTATAACCTGGCAACTGCTGGAACCCAGAAGTAGCTAGGAATTTATTTTTCTGCTTGTAAAGTTTTTTTTGGTGTACTTTTTACTTTTATCTTTTGTGTATTCTTATCTTTTGTATCTTATGTTTTAATTATTTGTATGTATGCATTGTATTTTTGGCATGGACATTGTAATTGGGTTTTATACCTGTAATGTTCGTTATTATTAAATAAATAAATAAATAAATAAATATCATTTACGTTCAATTGTACAAAGCATCATTTCTACAGAAATAAGTATTAAGTTAATATTGATGGATTTTTCAGGTGTTCCAGTGTCGTGGATCTTCATTTCCCCAGCAGTTTCACCAAAAGGAACAATAAGTGGCCCAAACAACCCAGGACTCCGCCTGTACAAATTTGATGCCAACAGTGGACAGGTAATTGTTACACAATTCTTTTCTCAGGAATGAATTGTACTCACTATTGTTGCAACTGCATGCTGTTTTCATAATTGGTAAGCTTCCTACCACTGAGTACGGGTACCACTGGGGTGATAAGGACCCCAACTTATTTACATGGGATATATTATTTTTTAAGTGAAACTTCTTTAGCTGCGGTAGGGATAAATTGGGAACTTGTGTCACGCTCAAAAACCGTCACGAAATTAGTGTCACACTGGAAACCGTCACAAAATTACTAAGGTGTTTCGGAGCGGACTGCACAGAAAATAATCAACTCAATGATTAGGAGTAATCAAAGGAAAATTTTCAGACCTAGTACAAGGAGATATAAGACAATTTTTAGCCTAAACCCTCAGAAAAAGTTAATCAACTAATGAAGCGAAAGACTAATAAAACTTGTTATTAATTTATAATATATGTGAAAAATGATATAATTATGATAGTACGAAACAGAAAAATTGAAAATTGAAGTAAACTATTAATCACCGTGTATTTTGTTATATTACCAAGTACTAATAAAGATGGTTAGGTTAGAAAAACCTGTTGGCATATAAGAATATAAAATATAATTTAATTACGTATGAAACGTTAATATGTCAGATTAAACGTATGTAATATCATAATAAAATAGACCTAATATTAATTAGTAACACACCAAGTATATTATAGATCACCAGTTAGACAGATTAAAAATGGCTTAAGCAAATGATAAAAAACAGTTGATATTGATTAATTTATTCATAGATTGGTGGTCAATATCATTACAGAAAAGTCATGAGTTCATTAAAAATCACCATAAAATACCAATTCATTAAAATATATTTACATCATCAGTAGAAAAAATTAAGCTTTAAGACTTGTTAAAAGAAGCTATGTATAAAACTTGTTTTTACAGATATCTACAAATATACAATGTTGAAAAGTCTTATGTATATATTAATTTAACACATATGTGTGTGTGGTACAATTACGTAATAAATGCTGAGAAATTCACTCCTCATATATAAGATATAAGATGAAGTTTATTAATACTAGTACAAGGACCTGCAAATGGGAATAGTAGTAGGACTAGTAGTAATGGTTCATTACCGCGCTTAAAAAAGCCAAACAATAAAAAAAATCAAAGATCCAAAATTTAAAAAATCCAAAATTCCAAAATTAAAAAATAAAAGATCCAAAATTAAAAAGTCCAAAAATCCAAAATTTAAAAAATAAAAAATTAAAATATCCAAAATTTAAAAAATAAAAATAGGCAAAATTACAAAATCCAAAATTTAAAAATCAAAAAATTAATAAATCGAAAATCCAAAATTAAAAAATCCAAAAATAAAAAATTCAAAGAATCCAAATTTAAATCATCACACATTAAAAAATTCAAAGATCCAAAATTAAAAACTCTAATTTGCAAAATTAAAAAAATTTAAAAATCCAAAATTTAAAAAATAATAAAATTCACAATTTAAAAATAAAAAAGCCAAAATTTAAAAAAATTAAAAATTCAATGATTGAAAAATTAAAAAATTAAAAATTAAAAATTCAAAGATCCAAAATTAAAAATTAAATAAGTTCAAAAACCCAATATTAACTTAATAAGTCCAATAATGCAAAATTGAAAAAATCCGATAATCAAAAATTGAAAAAATTAAAATTAAAACAAGATTCACTTCTGTCGCGTGGCGTTCCACACAAACTTTTTTTTATTTGTAAACTGATTTCACATACATTATTGTCTTGAAAACAGGATAACTGTGTATATAAGCCTTTTTACATAAAGTTACATCCAAAGAAAAAATTAATAGGGTCATATTGGGAAGTTTAAACAATTATAATACAAGAAAAAGTAGTTTCAATGTAGCAGCCATGTTCTGTGCACTGAAATCCCATTTATATGAACTTTTCAACAAATATCAACATTTTTGTTCGATTCTGTTAATATAATATGGACAACATAATCTATAATTATTTAATTTAATTTAATTTATTTAATTAATTTATCATTAATAGTTTTTTTAAGATTTTCATTATAAGGAACGTAAAAATGTTCTTTTAATGAAATACTTAGGCACATACTGTAGATATCCCAAAGCTTACAGACTATGTTCATTTGATGTTAACAAACAGATGGTAAAAATCGCACAGAAATATTGACGTTTGTGGAATTGACCATTTGAAGGGTGTTCCAGTGTTGCCATTTGTAATGACTGCATAGCTCACACATGTGAACCTATAACATACAAGAACGAGTCACAGACCTGATTTACTCATTTTTTAAATGAATTTCTTTTATCTCTTCCTACAAACGTGATAAAGGCATGGTCTCTTTTATTAAGTGCCAGAATGGTATTTTATGAGATTATGTGGGGGATGGGAAAACGTCTGTCCATCTGTCTGTGTGTCTGTACAGTCGGTCAAATAAAAAACGTCGGGACTTGTATGCAGTTAAAATTAAAGTTTTAACTCATTAGTTCACATGTTTCCTATAAAAGACATAAAATACAGGTCATCTCGGAATATATGAGGCCATGCGACCGGAGGGAAAAAATGAACAACGATGAGAAAAATGAACAACGCGGAAAGCGCAACACACGATATTCAACTTACTATATTTTCATAATTCATTTTGCTTTGTGTCATGGCACCACATACAAATGCTAGCTTGAGAGAAAGTGTAGCTAGGGCTGCAATTGACCTGCATTTTTCCGAAAGAGCAGCTCAGAGGTGGGTAGGCCTACTTCACTATAATGCGACCAAACGTTTTCATAGGAAATATGGATCCGGCCGGCCACGTATTTCGACGCTGGGTCAAGATGCTAGATTGGTCGCAGAAGTTGAACGTAATCCGTTTCATACCGCTGTATCCATGAAAGCTACTGCTCAATTCCCTGGCCATCTTCAAGCCATTAGGAACCGGGTATGTTTCTTATTAATTTATGTCACAGATACGCATTTGTTGTAAAATCATACTTTCTTTCTTGCTTTCTTTTGTGTGTGTCCAAAATTCGACACCAACAATGATAATTCACTAGAAGTAATTATTGTGTTATTCCAGTCATTGCTGCGTTTGAAAAAATAAACTTAAATAAAAATAAAAAATATATAAGAATCCACTAAGGATCGAACCCTGACCCCACACGTTTAATTCCGATGTGTTGACCACTACGCTATTGCAAACAGATGAGAATAGCCTACATAATTCTGATGAGATTGTAATATCCAAGCTTGAAAATATGATTAAGCCAAAGTTATTGATTTTGCACTACAAGTAGGCCTACCGGTATTATAAACATAAAATCTTTAACCCTGCAGTGCTCGCGCGGCGTCTGACAGACACCAGACCAGATTCATTTCGCCATATTTAGAATACCTATGAGGCCATTGTGCTGACCTGCCATCTACCTTTCGGTCAACTACTCTTAAATAACATATCCAAGCGGCAATCCTCCAGTTCTCGCCTATCAAGAGTGGAGTGACGTTATTGTTGCAAAAATGTAGATGGCGTCTGTGAGACGCCGCTCGAGCTTTACTGTTACAAGGTAAGTTACTGGTTTAAAACAAATTTCTTGCAGAAACTAGTGATCATAAACCTACGATACCAATATTTTCTGATGGAAATTATTTATCTTTAGGCTTGACAATGAGTGGAAAGGAGAAAGAATATCATAATCTTTCTGATCCAAATGATTGGAAGATAGCGCACAGTTGCTAGAAGCAGAAGAAAGAACTTGATTGCGATAGTGATCCTAAAGAAGACATTGCGGATTCTAGAAGTGAGTCTATGGACACTGAAGAAGAAGCAGATGATGATAATGATTATCGTGAATGTGATAGGCCTAAATATTTCGTAGGGCGGGACAAAGTTTCGAAATGGAATAAGAAGAGATCAGTAACTAGTAGTAAAATTTGTTATACCTACACAGTCTTAGGACAAAAAAAAATTAAAATTATTTAAAAATGGTTACATGCCTAACAACATTGTTTTATTGTTAATTAATTAAAGTCATAATGTGCTAATATTGATTTGTGTCCAATATGATTAGTTAAATGTTCATTTTCAATAAATTGACTTAATACACATATTTTTAACTAAGAAATGTATGCAAAACATGTTCAATAATATTAAGTAAACTATGACAACCCTCAATAAACAAAATGAACACTCAAAACAACATAAAACAATAGAAACAACGTAAAACACGAACGGCGTCTCTCAGACGCCGCGCGAGCATCTATGTCCTAAAATAGCGCGCGAGCACTGCAGGGTTAAAAAATGCTCCTTGAATAAACATATTCTCCGCGAATTTATTCATTATTAACATTATAAGAACTTGGATGCAAGAATATGGCGGATATGAGGTATATAGCCACAGCCTTCTATATATGTTCGTTTTGGAACAAAACTGACTAAACAATCAAGAAAATACATGGATAGACAAGAGGCAGGTGTGAACCTAACCTTAAGTCTTCCTGTACATGCGCATATGCTCGTTCGTTATACTTTATCAAAAACCGCCCTACGTTTTTTATTTGACCGACTGTACATGCGATAACTCAGTTACACCTCATCGGATTTTCATGAAACTTGGTATACGCATTTATAATGTCCATGGGAAGAAACCTATTGATATTTGACCAAATCAGTTGACCAGTATCGGAGTAAAACCCAATTTAGTGTCTATTTTATGGTAATCTATATATATAAAAATGAATGTATGTGAGTGTGTGTGTCTGTCCTTTATGCATTACTACACCATTCATCCGATCGCCATGAAACTTTGAGAAGTTGTTGGGTACATTCCCGGGAAGGTTTCTGTCATACTACATTTTTAATTTTAGCCTCCGTTCGCGAGTTATGAGTGAAAAACGGCAAGAAAACATGCATTTTTTACGCTTTCGAAGCATCAGTTTTCAGTTATTCATTTCAGTTGTCAAATCAATTGCAGAAGGCTTTGTCTATTTTTGTCATACTTTGGAAACAATAGCATCGCGATCGCTTTGGAAGGCAATGGATATCTCATGTTATTGTAAACGCCAGAGAAGTTGATGATAAGGTGATATGGTAATATTAAATATTTAATTAACGTGGGAGTCTGGTGCGAGCAGCGATAGAGAGCGGTTGTGTTAATAAAATTCTATTCTATTCTATTCTATTCTATTCTATGAAAGATGGTTTACAGAAAAATTGGGACTCTGAGTAGAATAAACAAAGTCTATTTATATGGAAGGTAATGGATAAATCTCATGTTATTGTAAAAGCTAGAGAATTTGATAAGGTAATGTTAAACATTTATTTAACATGGAATATGCTTCTTATGAAAGAAGGTTTACAGAAAATTCCGGGGAAGTTGCTCAGCTCGGGATCCTGGCTACAACATTTCTATATGTAATCATAATTAAAATCTCTTATGTAGGGTTGTTCGCTGCGCTACAGACTGGAAGGTCGTGGGTTCGATTCCCGATGAGGTCGTTGAGATTTTTCAATTGGCCTAATCGTTCTGGTTTCACTATGGCCCTGGGGTCGACTCAGCCTCTAACAGAAATGAGTACCAGGAGCAATCCTGGGGGTAAAGGCGGCCGGTGCGTAAGGCTGACAACTTTACCACCTTCGTGTGCCGAATGTCCAAAATCTGGGAGCCTCCACCTCCTGGAACCCTCTGGGCCTCCATGGCCTGTATAGGGATCACTTTACCTTTACCTATGTAGGGTCGTTAAATCTGCCTGAAATGTAACGGAATTATAAGTCTGGACAAATGAATATAGAAACTACGGCCTCAGTAGGCTTATTCCATTCTTCATCTATATAAATAAAAACGAATATACAGTGGTACCTCGAGATAAGAGTGCCCTAACATACTAGTTATTTGAGATACGAGCTGTGGAGCGAGCAAAGTTTTGTTTTGAAATATGAGCTACATTTGAGATACGAGGAATGGCCAGCTGCGACGCTGCACACAGCCAGGGTTGGAATGTTTAAAACAAAACGTTTAAAACAAGTGCTTGTGTTTTTTTAAGTTTGTTTAAAACATTTTAAACAATCTGTTTTAAACATGTTTTTTTAGCATATGTTTAAATCATTTTTTAATTGCGTGTTACATTTAATTATGAAGACAATTTACATTTTTTCAAGTCAGTGACACCCTGTTAGTGTTGTAAACAGAAAAAAAACTAGGGCAAGCATACCAGAAAATCATGTGAGGTGGTGTCTTTTGTATCCTTTTCCTCCAGACTTCTCTATCCTCTGCCGCCAGCTTCCAGTTTCTGATTCCGAGTAATTGATTTTAATTTTTTCTGACTGCATCCTACCATCTATTTTGTGGTCTTCCTTTTTGACAGTTCATTGCTCTTTATGGTATAATTTTTAGGCGAGTTTTATCTTTTATTTTTATAACTGTATTACATGTTCCTCGCAATCAAAATTTTCACTGTGATGTATAATCGAGTTGCACTGTGTTCTTAACAGAAGCTGTTCCCTTTCAAAAATGTTTGCATAAATATAGTTTGTAAACATCTTCCATTTTATTTTATAAATGTTTATCCTTACTATCCTATCATGTTTTTAATTAGCACATGCAGATAATAATAGAGTTGTTAGTATGTTGAAGGAAAATATCCCTTGTAAGTTTGATAATGTAAGGCACGTAAAGCATGGTGAAAGTCAATCATCAGTTGAGCAGTAAAGGCAGTAATTAAACAGTAGTTTGTATTATTTTTTATTAATCATGAACTATTAAATCATAAACAAATACTACTGGTACAAAATGTATTTTCAAATACTATTAAGTCTACGACTCGTAAATCTTGAACATCTTAGCACAGGGTGTCATTGGCTTGACAAAATGTAAATTGTCTGCATAATTAAATTTAACACCCAATTAAAAAGTGTTATAAACATATGCTAAAAAATGTTTAAAACCAATGGTTTAAAATGTTTTAAACATTTTATATATTATATATATATATGTATATAATAGGCCCTATATATTAAAATGGTTGTTTTAAACAAAATGAACAATTTAAACTTTTTTAAACACACAACATTGTTGTAAACATAAAAACGTTTAAAAAAATCACGTTTAAAACAACCAACATTGTTCGTCACATAAAAAACGTTTTAAACCAAAAAAACATGTTTTAAACAAAAAAACTTTTTTTTGTTATTTAAAAAAAAAAACATGTTTTTTTCCAACCCTGCACACTGCCCACCAGTTTACTGCGCCTGCGCCTCGTGCGTCTCGCGCATTATACCACGTATTCCCCCAGTGTGCTTGTTTACCTCGCTGTCGAAGCATCTTTGCTAAGTTTTTCTAGAAATCATAGAAAAAAATGAGCAAGGTGTGCGAGTAGCTGACTTGGCGAGGCAGTACAGTATTGTTTTTATACAATAATTGTCATTTATAAATACATTTTTCTTATTCAAAAACATGTAACAAAAACAATTGGGGGTAGCATTTTTGGGGCTGGAACGGACTAATGGCATTTCAATTAATTTCTATGGGGAAAATTGCTTTGAGATACGAGCAAATTGACATACGAGCACGGTTACGGAACGAATTAAACTCTTATCTCGAGGTATCACTGTATGTCAGTCTGTCTGTCTGTCAAATACATTTACACATATTTATTTCATCGTGAGTTTAATCGATTTCAATTCTCATAATCTTCTGAGATTGCAGCAACACTCGACGGGTAGTCTATATAGATCTTCTATATAGCCTACATAAAAATGAATATGTGTGTCTGTCCTTTATGCATTACTATGCCATTCATCTGATCACCATGAAACTTTGGGAAGTTGTTGAATACATTCCCGCAAAGGCATGCTACATTTAATTTTAGCTTTCGTTTGCGAGTTATGAGTGAAAATGGGATTGAGACGTACATTTCTTGCGCTTTCAAAACATCAGTTTTCAGTTGTCAAATCAATTGCAGATGGCTTTGCCTACTTTCGTCATACCTTGGAAATAAAAGCATCGCGATTGTTTGAATTTTGTAAGCCCACTCTGGCCGATTCATTTGTTTATAATGTCAAGGCACGCAGACAGATGAAATTTTCACCCTAGACGGAAGAAGAATAATGAATTTAGCCCTAAATGGACAAACATTATGCAGGGTATTTTTAGGCCAGGGAACTCGAATCTGAGGTTATTTTTCCCATGCTGCGCTTTCTAATCGTGGAATTCACTTCAAAGCTGGATTTACAGTTGTTTCATTAATTAAGCCTATCAATCGTTTAGTTTAGACCTATGAATGTTTCGTATGCAAAGTGTTAGTAAATATAATAGTTTAATTATTTTGCTCTTAATTTATAATCTTCCGATTAATTATTGTGGGCAAAGCCGCGGGGATCTGCTATAAGCTGTAATAAGCTGTAGCCTATAAGCTGTAGCTTATCGTTTTCTGAGGGAATAGTTTGTGTGTGATAAATTGTTCTTCCCCATTTCAAATTCTAAATACCTATATAAAGATCTTAAAGACCTCGAGTTTGAAAATCGAAAGCCCTTCATAAGTTATTTTCACATTTACAAAATACAAAAGCCGAGCGACGCCGGGCCTTTTAAGCTAGTACATTATAAAGAATTTAACAAATGCAAATCTGTTATCCTGACAACATATCTTTTATACTGTTAATGTACAGCTTTGGAATTTGCAACACAGTTAGCCATGACACATCCCTACGCACTAGTCAGATGTTTATTTTGTTCATAAGTTGAATACTGTTATATACAGAAGATATATTACTCTGAAATAATTAAGTTGAGTTCTTTGCCAGTGTATTTTGTGAAATGTTGACATATTTTATGAATGTCTTATATCAGTGTATATGAGTTTGAATTAAGGTTAAGAATCAAATCTTAGACCTTTGTTTTTTCCGCAAGTCCTGCTTAATGAATGGAGCTGGAGCTTAACTCGGAGATCTATTACAGAAATAACTTATTTTCTGCATATTATAATTGCAATTAAGAATGATTAAAGAAAATATAACAGAACAAAACAGAATTGCCAGTAACAATAAGCCATGGGCTATCCTAAACAACAAAGGTGTAATCCCAGATTCTCCCAGACAAGAAGCAGTGGCGGTTTTCCGTACAACAACAGGACATGACTGCCTGGCAGCACACTTGCACAGGTTATCTATATACCCATCACCGAGGTGTGTCTTATGCGAGGAAGAAAATTCCATAATGACAGCAGAGCATCTTCACACATGTCAGGCCCTATCCGGGCTTCACCCAGCGTCAACATCAACTTTATATTGGGAAGCAAGAAGGAGAATGGAGTTCATCCAAGTCCTTGGGCATTAGACTACTACTACTACTAATTGCAATTAATTTATCACTGATTAAACAAAAGCATTCTGGCACTTTGTTATATCAGTTTACCTGATTTTATTTTTATTCTAATCCTGGCGGAGACTCCGTTGGCAATGATTGACATGTGTCAGGAGTAAAGTGAATTCCACATTTACCTCTGTTGAGGAATAAGCATTGAAATGTGATGCAAGGATCAGCAACACTGTCATTTACTTATTCCAATGACCTGCTATTCAATTTCTGTTCTCAATGAGGTTGATCATTTCAAGGCCTATTGCTTAAATCCAATGCTTTGAGAGTTAGAAGAGCCACGACTTTTATACCACCATCAATTATAACTGTCCATTGTGAGCAGTGGGTTGCCGATCGTATGGCATTTATTATTGTCTATTTGTCATGTTTTATAACATTCAACCTTCAACATAAAAACACAAATGCATCATAGAATGTGCCAGACAAATGAAAGCAATAAATAACAATAGTTGTTTGACAACTCCATGATGCATATTGAATGATCTGTGTTTTTCTATGCAAATTCTCACAAAACTGAAAATAAATTACAGATAGTTAGTTAAAGGAATATTAACCACTAAATTAAATACATATTGTTGATCATATGATATGATTATGCCTCTTTCTCTCAACTTAACTTTTAGGGTGTCTGTTTTCTTGTCATTAATGTCACCTTCATTATAGTAACATTTCTAGAGTGGTAGGGAAAAAGCGAATAAGTAAAAAAAACCAAAGTTTCAGGAGAGACAAAAAAAAAATATTTCCACATCATTGTTATAATATTTAATTTAGCACACCCAGATATTTATTTTTACATACTATCGTGTACTGAGTAAAAATATCTTGGTGGGCTGAACTAGATACCGTAACAATGTGTGGAAATAAATTGTTTTTTTGTCTCTCCTGGAACTTTGGTTTTTTGACTTATTTGCTTTTTCCGTATCACTCTAGATTTGTTTCATCAATTGGCGATTATTTTCCATCATGTCACTGTGGGTAGCAAACAGCTGACATTATATAGGTTACTCATATTATCTCAGGAGACTGTGGCGATAACAATATTGTAAGGCAAGATAGGGTGACTCGCTGCACTTTTCTGGAAATTCGTCTACCTCAAAACAGAATTGAATATTTTGAAAACTCTTTTTGAGATTCCAAGCTCTTTCCTCCCTGTATTTCAGCAACAGAAATATGTATAAAATAATAATTAAATGTATAAATACAATTATTAAATTGAAAGGCAAGGTGGAAGAGATGCCGCGTTACAGGGTGCTGTGCCGCACGTATGGGAGACATGCTGCATTCATAATATCAGTTTAAATTTACATCAAAGGCACGTAAAGAACAAAAGAGAACCTATCTGCACAAATCTGTACCAAGTACTCCTGTACAAATTCATTTTCTGTACCAAGTACTCCTTCAGGCCCAAGTGAGCGTTTTCCCATATTTCCCATGTCCAAGCATCTACGAATAGTCCTCTCTGGCATATGGCAGCAATGTTGAGCTTCCCAAATGGAAATTTCCCCTCCCTTAATTTGCCAAACAGCTTTTTGTAGATCACTGTCATTCCTTAGGCCACATTGTTTAGCTCCCTCCCTTTTCCTATACTGAGTTGGCATGTTTATTGCTGAAAAGAGCAGAAAAAATAACTTTGGTGTGTAATTATACTGCAAGATATTGTGCAGCGTGCATGTGACCCAAAACTCCGGCCGTGCTCATCTGTAGAGCTTATTGTTATTGTTATGGCGAATTTCACTCACAATATTTTTAGAATCTCTAAATAGGCTATTAAAAGTAATACACGCCGAAAAAATGGAACAAATAAAGATCAGGAAAGAATAAAGTAATGAGTCCAAAAAAGTTTCGTAGTGAAACTAGTGCACTTACCTGATAAATACTGCTATAACAATGACATAAACACCACCAAACAATGGACAAACGCGATCAAATTACTCTAGCGAGGGAACTGTAGATGGTATCACAACAACTAGTGGTACCTAACGTCAAATGTTCGTGTTAGAGGGGGTGTGGCAACTATCCTGGCGCTGTGTATCACCAGGTCTTACCTTACCAAGTTGACTTCAGTCAACTAGTGTTCGTAGAAAGAACTCTTTCGAAGCAGTCTCCATAACTTATGGAACTTTCCTGAAATCTCGTTGCTCAACTTAGATCAACAACAAACAGCATACATAGCCTACCTATTAAATCCATTGCTTTGTTTTCCAGAAACCAGGCATTATCTTGCTTTATTTACTTTTGAAGTGACACTTCCTATTTGAGGATTCCAATTCAAGTTTTCAGTATTAATGAATATTAAGCAAGTTTATTGGTTCAATACGAGATTACAGTAAACTAATATTTTCTTGTGTGAAACTTAGTTACATAAGAAAGGCATAATGGTACTGTGAAGGCCAAAAACCAGAACTATTGGTATTTAAGGAAATGTTAATATTGTATGT
Organism: Ectobius pallidus; assembly: GCA_964059195.1. NCBI lineage: Eukaryota > Metazoa > Arthropoda > Insecta > Blattodea > Ectobiidae > Ectobius > Ectobius pallidus. Next base: position 270,167 of record CAXKWD010000007.1, on the reverse strand, counting down.
ACCATATTATGGAGATGATTAGGATGATAAGATTTGGTTTTAATTTTACATATCTTACATAATTATCTATGAACAGGGTGGACATGCCTGGGCACTGCAATCTATGAACAAAAGCTGCAAAATGCGTTGGTTGAGATAAAAGATCTAGTATTTTTTTAAAGTAGTAACTTTTCAGGACATGTGAAACATTTTAATTCCACCACTGTAGGGATGCACAACGCATTGTTCTGCCAAAATCAGTCATTGTTTGCAAATGAGGCCTGAAATTTGGTAATTGTTTAGATACAAGGTCTCTCTTCTTAATCGTCAAAATGATACATGAGAAATTTTAACATACAAAAAAAAAATAACCAGTTTATTGATAACACATTTCTATGTACAGGTACTGGACTATCAGCAGTATTACCTGGACTTGTCAGCAGCAAATCAGCGAGGAGTGGCAGAATGGCAAGCAGAATACAATCTCAGTGACTACTATGGGCTCAAAGAAATATCGGCACAGGAACTTAATAAACTTGCTGACAACTTTGGATCATCAGATGGAACAAATATGTTTTCCAGGTATTGGCATGCTTACGTTTCTAACATTACTCATGACTATTTTCCAAATAAAAACAGTTTGTACACCTTGTGATTTCTCTTAATGTGCTGCCAGTGGCGTTCCTAGAGTGGGGCGGTGGGGACGGTCCACCCCAGGCCCCACTTTCTTTGAGGGCCCCCATTGATGCCCCACCCTAATATAAAAATTAATGTTCTACCAGATTTTGTAAAACGAGGCAGTGAATTTTTCCAAAACAAACATGGCCCTTTTGATTAAACACAGTTAAAAACACCTTTTCTCCTGATTTCTATTTACATTTCACTTGAAACTTGTGAAAGAAGCATTTCAAAACTGAAATTAATCAAAAACTATTTGCGCTCAACATTGAGGCAGATCAGACTAAATGGACTAGAAATGGGTATGAAAATAAACTATCATGAGACTATTAGACAATTTTCGAATGTAAAAGCTATAAAAAGATAATTTTGAACGTGACTACACATTCTGAATTAATATAATACAGATTTTGCTAATTTATTATCTGATTCTCCAAATAAATTAAAACTCTTGTTTGTTATTAATGAATTTCATTTCCTCTAGTGCTAATAATAAGTATGATGAATATAATAGTTTAAGTTTCAGCCTTAAGCACTAGTATATAATAAGAAACCTAACACGATATTGGAGCTGAAGACGTAGAAAGTATATAGATTTATATTTTACTGTTATTTATTGTTTCATAACTGTTTTTGATATACAATATAGTCATAAGGATAAAATTACATTATATCATTGCATATAAAGCTAGTAGCTTATTTATAACTAATTTTTGTTATGCAATATAGTCATAAAAACAAGTTACATTTACATTTATACATTACATTAATAATAAATAATATTGTTATACAATTCTATTGTATTGATATAATATATGAACATAATTATATCAATATGTCAAGTAATAAAATTTAATATTAAAATCTTACACAATTAGTCACATTTAATTGCAGTCAAGTAATAAAATTTTTATATTAAAATCTCACACAATTAGTCACACTTAATTACAGTCAAGTAATAAATTTTTTTTTTTTTTTTTTAAATTAAAATCTTGCACAATTAGCCACACTTAATTACAGTCTCATCAAAATATGAGTACAGTAAAATACTTAGTTTTCTAATAACTTATCTTTAAAAATTGTGATATATTACCTCAGAAGGTTAATATTTATTGGATAATAGATTTTTACTGTTTTTTGTTTATTCTTATACTTTCATATTTCATTGCTTAGTTTAATTATAGTGATGGAATCATAAGCAAATCTATTAAATGGATGAACTATAAGATTGTGATAGAGTTGTTTTTGTAATATCACTACTTCACAATGGGAACCTTTCTGTCAGCGACTCCCGATAGGTGGCAGCAGGGTCAAAAGAGGTCCAAGCATGTCGTCTGCTGCCCATTGAACATAATGGAACAGACTATTTAAACATCAATCAGAATGCCAGAAAACATGTCGTGGCGATCCTCTGTGTAAAACAGAGGTGTACACATATGCTTTACGAAATATATGGTTATAAAATATAAGGAAGATTAAACGGATGCTAATAGTTAATAGTCTATGATTTCCTTCAAATCTCCTCGATCAACACTCTCAAATCCTCAGAATTGACTCACTATCTTAATCATTTTTACAAAGAATAACACTTAACAAGAAGTAATATTCTCATTATCTACAACAGAAGGCCATGTTTCAAATATCTTCATCAAATGGACAAGATTCACTTATGTTCTGTTGCTTTAAACAGAAAGTTCGCCCAGCAGGAAACTCAACCATTTATTCTCTTTCAAACTATGATACAAAATTACTTCTATGGACAGTATTTGATAAATACAACTTACTTAATTTATCAACTTCCTAACAAAAATTCACATATTTCTGTTTCACATTTTTTATAATTTGTATAATAAAATTATTAATATTTTGTTTAAATTCGTAAGTTTTTTCATTGCAAACATTAAAACAAATCGTAAAATTGAAACAATTTCAAAACTGAATTATTCTTACAGACATTGGTTGTTCTTGTAAATTGAAGATTAAAAAAAATATATAGGCTATATATTTTAAAGAAAACGTCAAAGCATATTTTTCCTTTCTATACTGGCAATTGGCACTGGCTGTTTTTTCCCTCTAAATACAAAAAATAAAAAATAAAAAGATAAATAAATCAACTACACTGTTATTATATACAACTCACTTTTATAATGCACATTAATGATATTAAAACACTATATTAGAACTGGAATTACCGATGCACGTAGATATTTTAACTCGAATCGAAGAGAACGTAGTATTTTGAATTATTAGCATATGAGAACCCAGTACAATGAACAACAATTACCTGCGAGCCATAATTCTGAAACTTATGCAATATAATTCTAAAACAAAAAGTATGAACCTATATTATGGATGGGCGTTGACGTTAAAAATATTACGCATTTAGGCCTATAGTAATAATCACACGAAAATCATTTCCTTATTACCTTATTTTGACATTCCAGCTTCTTTCAAATTACGTTGACTTCATGAAAAGAACATTCTATTACTAATATGATACACTATTCAAATGCTTTTATTTTTATTTGTTTTCCACACAAAAACTTAATGACAGCTATAATTCTGGAGCATGTCTTATTCGTAAGCCTTTAAAGGATATTATTTAGAAGCAAGCAAACGTAACCTAAATTTATTTATAAAATATTAATGATAATAGGAACAAAATATTTACACATTTGTATCCAAGTTCTTTACTTTCTATAACTACTGTGTTATATTAATCAAATATTAGCATCTGTTTACCACACAGTAAATCCATAACCGAAAGCTGAAATATATACAGAATATTGTGAAAGCAAACAACCATGAACCTAAATTACTTTTTAAAAATGACTTACAGTATAAATAATTTTTTTAACATATTTACGACTATGGTTATAAATCTAAAGAAGATGGGATGTTTTCTTTGTGAAGTACTGTACAACAAGTTTTAAATGTTTCATAAAATTTGAAATATTTCTACACCATTTAACGAATACAAATGTCATCGCGATATACAGGAACAATTTTAATATTTTGAATTATTTGTCACTAAGCTACACATGTCTCTGCCACTGCAAAATAATTATTGTTCCTGTTTTTGCTGACACACCCCACAGGGGTTCTTTTCGACTTAATAATTACAACCAATTATTACTTCAGACAGACATTAATTATTTAATTCTTTTAACAAATCAATACTTTTTCTGGGCGATCTCACACTCTCCTAGGCAGAATATAGGTATCTGATTTCTGGAATATAACTTAAACGTTATTAATCGCCAGTTTTTATAGGAAAGCCAACATTATTCACATCTATTGATACGCATAAGTATATGGCAGAATGAGATGGCAGGACCTCCTCAGACCCTGCTGCGCTCTGGTGGACAAAATTTTAACTGCACGCAAAAGGTTCCCATTGAAGATGATTACATATTCAGTATATTTTTTAATTTTAGATAGTCCAAATATCTTTATATTGATAAGTAGTAGGTGTAAATTAATACAAGTTTAAGTTGTCTTGAACTGTTGTATTTGTATCTAGTTTTAACTTCGTTCTCAGCTCAATATAATGTGTTGGTTCTTTTAAAAATCCAAAATCTTGAAATGCATTTCGGCATCAGTTATGCCATCATCAGTCGTAATATCCAACACTAAAATTAAAAAAGTTTATTAACAAGTTTAGAAAAGTAGATCACATGTATGCCTTATTAGATGGAATAATAAAAATGTAGTTATTAAAATATTCTGTGTAGTGTTAAATAATGCAGAGGTGATGTTATTGTTGTAATTATTGATATCTAGAATATTGAGCTGAGAACGAAGTTAAAACTAGATACAAATACAACAGTTCAAGACAACTTAAACTTGTATTAATTTACACCTACTACTTATCAATATAAAGATATTTGGACTATCTAAAATTAAAAAATATACTGAATATGTAATCATCTTCAATTGTGAAGTAGTGATATTACAAAAACAACTCTATCACAATCTTATAGTTCATCCATTTAATAGATTTGCTTATGATTCCATCACTATAATTAAACTAAGCAATGAAATATGAAAGTATAAGAATAAACAAAAAACAGTAAAAATCTATTATCCAATAAATATTAACCTTCTGAGGTAATATATCACAATTTTTAAAGATAAGTTATTAGAAAACTAAGTATTTTACTGTACTCATATTTTGATGAGACTGTAATTAAGTGTGGCTAATTGTGCAAGATTTTAATTTAAAAAAAAAAAAAAAAAAATTTATTACTTGACTGTAATTAAGTGTGACTAATTGTGTGAGATTTTAATATAAAAATTTTATTACTTGACTGCAATTAAATGTGACTAATTGTGTAAGATTTTAATATTAAATTTTATTACTTGACATATTGATATAATTATGTTCATATATTATATCAATACAATAGAATTGTATAACAATATTATTTATTATTAATGTAATGTATAAATGTAAATGTAACTTGTTTTTATGACTATATTGCATAACAAAAATTAGTTATAAATAAGCTACTAGCTTTATATGCAATGATATAATGTAATTTTATCCTTATGACTATATTGTATATCAAAAACAGTTATGAAACAATAAATAACAGTAAAATATAAATCTATATACTTTCTACGTCTTCAGCTCCAATATCGTGTTAGGTTTCTTATTATATACTAGTGCTTAAGGCTGAAACTTAAACTATTATATTCATCATTCTTGTTTGTTACCTTAAAATTTCGTTAACTTAACCTTTTTCCATTTCATTACTTTGTAATTATGCACACATTTATATTTTGCTTAATATTATTGTACTAATATAATAATAAATAAGCACATGAGTTTCCTCCCTTATTCTGTTTATTATTTTTTGTGTAGATTAGCCCATGGAGACAAAAAAAAATAGCCATAGAAAAAGAAGTTAAACATAGCCGTGTTGGTAGCATTTGCTGGGGGGCCTCAAAAATAAATCCACCCCGGGCCCCAAGTGGTCTAGTTATGCCACTGTGCGCTGCAGCTTGTTTTCTGTCCTCATGTGTTTTTTATTTTCAAACGCAGTTCTGTATTTCAATGTATAGACTTATAGATTTTGAACTTGACTCGTCCCAGCGAGATCTCATTTATTGGTGGCTTGTGAGTCGGTAATATGATTACCTTCTTTATCACATTTTGCTGATTTCTTTTTCTGTAGCGAGGTCTGCACATGCACAGTGACAGAGTTTTATACTTTGTGACGTCAAAACTCTGTGTGCAAATAATTTGCAAACATGGCAAACTGCATTGTTCCTGCCTAGAACATGACACAGGTGGCCAGTGTCGATAACTAATGATGTTCAACTTGTACTCAATACCAGCATGCGGATTGTACTTTAGTGTTGAAATGTCATTGACACATGGTTCACCCACTTTTTTTTCCTGGACGTATTGACTTATAGCAGAGGCAGCCCGTCCATAGGGGCCAGAAGGGCCGGGCCCTCCCTATAAAAATACGGGACATTGTTTATCATGATTGTCCTTCAACTAACAATAGGCTTCATTTAAATCCGAACTTGAATGAACACAACTTATAATAAGTTGTCAGTTTCTTAGATCTGTATTGCGCGGGCGCGAAGAACATAAACTACCCCTCTAGAAAGCAGCCATGGGCCAATTCAGCAGCCCTATTCTGTAACTTCTCGATTTTGGAATCGGAATCGGCGAAGAAACTGATCTTTACATGTTTTGGTATTCTGTAACTCCATTCCGATTCCGAGCGATCAGAATCATTGCCGAGAGGTCTCACGCATTCGATTGGGAATTATTAAGTCAAATAAATAACGAAGGAAAGCAATGCACAATGCCATTCTATTAAATTTGTGTTATTAATGCATAAGCATAACTAATTAAAATATTTAAAACTTAATAAACTAATGAAAACATATTAAAATAAAATATGTAAAAATGTAGGGTTATGTTTGCCTTACAAATCATGGCCAGAAATATTAGTTGTACTGTATGTATGTAGCCTACTAATTTTCTTTAATTGTAATATAATTTAATCGTTAATAACACCGTCAACCCCAATTCACTACCAGTATAATATGTTCTTGCCATAATTACGAACATTAAGTACAGAAAACAAACTATGAATAAAACAAACAGCAGATGGTATTGTATTCATTCCTAAAATGTACTGTACATGTATTTAACCCATGTCAACTAAACTCCGAAATAAAGAAAAAAATAATATAGGCCAATGGTGCCCAAACATTTCATATGGAGGGTCATTAACTATTTGAATTGTTTATGATGTGTCATATTAATACTAGCAGTAATTTACGTTTAAAAAACTAGACTAATCTCAAAGCAAACATATATCATATTTTTAATCATTTCTGTAATCACTGTTTTTGTTAAATTAAATGCAGAACTATAAACAAATACTGCAATAAATAGAACAGACGTAGTACGACATACAGGACTACTAGACTGTAAGACTACTTTAGCAAATATTACCCAATAAAAGTCATTTAGTAAATGCTTTTAATTAGACATAATATAGTGTACTATGTAGTCAGCTTGTGCAAAAATAGTTAAGAAAATGCATGCGTAATTACCTGGCAATGAGAAGTGTTTATTTTAAGACTACAAACCACTGATAACTGGATTCTCTCTTGTGGAGACGATATCGCTTGAAATAACACACATCACTATTTTCATGGTTTCACAGAATAATTACAGAACTATATTCATTGCACTTTCACTGTTCATCCATTATTAACTTTGCACAGACGCGATAAAACTTGCATTAGTGACAATATTACACGGAATTGTAGCCTATAGCTTCTGTAGACTACAAATGCCTGAGCCTGACTGCCGACTATGAATTGTCAATATGGAACAAAAAATCTGAAAGATTGGGGACATAACGGTTTATGAGGGACGAATGACCGCTGTCCCTCGTCCTTGGAGTATTTCTTTGAAGTGCATCCCCAATTAAGCTCACCTCCACGACCACATTCCTAACATTAGAATTAAGATCCAAAGAATAGAATGTCGTCTAGCTGTTCATTGCAAAATGTTAAAACCACAGCAGTACGTAGGTTTTATTATAACTTATTTGTAAGGCCCGTCAAAAAATAAGCGGCCTATTCATATTAAGTTCTTTTAGTACGACTTTATTTTATAAATTGTGTGAGATATTATGAAGTCTCATGAATTTTAGGGTTAGTTAAACCATTTTCATTATGGCGGGAGTGCTGTTTCAGACGACAACTCTTCACAGTTGAGATGACGTCACTTAAAACCCTTGCCTCTCATTGGTGAACGTCACCTGTACGTCACTAATGCTTCGGCTACCTTTGGAACAGCTTACCGATTTCGTTTTGAGATCTCGATTGATGTTACAGAATACCAAACAAGCCAACATTTCGATCGACTCGGAATGAGGAGATCCCAATAGCAAACATCTCGAATCGATCGGCAAGCAAAACGAAAAGTTACAGAATACGGCTGCAGAACTTCCAGCACCAAGACCCATTCTAAACGTAAGGATTCATGGGCCAGGTTGTGTTTTTCAAGGACTTATAGCTGTCTTCCCTTAAGATGGGGTTGCCTTTCTGTGGTAATTTTTCTCGTTCCGTGGGCCGGCCCTGGTATCTCTTTCTCTGTCTCTCACTCCAGTCGGTCCTGTAGCTCCTTCTCTCTCTTTCACTTGGATCGTGGTTAAAAGTTCCTCCGGCACCGCATCCCGACTAGCAGTAGGCTGCTTTCACACTAGAACGATGCAATACAAAGACAAAAACGTGTATAAAGTGCAAAAATTATGTTCTAGGATTGATCCTGTTTGTTTAATTTGAAATACACTGGTTTGCTTAAATAGCAGCACACTTGTAAGAAAGCGATAGGTATGTTTTTGTATTAATTTTCTAAGGATCTTTTTGTATGTTTTGTCGATACAGAATATCGTCGCACTGGTGTAAATGGGGCCTTACCCTTGGGTTGTTTTTGCAATGATTAGTAGCAGGTAGCAGATTCAGTTTCATACAGTTCTCTGGTGTGTTGAGGGGGAAGTACAGGATTTTTTTTTCAATTATTTGTAGGTGCCGGTAGTGAATAAACATTGTGATGCTATCAGCGTTTTCAATTAGGCCTATACATCCCCCCAAAAAATACGTTATATAGTCCTCCTTCCCCTTTCAAAATTAACACAACATCATACCCAATGCTAAATAAAGATAAACTTAAATGTGAGTTATCTTCTGCAGCCAATGGAAATGAAACTGTATGTGAAACTGCTACAATGAGTGAATTTTTGTCATTCATAGGTGACAGTAATTTGATAGGTACATTTTCTGAGATGCATAAAAGACTGGAAATTGTTCTTACAACTCCCCTGGCAACTGCAGAGTCGGAATGCTGTTTTAGTAGGCCTACATTAAAACTTGTAAAAACTTATCTGTGAAATTAATGGGCCAAGACACACCGAACGCTCTGGCTGTTCTATCAGTGCATAAAAATATGTAAGCAACATGGAGGATTTCCACCAGAAAGTAACTGAAAAATTCGCTAGCTGCCTGATTACAACTACAAGAAATGAGTGAGTAGGCCTATTGTTATCAATCAAAATTTACATGAAGTAGAATATGTTTCACACTTGGTACTCTTTAAGAGATTATGCACATGCAGTTAAAACTCACTCTGTAAATTAAATAAGTGTTAAATAACTCGATGGCAGCTCCCATGGCTGAGTGGTTAGGCCGTCCGCCTTTCACCGCTGGGACCCGCGATCGATCTCGGTCGGTCCATTGGATTTTGTGGTGGACAAAGTGGGGTCGGGACAGGTTTTCTCAGGATGCTCCTATTTCCCCTGCCGCATATCATTCCACCATTGCTCCATTCATCATAGTATGACCATTTGGTTGCAATAAAGAATTATTAAGTAATTCTATACTTATAATTCATAATTACTAATTTTACAGCATACTCTTAAATAGAACAATTAGCCTATACATATTTCGGCAGCAGAGCGTTGAAAACATTGTTCACTGGCCCACCCTGCCTTTGGGACCACCGGCCGCCACTGACTTATAGTAATGAATTTCAGAAAAATCCTTGAAAAAATCATGACATAGGCCTACATATTTTACTTTGTACTGTCCTTGTTTACCACACCTAGCTTCTTTTATAACTTGAACATAATTAGCTGGAGAGTACAGATCCCTATTTTTCTTTCTTCTCTCTATTGTAGAATGAACACTGTCACATTCCATTTGCATGTGGCCTCTTATTAAATACTTCTGCATAATCGTTGTTCCACTCACAATGCTAAAATTCTGTAAAACATTTGATAGCACTGCATTTCTATTCTGAGCACAACAAACATCACTGTACAATATTTTATCCTTACTTTTGTCGCAATCTTTTATTTCTGTATCCAAGAAATCTGCAATGCACGTGCCGAAAACATTGGCATCCAATCCCCCTTCACCTTCATGCCAAACATAGCAAACTACTGAGCCATCTTCTAAATTGTAAATAGTGAAATTGTGGCATCCTAATTTTTGCTTAAAGTAGAGAGAACTTGCTTGAGTAGCAGGCACTAGTTGCACCGCTTGCACATCCATAGTAAAGACAAAAATTTTTCCTACTTCTGCTAACTTTTTGTCGAAAGATTTTTCCTGTCGTGCTCTCTCTTTCTTTAACTGATGAGCATTATAATCAACATCCGAAACATTGTCGATCTTGTGGGAAAAGCACAGATCACATTCATCTTTCTTGGGTTTGAAAGGGGCAATATCTCTTTCTTTAATGATCTTCACAAATAACTCTCTGCCAGTAACAGGTTCAATGTTATTGGAGTTGCAAGTCTTCTTTAAATACCCTATACACCTCACTGTAAGATGAGAATTGTGGCTCCAAATAAAGCTTCGAACTAGAAGATCTGCAATAATGGGATGGTAGTTTCAGAATTTTGTTGAGCAATTTAACAACATTATCTGTCATTACGCTATTTCCTTCTTTGCATACTTCCTTTGATTTTGAATCTTCCTCTAAGGTCACTTTCACTCAGCTTCTAACAGATCATTCACCAATCCCTAATGTTGAAAGGAACATTTCCTTACACACAGGTAGTACATCATACTTTTAAATTGTATTGAAGACTGAATTTTCTTCTTGATATTCCCGTTTCCCGTTTTTTGGTTTTTTTGTTTTTTTGTTTAACTCCTTTCCTGTTGACCAAAGTAGCATGTAAATTTTCCTTTGATCCCAATTCATGTTTGACCAGAAAAGCTTAAATACCTCAGCTCTGTCATCTTCTGATATAGTACAGTGTGTCCCACGCAAGAGTTGGCCAATGGTGCGGGTTCCTGCGGCGCGGCGGGCACAGCTCCAACTCCCGAGCGATTGGGTGAAATATCTACGCTAATGAAGATGCGATCGGTGTTATGATTCAGGTTCTCACATTTACAGTTACAATTACAATGAAAATAAACACGTACCTCATCACAAGAGATGTTGGAAATGTTCTCCTCTCGCATCCACACAACACTGACACCATTTTAGGAAATTTTCTTTCACGCGCATAAGTTCAGCTTCCGAGACAGAGTTCATTTCTCTTGTGATAACTGTATTATTAATAATAGTGAACATGGTGATCAAGAAGAACTTAAGACAATATCACATAGTCCTATCACAAGAGAAATGAACTCTGTCTCGGAAGCTAAACTTATGCGCGTGAAAGAAAATTTCTTAAAAATGTTCCAGTGTTGTGTGGATGCAAGAGGAGGACATTTCCAACATCTCTTATGATGAGGTACGTGGTTATTTTCATTGTAATTCCAACTGTAAATGTGAGAACCTGAATCATAACACCGATCGCGGCTTCATTAGCGTAGATATTTCACCCGATCGCTCGGGAGTTGGAGCTGTGTCCGCCGTGCCGCAGGAACCCGCGTCATTGGCCAACTCTTGCGTGGGACACACTGTAGAACACTTCCTTTTGTTTTTCGACTTTGTACAGAGTTGAGATGATCACCGTGGTCCAATTACACGTGGTTCTCTTGTTATTTCAATTTTATTTCCATTTTTTCACTACCACAGCTCTTATATTTTTCACCCTTCATTCTACAATTCTTTGCTTTATTTCTTTTCCACAATGCTGGATCTGCCTTTCCTTTCTGAGCACGTTTCTTCATTGTAACTGATTTTTTTGCAATGCTTGTTTCCGGTATTTCTGGGACTTCAGTATGTGTAGATAATTGTAAGTTATCTCTCTCGGCAGAGCTCTCATTTTCTATGATAGTATTACATTTATTCATAACTTCACCATGTTTAATTGTTCCCTGTTGACTTTCCCTTTTGCCTTTAATTATTTTGCTTGTAACATTCTTCCGGCTTGTATTACTTACTGTCTTTCTTTTTTTTTCTTCTGGGTGCTGAATCATCTGATTCTTCAGACATGGAGTCACTTGTAGGTTCATAATCTGTGCTCGAATCTTCGAAGTCGATTCCTACTATCTGGCTTATAATTGAAGCCTTGTAACTTAAATACTTGTTACCTGATTTTGTTGTGTTTTGTGGTGGTGGTGATACCTCTGTGAAGGTAACTGCGGTGACAATACTGGAGTTGCAGCTGATGAGGATGATTTTCTAGTCAGTTGCAGAGCCACTTCTAGCATCCTTCTCCCTCTTGATTCAGAATGTGTATTAGATTGCAGTTTATTATCCTGAAATATTCGAATAGAACCCTGAATTGTTACAGTTTTCCATTATAAACTACGAGAATACATTATTTTCTTTTGTTTGAGATTGATGTATTGAGTTTCTGTCAATATATTACAGAATTACTATAAACATATTGAGATTGTGCACAGAACATTTTGTAAAAACTATAACTTTATTTTGCAAAATGATATTGCTTTAGGGTGGCGTGCACCAAACTCATGCCATTTACTCTTTTAGTAAACCTTACTTCTTTAGTTCTAACTACTTTAGTAAGCTACTCTTTTAGTAACCGTACTCTTTTAGTAAGGACGGCGTGCACCAACCAGGAGTAAACTAAACTCGGCGACCTTCAACCTAGAGCAATGTACTAAAGAAGTAAATATTTTATTTACTCCCAGAGTAAATGAACTTACTCCACAAGTGGTGGAGAGCACCAACACGGAGTACGTTATTAACGTAGTAAGTTGTGGAGTAAATAAGGCCAATATTTACTCCTACTCAGGGGGTGGAGTAAGTTGTGTAGTAAGTGTGTTCTGTGGCATTTGCGTGAGTTATGAGTTACATATCACATTAAATGGATTACATAGTTCAAACTGAGGATAAGTTATTGAGATGAAGAAGGTCGTATACCAAAAATGAGAGTTGTGGCAGGTGATTTAATAAATATTAAGCGAACCACACCTAGTAGGGCATTTAATAACGTAAATAATTAAGCTCATAAATCCTTACATGAAATTTTGGCGTTTGGAAGAAACGATGTCAGATTCTCACTACATCCATGTGATTTCAGCCAGTCAAATGTGGAAATATCATTGCGGTGAGCGATCCAACTAGGAAGACGTCCACCAAAGGTGAGGGGGAGAGTGAGTGGAAGGGACGTTTTCATTGCACGGTACAAGGAGCGCATGTGCTCTCAAATATCTTCCTAGCTGGATCGGCCTTTAGATGCTGCAGTTCTCCCTAACTTTGGGTTAGAAAACGACGATGTATTTCAAGCTAATCCTATGGATACAGATATCGGCGAGGTATAGTATATTCCAATAAATGAAAGCCTCCGTTCTTGGAGCTACCCAGAAAACACTTCCCCCTGCTACTTAACCATAGAGATTACTGAACAATAGGTGATTCTCATTGTTAAACGATTTAATGTAATTATTGTAAATTAATTTTATTACATTACACTTCTATAGCTTAACTTAAAGCACAACATTGCGAATGCCAGAATTATAATAATAATTATAAGAGCTAAAAGTTCAATAGTTGCACCCGCAGTGTTAATGAATAATATGTTCTTTTTTCTGACCCAGGTGTAAAAATGTCCAAACAGGCCACATCGGAAGAAAATTCGACTGACTCTGGGATTAGCGTACATTGAGAAGGGGACACATTGTAAAACCATTCCTTAAAGACTCCCCAAGTCTCGAATGGTGGAGTGAGACGAGACTTTCATGTTTGGGAATAAACTATAGCAGATGCTGCAGGTCTATAGTATGCTGCTAACTATTTTAATTAACCCTGTGGACAGGAAAGTGAGAAGCATTATAAACTATATAGAAAAAAATGCCAACATGAGTGCCAAAAGAAAATTTTAAGGAGGGGCACTGGAGGTTGAAGCTGCACAGGATCTAGAGAAGTAGTCACTGAAATTATTTTTAAACACACAACCATCTACATAATTATTATTGGAGTTCATAGCTTCCAAAATATTGTACCGCCATTTTTTGTTTAAATATTACATTTCTCAGTTGTAATATTATTAATTTATAAGGTAATATTTTTTAAGTAAATGTTCTGTGCATTTGAAAAAGGACAGAAACATAATGCCCCTTATTAGTTTTGTTATCCTTTTTATCCCCCTCTTTTTCATGATTTTGTGTAATACTTCTTATTAATGTTGTGAAACAGTCAATAAGTATTAATAATTCATTATAGTGAGATTTATGATAAACAACTGTAGAATAATTGATTTATCGTTTTTGGGGAAGAATATGTAACTTTAGGAAGTATAAATATATTAATATATTTTAGAACTTTATTATTATTATGAGAGAAATAGTTATAATATTGACAGTGAATCAATTATGAAAATCAACTGGAAATTCCAATTGTTTGCATTATAATACACAAATAGTTTGCACAAAAATTGTAATCACAGTACCCTAACGTAGGCTACTAAACTGAAAATATTCAATTGAAGGAATTAAAATTAGTAATGAATAAAACATTACTATTAGACCTATTTTAAAACATGAAGATTGTCATTAGTAATATTTGGAACAACCCAAATTCATATTCATTGTTTCAGCGAACCTTTCCTTTTCATTATCTGGCACTTGAATAATACTGGCAATTGAAATGCACGTGTTCTGCTGCGCTGCACTAACGTTTTTGCTCTGTTCTGCGCAGAATTCGACTACTTCTTTAGTAAAAATCGTTTACTACTTTAGTTACAACTAAAGAAGTAACTATCAATTGAGCTCTCCAACACCAACTAAAAGAGTAAGTTACTAAAAGAGAAGCACTAAAGTAGTAAATCTAAGACGGGAACCTGACGCAACAAAAACCGGTTTGTCTGTCTCACTCTAGCACATTGCTCGTATGACTTAAAGAGTGAGACAGATGTACTGGTTCTTGTATACTCCAGGTCTCCGTCTTAAATTTACTACTTTAGTTTGGTTTACTCCTGGATGGTGCACGCCACCCTTAGAATTACAAATATTTTATTACTTACCTTGTTGAGGAGTAACCAGCAAGTTCTTCACATCTGTACTGAATACTACACAGCACAGGAATGAACTTGTATCTAGTGACTCAATAATGAAATACAGTAGTAAGAAGCGGAAAAAATACAAAGCGTTAAATGTGTTTGTGAAATACGAGTCTTACCAACCTATGATTTAAATGAGGTGGCGCCAAATAGGTGTACTATAACTCGCATTTTGAGATACGAGGTTTAGCTTCTTAAATTTTACACATCGCAAGTACCATAAACTCGTATTTTGAGATACGAGGTTTAGCATCTTAAATTTTAAACATCGCGAGTTATGAGGTTGTGATACTTTTACACTGTGTCGCTATTATGTACAATATTGAGATGTGGGTTCTTGCATTTTGTGCGGAATGCCTTATTTTATACCATGAAGCTAAAATCTCAAAATCGTCAATTTTTGAGATACGAGGTTTTGCTTTCTTAATGATGATACTGCCTGTGTAAGGTAAATAAATCACAGAATTACTTAATTATAATGCCACTTTGTCACAGTCTTGTATCGGAGGTGGAAGAGGTTAGACGCTTTATGCGGAGTTGCGCTGAATACAGAAACGATGGGCATTGACCTAACAACTTACCGCGTGAGAATAGGCCTTCACAGAAGGCTTAAAGCAGAATCATCTAACGTCAACGATCAGGTACATGGTCCCTCGGTCAATAATTGGTTTTTTGGCCTAATTATAGCAGCACTGTTATTAATTGGAGGCATCGAGGCAAATCCTGGCCCAAGACCAGGCAAGAGCGGTGAAAATAGTGCGGATAGTGGGAATGTAGCTGCGTTAACGGACTTGATAACCAAATTAGACGAGAAGTTAATTAATAAATTCGACGAAATCAACAGTAAGTTGGAAGATGTAAAGGGATGGATCATCAATATTAATGAGGAATACAACGAATTAAAAAATGAGATCGCCACATTAAAAGAAATTAAATGGACAACACAGAAGCTGGAGAGAGAAGTAAGGATGAGGAACATCATCTTCGGATTAGAGGAAAGTTACCAGGAGAGAAGACGGGACACTTGTGGACAGGTGCTTAATCTTTTCACCAAGGAACTTCAAATGGAACTTTCCGAACTCCATCTTGATAATGTGTTCCGTCTAGGAAAAGGAAAGAACCGACCAATATTAGTGAAGTTTACTAGTGTGCTAACTAAAGACATGGTGTTGAGCAGGGCTAAGATGCTGAGAGGGACGGGAGTGAGGTTTGCGCAAGATTACAGCAGAGAAGTTCGGGCCAAAAGAAAGGAACTATTCCCTTACATGATACAGGCTCGTAATGAAGGGAAATTTGCTGTGTTAGTGAAGGACAGGCTCCGTATAGACCAGAAGGTCTTTGACATTGACTACTGCAGAAAAAATATAAATTTAACGACAAAGGGAGCGCCCCAAATAGGCATAGCAACAGGGACTCAAATTCTAATAAATTAATAGAAGTGAATACAGCGAACACGGCGATCCAGAACAGCGAAACGCTTATACAGCACACACGGTCGGACAATACGAGTCCATCGCACCAGGAGAGGAATTCCCCCACATCAGCGGTTAGCAACACACGAGACCAGCGAACAGAGGAAGCGGCAGAAAAGACCGATGGCGTAAGACATATAGAGAGGGAAGCTGAGGACATCCCATCACCTCGAGACAGTTCGGCCCCTCTGCGTATAGGACGGTCAAAGAGTGTTAATCAGTCACATAATTTAAGAAACTGGTTCACTGTTTCGGATTCTCTATCAGATAAAATGAAGAAATAAGATCAATGCTTGAGGAAGGGTCGTGTAGTGTTTTACTAGAACTATGAATCCAAAGGTTTCTTAACTTTCTAAAACTATTTGTTGTATACATGAGGGTTACATTATTAGGACATATCTATTCCATTACCGGTCAATATAAGGGTAGGAGAGTGCAAGGTAAGTAAGGGTGTTCAATTAAGGAAAATAAATCGTGAACCGACGAGGTGCGCTCGCTGGTGAGACCCCTGCTAAGAAAGCCTTTACACAACAATAATTAAATTTCCCGGATCCGTAAGGTTGCAAAGTCATCTTCGAGCTCAGTAAATTATGAGAAGCAATTATTTGTTTCTTCTTCTTCTTATTATTTTAATTCCAACAAATAGTTTTTTTAAATAATTTCTTAAAAATCATGGGAAAAAGATGTGAAGGAGGAGAGAACAATAACTTCAGTTAATTAATACAACATTCTAATCTACCAATTTGTAGAGCAACAATTACAGTTTAAATTTAAGTGCACAGGCAATATTAAGAGAGAACAGCTGAGTTGTAGCGAGGAGAAGCAAAGTCATCATTTCTGTTTAGAACAGCGTTACATTACAGAGCTAATAAACATATTTAACCACCAAGCTTGCCATTTTATGTAGGATACTTGTCTGTACAGAATACCTCACTTGGTGATAAACTTCTTGTAACGCCAAGGAGGTAACTTACTTGATACAAGAATAAATTACTATTACTATTACTATTACTATAATGCCACTTTGTGATTTTATTCGTATTTAGGTTGAAAGGTGGGAGAAATGAGTCCGCAAACGTTGTGATGAGAGGAAGGGTTCTGTCGGTCTGTTGGTCTTAAATAGACTAGTGGACAGTGGACACAAAGGAAGGTCTATCTGCAATATATTGTGATACCATGGAAACTTACTGCAGTGATTACAGTGTCATCTGAGCAGTGTGTAGACGCAAGGCCCTCTCGAGTGGATCGAGACAAGGATGATACACTGAAACTGAAGCTATGGTTTGTGCAGCACGATCCGTTTCCCATAACAGACTCTATAATGAGACTCTATAATGTTATTAAACAGTGGAGTAGCAGGTGAAAAGCAGAGTAATTGTCAATGATCCCAAGAAGTAGGCAAGACCTGTATGGCAAAAATGATTAAACTTCAAAAGCCTACACTTGAAACGAAATGATAAAGAAATTACACTTGCTGATGTCACGAACACCTTGAAGATTGGTTTCGAACAGGTGACCACTGTTGATTCATTGATATTGTTTCAGAGAACCTGCATAGCAAAGACTTGAAGAGGTACTTCACCTATGAACTTGCTCCTTCTTTGTTCAGCAAAGAAGGATTATGAAAGGGTACCAAATAATTACAAAGTTTTCAAACCTCTAGATATCCAAATATCGTTTCTGAAATGTACATTGGTTATTGTCATTCATAAAGTACTGTGGCAAAGCAATGAATCATTTGGTTTTATCTGCAAGAGGTAGGCCTACATCAGCTATGTTAAGAAGCAGTATGAGTCGGAATTAATTTTCCTGTTTGATGGATACCAAAATGATGTGACTCAACGAGGCACTAAAAGTTCAGAAACGGTTTGCCGTTCCAAGATAGAGTTCAGCTGATATAATTTTTAATGAGAAAACATTCCCTGCTGTTTCCCAATAGAAGTTCTTGGGGAATGGCAGTAATAAGAGTCGTCTCTTACAAATGTTGAAAAATCATTTCGAAAATATTTGCAAGTATTACAGGCAGTAGAAGATGCAGATGTGCTTATAGTTACTACAGCTATGTCAAAAGTAGCCACTTAGGAGAGCGTCGTTGTAGGTGAGGATACTGGCATGCTTGTACTCCTGTCCGGGATACCCAATTCAAGCCAAAACATACACCTTCTCAATTCAGGAAGGAATGGCAAACATGACGCTCACTTCAGATCCTCGTATCAATATGATCCAATGTATGTTCTATTTATTCATGCTTTTAGTGGTTGAGATACCACCTGAATTCCATTTGACCATGGAAAAACAAAACTTTTCATTGCAAAGAACCAAGCCTGAAAAAATACACTTCAGTTTTTACAAGTTTACTGCAACCAAGGAAGAAATCAGCCAAGCAGGACCCCTCCGCTCATCACAGGGGTTCGCTGACTCATTTCTCCCACCTTTCAACCAAAATACGAATAAAATCACAAAGTGGCATTATAATTAAGCAATTCTGGGATTTATTTACCTTACACGGGCAGTATGCTACTGTGAACAGTAGACCTCGCATAAAAAAAGGAATTCAAAAATATTTTTTTTTACACCTAAGTTACGTAATTTTAAACGGATTTTGAACTTTCTATGTTATCTGGTCGTAAATTTATGTTCATCGAATTTGACCCCCCCAAAGGTAACCTTGTAATACATGTACATATACATAATGAATGGTCATTCATAACTAAAACGCATAATGGATTACATAAACCGCCATAAATAGATAAAATGGGCCAATATACGCCTTTTAATATATTTTTAAAAAATTCCAAATACTATAGTACCCGTAATACTACATGTAAATTAAAGTTTGACCAGTGCATTTTGCAGGAAATTTTATGCTCTTTCGAATGGTGATAGACAAATGTTTGAGAGGAGTTGATATCTAGGAGATTTTTCCGATAAACTGAAAAAAGTGCAAAAATTTCAAGGTTTTTTGCTCACAGAAAGTTGTCCCTAGGGCTTTCGAGGTCGAAAATTTAGATTTACACTACTCTTACTATACCAAACAATATAAGAAAGAAAAAACTTTTACCCTAATTAATGCAAGGTGGACTCTTTTTTCGCTACCTATATACTGGACTGTAATCTGTGATATTTACAAATATGATATGTAGAAAATAAGTTATTTAGTGCCTTAATAGAACTTTATGAGATTGTATGGTGGATGGGAAGTATCTGTCTGTACACGTGATAACTCGAAGACGCTTTATCCTATTTTGCTGCCAGAGAAGGCGATATCTTAATGTAAGTTTTTGGCTTAGGCCCGTGAGTGAACAAAAATGTTGGGTCCAGGATGGATCAGGACCAAAATGTTTGGTAAGGCCCTGGAGCAAAGATAATGCACATGAGAGGATTGATAGGTCCAAATGATGAGAGCAAGACATCAGGAATTTAGTTTAAAAACAGTAAAATGTAATATTTTATTAATATGAGTTGATTAATACACTTGAACTTCACTTACCAATCATTTGGTAGGACGTGTTTCACAGGCCATTCGCCTGTATCTTCAACTACATGTCAACTGTGGGATCTTCGATGTTTGGAGGTTCTCCCTGTTCCCCTGGTGTCGGTTTAATGTACTTGGCTATTAGGTTGTCTTCTCTCGGAATATCAAAATTCATGAGTCTGTTTTCGTATTTTTTCATGTAAATCCTTTCCCAAACCCAGAGTTCTTTAGGTGTTCTTACAGACTTTAATAATTGTGCATCTCTATTAATTTCATGCTTCTCCTCCCAGTGATGTGCAGCTACCGCAAATTTTTCTATTTGTTGTAGTCTAGTGTTCTTAAAATGTTCATTCACCCTGATATCTATGTTCCTTCTGGTCTGTCCTATGTAACTTATACCTTGTTGCACTCCTTACAGTCTATTTTGTATATTCCAGGTTTTTTGTTCTGAGGTATGTGATTTTTATGCTTATTAAGTATAAAGATGTTTATGCTGTATTTGAGAATATTATAGGAGAAAAATTCCTCTGGCACTGAGATTTTGAACCCAGGACCTTTGGCTATTCGCGCCAATGCTCTACCAACTGAGCTAAGCCGGAGTTCAATTCACAGCGCTGGATAGAACCTCTCTCCTATGACTGATTGCCCTAATGGTCTACCTCACAGACAGACAAGTTATGTCATATGCAGTACTGTGAGGCACACTAATTAGTGATTTTTGTGTCCGGGCTCCCACTGTTATTGTACAGTTGACATTCAAGATAGATATATAAGCTTTCATGAACCACAGATTATTTTTATCCTATAATATTCTCATGTAATGTCCAACAGAGACAATAATCTGTGGTTCATGAAAGCTTATGCTGTATTTGTTTTGATTGGCTAATGTAATCCCATGTTCATTGAAGATCTTCTGGAACTTGTGGTTTAATCCTGGGTGGTAATTAAATTTCCTGTATTTTGATTTGTCCTTCTGGTTCTGTAATGTAGTGATACTTTCGAGCTGTTTTTGTTTCTGTTTAATTACTTCTGTTTTGTTTAATTAATCAAGAAATTGCTCAGTAATGAATTAAATCAGTAATTGCGGTCGTTGCTAGCGGAGGTTCTTGTTTTGGTCTTTGTGGTAAAATTGTGATACTTTAGCATACCGCATATTCATGTATCATTCCTACGTGCGAAGTGACACAGCTATTTGTAGACAGATTCTCTGGTATCCCTGCACCTCACAGAGAGACAGTTCATCATCTTGTAAACAGATTCAGAGAGATGGGTTCTGTTCTTGATAAGAAACCCAAAAGAACTCGCCGTGTGCTTACAGAGGAAAAACTCAATGAGATAGGGCAAAAGTTAGAACGTAGCCCAAGAAAATCTCTGCGTAGGTTATCAGAGGAAATGGGGGTTTCACAATTCTCGGCTTGGAAAGCAACTAAACTTTTGAAATTAAAACCATATAAGATAACTGTAGTTCAGGAACTGCAACCACGTGATACTGTGAGTAGAGTAAATTTCTGCAATTGGGTGTTGGGTAAAGTTAATGGTGGCTCTGTGGACCCAAAATTAATTTTTTTCACAGACGAAGCGTGGTTTCATTTACAAAACAACAAATACTAGAGTGCAGAAAAACCCAATATTGTACATGAAATGCCATTACATGACCAGAAAATTGGTATTTGATGTGCTGTGAATGTGTACCGAATTATAGGGCCTACAGTTAATGGACAGAGGTACAGGGTACAATAATCAAACCATTCCTGGAATATTTGAGTGCACACAGGCATATTTTCAACAAGACTCTGCTACAGCACATACAGCTGATCTCTCGTTGCAATTAATTAAGGAAATTTTTGAAGATAGGGTCATCAGCAAAAGACTATGGCCACCGCACTCCCCAGACCTTAGGGTATGCGATTTTTATTTATGGGGGAACTTAAAAAATAAAATGTATCGGAACAACCCGCATACGTTGGAAAAACTGAAAGACAATATCAGATGAGAAATTACTTATATTTCAGAAGAAGAATAAATTAATGCGTGTTAATGGAAATTTTCTGGGATTCGTGGCAGCACAAGGACATCATTTCCAACACCTTCTGTGACAAAGACAGCACATGCACTGACGCGGAGAAAGGCAGGAGCCAGGAACGGTGAGAAACACTGTGTGCTCGCAACTACCTCCAGCCGACCGGCCAGCCATGAGTCAAAAATAAGGCACTGTATAATACACGCCAAAGAAATGAACAGTTTGAATACCTACATTATGAGTTCAATGTACATTGAAGTGAATTACATTAATTGCACAAATGTCGCAGTATGTAGCACGAGTAAGGTATGGTACAGCACTCAGAATCAATTGCTCTTGAAAATTGATCTATTGATAACACTGATCACATTGGTAATAAATGAACTTGGCTTAACTAAGTGGCATCTTGTAATGTGCAATATGCAGAAAAGAAATTAAGAAATACGAATGTGCACTTCCATTGATTGGTTTTTGCTTGTACTGCAAAATAAAATATGGTTGTCTTCTTTTCCCAAAACAGGGGCAATAACAACATTATCCTTCACCTTAGTTCTATCATGAGAGCCACACTGCAAACTACAGACATTATTTTTGCGATGTGCTGCTGGAGTGCGCCAGCTGTTGTGGCAAGAACATGTACCGATAAGCTTCTAGGCCACCATGCGGACCGTGCATTCTTGGCATATTGCAAAAATAATCTCTGTGTTCTTACAACATGAGTGAAGGCATCTCTACACGCTGCCAATCACCCTAAGGCCCTTCTGATGCCATGTTTTATGTATGTGTACATGATTTATAGGATGTAATGAAGGATTGTTGTTTCTTATTTTGTATTTTTCTCTGCCCTGATACAAATCTCTACATTATGATCTCCCAGTTTTACATTTTAACACTTTGCTCTGAGCTTGTGGTACCCTCATATGTTTAATATATAAATAAGTAAACATTTATAACACATTTATAGGAATATATTGTATGTTGCAGGTACTATCGAGCAAATTCCGTGAGAGTACATCAGAGCACATCAGGCTGTGAAAGCAGCTGCGCGCACACACACTACTGTGCCATTACAAGACTTGATTACACAGAATTCCGCAGTTGTCTAGAAAGCGCTGCCAGTGCTCTTGCGTCCAGTGCAACTTCAATACAATACAGTGTTCATTACAGCCTCCTCGTCTACATCTTCATGTCATCTCTATGCACTTCTTGATAACACGTCTCTAGGAAGATGACTTTCTAAAGACTGTATTTAAGAGTGGAAGCAGAAATAAATTCAAATCTGCAACCGATGCTGTATTACTTTTGTAAGATTCTCAAGGATCGACACAAGTAATCAGGTTAGGCTTGAATGCCCTCTGTGTGTGAAGTGAGCAGTTGCAAGATGATAAATGATTTGCAATGTTTCTTTGTTACCTGAGATTTGTACTGAAAATGAAGTCCCATACGAACAGGCCAATTGTTCTCAGTGAGATGACTTGATATTGCACATGAGATAAAAAACCTCTCAAAACCCCTTTTCCTAACAATATATTTTCATTTCAATATATTTTTTATTCTAATAGTTTTTATGTATTACAGCAAATTTTGGGAGCCTCATAAGTAAAAGCTTTCATGATGTTGGGTTCAAAGTATTTGACTGTTTGCTTGAATGCTTTTTCATGTTTGTTTTTTCCTGACTTAACAATAGTTCAAAATACCTCTTTGAAGATCAGGGTTAAGCTACAATAGCATTTTTCGGAAAATGCAAAAGTAAACTTCAGGATGTGAAAGAAAATGTAGTCACTTTCGCAAAAATGCAAAAGGAAGAAAAAGCTATAATTTTAGCAAGGCTTTTGAGAAGTGGGCCAATTTGAAAGAGAGAAAAGTATTAAATTTCAAATTAAAGTGTTTTGAAAAAACACATGATGCTTTGTGCTGTTCATGGGAAATGGTTACTATTTTTCATATTTAAATGGTTCTCCACTTTGAAGTTGTGAAGTGTTTCTTCTTTTGAGGTCTTCTAATAATTCTGGACTCATGGAAGCGTTTGTGTCCTTTCTTTATTAATCATTTTCTTAATATCCTTAGAATTTTTCAACTGCATAGATTTGGTGTTGTTGATCCACCATAGCAACGCTTGGTTATGTATGGTTTCTTTGTGAATTTATATTATAATTTCTTCTTTTGAAGACCATAGGAACTCCAAAAGGCCTTGCCAGGCACACAGAAGATCTGCTACTTATGAACACTGTGTCTTCCGTGTGATACTTTTGTTTCCTTCACTTCATTTATCTGTGTGTGCCACCATTGATTTGTTTCATATAATTTTTCAATTAATATGGAATTAAGGACTCTTTAATATGTCCCCTCTGCAAGAAATCCACAAAATAATGCCAAGGATAATTTATTAATTTTTTGTGAAGTATGTAACAACTGGTACCATAGATTGTACGTTTGGTTATGTGATGAAGAAGTTTCTGTTCACACTGAATCAGATCTACAATGGACTTGTCCTTCATGTGTGTCTCAAATAAAGTGACAGACAACTCTGTGTGATGACGCAGATTTAATTTTATGTCCTCTATATAGTGACAAATTCTTCAAAGGTACTAGAGGCCTACGTATTCACTGGTTGAGAGCAGTGGCGGTTTCTCCTATAGTGCTGCAGTGCTACAGCACACAGCTTCTTTTCTTTTCGTCGTATAATGTTATTTTCAAACGCAATACTATATTTTCTTTTACTTAGATTTTGAACTTGGCGCGTCCACGCGAGAATTCCTTAGCTGACGTTGGAGAATGGAAGTCGGTAATGTGAATATTATCTTTCCCGTATTTGTGAATGCATGTTGAAAACAGCTCTTCTCTTGTAGGGTGTGACGTCATGCTAGAGCTTGCCTTTATGGCGTGTAAACTGGTTTCAACATACAGAACGGGCTGCCGCTGAGTTGCGTTCACGAAATTTTAAGGTGACTCACTGGAGCGCTGTGATCTCGCCACAGATATAGACACAAAACGACACTTGCCGCGACATCTATTGGAATATAGTTGAAACTGTAGTTCTGGTTTTAGCCACTAGAACAGATTGAAAACAGAACTGAGTGTTTTGTATGAAAGAAATGATTACAGGAAAATTGATGGAGCTGTTCCACTACTATGGTTAAAAACAATTTGGTAGGAACATTCTCCGAAATAACAAAGCTTCTCAGGATTATAGTCACCACTCCTATTACCACAGCAGAACCAGAAAGATGCTTTTCTACCCTGAAAAGGATAAAGACACTCCTAAGGAATACCATCACAAGAACGTCTTACAGCTCTTGCAATGCTTTCCATAGCGAAAAAGATTGTTGCAAACATGGATGGATTCAACACGAAAGTCATCGAAAACTTCTGTAGTAAGAAGAAGCCCCATGGACTTAACTCTGAGACAGTAATTATTTAAGTAAGCCTAAACTAAACTCCGTGGCGCGACATCCCCGAGGGGACAAGGCCTACCACCCGACCACTGCGCCATCTACCTACAGACAGATGGCAGGATTGGGGGCATGTGGTCAGCATGCCGACACCCACGGCCGTTAATGGTGGTTTCCATAACCAGAGCTGCTACTTCTCTGTCAAGTAGCTCAATATTTTAAGTTTGCTGTATGAAATGGTATTTGCAGCACACTCTCGTTTTGAGCCACGAGCCGCTACTGGTTGAGAGCACACCCTCATCAACCTTTTGGAGATAATCAATCTATATCTGACGATCCTTTCTATTCTCACCTTGCGTCTTACAAAAATAATATTAAAGTTCTGAGAAGAATTCCTAAGGGTGCAAGATCTTACGCAGCTGATAAACTTTCTCAAATCATTGATCGCTGTGTTTCCCAAAATACCGTAGACTGTTGGAAAGACCTATTTATCTTTTCGTATATTGCACTCCAAGTTCCTCTGAATTCCAAAAAGAAATACAAGAAATCCCTAGTGTCAACTATCAAGGATAATCTAAGAGACTTCAGAATGACATCTATCCCTATTCGGGAAAAACATAATTCTCCTATGTCTCACCTTATAGAAGCTAAAGTGTCAGATGGTGACATCCGTGGTGCAGTGCGTATCCTCTCTTCTGACATGGGTTTAGCTTCTCACTCATTGTCAACATATGAAGCATTATTAGAAAAGCACCCTGCACCTTCAAGACCTCTTTTATTTCCTGAACCTTCTGCTTCTACTAGCCCATCTTTATCTGTTAGTTTGGAAATGGTCACAACAGCAATTAACAGATTTCCTAAGGGATCTTTTTCAGGGATAGATGGATTACAACCACAACATATCAGTCACCTTACATCGACGTCTGCTGGTGACTCTGGTAGAAGACTTCTCCTTTCTATTACCAATTTATGTAACTTTATATTAGCAGGTAAAGTAATTGATACTATTTGTCCACTCTTATATGGAGCAACATTAATTGCTCTTGAGAAGAAGGGAGGTGGAATTCGGCCAATTGCCATTGGTAACGTTTTTCACAGGCAAGTGTCCAAGTTAGCCTGTTCATCTGTTAGAAAAGAATCGAGTGAGTATTTTCTTCCTCACCAGCTAGGGTTCGGCACTAGTAATGGCTGTGAAGCAGTCATTCACTCTGTACGCACTTTCTTAGCAAACAATGAAAAAAGTAGCAAAGTGCTTCTTAAGATTGATTTTTGCAATGCATTTAACTGCATAGAAAGAGACTGCATGCTTAATAATGTCAGAGAAAAGATCCCAGAACTTTATGCTTTTCTGTGGCAAGCATATAGATTTCCGTCCAACTTATATTTTCAGTCACATGTCATATCATCACAAAGAGGTGCCCAACAAGGAGACCTTACAGGACCTTTACTTTTCAGTCTCACTATCCATCGTTAAAGAATTGGAGAGCTGCCTTAACTTGTTTTACTTAGATGATGGTACTCTGTGTGATGAGCCAGACAAAGTCCTTGCTGATTTCCAGAAAGTAGTGCAGGATTGTCAGTCTCTGGGTTTGGAGATAAACTCAGATAAATGTGAATTATATTTCTGCTCTGGAGTAGGTGACACAGTTGTTTCAAATTTTCGAAAGATTGCCCCTGGCATAAGAGTAATTTCTAAATCAGAATTAGCTCTTTTAGGATCTCCAATTTTCGTCAAAAATATAGAATCAACGACTCATATGAAGATTCAAGAAATGAAAAGATCACTGGAACGTTTGCTTGATGTAAATGCACATGTAGCGTACTTCTTACTAAAAAATTGTTTTGCGATTCCAAAATTTACCTACTAGGCTACTTGCGAACCACCCCACTTTGGTTCTTTCCTTCGCTTCTCAAGGAAGCAGACGGATTACTTCGGAACTGTTTGGAATCAATCCTCAACTTCCCATTAGAAGATAAAAACTGGCGTTTATCTAGTTTACCCATTAACTTAGGTGGTCTTGGTATTAGAACGTTGTCTGACATCTGTTTACCAGCTTTTATAGCTTCTGCATATTCGGTCTTTGATTTCCTCAAGTCTCTAACTACGGTGACAATCTCGAGGTCTGTCATTTAACAGAAGCTTTACAACATTGTTCTCAGCTCACTGATTCTCAAGACCCTCCAGAACAACGAGAAATACAAAAACATTGGGACATCATTAACTCTACTCGTGTCCTGATATCATTAACTACGTGTATGGACTCCCTTCAGGATCAAGCACGTTTCCATGCAATTCAAGCTAAAGAAGCAAGCTCTTGGCTCTTGGCTCTCGGCCATACCATCTACTCAAATTGGCACACTTATGGATAATTGCTCATTTCGGATTGCTGGAGCACTACGTCTAGGCTGTAAAATCTGTCAGGAGCACACTTGTGTTTGTGGGGCCTCTGCTGACTCTTACGGTCACCATGCATTGAGCTGCTCCAAGAACTCTGGCAGATTCTCCAGAACGACATCATCAAAAGAGCTTTGACATCTGCTGGAGTGCCTGCTATCTTGGAACCCGTAGGTATCAGCCGCTCTGACTGCAAACGCCCAGACGGGTTGACACTAATTCCATGGAGACAAGGCAAATCCTTGATGTGGGACGCAACATCTGTAGACACAGTAGCACCATCCCATTTATCTTCCACCTGTAAACTTGCTGGGTCTGCTGCTGAATCCGCTGTCCAGCTAAAGAGGTCGAAATATCGTGCTATATTCGATAATTACAGCTTTGTCGTCTTCACAGTAGAAACCTTTGGTCCCTGGTGCTCTGAAGCCAAAGCCTTCGTTAGTGAATTGGGCAAACATCTGCAGTATATTACTAACATCCTCGCGCCACTGAATACCTGAGGCAGCGCATAGGCATAGCCATCCAAATGGGAAATGCTGCTGGTATTATGGGGACGTTTCCCCCTTCCTCTTCATTAGAAGAAATATTTTATTTCTGATGTTAAACATAAAACTGTATTTTAAAAACTGAATAAATGATTTTATTAATATTATGTTAATTGCAGTTCCTAAACATGAACTCGTATGGGGCTTATGTCTCTGTCATGTAAATTATAATTTTGTTTGTATGTATGCATGTTTCGAAAATTTTTATTTCACGAAGAAAGCATTTGGGGGAAATCCAAAAACAGGTCTCCCCTTAAGCTCCTCCTACTCGAGATTTCCTAGTAGTTCCACCATAGTCCTAGTTGTTTAGCAGCGTTGAAAATTTGGAAAATTTTTATTTTTCCCCCTTTCTACTATTCAATCCCTTCTTTCCATTACCCTGCCTACCTATTCCTATCCTATAAAATTAGGATATAAGAAGATTCGAACACGAGACCGCTAGCATGGTAGCCAGTCGTTTTACCCATTACGCCATCGAGCGATCACAGAGGTGCGAAGCGAGAATTTATTTATTTAAGTTTAGGCTAGAGAGCGGCATGAAATGGTAAAGATTCATAATTTCGTATTAATTGCAATTGTGTTACAAGGGTTATTTTCGTATTGTAGAAATTAGTGCGGATGCTTTGGTAGAGCACGAAAAGGACTAGCGAGCCGTCGCCAAGGATCGCAACGGCTGGAGTGGGCGAAGCTTGGATTTCGCCAGCATATACTAAAATAAAACTCACGGGGAACCCGACGAAATTCATCATTTTTATCATCATGAGATATCTGAAAATTGGAATGAGATGATAATAATAACGTACAGGTTATGTTGTAGAGTTATGTTACACTGCATTGTAAGGAGCCTAACATAGCCCATATACGCACAACAACGTTATAGCTAGAAATGTCTGAAGTTGTCTTTTGTGTATTTTCTTTATATTTATCGCAACCACACAGGTAGGCCTAATATTACGTTTATAATGAGCTAATCTTGTTTCTGAGATCAACGAGTTTGATCGGAAAAATTTCTCCAGTCAAAACTGATCCTAGTTCAGTGCGAACTGATCTCAGATTAACGTTTATACAACAAAAATTTCTGAGTTCAGCGTGAACTGAAATCAGTTTAGTCCCTGATTCGAGATCAAACTGTTTATACAATCGGCCCTAACGGTAGCAAATATTTATGTGAATTAATTATGTCCGATGTCGCCTAAATATGAGAAAGGTGCAATTGAAATCTATTACATGGAACACAATATCGCTGTATCTATAGAAACAATGCTGTAAGTAGGAAAGCTCTAAAGCAGCGTTACTTGTAGGAGGAATGTGGCCAGCTTTCAGGGGAAAGAATGAGGAAGAAAACATTTTACGTTTAGATCTTTATTGCCTTTAAAATTATAATTTTGTGTAAGGTATCTTCAGGGATGCCACACGAAGATTGATGACGAGTTTATCTTACTTTAAAGAACTTCACCGGAAGAAAATTTATTTCGTTTTTTCGAAAACGACTTGAAGGGTCGGGCCACAGGTTGAAGACCACTAGTTTAGAGTCGTAAATGCGAATGACATCTGGTTTATCCACCCAATTACTCAAGGGGCTGCTAGAAATACAAACTTTGTTTTTCCTATGTTGATTTTAAGATTCTATCTTCCCTGTAAGTGTGTCAGAAATAACATCATATGAAGAAAATAAGCTAACACAAATACGCTTAGAATAAAAATTCTGATTCAATCTAAGGTATAAACCTACCTGAAAGAGATTCGGGAAAAAGTCTTAGGAAGAAGAACTTGCAGGTCTTTGAATTCCGTTACTGCTGATGCAATCGGTTTTTACTTACAATAAGGTCCAAAGAACATCTGCACAGAAATTAGAGTTGCGTCCGCCATTTTTAACAAATAATGTGAACTTTTGGAACATTTCCGTCGGTTACAGCTGTAAGTGTGCCACATCTGGAAATGGGCAAAAATTATGTCAGTGTAGTGATTATTTATCTGCCCTTTAAAAAGCATTTGACTGGTCATTACTCCGGTACCGGTCAATCGATTTGGTCCAAAATCAATAGCGTTCTTCCTACGAACGTTAAAGGTGCATATGCTAAGTTTCATAAAAATCTGAAAAACCATATTCGAGTAGTGATGTGTACAGATACATTGATGACCGACAGACGCACAGGCATTTTTCCCGTCCACCGTATTCTGGCACATAATAGGCTACACATTTATTAATTAAAATTAACACTCTAAATAATAACAAAACCCTAATTTTCCACAAAGCAAATTTAGAAAATAACATATATGTTCAGGCCATCATAATCTCTAGGGTAATTTTGAAACATTTTTTTGGCCATAAAAGCGTTGCTTGAGGAGCATTTTTTGGTATTTTGTAAGTTAGGTGATCAAAATCCCACCCCTTCTCTTAAGTAAGTGAGTATCAAGATCGCCTGCGTGTAATTGTGGCTAGAGTGTTGCTACTACTTAGGCTACCTTTAAGCTCTTGTTCCATCTACGGCACTTCCTTGAATTTTTATGAGATAGGGAGCTGTGTGCACCCAGCTTCGTGAGGAGCTTATCGGATGAGGTGAGAGACCTTGTATCAACTTTGTAGGAGAGGAGAAAAACATTCCAATTCCAGCATTGTAAGAATGTAAATAGTTGAAATACATTCGATTGTAGCGCCAAAATCAATCAAAATCAAAATTCACATACGAGGCATCAACAGAAACTTAGAGCTCTGCTAGATGAATGGGTTCTTTCTGACTAGCATGTGCCCGCGGGTTCGCCCGCGATAATTATTCCAAAAATTAAAGGCATAATAGTTAAATCAATATATTAACACATAAATCACGTGCAGTGTATTCCACGATTAGATAGCGTCGCCTGGTAAACCGACCTCAGATTCGAGTTCCTTGGCCCAGAAAACCCCTGTATAGTGAGTTTCGTCCAAATCGAACAATGTTTGACCATATTTAGGCCTACATTGATTTTCCCTCTTCTATGTAACTTGAAAATTTTTTGTCTTCGGCCTTTTTCATTCTAAAAAGAGTGGGTGGAACGTCACGCGACAGAAGTAAAACTTTATTTATTTATTTTTTCAATTTTTGATTATTGGATTTTTCAATGTTGCATTGTTGGACTTTTTAATATTGGGTTTTTGGATTTTTTTTAAATTTTTGACTTTTTAATTTTGGATCTTTGAATATTTAATTTCGGATTTTTTAAATGTTCGATCTTTGAATTTTTTATTTTTTAAATTTTTTATTTTATTATTTATTAAATTTTGGATTTTTGGATGTTATAATTTTTAATTTTGTTTTTTTTAATTTTTGAAATTTATTTTTTAATTTTGGATTTGCGCGGTAATGAACCTCCGGGTTCCATAAAATAGATAATATACCTTTAGATTGCTTAGGAATTGTCTATTGCCATTGAGGAAGTAAGGTCTGAAAAATGTCCTTTGATTACTCCTAATCATTGAGTTGATTGTTTTCTGTGCAGTCCGCACCGAAACAAGTAAGAGTGTGACTGATTTCGTGACGGTTTTTGTGTGACTGATTTTCCAGATTTACCCTCTACCGCCACTAAAGAAGTTTTACTTCAAAAATGAATCGTCCAGGATGGACTTACAAAATCAAGCGATCGAGTTCCCTGGCCTAGAAAATTTTAAATTTTTTATTTTATTATTTATTAAATTTTGGATTTTTGGATGTTATAATTTTTAATTTTGTTTTTTTTAATTTTTGAAATTTATTTTTTAATTTTGGATTTGCGCGGTAATGAACCTCCGGGTTCCATAAAATAGATAATATACCTTTAGATTGCTTAGGAATTGTCTATTGCCATTGAGGAAGTAAGGTCTGAAAAATGTCCTTTGATTACTCCTAATCATTGAGTTGATTGTTTTCTGTGCAGTCCGCACCGAAACAAGTAAGAGTGTGACTGATTTCGTGACGGTTTTTGTGTGACTGATTTTCCAGATTTACCCTCTACCGCCACTAAAGAAGTTTTACTTCAAAAATGAATCGTCCAGGATGGACTTACAAAATCAAGCGATCGAGTTCCCTGGCCTAGAAAATCCCTGCATAATGAGTTCCGTCTAAACGGATCAATGTCTGTCCATTTAGGCCAATAGGCTATTCATTATCCCAGTTCCGTTATGCTGAAAATTTCAGATATCTGCGTGCCTTGACATTATAAACAAATGAATCGACCAGCGTGAGCTACAACATTCAAGCGATCGCGATGCTTTTATTTCCAAGGTATGACGAAAATAGCCAAAGCCAACTGTAATTGATTTAAAATGTATTACTCAAAACTGATACTTAGAAAACGCAAAAAATGCACGTTTTCTTCCCCTTTTCACTCATAAGTCACGAACGAAGGCGAAAATTAAAATTCCGGCTTCGAGGTGCATTTTCCGACTCTTCAGTCCACCTATGTTTAAAATTTCAGATCTCTGCGTTGAGTTGATTTTGCTGGGCATCGCGGACAGACAGACAGACAGAAGGAAAGACAGACACTTCCTTTTATTAACATAGATAATATATAATGGGTAATTTCGGAGATATCTTTTTAACCTACAAGTTGCCATCTCCCAATGAAATCGAAACACGGAGGGAGGTAAATTTCACAGTGATACTATAGAACCATGGAGTTATAGATTTTATATATACTAGGACTATAAGGCCTATCGTTATAGTTTGTATTAGGCTGTTTCTGTTTATGGTAGGCCCAAGCACTTTACGAACGATCCAGACAATATTTCAAACACTTCCTACCCGCATAGACATGAAGCAGTGAGATGTTAGAACTAAATCTTCTTCTTTCTCTTAGTATAACATTTCCCATTGTAGGGACGTTTAAGCGTCCCACGCAGTCCGAGATTTGTCGGAAGAGAAACTACCTTTGGATCACATGCACTCTTGTTTGGTCAGAAAATTACATTGGCAGGCCTCCCAGAATGGGTGATCAGCCCAATGCCGGGGCCACCTCCGAGACAACACGAGACACACCACACTTAGGGTGGCGTGCACCATCCAGGAGTAAACCAAACTAAAGTAGTAAATTTATGACGGAAACCTGAAGTAAACAAGAACCAGTACATCTTTAGTTGTAACTAAAGTAGTAAACGATTTTTACTAAAGAAGTAGACGAAATCTGCGCAGAACAGAGCAGAAACGTTAGTGCAGCGCAGCAGAACACGTGCATTTTAATAGCCAGTATTAAAGTGCCACAGAATGAAAAGGAAAGGTTCGCTGAAACAATGAATAGAATTTGGGTTATACGAGTTATTACTAATGACAATCGTCATATTTTAAAATAGGCCTATTGGTAGTGTTTTATTCATTACTAATTTCAATTCCCTCGGAAGAATATTTTCAGTTTAGTAGCCTACGTTAGGGTACTGTGATTACGATTTTTCTGCAAACGATTTCTGTATTATAATGCAAACAATTGGAATTTCCAGTTTATTTTCATCATTGATTCACTGTCATTATTACAATTATTTCTCTCATAAGCATAATAGAGTTCTAAAATATATTCAAATATTTATACTGCCTAAAGTTACATATTCTTCCCCAAAAACGATAAATCAATTATTCTACAGTTGTTTATGATAAATCCCAATATAATGAATTATTAATACTTATTGACTGTTTTACAATGTTAATGAGTATTACACAAACTCATGGAAAAGAGGGGGATAAAAAGGATAACAACAAAACTAACAAAATGTTTACTTCCTTTTTCAAATGCACAGAACATTTTCTTACAAAATATTACCTTATAAAAATATAATAATATTACAACTGAGAAATGTAATATTTAAACAAAAATGGCGGTACAATATTTCGCAGTCTATGAACTCCAATAATAATTATACAGGTGGTTGTGTGTTTCTCTAGATCCTGGGCAGCTTCAACCTCCAGTGCCCCTCAAAATTTTCTTTCGGCACTAATGTTGGCATTTTTCTTCTACATAGTTTATAATGTTTCCCACTTTCCTGTCCCCAGGGTTAGTTAAAATAGTTAGCAATATACTATAGACCTGCAGCATCTGCTATAGTTTATTCCCAAACATAAATGCCTCGTCCTATTCCACCATTCGAGAATTGGGGAGTCTTTAAGGAATGGTTTTACAATGAGTCCCCTTCTCATTGTTAGCTAATCCCAGAGTCAGTCAAATTTTCTTCCGATGTGGCCTGTTTGGCCATTTTTACACCTGGGTCAGAAAAAAGGACATATTATTCATTAACACTGCGGGTGCAACTATTGAACTTTTAGCTCTTATAATTATTATTATAATTCTGGCATTCGCAATGTTGTGCTTTAAGTTAAGCTATAGAAGTGTAATGTAATAAAATTAATTTACAATAATTACAATAAATCGTTTAACAATGAGAATCACCTATTGTTCAGTAATCTCTACGGTTAAAGGAAAAGTAAACTAAAAATTCAGTATCATTTTCTTCATACGGATTGAAAGAAAATGTTTTTAAGAAATGATATTCACTGTTAGAAATGTTTTACACCTTCACATTTAATCACAAAACGAATATATTTATTGTAAAGCGATGGGCGCGTGACGTCACGCTTGACGAAGGCTTGGCTCAGTCTCGCCTGGTGAAAGAGATTTCACAGTATTCTGTCTACTGTTACAGTTTTTTAGTGAGTATCTGTTCAAACAATGGTTTATTGTTGTGTTGTGGGGTGTACAAACTCATCGTCGAAGAGTGATAACACACTTAAAATATCTTTCCATCGATTTCCCAACAGAGATAAGTCACCCGAACGTTATAAGCAATGGCTGATAAAAATAAAAAGAGAACAATTTGTTTTTAGTAAATACAGTACTACGGTTTGTTCACAACATTTTGAAGAAAATGATACCGAGCTTTCGGTACAGTTACGAAAACAGTTATCTGGAGAAACCCCGCAATCTGTTTAAAAAAGAAGTGCTGTGCCATCACTTCTTTTGCGTGGGAAATCTGAAACACCGCCAATGAAGTAAAGAAAATCGTCGTACTCGAGGAAGAAGGAAATGAGAGAGTTGTTGCAAGATTTGAACAGTAATCCTTCAGTATCCGGGAATGGACAAATCATGAATGTGGAATCTAGTATTTATGACGAAAATTCAGTTTCTAACAGCGTAGGCGTTCAGTGTGAACTAGGAAATGAAACTTATGTCAATGTTTGCACAGATTCATTGAATGTTTCTTCTAGAAATTGTGATTTAGATAGCTCTTTTAGCATTTCAGAAATTTCTACTACCGCAAAAGATGATTCTGAATCTGAAAGTGACTCTGTTCGTATCTTGAAAAATATTTTGTTTTTGAACTGTATTAGCTCTAAGTATTAACTGATAACGCCTGGCAACTAGTGTATCTTTATTTATAATAACGCTATCGAATGAGCAATGTCGTGTTATACAGTCTACAACCCCCTTCTGTTCACAAATTACTTCACAGTCCCAACAACACACACATTCGTGGCCCGTTTTCATATGCATACACAGCCCACATTTACACCATTCCGTATTTTCTTTTCTTCCTTGCAATTCTTTAAACAATTCCTTGTCATTTTCTTTTCGTGTGATATTAATTTGTGAATACCGAGATTTGTCCTTAGAAGGTAACATTGCAGGCATCTCTATCAACAACAAACACAAATGAGACTTGGTGGTGTATTAGAAACACACGCCCGAGCATTACAGCAGCTGTTGTCCTGCCAGCGAGTTAGTCAGGCGTGACGTCACGGCAGCTTTTTACTTCACCCGTACAAGGCGTAATATTGGGCACCTGAAGTTCACGAGATCACCATTCGTTTCGTAATTCAAAGCTCCGTGCGATGAGATTAAAATAAGAAAATGGTATTTTTTTAGTTTACCCTTCCTTTAAGTAGCAGAGGTGAAGTGTTATCAGGGTAGCTCCGAGAACGGAGGCTTTCATTTATTGGAATATACTATACCTCGCCGATATCTGTATCCATAAAATTAGCATGAAATACATCGTCGTTTTCTAACCCAAAGTTAGGGAGAACTGCAGCATCTAAAGGCCGATCCAGCTAGGAAGATATTTGAGAGCATATGCGCTCCTTGTACCGTGCAATGCAAACGTCCCTTCCACTCACTCTCCCCCTCAACTTTAATGGACGCCTTCCTAGTTGGACCGCAATTCGCAATGATATTTCCACATTTGGCTGGCTGAAATTTCATGGATGTAGTGAGAATCTGACAACGTTTCTTTCAAACGCCAAATGTGCTTTCTATATACGGTATTTAATGTAAGCATTTATGAGCTCAATTATTTACGTTATTAAATGCCCTACTAGGTGCGGTTCGATTAATATTTATTAAAAAACCTGCCACAATTTTAAAAACACCTGTACGGGAGATTCGTAGTCCACAAAGAAATTGTAGTCTTCGGGATAGAGCGGAGTTCTTGTCAGAATTGTGTCGAAATGGTTCTACCATATCAAGCAGCATTTCTATACATTTCTTATGGAACTCAAACCTTTGTCTGTATTCGTGGACATTGTACAATGTAAATGGGTCTCTGCTCTACTTAACTACTGTCATTTTTGGTACACCACCTTCCTCATCTCAATAACTTATCCCCAGAATGATCTATGTAATCCATTTAATGTGATATGTAACTCATAACTCACGCAAATACCACAGAACACACTTACTAAACAACTTTACTCTACCCCCTGAGTAGGAGTAAATATTGGCCTTATTTACTCCACAACTTACTACGTTAGTAACGTACTCCGTGTTGGTGCTCACCACCACTTGTGGAGTAAGTTCATTTACTCTGGGAGTAAATAAAATGTTTACTTCTTTAGTACATTACCCTAGGTTGAAGGTCGCAGAGTTTAGTTTACTCCTGGTTGGTGCACGCCACTTTTACTAAAAGAGTACGTTACTAAAAGAGTAGCTTACTAAAGTAGTTAGAACTAAAGAAGATAGGCTTACTAAAAGAGTAAACGACATGAGTTTGGTGCACATCACCCTTATAGTCTAGAATGCGTGGAAGTTGTTTAGGGACCACAAAAACCTAAAGTTTTACCAGACATTCACCTCACAGGTGAGGAAAATCCCCGGAAATAACTCTACCTAGGTGATTTGAGCCGACCAAGGTTCGAATTCGGGCCCTCTGCGTGAGAGGAACGGTCGCATCCTCTCCTTTAATTATAGCGAATATTAAAATACCATTAACCTACTGTAGATATTTTATATCAATTTATCTGTGTCCTCCTGAAGTCTAGGTCCTCTGACGTATGTGTTGCAGAAATTTTCATCATTACTGTACTTTGCGACACTAGCAGTCCTAGCAGTGAGTTAGTTACCTGTGGAAAAATTCCGCGCGCGGTGTCGTTCGTGTGTTTGTGTACTTTTCGAGTGGTTTTATTGTATTTGTGTTGTGTTAAATAAGTCAATTAGATGCCAGGGAACCTGCTGGGCATACAACGTGATAAGTTTTGGCTGAATAAGTTGAGTTCCTGTTTTATTTTAAGAGTTTGTTGTGGTGGAGTGGGGTTAGGTATTCACTAAGCAAATGTAATGGCCACAGAAACTAAATGGAGAATTCCTTTACCAGATATTTGATATTCACCCTACGTTCTAGCTTACATAAGTGTGTCTTATAGTTCATTATATTCATTTCAGTGAATAATTGTCTCGCAAAACTTATCGTACATGCTTGCTGCGCTGTGATTGGCTGAATAGATGATCATGTTTATTGAATCCAAGACCCCAATCCATTCTGTTGTAATATCTTTATTAATTTGAAAGTATCTTATTTAATTAACAACAAGGTGCAGTGCTACAATTTTATACTATAAAACAGTTGACGGTTTCTTTGTTCCCTAGCAACTAACCAATAGCACAGCTCACCACAGTGGGCTTTAGAAGCGGTGGAATGTTATGCTTCGTGTTTTTATTTTAAAAGTTACCAATATGTCGGCAGGTTTTTCTAATATTAGGCATTTATTAATCATGTCGGTTCTGGGAACTTACATTCACTACTCTTGCTTGGAATAATAGTTATCCGTTCTGTCGGTAGATGGCAGTGATCAGGGTCTCATGCTTAGGTTCAAGATTCAAGATTTTTATTCATTATTTGGCTGTTACAATAACAAGCATTAACTTCGTCAACATATAAGATAATAATCACACTTGAATTTACAAATTGTACATTAATTAAACTACTATTTCTACACAAATATACACATGATCAATAAAATTTTAACTTTATGCAGTGTATACTAATATGAATACATAATAAAAGTGTTTTCAGTATAAATAATATTACTCATGTAATACATTGGTCAATGTTTAAAAACAAATAATCACATGTCATAAATTATTATATACAATTTATACAAAAAAACCCGTTTACAATTATGGTTACTTTGAGTGAGCTAGCTGCAATAGAGTCAGTATTACTTATGTAATATATTGGTCTAAATTTATTGAAAAGAAACTGTCTACATCATATAGGCATTCAGCTATAAGTATTTCCTTTAGTTTGTTTTTATACTCGTTAATACCTTTGAGTTTTAGACTAGTTGGCAGAAAATTATACAATTTTATGGCCATATACTTCCAATTCTTTTGGGATTTGCTATAGTGGCACAATTGAACCCTCAGTTTTGTTTTATTCCTAGTGATATGATTGTGGAATTCACTATTTTTCTCAAAAAGGTTTTCGTTGGAATGAGTGTAGACAAGAATGGACAGAATGTAAATAGATGGTAAAGTCATGATGTTCAGTCTTTTGAAAAGAGGCTTACAATGAGCTCTCCAGCTTGTATTACATATGATTCTAACTGCCTTCTTTTGTAAGAGGAATAGTTTGGGGGATTGTGACCTATTACCCCAGAGAATAATACCATAAGTTAGAAAAGAGTGGATTTGAGCATAGTAAACCTTTAGAAGAGCATCGGTATCGACAGTTTCCTTTAGCCTGCGCAGCAAGTAGATTCCTTTGCTAAGTTTGGATACTGTATAGTCAATGTGATCCTCCCATGTCAGACCCTTGTCAAGTATTATACCCAAAAATTTTAGTTTACTTTTCCTGGAATCAATGTCAGTAGTATTTCTAAAGTTAAAGATAATATCACATATTTTGCTTAGATTCAAAGATAACTTATTTGCCGAACACCAGTCACTTAGTACTGAGGAGCTATTAATTAAGCAACTCTCTAATGTTTCTGAACTAGGAGAGGATACTTTGAGGCCAAAATCGTCAGCAAACATATACCCATCTAATCCTGCTCCATCTATATTGCTTGGAAGATCATTAATATATACATTAAATAAGATAGGTCCAAGTATGGATCCTTGCGGGACTCCTTGCTGAATAAGTTTACCTTGTGAAAAGTAACCATCTTTGTATACAAACTGATTTCTATTTAAGAGATAGGATTTTATTAGCTTTACAGATCCTTGATCCAAACCATAAAATATCAACTTTTTGCACAATAATTCATGCTGCACTGTGTCGAAGGCCTTAATCATGTCGTATGATCTAAAACTAACAAGGCAACCACCTTCCAAGTCATTCATAACATTATCTACCAAACTGAGAACAGCATCAACTGTACTACGTTTGGGCCTAAATCCAAATTGCTTCATTGAAAATATTTTATGCTGTTCAAAGTAACTAGACAATTGGGAATGAATAAGAGATTCGAATAGTTTTGAAATTATGGGTACAATTGATATAGGCCTGTAGTTGGATGGAGTTTCCTTGCAACCTTTCTTATAAATTGGTATAACTTTAACTTTTTTTAATTCATCAGGAAATGAACAGTTACTCGATATACAGAGATTAAATAGATAAGCAAGTACTTCGCATATATAAGGGGCAGATATTTTTAGAATGCTTGAACTGAGACCATAAATATCTAAACATTTGCTATTACTAAGTTTACTAATTCCTTTATATATTTCTTCTACCCTAACTGCTTTAAATGTGAAAGCTTGATCGTCCTGGTTTTGCACATTATTCAGATAGTAATTACAATCATAATTGCTATTAGGTATTGAGTTACTTATCTCATTGACTTGATCAACAAAGAATTCATTGAATGATTCTACACTAATGCTATTCGATTTATCATTTATATTGTTAGGGTTCTGTAATTTGTTAACAATTTTCCAAGTCGCTTTGCTCTTGTTCTGCGCACTTTGAATAATTTTAGTGTGATATGCAATCTTAGCTTCTTTAACTCTTACTCTGTAGAGCTTTTTATGGCCTTTGTAGGCCTCATTTAGGTGATTTAATTTATATTTCTTAAATAAAGAGTATAATGTATCACATCTGCTTTTAAGTATCCTTAGGTTGCTGTTATACCATGCATGAGCAGGTTTACTAGTATTAAGTTTCTTTCTCTTTAGAGGAAAGGTAGAATTTACTGCCCACATGTACAGGTCAAAAAATACTTTAAATTTACTATTTACATCAACAGTCGAGTAAACTTCCATCCAATTAATTGATATTAATAGACGAATAAACAAAGCTATACTATCTGTATTGACGGGCCTTTGTAAATCGGCAGTACGGCAAGTTGAATTTATTGTCCCTCTAGCTGTCCTGATTTTAGAAGAAGTTACCAATCTGGCTTTGAAGAGAATTACATTGTGATCTGACATTACAGTGTGCAGTACAGTAGAAGAAAATTTGCTTTTATCGATATTTGTCGCTATATTATCAATACAAGTTCCAGTATTTAAGCCATCTTTAAGCATAGGCCGCGTAACATCACCCGCGTTTCACATTGGGTGACTTGGAGAAATTATCGTTAGGGTGATTCCTTATGAGTACCGTTTATGCACTATTGTTGGTAATTGATAATATACATGATTTATGTTAAAACCTTATAAAAGTCACCATAACTTGCGGTTCAACTGACTTTCTGTAATTTATTAACGAAGGTAATTTTTCATCGTATATCAACGCCTTCACTTCTTATTCCATATAATAATTACGATTGCTTAAACAAAACTGATAAAAAGCTACATTTATGTGCGTCACCAGAATTAATAATAATGATAAACCACATATTTATTCCATTCTCTGTACTACCATTCTATTGATAGAAACTACCACAGAAAGGATGAATCCCTCAAATATTTGTTCCAACTGAAGCACTCTCTCGTCATATTAACTACTTAACTGTACAGGCCATATCAGATGTTCCAATTCCCACGGCCGCCAAGTCAGTTTGAAAAATATATTTAATACATATTTCTTTTTCTTTTTTATCTCTTTCTGAAAATACAAGCTGTCAACTTGACAAAAATAGATTTAGCCTAAGATCTTGAGTGCACAAATTACTACTACCATAAAAAGAGTTATATGTTATAGTAGACCTACTTACTTACTCAATGGCAATAGACAATTCCTAAGAAAGCTAAAGGAATATTATCTATTTTATAGGAGGTTCATTGCAGCGCTTACCTGAGCCCGCCATTCAACTGTGTTCTGTGCTAACTTCTTCCAACCACCCCTCGCAAATCTTACTTCCCTTAAATCTATCTTGATATTTTCCTCCCACGTACATCTAGATCTTCCATGTGGTCTTTTCCCTTCGGATCTTCCGTTCAATACC
Source organism: Ectobius pallidus (assembly GCA_964059195.1). Lineage (NCBI taxonomy): Eukaryota > Metazoa > Arthropoda > Insecta > Blattodea > Ectobiidae > Ectobius > Ectobius pallidus. The sequence continues at coordinate 228,151 of CAXKWD010000007.1, read as the reverse complement.
TTTGAGATATGTCTTTCCTCCCCCATGCGCGCAACATGCCCAGCCCATTTTATCTTCCGTGATATAATTACCCTTATTATATCCGGTGACGAGTACAGTCGGTCAAATAAAAAACGTCGGGACTAGTATGCAGTTAAAATTAAAGTTTTAAGGCATTAGTTCACAAGTTTCCTATAAAAAACATAAAATACAGGTAATTTTCGGAACATATGAGGCCATGCGACAGGAGGGAAAAAATGAACAACGAGGGAAAAAATGAACAACGCGGTAAGCTCAACACACGATATTCAACTTAATGTATTGTCATAATTAATTTTGCTTTGTGTCATCGCCACATACAAATGCTAAAGTGAGAGAAAGTGTAGTTAGGGCTGTAATTGACCTGCATTTTTCGGCCTCTGAAGCAGCGAGAAGGTTCCATATTTATGAAAGAGCAGCTCAGTGGTGGGAACTTGACTATAATGCGACCGGAAGTTTTCATAGGAAGCGTGGATCTGCGGAAGGCCGCGTATTTCGATGCTAGATTGGTTGCAGAAGTTGAACGTAAGTAATTGATTTTGCACTACAAGTACCGGTATTATAAAATAAAATCTTTAAAAAATGCTCCTTGAATAAACATATTCCTCGCGAATCTATTAATTATTAATATTATAAAAATTTGCAACCAAGAATATGGCGGATTTGAGGCATATAGCCACAGCCTTCTATACATGTTTTGTTTTGGAACAAAACTGACTAAATAATCAAGAAAATACATGGATAGACAAGAGGCGTGTGTGAACCTAACCTTAAGTCTTCCTGTACATGCGCATATGCTCGTTCGTGACACTTAATCAAATACCGCTCGACGTTTTTTATTTGACCGACTGTACAGGTTATGAAGCTCGTAAATATGCAATATGTTCTTCCCGTAGAATAAGCGACCATGACTCACATTCACATACGACCGGCAGGATAATAATAGTCTCATAAATGTTTATTTTTAGATTACTGGACAAAAGACGACAAGATAAGAGTTTCTGAACTGCATAAAAACAAGGATTTCCCGATTTCAGTCGAGACTTAACTTCTACCTTAATATTATTTGTGTCTGTAATTATTGCTTCCACATATTTGAATTCATCTACTTGTTCGAACGATTTATCGGCCATTCTAATATTTTTATGGCATTATTTTGATGTTTCATGGACATATACTTAGTTCTTTCCAATCCAACATCCCTGCATACATTTCTGCATTTCTCTCGATTGTGTTTATGTCATCGCCCAACAGACAAACGTCATCTGCATAATCTAAAATCAGGTGATTGCAATTTAATTCTCGGCCTAATATAATCGCATCGGTGTGAGAAAATACTTTCTCATATTCTTTGACATAGAAATGTCATAGTGTAATAATAGACCTAATTTATTTTTATTGCACATTGCATGCTGTCGTATTCATTACCAAACATGAAAGAAATTCACCAAGAGCTTTAAACGGAGCAGTGGCCGATGAAATTTTGACGAGTAATGAATTTTGCTCCCTTAGCATATTATTACGCAACAGTTGGAAAGATCCGCGCATGCGTCAAGCGTCATGTCTCTGTTACTTTATGCAAGAAGGAGCCGGTAATAACAAGGACGTTCTTTTTTAATTTCTACCCTAGTTGGCACGTCATCAATCGTTATTATTTTAATAAAGAAATGACTGCACCCATTCCAGTTGTGTTTTACGCTCTGGCTATGCGGGTGGACATAAACCATCTCAAGAGCATTACATATGTTACCTAATTGTGTCATTGTATACTTTGACATTAGAGATGAGCAGAACCGAGTAATCAGTTCTCGGATGCATTCAGAACTACTGGAACTGACTCGTTATTCGGCAACTTCGTCATGTTACAAGATCTGCTATACGTTCTTACTCAAAGTGCGGACCACAAACCAATAGGAGTTTGTTTCAGACATTGCATTAATGACATTTTATTCATAAGCGTTCACAGAGTGAAAATCTATATATATATATATAGATATATATATATATCTATATCTATAATCTATATATATATATATATCTATTATAAAGAAATGCTGCCTTATCTGCCGTGCGATCTTTTGTTTAAAATAGGCAGTCTGGCAACACTGAACTGCCCTGCGTGCATTGTAGCTGTGCGTACACGCACTGTAATGGCTGCACCAGCGATCATAATAAACATCGCACCCCACGTAGCACGATATGTATAATATACGTATATTTTAGAGCTACATATATATCTTACGTTTGGTCAAAGTCAAAACGTAAATTATACGTATATTTTATATCCAATATATACATGTATAAAAACTGTTGTAATTTAATCCTGCTTTATATTCATAATATACCAAAATTAAAGTTACTGTTACATTAATCCTATGCCCCCATGTTGGGGCGAAGGGCCTCCAAGTTGAGGTTTCTGTGTACCGATGTGAATTTTTGGTACGCTTATTTTCCTAGAGAGGACAGAGGGACAGGTGGTAAGCCCATCGCCTCTTAACCCCCCTCCGGAAACTAAGGTATTACTTGGACGTGAAAGGGCCGAGAAATTTTGTCCAGAGGATTTAATTTAGGCTTGGAGTTCTTTTATGTGCCGTAAATCTACGACACGCCCCCCCCCAGCTTAAAGTCCCTCCCGGAGGACTCCGTGCCCAGGATTTTTACGTCCTGAAAAACCCATCGACTGCGGCCGGGTTTGATCCCGCGACCTTCGGATCTAGAGGCGGGCAAACTACCTCTAGACCACCGCAGCCGACTACTGTTACATAAGTAGGACTAAATATAAAACAAAATCGAATTAATTGCTCGTTTGCTAATATCAAAATAACGTACAAAAAATTGGCAACTATACGTAAATTTTACGTCTAGAATTGGATATTGTAAACACCGGTTTATTGTGTTTTACTCTAGTAAATCGATTTGGTTAAATTAAGGGAACGCAATATAATTTACTCACGCTAATAAGAAATTAATAAAAAAGTGGTTTAAAATGATTACATCCGTACATTCAGTAGGACTATTTTTCTGACTTTATTGGTAAGCTTGCGCTGCGTCGGAAGAACACCACCAGTGACGCGGGTGACGCCCGGTGCAGAAGAATAATAAGTATGTGTTCTGTGAATTATACGTTTTGTTTGTTATCTGAAACCCAGTGCAGAAGAATAAATATAATTTGGAAAGGAGGCAAGTGCTTTTTAATATTTGTGTAGATAACACGAGGAAGAATAGTGCGGCAAAAGGTAGATTTATGCTGCGCACCATCCATGCTTCGCCTTTTGTTAGGTTAGGAACGTTTATGTTAGTTTAGGGGCAATATACTGAATAGCACGAGGTTTATTATGTCTCACATTGAATTTCTTTTGTGACGAAACCCTAAACCCCACCTTCCCAGGTGGGGCCCATTAGAGAGGAGCTGGGAATAGTGTGCAGCATAAAACTATTTTTTCGCTCCCTAACTTAACCTGTAAATATCAAAATTGCTCATTTATATAAGTTAATATACCAAATGGCAGTTCTCAGTATGATTGGGATAATCAATCTTTATATAATAACTTTCGGGAGCCTAACTTTCATTCCGCATAACTTCCTCTCACAGTTTACGCTAGTATAATATGCTTAACAGGTGCACTATCATAGTGGTGTAAAACCATTAATATAAGTTATGGTGCTGTACTGTACAGTATCAAACTTTGTAGATTTTACTATCCCATAGGCTACCGAGAATGAGCAATTTTGATATTTACAGCGAGGTTAAGTTAGGCTGTGATTTTCTGCAGTAGGCTATAGTAAAAAAACACACAAACAGTTAACAAAACCCGGTAGTCTCTGAATATAATGCTGTGTCTCACTCTCTTCATCCCACTACAGTTTTCCATTGACCACCAGTCAAAACAGGAATGATTTTAATGTATGAAATTATTCACTGTTAAATTCAATCGACTCGGAATTGAGTGTTTTACAATGAATAAAGGAATAGCATTTTCTGTAGTAAGCTTACTTTAAGAGTTATTTGCGAAAATCAAAAGATCGTTCGTCAGTTTCACACCAACTTGAAGAAAGACAAACAGCCTTTTGAGCCTTTATTTCTGTCCGTTTTTATACATAAAGCACTGAATGAACCCAGAACTTTATTTTATAACTTTATGTAACTTAACAGGTATAATTGAAGAGTGTAACCCAAATACCTGCTAAGTGCCAGAAAGTTGTTTGGGAGTTGCAGTAAAAAATGTATTCCAGAAGTTTTGATTTTAAATTTTAATATAGAATATAGTGTACACTAAATTGAAGGATAATTGTATTTAGATTGTTATGTGTAATTAATGATATTACATGTAACATAAGTAGTATAAAATTGTTAAATTCAGAAATACTAAACATAGCTAAGTGCCAATACACTTTGACTAAAAACTCAGGTAAGTGCCAGAGGTAGTCTTAGTCTTATTGTTAGTACAGATAGGCCATTTGAAAGAAATTTAAAAACAAAATCAGTCTACATCAGTACGACACAAGTTCTCACAAAAGAACCTGTATTTTTGATCCAAATATGGTAACATTGATAACAAGTCTTTTTTTTCTTCTTTGCTAAATATTCTTGGCCCTTCAATTCCGTTGAATGTTACATTTCTGAAGACAGACACATTCACTCCTTTTTTTAGAATACGCTGTAGCTATATTTCACTCCTACGACCCTAGGTTTCTCTGCTGAGAAACGTAACATTGTGATCTTAGAGATCTGCAAATTCTTCATTGTTATCAAGGATTCAGCAGCAGCCTGAATATTGAGAAATCTGTTTTCAGTCAGGTCAATGACTTCAAATTTGTTACCATGTTTAGCAGATCTGACAATATCATGAAGTTCTTCAGGGACTTGCCTTGCAAGCCTCTTTCTCTTCTCTATCTGGACGAAGTCCCACAGAGCAAGTAGCTATGGCCGGATACTAAGAACTTTTCCACTATTTCTTAGTTTCTTCTGCACATCTAACCTATAATCTGAACCTTTCTTTCTTCTTCTCTCCCCCATTTCAACATTATTTTCAACATGTAAAACTCTTGAACTACCTCCCTCCATTTCTAAAAGCTGTTGGTACTTAGCAGACTTCTGGGTAAATAATTGAGGGACATAGCAGAGCTTCCATCTTGTGATCAATGTTTGAACTAAACTAAATACTGTGGCACATAGCCGTGTCTTGGGTCAACTGGCAATGACTATAGATGGGGTTTGATGCAAAAACTAATTTTTTTACAAAAATGGCACTTAGCAGCTATTTGGGTTACACTCTTCAATTGTTTCTGTAGGAATTGCACGTAGTGTTGAGCCCTGGTATATACCTGAGTATACCCTCGTATACCACGGTTATACCGGAAATCATTGTCATTGTTTCTCCCGGATTATAATAGCAATGTTATAATTTAGGATATGACAATGCATGGGTCAAAGAGATTAACATTTTATTGTTGAAATATAAAGTTAAGACAACTACATACTTTTATGGATATTGCTTTAGAAGTCACATGAATAAAGCAAAGATTGCAGTTTATAAAAGGAAAGAAGTATTATATTACGTTCATTGTCAGAACATTGAGTACAGCACATTTGCGTAAACATTTCACAGATTACTGAGCAAGGATAAAATAGACTAGTTTCTATTGGTTGTTGATGAGGTCATAATTATGTCATTATTTTCCGTTGCTTAACGCAAGATTTAAGCTTTTATTGAATTAAGTCAATTCAGTAATATTCATATTGTGTTCATGCAAATAATAGGCGATTTGCATACAAGAAAGGCATATAGTACTTTCTTATGTTATTTTGTTTGATCACGACTCTTGACCCGAGGTTTGGGTGTGGCAAGGATGGTTATATAAACCTGGCCGAAATAGGCCTCAGTCTCAGACTTTTACTCTACATGAAGTTGATAAGTGCATCGACGTCGCTAGACGACGGAAGCCATGAAGTTGAGGATGGTTGTGAAGAACTCCGTAAAATGTAAGTTCAAGGAAACATATTCACTTTTCGATTTATAGAATAAATATGTAAATTAATTTCAAGTGTTTTCTTACGAGAGTATAAGATCCTGATCCATCCGAATTAATAGTTTTATTTAAGTTAAATAATTAAAAGAGTAAAATCATGATTGTTGGTGTTGGAAATAATATTTATTTCAGAAACGAATGAAAGGTAATTAAAGAAGAAGATAACGAACGTAGAGCCGATCGTTCGAATATTCCTGACATGTGCCACCTCCTGGGCGAGGGCACAACAGTAGCAAGGTATTAGCAAAAAAAAAAGTTTCAGTTTTTGGAGTTTGCAAGTAACACACCCGAGGTTAAAGTTTAAAATTCATGAGTAAACGAAAGAACTTAAAACAATGTTAAGCATTCCTCCAAATTTTTAGAACCAACTGTAATATTTATCTTATTTAATTACACAGTTTTTTCATCTCGAATGTCAAAACATTTTATTTGCAATATTTATTTTTCCTCCTTTAGTAACGTGTAAAATATGTTACACATCTGAAAACATTTTCAAGTCCTCGTCTTGAATACTTAGTAAAACCGCCACGTGGTGTTAGCCTGACCTAACTGTAACTAAAGTGGAAAACATGCACCAAAATGGCCTTAGTGTCTGTAAAAAATTAATTGTACAATTATATTTGCTACATAAATATATTGCTAACATTTTATTCCCTACCAAATAGTTAATTATTCTTCACATATGCATGCAATTATGCACAAAAGATATGGAAAATATTAAAAAATATATAAATTTGCATTTATAAAAGGTGTAATTTGTCCACCGCTGTGGCTCAGGGGATGCGTTCAATCATCTCACGCAGCAGGCCCGGGTTCGATTCCTGGTCGGGACAAGTTACCTAGGTGATGTTTTTTCCGGGGTTTTCCCTCACCTGTGAGACAAATGTCAGGTAACTTTAGGTCCTTGTGGTCCCCGGATATCATCTTCATCCTCATCCTCGCCTTGTTCTGAGTGAGGGTGTGTAACGTCCTATATGTTCGTGTTGTCTCGGAGGTGGCCCCGGCATTGGGCTGATCATTCATTCGGGGAGGCCCTCCATGTCCTTGTCTGTTCAAAAAAGTATGTATGTGATCCAAAGGTAATCCCTCTTCCGACAGGTTGCGGCCCTGTAAGGCCCGGGCGGCTTGGGTCGCTTAAATCCTAAAAGGGAGAGGTAAAACTACGAAGAAGAAAGAAAGAAAAAACGTGTAATTTTATTCATTCTCCTACTTACATAATTCATTTGCCGAAAGTAGCATCACAATAGGTAACTAGTAGTCTTTCAATGTTTTCTGTAGACAAACTATGCTATTGTCCGTCATAATGACTTTATACGCCGAGAATGATATTTCTACATCAACTGAAGTGATTGGGCAGTATTTATACACTAGTACCAAATGTTTGGAACATTCATCTGGCAAACATACCCATTTCCATTTGTAAATCCCCCTACCACCACGTAGCCAGGTAGATATGTCTAGCGGTAAAACTAAAATGCCGTTACTCAGAAAGTTGCAAATAGAAACTTGGAAGGGATGTCCAAAGTATGTTTAGAAAGAGATTCTTAAAATTGTCCTAAATTTCAACCGTATATATGCAGAATAATGCCTCTATGTTTAGAATATGCAATAACATCAATAACTATCGAAATATGCATTTTGAAAAATTCGAGCCCTACTTATAAAGTAGCCCATGCTTTAGACTATATATAGTTTTAACTAAACTAACCTAACTCGCCATACTAAAATATAACTAAAAAGCTTAAATTAATAAGACTTGTGTTATGATGAGCAAACCTTCTCAACTGCCTTTATTTCAAGAATCTATCACAACCATATAAGTTATAGATAATTTAATGAAAATAAAATGCTTATAATGTGACTATACTGAAACATGACTGAGGTCCTGCAATACCCAAATGCCATATAATGTTACATGCAATAAAATTGTACAAAAGTATTAATATGTGACAGGAATATGTTTTATTCCATGATGAGAAGGGGCATTCAATAATTAAAAAGACAAATTGGTCTGGGGAAAAGACGGTTGATAGTACACGTTTGATACATTTAGAATTTTAAGTTGGCTTCACTGGGACGAGTTGTAATCAGCTGATGGATCAAAATTGCTCTGTTTATAACGATGTCGGGTCTTCTTGAAAATACCACATTGGTTGAACAACGTTCTGTGATTGGTTTTCTGATTGCTGAAAGTTAAAAACCAGCTAATATATACTCCAAAATGACTAAAGTGTATGGTGAAAGTTGTACGAACCGTGGAAATTTTTACAAGTGGGTAGAACAGTTCAAAAGTGGTCGAGAATCAGTGACTGACGAACACCGTTCTGGCCGGCCTGTTGAAGTTGCAACTTCCTCACTTGAAACTCTAATTGTTTGGTCCACTGAAGGAGGCATTACGTGGGAAGAAGTTTCAGGATAACGAGGATGTCTACAAATTTGTGGGAAAATGGCTCCGACACCAAGACAGCCGGTACACAAAAGCTAGTAACTCATTGGGACAAGTGCATAAATGTTGATGGGGATTATGTTTAAAAGTAGGAAAAGTCTTGTTTTGTAAAAATGAACGGTTTTTTCCAGGTCAGTTTGTGTCTTATTATTGAATGGTCCTCGTAGTTAATATGAGTCAGTTTACATTACTTTTATGTTAGCACAAAGAGAAATAACATAAATAGGTGGAATATTTTGGCGCTTTATGATGTTTTATTATTTACAATTGAAATAGGTGATCAGTAATAACTGACTGTTTAAAGCGTCAGTAAGATGTTGCATGTGGCTGGAAATGTAGGCATTTAAATTCTTGAGAGTGGACTTGATGGATGTTTTAATTTGTTGCAGAGTGCCGACGGACAGGTGGAGCATCGAACAGGAGACCGGGAGGGAAGTTTGGTGATTACAGCTGTGACTCTCCATGGGCTCTGGTGGCCATGAAGAGGAAGCAGGGGGAGAACATCGAGTTCGTGCTCTGGACGGGGTGAGTTCTTAAAGCATGCATTCTAACCTAACATACAACACGAAATCAGAACCACAGTCCTGGTGGAAGGGGAACTGGGCGATCAGCAAAAGGCCACATATATTCTAGGCTATGTTATTACTAGGGCCCGGGGGTTTAGCCAATAATTCGTCAAGTTAGTGATGCACAAGGCATAGAAAGCTTTCTGAGTTAGTAAACAACTTGCACTGCATGTGGCAGTTTAGTGTTCTGTTGACGACGTTGTGTGTTGTGCGTTCTTGACAACCAGTGGCGGATCAAGCTAAAATGAGTGGGGGTGCTGCTCCAGAAAATGTTTAGCCTTCTGTTTAGAAAAGCTACTAAGTAATATCAAGTTCATTGCAAATAATTTCGGCAACTGTCTAGATGTATCACTCTTCTAGAGAGACAAAATATGTAAATGGCACAAGCGAACAGACTCATGGAGGAATTATTCATAGGTAAGAGTCAACCTGAAGATGGAATACTTCTACAGGTGCAGCAGAAATAAAATAAAAATTCTCCAGAAAAATGCAGGATTTTTCTACTGTTTTTACCTTTCGAGGTGCACTGGAAGGTTCTACAGAAGACCGATGTGTACCAACACAAGGGAAAGACTAATATCTCATCCCCCCCGTCACGTCATGAAACGTAGAGAGAAGTTTTTACCATTAAAGATATTCTTTGGAGGAAAATAGAAGTTATTTTTTCTTTTGAAAACTTCAAAATGTATATTGCCATTCACTGCAACAAAGCGTATGCACAGACGTAATGTATAAATTGTCTTTTAATTTTCACTGTGAATATTGTTAACAAATATTAAAGCATTGGTTGTTATATTTATGTTCGTTTTACTAGGAAATATATTTTGTGATTTACGATTAAATGTGCAAACCATTCTATGACGCTGTGTCTATCATTTCACCGGACTAGCTGCACTGTCCTTGAACTTGAATGTTCGTATTAAAGTGCGCCACTGAAAGCGAGTCACCCCTTCCCTCGTGTTTACATGCGGCTATATCCCAGTCACCACTAACCTGATGTAATGTTTTTGTGGCTAAACCCCCGGGCCCTAGTTATTACTGTCACAACTCACATCAGAGAGTTTTAAGATAAAGAAATAACACAGCATTATCTTAACGGTGTCAACATGGCATTGGCTATCTCAGTTAATGAAACAAATAGGTTTATTTTAATTTTGTGGTTTTTAATTATTCTTACATGATGAATTATGTAAATATTCGCTAATTGTCGTAATAAATATAATTAGAGTTAGGATTCTCTCATTCCATTACTTACCATTAAATTTCTCAGTTTAGAGCCAGCTGACCTTTATCACAAGTGATGGCTTTGAAGTCTTTCACTTTATTGCTTCCAGTCATTCATAATCATATGAACACGTCACATTGCAAGGAGCCTCAGCCTCATGCACGCCAGACAAGGGTTGAACTTGTACAAATTATGACTGTCTTATAACTACCCTTGGTAAAGTCGCATAGTAGGGGGCCCACTTTGACAACCAACTTTCTCCTCATAAAACACTTAATATCACATGTATTTTGTTATAGATAGTTCTCTGGAGAGGCGATGTTGCCTCGACGAATGATTTGGCCCAACCCCCCCCCCCCCCGCCCTAAACGGTATACTTTCTTATATAACACGATCTAGCGAAAAGTAGCGTAAATTCTGCCATATTTTTATCTCCGGTAAGGCGATTGGACGTTAGAGGAGTGACGTTGCACCAGCTGAACACGTTTAATTCTGGGAAACAGGTTCACCAATACAACAAACCTCCCCTACTGCAGAATTCAGAATGCCCTACTACGATAATATCTTTGTTCATGTACAAGAAGCGTCATGTTCGTCAACCTGCCACGGTGAGAAACAAAAAGCACCACCCGTCCGTGGAAATCTGTGCACCAGTGGCGGCTCGTGACCAAGTACCCAGGGTAGGCAAACTAGAGATTAGAGAATAAATTAAGCTGAAGTGTGGTACGTTCAGTTTAGCTGAATTCACCTCAAAATCAAATAGCTGCGCCGATTTTACCTGACAGCATAACGTCTAATAACGTCATCATACCAGAATTCCTGTTTTACCAGTTGATTTAGTTACCAGTTCAATAAACGTTGTGGTTAAAGCTATTGCGAACTCTTTAAAATTCCCGTGACTCAGAATGGGTAGTTCCTGCTTACCTAACAATACAGTGACATCGGCCTTTTCATTATTTGTCTATCTTTCTCCACTTTCTTGTTTTATAGCTGTGTTGCTAAATGCTCTGACAATTCGTAAATAGGATTAATTTTTTTCAATCGTTTACGACTTATGGAATTGGCCTATGTGATCATGTTTTTTATAGCATTTGATAAGTTTTTCATATTAAAGTATCCTTCTATATTGCAATGCACCTTCCATAATTAGTTCTCTGTGGCCAGCAATAGAGATTGGTTTTCAGATAACGTCCTGTGTGAATCGTAGGCTACCACGAAAGATTACATTTTCTAGCACTCTTCTTACAAACGCGACGTACAACCGTGTTAAACATAGGGATGTGTCGACCATTGTCCAAAATCTGTCGCTTTTCTACATCGTCAAGACGAGAGAACGGTGTTAAAGAACTTTAAACTTAAATACTTAAACTACAAAAAACCTACTTACAGAAATCACTTTAAAACGTTGATTTTAAATTTCATAAATATAATATCTAGCGGCAAAATTTCCTACGCTTAACCTACGGCATTGAGCCCTTGTAAAGTTATGGGCTAGTTTCAGAAAGTTTCATGAAGGAACAGACTTTCCGTGCATTCTTTCTTAAAAGGAATAATTATAAAAACACTTCAACCTCGCTGCAGCAATTCTGCAGCAGAGTTACGTTCCTTTAAAAAGCGCACGGATTAGTCTTCGTATAGATATCGGCTAGGCTCGAACATTTTCGTGATGGGGTAGGCAGAATTTGTATTAGCTGGCCAGGGCAGTTTACTCATGCGCTGGACATGGATATTTCACACAGACAGATTGCTATGTAGCCCATCTCAGAACTCAGGAAGACAGGCACTTTCCAAATCTGCCTACCTCATGACGTCATTCAAACGAAGTGAAGCAGGGAGCACTGTCTAGGCGGGCCGTTCAAATTACTGTGGGCTAGCGAATTGAATTATTTCGCACGTAACATAAAGGTAGCTGTTCATCATATTATGAAATAAAATATTAAACACTATATGGTATATCAAAATACTACTATGATATATCAAAATACTAGTCGGAAAACTTTTTGAAGAATAAAAAAAAGACAAGTGCAGTTTTAATGTATAAGGGTAGGCTCTGCCTACCCTGCCTACCCCAAGGAGCCGCCACTGCTGTGCACATCGATCCTGTAGGCAAATTTGTTGTTCTGAAGAAAAACAAGTGACATAAGTTACTTAATAAAGACGTATTTTATAACATAATTAATTAATTCGCTGTACTTTTTATTTACATAATGTGTGATGAATTACACCACATATTGTAACTAAACGTAATAGGCATGGCTTCTAATAATTTGTATTATAGAAGAAAATCGCGAGCCAGGACCCTCAGAAATTACGTCAAAGAACGTGTGAGGAAAATATTTGTCCTGCGACGAGAAAATACAGATTGTAAATATATAGCCTATACACACAGAAAACATGGAGAATCAAGCCCAGGATCCTTGGCACTTAGTCTGAAAAAGAAAATTCAATTTACTTTATTTTATGTAATCGACTAAACAGTCTAAAAAACGAACTCTTGTGAACTGTGCTTTGTACTTTCACATTCGGTTGTTTACTTTTGCTCGTACACATCTTGGATCAAGTATAGGAGGAATTCTGGGGGTAAAGGCGGTCGGTGCATAAAAAAAGATCCGAATAAAAGTTTTATCTCAGTATAATGTATCATAATGGATAATAATCATGTATCACTGTACTATAAACGCACGCGACTAACTCACTCACTCATATTTTAATGTTGACCCACTTCACATGAAGCTTGCAATTTGGCAGACTTAGGCCGTTAGTCCGTAATAAATTTAGTCCGACAATAAATTAAACCAAAAGCACTTCGAAATCTACCTCAGCCTGTAGGCCTGCCTAAAGGGATTTTTGTCCTTATAGTAACTAAACGGTACGCCCTATCAAGAAACGGATTGGACCAGCAGTAACGGATTTTGACGGAGTCCTGTGACTTTTCGTCATCGAATCGGTTAAAGGTTATTCAAGGCTATCATTTATTTATTTCTAGTAAATTTTGTTATAAACGCTTCATTTTGATTTTGATTATGAAATTTGTTGGCTATTACCCTTGACTTCAATTCCATAGTCGCTGAGGAAAATTGAGTAGAGTTTCGTTGAGCGATTTCAACGTGAAGGCGTTTTCAATCATTTACATTTTTGGGAACATTGGAGCGTCTCCTCTGTTTACCTCTTCCGTTGTAGGAACAGTTTCGATCCAAATAAATTCAGCATTGGAGCAGGTCTACATAATTCGAGTTTAGAGTCTAGAAATTACATTTTGGCCTGCACCGTACAGCACAATAGTCATAACTAGGGGGCGGATTTCCATGACCTAAAAAATAGGATATATGCATGCATTACCTAAAAAACATTAAAATATGACCAATAAAATTTAAAATATGACTTTACCATTTACACATTGTGTATATATTTTTTTAACTTTCATTACAATGTATTTTATTAAAATATAGTGTTAATTATTTAAAATATCTGTAAATTCTCAAAAAGTATCATTATAATGCAAAATTTACAAAAAATGATATGAAACTTCAAAATTTCTTTACTATGCACACAAATATGCCAAAAATATGACTTAAATATGCATATTCATACTAAATATGCTGCAATAGTTGAAAATTCCCTAAATATGCAGTTATATGCACAATAAAAGCCGTTCCACTTTCACCAGGATGCTTGAAATCTGGTTTAAATTACTGTAGTCGGAAACCTGAAATATTGCAAAGGGAAAAAATATAATAATAATATGATGGATATCGCACAATGTGCATTATGGAAAAGGGGGAAAAAAAATGAAAAAATATGAAATGTCATAGAAATCCGCCCCCTAGTCATAACTAGGGATCGGATATTTATTACCTAAAAAAGTGGAAAATATGACTGCAAATATGACCTTAAAAAGACTAAATATGACCCAAAAATCCGAAATATGACTTAATAAAACAAGGTTTTTCAAAAAATAAATGTTCCAAGTCTTACATCACACTAATTCAATCAGATAATTCCTTTTTAACAGTTTTACTTGTAAAGAACTTCTAATCTGTTAATGTTCCCAAATGTGAGCTGAAAATATTTTTAAAACATGTCTGTTGGAAGTTGTTAACAAGCAGGAGGAAGAGCTAATTGTGCTATTACTTGTTATTGTCCCTTCACATTTCAGTTAGAGTAAAACCAAAATATTAGTGATTTTTTCGGAAAAAATTAAAGTCGACAATTTAGTGATCATACTGCATAATTATTGTGCTCTTATAGCGAATTTATAACTGAAATATGACGTTAAATTAGAAATATGGCCAAAATATGACCAAAACCAAAATAAAGACCAAAATATGACTTTATATGCAAAACAAAACTGCCCGATTAGGATAACGAGCGGGCAATTTGTGAATGCGGCGAGAATGGAGGTCAGGACAAAAAATATGACATGTCATAAACAACTGAACCCTAGTCATAACACTATAACTACTTGACCGGATATTATCTCTCTCTCTCTTAAAAAGTTGGCTTCCTGTCTGTTCACCATTTTTCTCGGCTATCTAAAAAACTTAAGGAAATGCTTATGCATTACAGCAGGAAAAATTAAATTGAATCTCCTTTGTATCTTCTTAAAATTAACTGTTATGGATACATAACATTAAATTGTTGTTTTCAGATACGTATCTATTTGTTGAGATTTCAGAACAAATCAATGCTAAGATATCTAAATTCTATTAATTTCAAGAAATGCCTTTCTTTCTTGCCAATACGATGTCAAGTTATTACAAAATAACACACTGACTCTACAGAAATTTAAAGATTTAGGGCCAGTTTTATAAACATGTAAACTGTACAAACATTCATCGAAGTTTATCTCATCCTAACCAACAGTTTAATATAACTGGTACATTTTTGCAAGTTAAAACATTAACTGATGATTTGCAAATTTTAAATACATTTCAAACAGTGAAAAAGAAACTAGAAATCCATTTTATAAGCACAATGTGAGTTATTAATTATTATTTTCATATAATTTAGATTCAGTCTAATGTCTAATGACATTAAAAGTACAGACACCCGTACCTTGGCTTTGTTGTTGGTTATGGTAGCAACATTTATTTCTAGATTTCTGATTATTCTGATACCCCATCTGGTGATGCAACGAAAACCCATCATGAATCTCCTAAATGTCATAACAGAAGGACATGACATGCTACCGAAATTCGGGCAGAACAACTAGACAGAGGTTATGTCTCCCATTTCAATCAAGAACGAAGCGAATTCGCCATATGTTCATGATGCTCAGGATCAGCCCTGAGGTCCTATGCGAATTATTGTGATTGGAAGCTTCCAAATAGTTACAGAGTACAAAGGAACAGCGAGTAGAACCATTCAAAATTTGATAAGAGAAAATTATACTTTAAGGCCCCGGTATATTAGGATTCCAACTATGGACAGTGTCAAAAGAAAACAATACTAGATTTCTACAAAATTCGTAACCTTCCAAGCTTTATAGGTACTGTAGGTTGCATTTAGGCCTACACACCTAAGCACCTCTATGGACAGGTTAAAGCAGTTTGAAGCAAAAATATACATAGCCTCAATGAAATGATTAAAAAACTCATCTTTATTAAGCAATTGAAATAAATACCTAAGACATATGTGTAACATGGTGCTTTGTCTATAATTAAACAACTGAAAATCAAATACCAAAGATACACACATAATACTCTCTGCAAATTTCCCTCAACTTTTGCACTTTTGCCAGATGTTTTATTATTTCCTCCAGTTATTTAAAGCTGTGAGTTACACATTCAATGGTTTTTTTTGTACAACATAAGTAGCTAGTTATTTTCCAACTTTCAGTTAAAAACGACCATCAGTTTGAGAGTTTTATACAACTGGCCCATAGTCTATATATTCTGATTCAACATTTACAGGACAAAACGAATAGCATTAAAGTAACTAAGAGGTAAATACGTACGTTTCGTTGAATTTTCACTGTCTCCTTTGACTTCATCGATGGATCTTGAAAAGATTTAGCGGATGTTGACCATTTTCACGAGTTGTATTCAAATCGGTCTCTGTATGCTGATCAAAACAGGCGAGTAGGTTCGAATCAAGTCTGTTTGTTTTCAGTACATTTTAAAATAGGCTGCAAAAAGGATGAGCCGGCAAACTGCAAATGTTCGTCTCGTCATCGCCTGATAGCATGTAACTATGGTCTTATTTTTAAGCAAAACGATTAAATTGGCTTTGCTAGTTTTAAAAATATGAACTTTCTGTGCAGCTTATGTAATCTACGCATAATTGTCACGATTTAGCTTTATGAAAACCAGGTATTTTCATTGTCAGCTTAATAAAAAATTTACGCCGCTTGTAGACCTATTTACTCGTATATTCATTGCAGGGAATATTTCATAAGTTCGTAGTGAATTGTCATAATTGGTTAGGCCTATTGATGTCTACATTGAATATTAATATAAGGAATATTTCCTTAAAACTGAATTTTTGTATTCCATTATATATATAAAAAAATGATTGGGATGCCATAGAAGCGAGAATGTATGGTAGGTTGATTTATGATTTATCGTACGTTGAAGGTCCGGTCTTCCTCCTTGGCTGCAGTGAAAATTGCATGTTTATGGCGAGAGAGAGCCGACGTATTTATTTGTTGAATATATACGGTCCCTCAAAATGAATTTACATGAGGATTTTGCTAGAATTAGGTTTAAAAACTGGGATTATGTTAAGTTAGTTCATGTTTTTATGTGAATTAGCGTTATTCGCAGGAAAAATATGTTTTTGGGGGTTATGGGAGGCAGTAAACGAAAAGTTTGCAAAAATTTGTCGAAAAAAATCCCAACTTGAGCATTGTAACCAACGTATTCGGTACAATCTTCGGTACAAAAGTTCTGTAATTGCACAAACTGAGCAATGAATCGTCCCATGGAACTTGAATTTCCTAACGAGCAAGAGTCGGCCCATCCTTCAGTAAGATTCTGTTATCAAAGGTACAAGCAGTCAAGTGCAATCCTCATGATAGAAATATACACAAGCTATAAGGATATTTTATTTTAATGAGAAATAAGATAGAAATTGCCATTTTATTCCGAAATTTCGATAAAATTTAAGCCAAAATGTGCACCAGAATTTTACATTTTTTTGAACCGTATACCAAGATCCTTACATAACATATTTAGAAGATTTGGTCTAAAATTCAAATATATTTAATTTTATAAATAAAACCTGAAAATGTTCAAAAACAATTAGTTATATCAATTCGTAAAACAAAATATCAATTAACATAGTTTTTAATTATCCACATTACAATATTGACACTGCCATTATTCTTTTACAACAATAACAACATTACATTTTCCATAAAATAGTTATTTCTACTTCTTACATGATGAAAACGTGTTGTAATTTTTCTTATTCCTTTTTTTTAATGATTTTAATTTATAAATACAAGGCACTTGACTTATAGAAAAACATATTTTACAAACATAATCTTTTTAATCTGTGGTCAACGCGAGAAGTCACTCCACTTCCATGAATTCAAGTAACAGTGGATTTGGATGAAAGTCTTCTTCTTCTTCTTCTTCTTCTTCTTCTGCCTAACAGAGATTAGGCCAATCCAGCTGAGTCTAGGTCTTCCCGGATCTCTTCTGCCTATGGATTTGTAGTGTAACACCTTTTTTGGAATCCTTGATTCTCTGTAAGTGTTCTTCCCAGTTCCCTCTATATTCTAATATTTCATCCTGCACTGAGAATATGTTTAATTTTTCTCTTATTTCTTGATTTCTTACTTTGTCTAATCTTGTGTACCCTAATAATGATCTTAAAATTTCATTTCCATAGCCTGTATGCGGCTATAATCTTCCTGTCGTACAGCCCATCATTCACTAACCTACCCTTTAAATCGATAACATAATAATATCGTTTTTTTCTTCTTTTTCCTTTAAATTGATCACATAATAGTAATTTTTTTTTAGTTTTCCTTTATATCGATAACATATTAATATAGTTTTTTTCTTCTTTTTCCGTTAAATTGATCACATAATAGTAAGTTTTTTTTTATTTTTCCTTTAAATCGATAACATAATAATATCGTTTTTTTTCTTCTTTTTCCTTTAAATTGATCACATAATAGTAAGTTTTTTTTAGTTTTCCTTTATATCGATAACATATTAATATCGTTTTTTTCTTCTTTTTCCGTTAAATTGATCACATAATAGTAAGTTTTTTTATTTTTCCTTTAAATCGATAACATAATAATATCGTTTTTTCTTCTTTTTCCTTTAAATTGATCACATAATAGTAAGTTTTTTTTTAGTTTTCCTTTAAATCGATAACATAATAATATCGTTTTTTTCTTCTTTTTCCTTTAAATTGATCACATAATGGTAAGTTTTTTTTTAGTTTTCCTTTAAATCGATAACATAATATCGTTTTTTTCTTCTTTTTCCTTTAAATTGATCACATAATAGTAAGTTTTTTTTAGTTTTCCTTTAAATCGATAACATAATAATATAGTTTTTTTCTTCTTTTTCCTTTAAATTGATCACATAATAGTAAGTTTTTTTTAGTTTTCCTGTAAATCGATAACATAATATCGTTTTTTTTCTTTTTTTCCTTTAAATTGATCACATAATAGTAATTTTTTTTTAGTTCTCCTTTAAATCGATAACATAATAATGTCGTCTTTTTCTTCTTTTTCCTTTAAATTGATCACATAATGGTAAATTTTTTTTAGTTTTCCTTTAAATCGATAACATAATAATATCGTTTTTTTCATCTTTTTCCTTTAAATTGATGATATAATGGTAAGGTTTTTTTAGTTTTCCATAAATCGATAACATAATAATATCGTTTTTTCTTCCTTTTCCTTTCAAATTGATCACATAATGGTAAGGTTTTTTTTAGTTTTCCTTTAAATCGATAACATAAACGGTTTTTCCTTCTTTTTCCTTTAAATTGATCACATAATAGGAAGTTTTTTTTAGTTTTCCTTTAAATCGATAACATAATAATATCGTTTTTTCTTCATTTTCCTTTAAATTGATCACATAATAGTAAGTTTTTTTTTTTAGTTTTCCTTTATATCGATAACATAATAATATCGTTTTTTCTTCATTTTCCTTTAAATTGATCACATAATAGTAATTTTTTTTTGGTTTTCTTTTAAATCGATAACATAATAATATCGTTTTTTTCTTCCTCTTCCTTTAAATTGATCACATAATGGTAAGTTTTTATTTAGTTTTCCTTTATACCGATAACATAATAATATAGTTTTTTCTTCTTTTTCCTTTAAATTGATCACATAATAGTAAGTTTTTTTTAGTTTTCCTTTAAATCGATAACATAATAATATCGTTTTCTCTTCTTTTTCCTTTAAATTGATCACATAATAGTAAGTTTTTTTTATTTTTCCTTTATATCGATAACATAATAATATCGTTTTTTTCTTCTTTTTCCGTTAAATTGATCACATAATAGTAAGTTTTTTTTATTTTTCCTTTAAATCGATAACATATTAATATCGTTTTTTCTTCTTTTTCCTTTAAATTGATCACATAATAGTAAGTTTTTTTTAGTTTTCCTTTAAATCGATAACATAATAATATCGTTTTTTTCTTCTTTTTCCTTTAAATTGATCACATAATAGTAAGTTTTTTTTAGTTTTCCTTTAAATCGATAACATAATATCGTTTTTTTTTCTTTTTTTTTTCTTTAAATTGATCACATAATAGTAATTTTTTTTTAGTTCTCCTTTAAATCGATAACATAATAATATCGTCTTTTTCTTCTTTTTCCTTTAAATTGATCACATAATGGTAAATTTTTTTTAGTTTTCCTTTAAATCGATGACATAATAATATCGTTTTTTTCATCTTTTTCCTTTAAATTGATGACATAATGGTAAGGTTTTTTTAGTTTTCCATAAATCGATAACATAATAATATCGTTTTTTCATCCTTTTCCTTTAAATTGATCACATAATGGTAAGGTTTTTTTTAGTTTTCCTTTAAATCGATAACATAATCGGTTTTTCCTTCTTTTTCCTTTAAATTGATCACATAATAGGAAGTTTTTTTTTTTAGTTTTCCTTTAAATCGATAACATAATAATATCGTTTTTTCTTCATTTTCCTTTAAATTGATCACATAATAGTAAGTTTTTTTTTTAGTTTTCCTTTAAATCGATAACATAATAATATCGTTCTTTTCTTCTTTTTCCTTTAAATTGATCACATAATGGTAAGTTTTTTTTAGTTTTCCTTTAAATCGATAACATAATATCGTTTTTTTCTTCTTTTTCCTTTAAATTGATCACATAATAGTAAGTTTTTTTTAGTTTTCTTTTAAATCGATAACATGATAATATCGTTCTTTCTTCCTTTTCCTTTAAATTGATCACATAATGGTAAGGGTTTTTTTAGTTTTCCCTTAAATCGATAACATAGTCGGTTTTTTCTTCTTTTTCCATTAAATTGATCACATAATAGGAATTTTTTTTTTAGTTTTCCTTTAAATCGATAACATAATAATATCGTTTTTTCTTCTTTTTCCTTTAAATTGATCACATAATAGTAATTTTTTTTTAGTTTTCTTTTAAATCGATAACATAATAATATCGTTTTTTTCTTCCTCTTCCTTTAAATTGATCACATAATGGTAAGTTTTTTTTTAGTTTTCCTTTATACCGATAACATAATAATATAGTTTTTCTTCTTTTTCCTTTAAATTGATCACATAATAGTAAGTTTTTTTAGTTTTCCTTTAAATCGATAACAGAATATCGTTTTTTTCCTTTTTTTCCTTTAAATTGATCACATAATAGTAATTTTTTTTTAGTTCTCCTTTAAATCGATAACATAATAATATCGTCTTTTTCTTCTTTTTCCTTTAAATTCATCACATAATGGTAAATTTTTTTTAGTTTTCCTTTAATCGATAACATAATAATATCGTTTTTTTCATCTTTTTCCTTTAAATTGATGACATAATGGTAAGGTTTTTTTTAGTTTTCCATAAATCGATAACATAATAATATCGTTTTTTCTTCCTTTTCCTTTAAATTGATCACATAATAGTAAGTTTTTTTTAGTTTTCTTTTAAATCGATAACATGATAATATCGTTTTTTCTTCCTTTTCCTTTAAATTGATCACATAATGGTAAGGGTTTTTTTAGTTTTCCCTTAAATCGATAACATAATCGGTTTTTTCTTCTTTTTCCATTAAATTGATCACATAATAGGAATTTTTTTTTTAGTTTTCCTTTAAATCGATAACATAATAATATCGTTTCTTCTTCTTTTTCCTTTAAATTGATCACATAATAGTAAGTTTTTTTTAGTTTTCTTTTAAATCGATAACATAATAATATCGTTTTTTTCTTCCTCTTCCTTTAAATTGATCACATAATGGTAAGTTTTTTTTTAGTTTTCCTTTATACCGATAACATAATAATATAGTTTTTTCTTCTTTTTCCTTTAAATTGATCACATAATAGTAAGTTTTTTTAGTTTTCCTTTAAATCGATAACAGAATATCGTTTTTTTCCTTTTTTTCCTTTAAATTGATCACATAATAGTATTTTTTTTTAGTTCTCCTTTAAATCGATAACATAATAATATCGTCTTTTTCTTTTAAATTGATCACATAATGGTAAATTTTTTTTAGTTTTCCTTTAAATCGATAACATAATAATATCGTTTTTTTCATCTTTTTCCTTTAAATTGATGACATAATGGTAAGGTTTTTTTAGTTTTCCATAAATCGATAACATAATAATATCGTTTTTTCTTCCTTTTCCTTTAAATTGATCACATAATGGTAAGGTTTTTTTTAGTTTTCCTTTAAATCGATAACATAATCGGTTTTTCCTTCTTTTTCCTTTAAATTGATCACATAATAGGAAGTTTTTTTTTTAGTTTTCCTTTAAATCGATAACATAATAATATCGTTTTTTCTTCATTTTCCTTTAAATTGATCACATAATAGTAAGTTTTTTTTAGTTTTCCTTTAAATCGATAACATAATAATATCGTTTTTTTCTTCTTTTTCCTTTAAATTGATCACATAATGGTAAGTTTTTTTTTAGTTTTCCTTTAAATCGATAACATAATATCGTTTTTTTCTTCTTTTTCCTTTAAATTGATCACATAATAGTAAGTTTTTTTTAGTTTTCCTTTAAATCGATAACATAATAATATCGTTTTTTTCTTCTTTTTCCTTTAAATTGATCACATAATAGTAAGTTTTTTTTAGTTTTCCTTTAAATCGATAACATAATATAGTTTTTTTTCTTTTTTTTCCTTTAAATTGATCACATAATAGTAATTTTTTTTTAGTTCTCCTTTAAATCGATAACATAATAATATCGTCTTTTTCTTCTTTTTCCTTTAAATTGATCACATAATGGTAAATTGTTTTTAGTTTTCCTTTAAATCGATAACATAATAATATCGTTTTTTCTTCATTTTCCTTTAAATTGATCACATAATAGGAAGTTTTTTTTTAGTTTTCCTTTATACCGATAACATAATAATATCGTTCTTTTCTTCTTTTTCCTTTAAATTGATCACATAATAGTAAGTTTTTTTTTAGTTTTCCTTTATATCGATAACATAATAATATCGTTTTTCCTTCATTTTCCTTTAAATTGATCACATAATAGTAAGTTTTTTTTTAGTTTTCCTTTAAATCGATAACATAATAATATCGTTTTTTTCTTCTTTTCCCTTTAAATTGACCACATAATGGTAAGTTTTTTTTTAGTTTTCCTTTAAATCGATAACATAATATCGTTTTTTTCTTCTTTTTCCTTTAAATTGATCACATAATAGTAAGTTTTTTTTAGTTTTCCTTTAAATCGATAACATAATATCGTTTTTTTTTCCTTTAAATTGATCACATAATAAAAGTTTTTTTTTAGTTTTCCTTTATATCGATAACATAATAATATAGTTTTTTCTTCTTTTTCCTTTAAATTGATCACATAATAGTAATTTTTTTTTAGTTTTCTTTTAAATCGATAACATGATAATATCGTTTTTTCTTCCTTTTCCTTTAAATTGATCACATAATGGTAAGGGTTTTTTTAGTTTTCCCTTAAATCGATAACATAATCGGTTTTTTCTTCTTCTTCCATTAAATTGATCACATAATAGGAATTTTTTTTTTAGTTTTCCTTTAAATCGATAACATAATAATATCGTTTCTTCTTTTTCCTTTAAATTGATCACATAATAGTAAGTTTTTTTTAGTTTTCTTTTAAATCGATAACATAATAATATCGTTTTTTTTATTTTTCCTTTAAATCGATTACATAATATCGTTTTTTTTTCTTCTTTTTCCTTTAAATTGATCACATATTAGTAAGGTTTTTTTTAGTTTTCCTTTAAGTCGATAACATAATAATATCATTTTTTCGTCTTTTTCCTTTAAATTGATCACATAATAGTAAGTTTTTTTTTAGTTTCCCTTTAAATCGATAACAAAATATCGATTTTTTCTTCTTTTTCTTTAAATTGATCACATAATAGTAATTTTTTTTAGTTTTCCTTTAAATCGATAACATAATAATATCGTCTTTTTCTTGTTTTTCCTTTAAATCGATCACATAATGGTAATTTTTTTTAGTTTACCTTTAGATCGATAACATAATATCGTTTTGTTCTTCTTTTTCCTTTAAATTTATCACATAATAGTATTTTTTTTTGTTTTCCTTTAAATCGATAACATAATAATATCGTTCTTTCTTCTTTTTCCTTTAAATTGATCACATAATAGTAAGGTTTTTTTCCCTTTAAATCGATAACATAATAATATCGTTTTTTTCTTTTTTTTTTTCTTTTTTTTTCTTTTTTTTTCTTTAAACTGATCACATAATAGTAAGTTTTTTTTTAGTTTTCCTTTAAATCGATAACATAATAATATCGTTTTTTTCTTGTTTTTCCTTTAAATTGATCACATAATGATAAGGTTTTTTTTAGTTTTCCTTTAAATCGATAACATAATAATATCGTTTTTTTCTTATTTTTCCTTTAAATTGATTACATAATAGTAAGTTTTTTTTGTTTTCCTTTAAATCGATAACATAATAATATCGTTTTTCTTCTTTTTCCTTTATATCGAACACATAATAATATGTTTTTTCTTATTATTCCTTTAAAGCGAGAATCCTATTATAATTGATGTTCTATTGTTCTTTCTCGTCTCTTAGTTTCAGTTGATACAATCCATAATATGCCCAAGCTGTTAAACTTATTTCAATGTTTAGGTGTTTCTACTTGAGGTCCGAACTGAGTTTTCTTCTTTCTTCGAATCCTAGTGCCATAATAATAAATGGAATAGGTGTTTGTAAATAAATGCTATTCTTTTTTGAAGACACATCTATCACATATATATATATATATATATATATATATATATATATATACACAAACACACTAGACAGCAGTCAAATGATATAATCTACATAATGCTTCTGCCTATTTTCATAAGCGAATCTAAACAATACGAGGCTTTAATAATCATTGCCAACAGAAATGTACACAAATTATCATGCACAAAAATCCTCCAAGTATCAACTTTCCTCATTTTCGCCTTTTACCCATTGAGAGTTTGTGATATAGTTCAGAAAGTTTAAAACGACAGGAACAATTGTTTACAAATTATATTTAATATTTGTTTGGATTTGATATATGAATGTCCAGCATATCTCTGTTAAATTTTCACAAGTGTTGTAGACTCTATTTTAAAATACCATACTAAATGGACACCTCCGCCTTCCTGTATAACTGTATCATATTCACTCACCTGCAAGTATTTTCGTGCGGCTTCTTCATCAATGGTGCTTTGTTGGGAAAATAACTACGCTGTTAAGAAACCACATTATATATACCTTAAGCATTATTATTAAGTTGGGACTTAAAATAATCTAGGAGCTCAGTCCGATTTCAAGAGAAACTGGGTGACAATGCTAGAAGTGGGAATATCGTTCTATCAGGTATGAACCGAAGGACTTCTTTGAATTCCTGTTAAATTTGTATTAGTAATGATTAGATGAAGTATTGGTTCGATGTTTATTTTTACTTGATTTAAAAGAAGTGTAAAGTTCTTTTTATTTAATTTTAAACAGTTTTCAGTTGCTTATGCGTTGTTGAGTTGAGATGCATTTCGATGTAAAAAGTACACCATCTTCAGTCATTCCTAGAAATTGATATGCGATTGTATTAGTATTTAAATTTAAAATCGCGGAGTTATTGAGGATGTGTTTTTTTAGAAGTTATAAGTAAAATCAGATGCTATAAATTAAGGGACAATGGAAAAGTTGTTCTATAAAAGAAATAATAGAATAGATTAATTAATACGACTATATTACTATTACGGCTAAGATTCAATCATTATAAGGAGTATATTAACGGCAGTTAATATTTACATCGAAATGCATCTCAACTCAACAACGCATAAGCAACTGAAAACTGAAGCTAATTAGGAAATTTCAGCCTCAAGACTGCCTACTACTTTGAACGAACAAGAAAACAACACGGATATTATCTTCGTAAATTTCAATTTCACTTGTGGACACACTTCTAAGAACAAAAATGTAGCAATTAATATAAATATCACGCAGCATTCTACTATTTGTGTTTTTAAAAAATTGACACGCATAACTATATGCTATTATTTTAACCTTGTGGACTGATAGCATAAAGTGCGCCTTTACTAAACATAGCAATTGTACGTACAGTGGCAGGCATATTTTATTTAAGCTTATAAAATCACAGAAGTGAATGTATCTATTATTACCAAACAATTCTAGTTTTAAGCATAATAATTTTAACTTTTAGATATCACAAATAAAATAAGACAATAAAATACAATTATTGAAGAGTTTTACTGGAAATAATAGTGAGCCCAGTTATTATTATTACAGCAAACGCTGTCTAATGGTAGCTGATATCAAGTTTTAATTCAAGTTTTTATTTCAATATAGCCTGAACTTGGGCTTAAAAATTGCTATCATAAGATACAGTTAGGCCTATAACAGATAGCCTAATATAATAAAATTATCATTCAAAAGTGTGTTTTTTAATTCAGTAGTTATATTCCTGATTGCTTCATATTAGGCGGATATTTCTATACATTTTAATAATTTTACAATATATACCACTGGAAACATGAAATTGATTAATTGTCGGGTCTAGTGTACGCAGTTGACACAAGACGTCTAGAATATAAATACTATCCAACTTGCATACAATCCTCTTGTTTAAATAGGGCGAGCTATTATTTCATTTTGTTCTCTATTTCAATTAAATGACTGTTATTTTATTAGGTAATTACTTTCGACGAATAAAAGCCAAAATCAATGAAAAAGAAATAGTTAGACCCCTACGGCCCCTCCCCATTGGTAACATAGCATAGCGTTCTGTGTGTGGTAGTCTTTATAGGACCATCGGTGATTAAATAAATAACAAAATCAACCGTTTCTCAACGCCAATAGTTTACAATATTATCCTGCTCACTGTAGTACACAGCGATAACGACAGCAAAGTATAAATGGGAATTTTTCGGTATGTTTGACATTTCTTTTGTTCTAGTAGGTATTTTATTGAATTCACATGAGGTTCATAATTACTTTCTGCCAACTGTGTATTTTTCGTAGTATATAAACTAACACCCAATTAAAAAATGCAATATATTATTTTGTTCGTCGGTCTTCATTATTGCAAACGAGTTGACTATAAAGCATGTCTTATCGTTTTCATAACAGGGAAATGGATCGGGCTTTATTAATTGCTACAAATAAAATAATTCGTGTGAACCAGCTTACCTTTGAAACAGGCACCGCATCACACTGTCTTCTACGGCTTCTTCCTATTGGCTGGCAGGAACTGGCACCGCACCATATTGTCTTCTACATCTCCTTCCTATTGGCTGGCCGGGGAGAGATTTTCTGGAATTGATAAAAAATGTTTTTATTTATTTTTAAGTACTAATAAACTTCATATTTTTGTCTTCCAGGGTGCAATTATAATGTAACGAAGAATATCATATAAACCAAAGAAATCTTGTAGTTCGGGCTATATAATTGCATTGTTATCTTACTAGCCTATAACTAGAAGTACCGGTATAAATTATCATAAGTGGAGTTTACATTTTGACTCGTACACAAGCCTTCACTAATATTAAATGGCCAATTGGCTAGTGTGAAAAGTATTAGCTTTACCATTAGGTCTAGTTTTTTTAAGATGATCTGACGTGTAAACATCTTTTATTACTTTTATAGTGTACCTAAGTACACTATAAAACAATTATTTCTACCTGCGTCGTTACGTTTTTACATTTTAAAGACATTTTTAAATACCAATAGAGAGTATATAAGGTAACTTAAATATGGCATTATACTAAAATCCTCTGTCGTGAAGCTTACTAATGTTGCCGTAAGGGTTTTTCTTTTATTTATTTTCAATCGTTCAGAATTACATTGCTATATCAGATTGAACTCTGACCTCTTCTATTTAGGTCTACAATTATTTTGTTTTGTAGAATAATTCTGAACAAGCTAGTCATGTCGGTCGCAACAACCGAAAGATCAAGACTCGATAAATAATTATTCTACGTCACATTAGGGGGGGGGGTCATTATATTGCAAAATCCTGTGACGCAAAGACATTTCATGATCGAGACAGTTTTCACTCATAACCAGCATTCGTGTGTAATAATGATAAATATGACGTATAACTTACATGATCCTGAAGTAGGAAAAAGGTCCTACAAGGTTACAGCATCCTCTTGGCATTTAGTATAAGAATTTATAATGGCAGGATTTTAAACGTGGTCTTCATAATTTTTACACGCGTCGTTTCCCCAGTAACAGTTCATCTCGTCAGGAGATTAAACAATTATGTTTCTATAGCAACGAACTTAAATTAATTTGCTGAGCTTTCGAAATGTATATAAGAGAGAGGAAATAGATTGGGGTGGCCAGATAAAAAGAACATCACATGAACATTCGCATTATGCGTTACAGTTTGGATGGGGAATATCAAAGGATAGTAGTTCTCAACATGCAATACCTATTTTGCATTTTGTGATTAAGTGTATGGTTTTTGAGATATTGGTCCTGCTGATGTGAAAATAGTACAATTTGTAACAAGCCTACAGTGACATTTATTAAGATACGAGTATGTTAGCGTCGCCCGGGTTCGATCCCTTGGATTTTTATGGGGTAGGGAGGTCTGGAACGGGGTGCACTCAGCCTCGGGATTTAAACTGAGGCGCTACTCGATAGAAAAGTTAATGGAAACCACCATTAACGGCCGTGGGTGTCGGCATGCTAACCACA
The DNA here is from genome assembly GCA_964059195.1 of Ectobius pallidus. NCBI lineage: Eukaryota > Metazoa > Arthropoda > Insecta > Blattodea > Ectobiidae > Ectobius > Ectobius pallidus. The sequence goes on along the minus strand of CAXKWD010000007.1, from coordinate 199,526 downwards.
TGCCCCCCAATCCTGCCATCTCCTGCCATTTTAGAAGGAATATGGTAAATGATGCAGTGATCGGGTGGTAGGCCTAGTCCTTTCAGGGATGTAGTGCCACGGAGTTTAGTTTAGTTTTCATGTTTATGAAACTAGCTTCATAATTACCATAATGCATACAACAGTTTTTGTTCGACCATAATTAAATGTTGTTTTAAGTTTTGAGGTTTTAGATTCATCAAACAAGAGGAGACTGTCGACCTGAAGTTATCTTCTGCGATAGATGGCAAGTGATTGCATATGAGGTGCTCGAAATGGCTCTTGACTATTTAATGTCGAAACAACGGGCTATTAAAATGAGAATTGTAGTTAATTTAGTATAATATCCAAATTAAATTCAGGTTGTTTGTTACGCAGTTTCATTTGCTGCTCTCAAGGCTTAAAGATTGTTCCGTGTTCCATATTAATCTATATCTCACCAGTGTTCTAAAGAAAATCTGTACTTGAATGGATGCCATTAAGATACTTTTACGGCACATAAGTTATAATAAGCATACTGTAACAAAATTTGAAAAGTTAAAAGGGCGTAAACTGAAACGATTTTGTACCTTCATGGTTGGAGACTGACAAAGGGCATAAAGGTTATGAACTCCCGTAGGTACTGTATTTTACGGACCATAAGACGCACTTTTTTACCTTGTAATGTTGGGTGCGTCTAGTGGTCCGAAGTACACTAAACAAATTAAAATTATGCTGAATATTGCCGGAATACCATAGTTATACACAAGGTGTTGTAAATAATAAGGCAGTTACAAAGTTTAGCACAGACTGTAGATCACTGCACTTGTCACAATTACAAAATGAGGGTAGGTATATAATACGAAAATAATGGAATGTTGAGTTCTTTTATACAAAAGAAGTTGTCTTCGCCGGGTGGTTTAAATGAATGCAATGACCTCTAGACAGCCTTGTCCCGTTGCACTTGCCGTGTGCTGAATTGAGGGTTAGAGGGCGTAAAAGTATTTTCAGTCTTTCATGAGAAATCATTTCAGTTGTTAAAATTTACGCGATGCCACCTGCACAGAAGAGATTTTCGTACAATACAGGTTTTAAGTTACAAGTGATTTACAAGGCTATATTTTGCTTATGTAATGAAGTATATTATTCCCTTTAAAATGTTTCGTTTAGAATCACATTAAATTTATTTTCCTTCAAAATTCCATGCTAAAATCAAGGTGCGTCTTATGGTCCGTAAAATACGGTATTTATGTCTGAATCGAGGCGATGTAATGGATGCGTTATATGCAGGGCTTACTTTCATGAACCTGTAGACCGAGTTTTCCATTAAATTTATTCGGTTGCTGGCATTTTAATGTTCCACTAGGAGAGGGATAAGCATTGAAACTAAGGCGCAAAATGGCAAAACATATTTTTTTCCAACCCTAATATATCGCTATCGAAGAAATCAACTGTTACTTAGACTCGATTTCTAAATGGGCAGAAAGACACGACTTAAAGCTAAATCCTAGGAAGTCACAAGCTATCATAATAGGGCTCAAGCGGCAATTGTTTAAAATAGATGCCAATTTTCTAAACCAAGTGAAATTAAATGATTCTATAATTCCTTATAGTAATACCGTTAAATACCTTGGCATACACATTGATCATAATTTAACGTGGGATATGCAAGTCGCTAATATCTGCAAAACAACATTTGCAACGCTGCATACTCTGTATAGTATAAAATACTGCCTCCCGTTTCAATTAAGAAAAACACTTGTTCAGACACTCATTTTGCCTCATTGTGACGTCCTACTTACTGACTTAAACAGCAATTTGACTCAAAGACTACAACGTGTTCATAATGCGTGCGTCAGATTTATATGTAACATTCGTAAATATGACCACATAACACCGTCACTGGAATCACTTCGATGGGTACGCTTGCGCGAGAGAAGATATTTTCACTGTCTCATTCTGCTCTATAGAATCCTTCATACCTCAACGCCTAGCCATCTTTCCAGTCGCTTTCATTACCTTTCTTCCTACCATAACTTGGGCACGCGCTCTCAGCTTGACCCTTTACTATCCATGCCTCTTTACAGAACTACACATTATTCGAATTCGTTTACAACAGCTATTCGTCACTGGAATTCACTGGCTAGCCATCTCAGGAACTGACAAACGGCTTCACAGTTCAAGCGCCATTTAATAAATTTAGTATACAATAACATTTAGGAATTGATGCTAATTAGTAATATATTTTAATTTTCATTATATTTTGTAATAACTAAGAATGTATTTGTTTAGACTTTCATCGTTTATTTATTTCTTTAATTTTAGTCATTTGTATAATATATTCATATTATTCAAGTACTTATGTTCTAATTTTTTCTTTGTATTTAATGTTCATTTCTTGTATTCATATATATCAGTTTTTTTAAATTTATTATTAATCATTATTATTATTATGTATTTCATGTTTTTGCTCTGGCTGAGTGGTAGAGAAGGCCTTATGGCCTTAACTCCGCGAGGTTAAATAAATAAATATAAATTTCGGTCTATACCCGAGACTTAAAACAAAAACCAGTAAGTGTCTGTCTCACTCTTAAGTCATACGAGTAATTCGCTAGGGTGAGACAGGCACATTGGTGTTTCTTTACTTCAGGTTTCCTTCTTAGAACGGCCAGACCTTAGGTGCGTCTCGGCGTCTGAGCGGTTTATGCGTCAGGTACGAACTTTGCCACGGAAGCGGAAGTCCTCCGCACACGGGTTGATTCTTTTGTCGGTCTCCAACCATGAAGGTACAAAATTGCTTCAGTTTACTTCCTTTTAATTTTTTTAAAAATCAGCTTATTTTTTTCCTTTTTTGCCATTTGTCTTTTTTATAGATAGTTGAGTACTCTCTTGGCAGGATTGAACATTTTGTGAGTTCGATACTAGGAATTGACATTACGTTCGTTTTATAATATTCTCTCATTTAATTTAGTATGATATGCAACCCCGTTATTTTCTACTCCCAAAAACCTGAGTTCTTGCTGAATTTACCTGTTCTGATTAGAAAGGGCCCCTGACATTGAAGCACTTATGTGCATGGATAAAACATAATTTTCTCACTTTCCGACATAAGTGTTAGCTTTGGGAGAGTCAATTCTTTCGATCGCATGCAAAGTATTTAACCGCATTTGCGAGGGATTGCCATCATTTTTAGGTGGGGTAGCAACTTATAATTATCATTACCCTTTAGAATTTTGTTTGCCGATAAAATGTTCAAAAAAATTATAGCATTTCATATAAACTGATTACTGTAGTTAAAATCATTAGAGTCATTTAGAAAAGTATCGAATAACAAAACTGCCCACGTAAGGTAACTTAAAACAGCTGTACGCAACCCGCATAGTAAGTGGCAGGGATCAGTTTTAACAAGTAAATGTTTTGGTAAGTGTCCTGTAACGACAGAGTTGCCCTATTACAATATTCACTCTCTCCTGGTCAAGAGAAATATTTGGAAGCTGAATACCCGGTTCAATTCCAGTCATTACAAATTTCCCTCTTCACAATGCTGTATGTAATAACGAAAAGAGTTAACATTTAAATGAAAAGAAAGTAATAGCAAGGTCCACAATTTATGGATCATCTATATAAGCCTACTAACTACGGACCATTTATTGCCCTAGCCTGATATTTTTTACAACTACAGTTATATTAGAAGCAATGTTAGAATACACTTTCATAATTCAGAGCACCAGTTAGACAAAGTAATTCAAAGGGAAAGGTAATTGTCTTGTGTTTCAGTAGGCCTACGTGTAGAGTTGAAAATGCTGTTTTTCATTATACTTAACACATTATCTTCAACATAGTCCACTACTGTGGCGTAGGGGATGCGTTCGCTCCTCTTCTCTCAGGGTTCCAATGCTGGTCGGGACAAGTTACATAGGTGGGGGTTTTTCTGGGGTTTTTCCTCACCTGTAAGACAGATGTCGGGTAACTTTTGGCCCTTGAGGTCCCCGTATATCATCTGGCCGTCATTATCATCTTCATCCCATCCTCGCCTTGTTCGGAGTGACTGTATGTGTGTGTCTCGTCCAGTGCGTTCGTGTTGTCTCGGAGGTGGCCCCGGCATTGGGCTGATCACTCATCCAGGGAGGTCCTCTATGTCCTTGTCTGGTCAAAAAAGTATGTATGTGGTCCAAAGATAGTCCCTCTCCCCTGTAAGGCCCGGGCGGCTTGGTCATTTAAATCCTAAAAGGGAGAGGTAAGACTAAGATAAAGAAAGAAAGAATGCTCAACAAAAAATAAATATAGTCCATAATCATGAAAATGAGTTATAATGAGAAATAATCCCATAAAACCTCAAAATCTTATTATTTCTTAAATAATACAGTAGAGAAATGGATGACGCCGAAACCACCTATAAAATTACACGAAAAAGCCTGTGTAGTAATATACGAAACATTCCTTATGTTAAATAATACAGCACAGTAGACTTTCATTACTGTTTGTGCAAATTTTCAAATGTCCCTGTGCTCCTTCTTACTTAAAAACCCATCGAAACTTGGGAAGACTCACGATCTCAACAATAATAATGAGTTCATTACACAATTTGTGACTTTTGAGTTCTCATTATAATTGAATACGTTATAGTACAAAGATCGACGAGGCTTCAGCGGGAATATAGATGTTTTTTATGAATATTTCAGAATTAAAACCTAACGACTAGTTTCGGAAATATGAGGTCTCATTACTTAATCCTGTAACATCCTCGTCTATCTAGGCTCGTATAAGGCCCTGAAAAACGAATGATTGATTAATTAATTTATTGTTAGTTGAAAATTTTTAGTTCGTATTTATGAGAATATCGAACTATGGAGATTCGAAACATCGATACTTTACTTTAGTCTTTTCAGCATTATACGTAAATATTTGTTTTATACAGTTGCATCTTGTTATTAGTTAAAAACTAGTAACTGTTACAATATCCAGAAATTAGCAGAATCTATTCATTTTTATTTTTTCAATGCTCCCAAAAAATTTCGAATTTTTACTGCAAGGCGAGACAGCAGTCAACTACGTATACAATAATTGACTTATATAGTCTGTAAGTTTACATATTTTAGAAAACATTTAGTACATATAAATCCTTTCCCCAGTCACGAGCCACCAATACTAGTTATCTTTATACAAGATACAAGCCTGAATGTTATAAACAATACCCCTTAGTAACGCCTATACCTTTTCATATCAATACATTTCCTCGTTTGACTATCAGTCACTCCGATTTAACGCCTGCGGTTTAAACGTACAATATTTATTTTACAAACAGGCATATTTTTAATATAATTCGATACTTAAACATTTTTTTGTTAATTTTACTATGTGCTACATCCAAAAATTATGGTGTACATGTACATATCAGTTTATGCTTCCAGTGTGTATAGCAATATTGTATTATTGTTAAAAACACTACGGTGGAAATCTTTAGAATCTAGAAGTAAAATATATAGATTAAAATGTATGTATTGTGTATACACGAAACAACCTGCTTGGGAAGAAATTCACAGCAAAATTAAAGAACCAGATTACAAAAGTGGGAAGGACCACAAACATAAAATCAGGGGTAGCCCTCAAGAGAATAAATATTGCCAAATTTTCTTTTTTAAATAGAGGGATTCAGGATTGGAATTACTTACCTGCAGAAACCTTCGAAACGTTTTCTGTTAAAGCCAAAATTTTTAAAAATATATTGAATAGGGTATACGATAATGTAGGCCTATTCATTTTTTTAGAATATTCTCATTATGTAGTTATGTTTGTAAATATTTTTATATGCTATAATTTTGAATAGAAAGAGCTATTTTTAATTATCAGGCATGTAACACTGCCACCAGGTGCAATAAAATAAATTAAATAAAAAAATTAAATTCTGGTTTCACATTTTTAAAACATTTTTACATACCAACAGAGAGTTTAAATATAGTAATATAATGTAACCTACACTGTCACATCAATGTTGCTACAAGAAGCGTCTTCCTAATTTTGTAATCTGGCTTCTTCTATTAACGCCTACGATTTCATTTTATTTTAATGTTTTATAGATTTTTTTTGGACGGTTGTTAGAAGCTATTCATCTCGGTCACAAGAATAAGGATCTCAAGATTCGATAGAATTATCTTCAAGTCACATAAGGAGAGGGTCATTTTATTGCAAAATATTGTAAACCTGTACCGAGACGCAAAACATTTCAAAATCTATCCTTGTGTTTGAGAAAGTTATGTGAATGTTTTACATCGTGTTTGACATAATTCACCAATTTTTATTCATAACCCCAATTTGTATGTAATAATAACAGATAAGATGTAGGCCTACTGTAACTTACATGATCTGAAGCAGAAGAAAAGGTGCAAAGTTTTAGCCGAATTTTACAAACCATAAGCATTAATTTTATTTTTTAGTATTAAAATTTATAGCACGAGGCCTTAGTAATGTTTTGCACGTCGTTTCCTGAGTAACTTCAGAATGCCTGTTCATCCCGTCAGAGAATTAAACCATTTTGTTTCTATAGCAACAAACTTAAATTAATTTTTAAGAGGTTAAAGGCAAGCATCTCAGACAATGTGTATAATTTATTTCAAAAGCAAAAGAAGCCTTTCTCTTTTCCTTTTTTTATCACTTTGAGTGAAGACAATTCCATTCTTCGCGATTTTCTCTAAAAACGATTCTAACTATTTTGTTTAAATTTCGTACTAGAAGAACTTATAGGCTATTGAAAATTAAAATTTATGTTTGAAACATTTTCCTCCGAAGGATAGGCCTACTTCTAAGCTTAGGGTTATCACAGGCAGCTCTTAAATTGCCCATTTACTTGATTTATTCAGTGCAGTTCTCTCATCCTAACGCAGTAGACTTTTGTAAGACGGAATTTTCCCATTTTACGAACTCTCAATTAATGGATTATTTATAAGTCAATTTTAGGGTAATTCCGGGAGAGACGGCCATGCGGGGGAGACGACCAATCGCTCTGATTTCAAGGCCGATAAACATATTTGAACGAAACTTGGTAGGAGGCAAGCTTTTGGTAGAGTCGATCGTTGAACACCTGCGCTGTTTATATTTATAAATCCGCGATTGATTTAACATTACTGTTTTCTAACTGGCCTTTTATTTTTTGTATGTTGAATGAAATAAGCAGAAGTCCGACATTATTACTAACAGTTAAACGATACTCACTGTGTGAGGTGAGTGAACCTTATATATTTCACTTGAATTACCTGTTCTGTTCTAAACTTTTCAATTTTTAACTACTGAGTATGGCCATCTCACCTTTACAAATAGGAGAGATGGCCCACTTCTTTTCCGGGAGAGTTGGCCAACAACTTAAGAGCCATATTTTCAAGATCTTCTGATTTTTTCTAACGCGAAATGTAAAAATTTTCACTTAAGACTAATTTCCATCGCTTCTCAATTACTCATTTATTTTTATTGCTAGGGAATTGACATAAACGAACATATTAATACGTATACCTTAATGAAACAATTTTGAAAATCCAATCCGGAAAGATGTATGTAAATAGAGACGACTTTGACAGTGTACCCCTAATTAAATACATTATTCAATTCATTTTCAAAATTATTTATGTGCTTAAAAAGTCGATTGGACTCACGTTTCTATGCCAAAGGTGGCTCCATAATATTGTATTATTTTTCATATTTACGTTTTCCTGTCATCAACTAACAAAGTCGAAAGATGGAGATAAATGATGTAGAGTTTAGATGGTATGCCCTTATCCGCCATTCATGCAGTAGTGGCATGCAGTAGAGTTTAGTTATCTTTTCAGAAATGTATCAGAACTTATAAGTTACTCAGAATTGATTCTGTTTTCCAAAATATGTTTATTTTTACGTTGTGATAACTTATTTGGCACTTAAGTTTATTTTATTTGTATATATTTATTGGAGAAGAGCTAACTAGTCTTTCTACTTTTTTACCTGTGCTTTCTACCTTCGAAAACTTTCCCTATGTCCTATGGCAATCTCCCCCTGACACCTCGGGTGAGATGGCCAACGCACCATTTTTTTAAATGTTGGGATTTCTCACCCTAAATTACTTTTTTTCTCCATAAAAAATTATCCTATGAGAATGTAACATCCAAGGACCTAATTGAACATTTTGCACACGAATTATCTTGAAAATCCTTCAAGTTATTAAGCATTAAAAAAAGCATGGCCATCTCACCCGGATTTACCCTATATGTCTGTTTTTATTCGGTGTGAATACATATGGGGTGCTCAGATCAAAAGTGGCGTAACTCCATTTAAACTTACATTTGGCCTAAAATAAGTATGTCAATAAGTAGCATGTAAAGCAGGGGTGGCCAATTTCTTTACTTACGAGGGCCAATAGGTCTGACGTCACGTGCCTCACATTTTTAATGGAGTAAAATTATTATTAAAAATTAAAATTATCGTTTATTAAAATGCATTACACATTGACAGCTTTCCAAAGATTATATTTTTAACAAGTCCCGAAGATGGGCATCGATAAGTCTGTTTCTATGTCAAGATTTAACTGCCTTCATAATGGAGAATGTGGATTCTCACAAGTACGTGCTTCCAAATATGGAAGCAATTCTTCTGCTAAATGTAAGGATTTGTTCACGAATTAAAAGTTTCCAGAAGTCAATGCATACTGCGAAGAAAAGGATTACTTTGCATATCACATAGCTTAACTTCCTGCTCTGAAAATATGCCATGCAGCAAATCCCTGAAGTCAGTAAATCGCACCAAAAACGTATATCCCGCTAATTTACAAAATGTATCAAAGTCAGTTTTGCATAAACGGGATGATCTACAGGTATGTAAGGTAGTTTAGATTTTATATTTAGTTGTTATACTTTACCCATAGAATGTAGTTTGGAATGTAGAAGCAACTAGGATAAAATACAGAGCCTGTGATTGGTCGGATGGCAGCGTTTACCGGCGGACTCTGAAATTTTCCCCTGAAATTCTCATGCAAATTTCGACTATGCAATAACTATTTCTGCCGTTGTCGTGTTTACGATGTCATCGTACTCTACACGAAATATCAGTCGCCTATGACCTGATGAATTGTCATTGTGTAAGTATTTCTCATTTCCTTTGATCACTCCCTTCAAGGATCTATAATATGCAGACAGCATCGTTCTTTCCTAAATGTCCTGAGTTATACCACATAGTCCAGACATGGGCAAACCCCTATCCATTGACACGCAACCCGCAAACTTGTGTCAACTTACACATAGTTCGAAAAGAACGGATAGATGGAGACACAAGCAGACAATAAGTGCAGTGGCGGTTGCTCATTCTTTGGGACACATTAATTTCACTTTATAATTTACACCACAGTAAACAAATATACAAACAGTATTGTATTTTTAATTATTCTTTTACGTGTGCAATTATTTCATTATACAAAGGCTTAGAATGTGTCATAACGCCTTTCCAATCGGAACTGTGTCGCGACCCGTCACTGCTTCCAAAGAGAGTATGACTCGTGCATGGGAATAATCCACCACGTACACCGAACGTCCGCAATGCCATCTTGTGTGTTATGCGGGAAGTTCAAGAACCACAAGTGGTTCGCGAACCAGTAAATGTCCATGTATGACATAGTCTACAGACTATTTTGTGTCACTACATGGCCATGTAAATAAAACGATGCTTCTTCCGTAACAGAATTAAACTCGATCAACAGAGCGACCATTAGCCAACATCAGGAATTAACTCTACTCATAATATTATTAGCGATGCAGAAGCCTAGAACGCTTATGTTCATGACCGGGCTTTAAAACTTAGTGCCCGATCGAATATGTTAACAGCAACCGTACTGTACAGACTTTGCTCGGCGTATGCCCTAGCTACCATATGCTAGTTCACGTGATAGTAAACAAACCGCAATGCAGATATAGGAAGACCACAAAATAACTTCTCATTATCTAAACTCACATTACAAGCATGCAAAACGACACTATCTCCTATTTGTGTATAATAGTCCCTCCCAAATGTTTCAATATATGTTTGCGTTTTAGAACACTTTACTTTCGGCATGCCGAACACGTATTATAAATTTAAACACGCACAATGGCAAGGTACACTGTTGACCAATTTGAGAGGCACCGTACTACGAGAGCATTCACTTCTCGGTATTACTATCAATGACTGTCTTATCAGCCTACGCAATCACCCTCCACCCCCTATACTCAGGTTGTTGGTAACCGGAATCAACTCCCTCTGTGGGTTCGGGCACTAAGTTTTAAAGCCTGTTCATAACATGTCATATCTTTATCCTGACCTCCATTCTCGCCGCAAACACAAATTAAACACGAATTGCACATTTGTTATCCTAAACGGACAGTTTTTATTTTGCAGATAAAGTCATATTTTGGTTATTTTCATGGTCTTGGTCATATTTGTAATTTAACGTCATATTTCAGTTATAAATTCGGTAAAAGAGCACAATTATACAGTATAGGCACTAAATTATCGAATTAAATTTTTTCCGAAAAAAAGGCCACGAATATTTTGGTTTTACTGTAACCGAAATGTGTAGGGACAACAAGAAATATCAGAAATTTCCTCTTCCTCCTGCTTGTTAACAACTTCCAATAGACATGCTTTTGAAATATTTCAGGTTCACATTTTCAGTGGTATCTGGAAACATTAAAGATTAGAAGGGGGTACGCCGTAGCGTAGTGGTTGAGGCGCTGCACTACAAACCGGAAGGTCGCGGGTTCGATCCCCGATGAGGTCACTGGAGTATTTCAATTGTCCTAATACTTCTGGTGGCACTATGGCCCTGAGGTCGACTCAGCCTCTAACAGAAATGAATACCAGCAGCAATCCTGGGGGTAAAGGCGGCCGGTGCGTAAGGCTGACAACCTTGCCACCTTCATGTGCCGATTGTCTAAAAATCTGGGAGCCTCAACCTTCTGGAACCCTCTGGGCCTCCATGGCCTGTGATAGGGAACACTTTACTTTAAAAAATTAGAAATTATTTACAAGTAAAGCTGGAAAACGCCTGTAAAAAGTTAATATCTAGTTGAAATAATGTGATGTAATAATTTGTCATTAACGTTTTAAATTGAACTTCTTTTGTGTCAGAACAGAATAGACTTAGAGTATGTCAGTCCCATTGGACACGTCCTTGCTGACAAAAACGGACACAAACTTTTTCAATCGTTTGTAAATAGAATATTTTCGAAGCTTTAACTCTCACACTTTTATTCAGTCATTGGGGTATTTACTTACCTAACTTAATGTATTGCTCAGCTAATTTATTTTATATTGCTTAGTTAAGCTATTTATTCCAACAATATCTTATCTATAATTTAAGGTTATGTTTATATAAAAACGAATTCACATAATTAACTTTAACTTAAGACTTACCATATCGTAAGACATAAGAAACTGTAGGACTATTGTGGACATTACGCCTGGTAAGAACTGTACAGTATTGTAAATAGTGTATATTAGACATTCAGATTCCAATATCAGGATAACCTATTGTAAGTAACATTTGTGACATCTCCAACCCTAATGTACCTTCGGGTGAAATAGGGTTTTGTGTAATGTGGATATTCAATAAATAAATATAAGAAGAAGGTGTTTCGCTTAAGATGTATTCTTCAATAAATTGAGGGGAATAAAAAAAAACGTATTTATGAGTAGAATGAACATTTGCCAAGCATTCTGCAGCTTACTTCTGCTTTTATGGCCAGGAAATGTTATGCAATCGGATGTAGCTCTGCTTGGCCTTCCTCCAACCATGAGAGTTATCACTGATTCACAAAAACATACTAAACGATTTTTAAATTCATATTCATACGCTGTACATACTCATCGTGAGAAACTGTTTTACCAGAAAAGCATAGTAATTTGATAATGGAAACAAAAGGACTGAAGCGAACGTAGGATGTCTGAATGCTTCTGAGTGTGTTAAATTCACAAAATGCTATCTTATAATTGCAAATATGCCCTTAAAATGAGTAAATTTGACCTTAATTTGACGAAATATGACCCAAGAAGAAGAAATCTTTTATTATAAAAAATGAAGCTGCTTGAATACACAAGTTGCCCTAAGACACAGCTTACCAATCAAGCCATGAAGGCCAATGGATAATGATTCTAACATAATTTTTATTTTGTGTTAAATTGACAAGTAGAGATAAGTAGACGTTCAGTGTATGTTCCCATAAATATGATGATGTATTATTCCAACAGAGTCGGATATTATAGTTTCATAAATATGACCTCATAAAAGAATATTTTCTAAAAATAAATGTTCAAATTTAAAACGTTTAATGACACTAAATTATTACACCACTTGAATTCAATAAAATAATAACTTTTTAACAATTTTACAGGTGATTTACAGTTTTACTTCTAATCTGCTAATGTTTCCAGGTACCACTGCAAATGTGAGCTGAAAGTATTTTTAAAACATGTCTATTGGAAGTTGTTAACAAGCAGGAGGAAGAGCTAATTGTGCTATTACTTGTTATTGTCCCTTCACATTTCAGTTAGAGTAAAACCAAAATATTAGTGATTTTTTCGGAAAAAATTAAAGTCGACAATTTAGTGAACATACTGCATAAATGTGCTCTTTTAGCGAATGTATAACTGAAATATGACGTTAAATTACAAATATGACCAAAACCACAAAAATGACCAAAATATGACTTTAATTATGCAAAATAAAAACGGTCCTATTAGGATAACAAGCGTGCAGTTCGTGTTTAATTTGTGTTTGTGGCGAGAATGGAGGTCAGGATAAAAATATGACATTTCATAAACATCCGAACCCTACTTATAACATTCTTTTTTTCCTTTCTATTTTTTAATAAATACGCAAGAAAAAATCCGAATGGGTTGAACGGAATGGGTCGGGCGCTGGCATTCTGGAAATGCCAGGTTCAAACCTTGTGATAAATTTCATATTGAATTAGGGTATATAGAATTTACTTAAAATGTCACTCCTTATACCCCTTTATAATGTAAGGAAAGAAAACCAACCTTATGCAACAGACTGGCAGATCTTGTGGAAACAGTTACAAGAATTTATAAGTGAGCAAAGTTTATTATCAATAACAACACAAATTAGGATTGTTTTAGGACACATACAATGATTTATAAAATTATAAGAAACAAAATCGGAACTTGGAAGTAAAATGACGTTTTAATGTCATTGCATAGGCCTACTCTGCATTTAATCCCTATAATCTTATGTACAGTAGAATTATTTTAACACATTCCTATAACCCTATGCGTAAAAACACGTATAGGCTTTGCAACTAGGAAAAATCAGTATACTGATGTGATTTGTCAGTTGAATATAAAAGCATATCATTAGTTGTGATATTTAGTTACAACATACCTTGTCATGTATAGATGCTGTTAATAAGCACCATATAGGCTAAACCAAGTTATATTGAGTGGAGATGTTGTCTCCTTATGATGTTTTGAGTAGGCTTACACAGTTCGTTGAGATGGTTTAAACCAATTTGACTTAGCTTTTCTTGGTTTCCTTGGAAATACCGGGTTGGATATTCACTTACCATGATTCATTCCCGCCGTTTCATCCAATCCACGATCATTAAAAAATTAAATACCAGCGAAGAAACACAACCCATTACACAGTGAGAACAGAAACAGATGATCATCAATCGTTACATGGTCTACTGGTATACCCATAGATCCTAACACGGTATATGACCTCTGCAGTTAACACGTATATAGATTCAGATGAAGAATATTGTTGCACCATTGGCATATAATGTTCAAAATAGTCATCAATAATATATGTTATAAATAATTACATATTTATGTATTTATTTATTTACAGAAAGTAAAGAAGTAGTGTTTTATTCATCCAGGTAGAGTAACTAACGGCAAGACTTTTGAAAATACCAGTAAGCCTACACTTAAATACCTGAGTAAATAATATCACCACTTCTTGGCCCCTGCGATTTTTAACGCTTCAGCAGAGGAATATACTATCGAATTTCAGAGAACACGGTGTTGGGAGTTTTTCAAACCCACGTGGGAAAAATTCACTGTGCAATAAAGAGGGTTTCATAATGAAATTCAAGTTTTATATAGGTCGCCACGTTTTGCATTACTCAAATCAAGATAGGCAGAGCATGTAGCTCGAATGGAAAACGCCAAGCAATTATTATACGAAAATATTCAGTTAACGTATGTTGGTTTTAGGCAAGAAGTTAGTGTGTAAAATTTAATCAATATATTTTTTTCTGGAAAATCGCTTAAAGCTTTCGTTTTTCATATAAAGTAATAGAAAAGGACAGAGAGAATGCAAATCCCCAGGCCGGGCTCGAAATCCAGTAGATCCTCAGATTCTTGTGAGTTACGGTGTCTGCAATAGGATGCACTCAACCTCATATGGTTATTGTGTTGGTTTGAAATTAGCGGCTGTGCTCGAGAAAACCATGTTAATGGGAGTCGGCATGCTGCCTATTCCCGCCATCTGCCAGTTAAATCGACAGATGGAGATAATGACCCAGCTATTAGATGAAAGGAGCTTTACCGTAGTGTATGGGATGTAGCCCCTGGCTATTTCAATAAAAGATGTAAGTAATCCCCAGTTTGTAAGTCCTGTCCTCCCAGATCTTTCTTCAGCTCCCGAAAGTCACTCGGCACGGAAACGAGTTTTTCAAATCCATCCTGACAGGGGATGAAACGTGGATTCGTTACGAGAACCCAGAATCAAAAGAACAATCCAGACAATGGATGCACACAAATTTCCCGAACAAACCCGAGATCTGGCTTCCACACCAACGAAGAATTTCAAAACTCTTCAAAATGCCGTGTTGACCCTTCTCAATACGCTCGCGGCAAGCATTTACGAAAAGGGTATTGGAAAGTTGGCACCACGCTTCGACAAATGACTCAATCGGAGCGCGACTATGTAGAGAATTAGTTAGAAGGTTTACCTAAATGTTCCAAATAAAACAGTTTTGATTTTCACTGTGGTTTTCATTTTATGCCCCATTGGAAGTTAAAAAAAATAGTTTGTCGGCCTTCCAACCGGGTGAGTTTGAGGTTTGGTTCCAAGCTTTCGGCAGCAATCTCTGCTGCCATCATCTGGGAGAAGTGAGCTGGATGGGAAAAGGCTGTTCTTATGTAGGATAGACTGGTGGGTGGTGGGCCAATAGGAAAATTAGAGAGTGGATTCATTGAATGGAGAGTTCTGATTGGTCGGGCAGGAAAAATAGAATTTAATAATGTTGAATGTGGAATCGGTCCTTAAAATTTATTGGGGAGATAGAGTTGCCAATATTGGCTTCCAGGCCTGGCTAAGTTGTAGACCGCCATCCCAATCGAAATTTCTGCTTTGGATTTGGATTTCCAAGGCCTCTGCAAAATTTTGGAACCAAACCCGAAGCTCGAGAAACAGTAAGTTAATATATTCTCAACACCAGGAAAGCCTCAAGTCACACATAGGATTTTTTTCCCATTTGGTCTTGTGGTTAGCATCGCTGACTATAGATCCGTCGGCCTGGGTTCGATCTCCGGTACCTCCTTGGGTTTTTCTGAGGTAGGGAAGTCTGGAACGGAGTGCACTCAGCCTCGTCATTGAGGAACTATTTGATAGAGAAGCAGCGGCTCCGGTCATGGAAACCACCATTAACGGCCGTGGGTGTCGGCACGCTGACCACATGTCCCCTAATCCTACATCTGCTTGTGGTAGATGACGCAGCGGTCGGGTGGTAGGACTTGACCCTTCAGGGATGTAGCGCCACGGAGTTTAGTTTTTTTAAGATTTGTTAAAGTTTTAGTTTAATTAATACAATAAACACATTAAGAATACATATTTAATGTTATATGGATTGGAGCAGAGAAATAGCTCCAATCACGGAAGGAGAGATCGTTTACTTCCACCGACCAATCAGGATCCACGACTGCATCTGACTAGTCCTGCCATGGGTATATATACAACACCACAACCTCTGGATCTCACTTCTCCGAAGATGACGACGCAGACAGTCGCCGAAAGCTTAGAGTACACATCTATAACTACCCGACTTGAAACCCGAGAGAAGTTTTTACATTTTAAATTCTGTTTTGTTGTGTATTATCTTATATATGGATAAATATCCTTCATTTTATTCCTTCGGGTACTGTTAGATGCGTCCCGAAGTGATCACAATAAGCGGCGTGCACTGTACAGAGAATTTCAAAATGTGGTAATAAACAAGAAAAAAGGTGTACATAAAAAGAATTACAGAGTTACATGAGATAAAGCTCATGGTAAGGACGGAGATAATTCATCACAACGCACAGTGGTCCAAAACGCGAATCTAGCGGAACAAAATTATATTATGGTTTTAAACTATACCTTTACATGTAATGTACACATACAATGCAAAGAAACGCACTTAAACATATAAATTTGCTGTATAAATATATTACTATACATTTATACCATATATACACGCACACATTACACACCTATATAAATACATGAAACACACATACATACAAGCATACATACATGACTAAACGCGCACATAGGCCTATGTACATAATATAATGTTCATACAGTTTAAGTTCTCTTTTCAAAATTCTAGTCGTCATCATTATTTTCTTCTTTATTTTGTACGTCTGGAGAATCTAACGGGACAGAATTATCTGCATCTTGAATATACATATACACATACACAGAACACAGAATGTACCACATTTGTAAATACTAATTTATTATGTCAATCAATGAACTGAAACTCAATTAGCTGTACTCAGACAGATCTTTACTTCCTCAGTTACAGCAAACATTTGCCCTATTGCAGTTACAGCACAAAGAAACTGTTTGCGGATTAGGGAACAATGCTAATGTATTCGTTTGCAGAAAACGATGGCAAAGGAAAAATAATCTACTTTAGATAAAAACACACATCCACACATAGACCTACATACATATATACATACACACATACATATATACATACACACATACATATATACATACGAATACTTTGTGTTATGATACCATATTATAAGATTTCAGTTCTGTTTTCACAATTGTAATCGTAACCATCATCATCATTGCCATCTTTTTCTTCGTCATTTTCTTCACAATTTCATCACCACCTTCATCTTCTTCTTCTTCTTCTTCTTCATCTTCATCAACTTCTTCTAGAGGTGACGAAATTTTCTTCTGTTCATCATTTCTGTGGCTTTTGATTAGATATGGTTCTTTTGAGAGCTGTCGAACTTCCAAGGGTAGACTGTATTTCTTCTTCTGGGGCAAGGGGCGTATATTTGATATCAAAGGATCTGAAGTGATGAGCAGTAGATTAGAACACTAACTTCAGACAATAATTTTCTCGGTCTTCCAACATTTGATGAAGATGAAGCATTCAGTGAATGAAATTTCATAACACTTTTCGGGAATATTAGTTCAGAATTTAACCATTTTGTATATTTAACCACAAATCTATCATGCTTTCTACCACATTGTTTCCAGCGTTTCCGGATATAAGATTTAAACAATAATAGCACTTTTAAAATTTCATTTAAGGAAACAGTATGCAGTCCCGCAATTCCAAATTTTCTTTCACGTAATTACACAAATCTTGCGTAATGAATTTGTTCTTCCTGAATAATTTGAATAATTCCATGCGGGTCATAACCCCTAATTTACTTCTAGTGTGTGACATTTTACTTTTTTGGATCCGTTGTTTTCCCTAAAATATAAAAAAGTAAATCTAAATAGACTGTAGAATATTTTCATACCTGTAAGTTTTATGAAAATTAACTAATTACATATTTTTGGAATATTTTTAATTTGTTAAAACTAATTGAATACTTTTATTTATTTAAAATTACTGAAATAAATATCTTATTAACCTTTAGGTATTATTTATTGCTGGTTCTATTGATTCAGTGCAGCCTACTGATCGAAATCCCATATTTTACTAATAAACATATTCTGCAAGAAGTAATTTGATTTCTTGGATTCTTGGAAAGAAATATATTTTTCAGAAAAAGGCGCAACTTGCGCACTTTGCGGTTCAAAGCAACTTATAGCCCATTAATTTAACTATGATCTGGTGAATTTTCAAAGTGCTATTCAGATATATATTTTTTATAAGTCAATTTAAAGTTTTTGTAAAAAAATAAATTAACTTTTTTATCTGTAAAGAATACAAACTAATATGACGGACATACAAATATGTATATATGTATACTTGTTATACCAAAAAGTTCCACATACGTTGGATTAAATTATCCAGTAGTAATAAATTCCTCCACTAATTCACACTTGCTTCCAGCCACTAACAAACATGACTGAGAAATAAACCGTCTGATGCCTGACGCAAAATCGGCAAACCTTCATTCAAGTTTGGGGATGTGTCATGCTGTCATAAATCAAAGTACCCTTATTTAAAGGTTCATTCCTGATAAAGGGATATGTTTTCAGTATTATCAGACTATTGTTGCTTAATTTTACAAGGGTGACCAAAATGAGTTTTGTCCCGCTAGATTCGCGTTTTGGACCACTGTGCAACGTTTTGAATTGGGTTTCAATCATTGGATAACCCAAAACCTTATTGCACTTAAGTATCTGTCGTTTGTAGCCGTGAAATGGGCCGTCTAAAACAAGATGCTTGACAGTTTGTTCATCATGTCCACATGTACCCGTCCATAGAAGGGATATGTAATCTTTGGAAATAATAATAATATTATTATTATTCTAACGGTGTTCACAAAAATCGTACTTGTTGACTGAAAAGCGTTGTCGACTCCAGTCATTATGTTGGGACACGTGCACCAGATAACGTGTCTGCGAAAGTGCTTGTTTAATCGGCAGTAGAAGATGGCAGGGAAACTCGAGGGTCAAATACGACTCCACGGTATGCAATTTGTTAAAACTAGTCTAATATTTATTATTACTTTAGAAGTATCAACGTCTGTCTGAAGCTAATGTATGATGCATTTAATAATTTACCCTTACATGCTTACTCGCAAAATAACAAAATATCTCTTTTACGACTATTTGATACTACCAGAAGGTTTTTACCTGATTTTATAAATTCAACAGTTTTGCAGCACAATTGCAGTAATGTGGCAACGTTTTCTACGCAACTACCGTTTTAGATTAAGAGATTCCTTTTTCGTATTTTTTTTTCGTGTACGAGGTGCTTTTGCTAAGAGTTAAAACTTTTTCGTCAAGATGTGTCAAACCAGCCGTCGTTTGTTTCAAGTTGCATGGCAAATAATTCGCATTCTTACCTCAATGTCAGAATGTCAAGCGAGAATGTCGTATTGCCTGTACTTAGGGAATGAGACAGAAACACAGAAAGGCCTTCGTAGGCTTTTTGCATTCTTGACAATGAATAGAGATGGCTTTCACTACAATTTACTCAGGTTATTGTAAATTAATTGCATTGCTTCAGATAACAAATTTACGAGAGAATGCGAGTTAAATTACAGCTTTAGATAGTAATGCATGGGAGACGAGTATACGTACTGCTCTATGTTAAATCAGAGGTACATTAATTTCAAAATTTGAATTTAGTAGTAAGTATAAATAACTATTTACTACAAATATGAAACATTCGTGAAACACGGAGCGCGCCAGATTCAGACGTTTCATGTGCCATGTTAGGCATAAGCACAGTCATTTGACGGTTACAATATAATAGGCATTGATATTACATGTCGCTTTTCCCCAATAGGCCTACTGTTTTCTGTCTGTCTAGTCATGCCTCGAGAATATTTTATAATATTTATATAATATTTAATTTTTATAATATTTCTGTTGGATGCCAAGAAGATGTGGGACGGCGTTTCTAAAATGTAGCAAGAAAATTTCATTGTTCGCGATTTTGTCGAAGTGAGTTCTAACGATTTTGTTTACGTTTTGTTGATAAGGTTTGTCTTCCCTGGTTAGCAATAAACCTTTACATGATAATGAATACGCACTGCCTGCAATGCAGTCTCTTGTTCTATGCTTGATTTCCAAGACGTTGTTTCTCGTGCATAGGTTTACCTGAGTTTGGCAATTGTGCCTTCCCTTGAATTCTTTGCATTGAGGCCACTAGCATATGAAACTCGAATTTAGAAAGTGACTGCACCTCGTGATCCATGAAGATTAACCAGTCGCGTTGTAATAAGAGGGGAGATTAATGTAAAAGTAAAAACATTGGGGTTGAATGAAACTGTTCGGTTGGACACTTTTTCTCCATGTTTGTGTGGGCAGCCGCGATTTATGCTCCAGACTCGTGACAGCAAACAAATTCAGATAGAAGCAGTCATGGTCTCTATTTGCCCCATAACCGACAAAACTCATCTTTCCTATCTCAGAGAATTTATTAGTGATTTGTACAACCATGGAGAAATAATAATAAATGTAATTGTCTTTCACTTTCACCCAATTCATAATTGAAAATCAAGGATGTAATGGTTACTTTCCACCGATCATCATCATCCTTTTCATCACCATTCACTGCATCAGCTGTTCCCTCCTGAAATTCCATCCCATGCAAATCTAGGATTAGGATGTGGAATGCCTAGCTGAACTTCAGAGATCTTCTTCTTCTTCTTCTTCTTCCTGCATGGATTGGGCTATACCCGTTCCGGTCTCACATCTGCTCTCTCCATCTCTTTCTTGGCCTTCCTACCGATCTATATCCTCTAGGCTTGTAGTTTAAAACTTGTTTAGGGATTCTTCTGTCAGTCATTCGTAAGAGGTGGTCTATCCATTTTTGCCTGTAGTCTTGTATTAGTTGACATAAAGGCGTCACTCCTAACTCTTCTCTTATTTCTTCATTGCGAATATGTTCCTCTCTTGAACATCCCTTAACTGCGCGTAGAAATCTCATTTCTGCTGCTTGGATTTTTTTCTTTCTTTAGATTAAGAGTCCCTGCTTCGCTTCCATAGAGAATTACTGGTAGAGCCATGACTGAATAGAATCTCAATTTTGTCTCTTTTCTAGTTTTATTTTTACATGTTCGATGTATTGTGCCGCAGATTGCTTGAAATTTTTGTATCTTTTTATCTATATCTCGATCTTCTTCATACGTCACATCACAGCCTAGGTATTGGAAGTGCCTTGTTTGCTCAATTGGAATGCCGTCTATGACTATTTTTGTTCTTTTCTGGAATTTACCTTTGAACGCCATTGTCTTTGTTTTAATTTTGGAGATGATCATATTATTCATTTTACAAATATTGTTGAGTTGATGTGTGCCCATTTGTAGTCTATCCTCATTGTCAAACATCAGCACTACGTCATCCGCAAATGCCAAATGATTTAAAATCTCATTTTGTCCTATTTTAATCCCCCCATGTACTAAAGTTTTCCATTCTTGAAGAATGTTGTCAAGATAAATATTAAAAAGCACTGGGGATAGACTGCATCCTTGTTTTAAACCTTGATTTGTTATAATTTCCTTTGTCAATCTCCCGTCATTTTCAATTACTAGGCCTACTCTTGTATTACTGTACAGACTCTGAATGACTTTCTGCAAATGTAATGGGTATCCTCTGTTGTACAAAATCTTCCACAGTATTTGTCGATCTACTCTATCGAAGGCTTTTTCGAAATCAATAAATGCCATATGGGTTCCAAGTTGTATTCTCTCCTTTTTTCTATTATTTGCTTTATGATGAATACATTATCTACACATGATCGTCCTGGTCGGAATCCATTCTGCTCTTCACCCAACTGCACCTCACTCAATATTTTCACTCTACTGGTTATTATCCGTGCATATATTTTATACATTACATTTAGCAAGCTTATTCCTCTCTAGTTTGTACATTGATTTCTCTGCCCCTTTTTAAAAATAGAAATTACCTTAGCTATTTTCCACTCTTCTGGGATCTTCAGAGATATAATCTTCAGAGATATAATCTTCAGAGATATAATATAATTTATACTTTTTCTCTTCACTACTCTTTATAGTAGGCCTAATTTGACACGTTAATCTTAAAGTTATTGTTATTTTGAGTTTTTTATCATGTTAGAGACATATAAAGTAATTTTTATTATTTCATTTTAGTAATTTAGAGGTCATATTCTAATTTGTAAATTGCAATGTCCTTCTAGTAATTAAGCATTTATTTTGAAATTTGTATTAGCAATGTAATGTAAACTTTACCTCCACATAGTAGGCCTAATCTGAATAATTTGTATATCGGAAGGAAATGCCAAACGATCTGGCAGAATCAAACAACTGGAAAATACGTATGTGAAAAATCTTTCACATGAAGCCATCAATGAAGTGCAATGACATTTTAAAATTCAGTGAAATCATGTTTGACCACGTCTGTAGTGTTTGTTTCTTGTTTTATCACTACTCTAGCATTTGTTTATCTCTGTTACGTGTTTATTGGTGGACATCAGCAAATTTGTGAAGCAAGTACATAAAACATTCAGATTCAATATCTGTCTTAGGAGACATATTTAAGTTTTATTGAAATTAATTAATATCTACAAAACAAATCGAGATATTACAATGAAAGTTTAACCCTTACTTTAAATTTTAATCCAGTGTAGAAAGAAGATCAAGTTTCTAGGATAAGTAGTTTAGAGACACTTTTTGTTTTAATAATCTCGGCAGGTGAAAATCACAATCACAGTCCGCCACTTTGCCGCATGCAATATCCTTTGTATTACAAGATCAGAACAATATGGTGGGAGTTTTATGGTGGTGACTGTACAATGATCACTTTAAATAAAATAGTATAAACTGTGTTAGTGAATGGATACATTTTTCAAGTAGGAATTTGATACTTTTCAATTGTTCCAACTTTTAAGTTATGGTCACTGAGGTTCGCTTTTTTAGGGCCTTTATTAGGTACCATTGCTGAAAATAGGGTTTCACGTACATAGGTTGAACCAATCATTCCAATCTAGGGTCCATATTGGCCTAATGTTTATATAAAAACGGGACATTTTAAGTTTTTTTTTAAATCCTGGGATAATTAAGGAAAAAGGTGAAAAAATTTAATTATATTATTGTTTCTCGGGCTTCCAACCGTGTGAGTTGGAGGTTTGTTTCCAAGCTTTCGGCAGCAATCTCTGCTACCATCTTCTGGGAGAAGTGACCTGGATGGGAAAAGGCTGTTCTTATATAGGAAAAGACTGGATGTATTAGAATGGGTGGTGGGCCAAAAATTTAATTCACAAAATTTGGGGAATATTTACAATTTACTCATGCACACAAATTATCCCAAATGACTTCTTAAATTTCTTCTGCAGACTGGTGTAGATAATTTATTCCACAGAAATAGATGCCTCATTGTCACTGTACATTTCCCTTTATGTATTGTATCAAGAAGTGCGTTTTATCATGAAAGTCAGCACATATTACTCCATTAAAGTATGTTTAGACAATGAGGAAGACCTGGCTTCCTGTGACTTTAACACTGGGCAATCACAATCACAAAGATGGGGGTCATTTTAGTGTCCCCAATAAAACTTTTGGGACAGCGGGACATTTTGTCAAAAAACGGAACACATGGACACCCTATTCTAATCATACATGCCTCATCAAATGGTGGTGTAAGGATTTGAGATACTGAAAACCCGAGCTAAGATTTGTGTCGGTGGCTCCGAATTAATGAGATCTGCAGTTCTCTAGTTGTTGTTCACATCGGTGCTCAAATTATTCCCTAATATCCTTTGGGGAAGAGGAAAGTATGTCAGTTAAATGGCCTAATCCAGTAAAGAAACCCTCTATCGCTATCACATTATTTCTATCATGGAATGCGGCTCGGCAGTTGATGACACAAACCCCCGAGAACATGTTGATACTGTGACGTCAGAGCATGCGCAGGTAGAAGACAGGGCTGTTTGGTCCGCAGATTCAGTCGCGAATTTGACGAGAGGGAGGACGTCTCGCGTCGCTATTTCCCCTCACATGCGTCCACGTGGTGTATATTTGTATTGTATTTATTGTTTCAATATATTAATGTTTGTAATGTTTATCAGTGATAAATGTGTGTTAAAAGATCAAGAGGTTTATTAAATCAGTGTTAGTGTCTGTGTGTATGTTGACGTGTGTCATGCATCTCACCATCCGGCTCAATTTCTGAACAGGTAAACATCTCATTTATATACTCATAGTCATTAGGCCTATTTATAGCCAGGGCCAAGGGAAAATTTTCCCGGGCCCCCGTCAAATATTAAATTCACTACCCAACTCGCCCTTTATAATGAATGCAACAAAAAGATTATGTAATGATATTACATAAATTAAGTGCCAGAATGGTACCGGTACTTTATGAGACTGTCTGACTGTCGTGTGTGCGATAACTCAAAGACGCTTTATCGGATTTTCATAAAACTTGGTATACCATTTATAACGCCCATGGGACGAAGCCTATTAAGTAAGGCCTACTGTTGAATTTGCGCTTCTACTTTTCAAAAATAACGATTTTTCAAGATTAATCCGTTTCAGGTTATTTGATAATTCTGTGTCACCGTTATACGACAGGACAATGCAGATAAAATAAACACATAGAACATAACTTAAGCTGTTTATTGACTTATAACCAATTTTATTTTAGAGTAAATTTAGAAAGTAAAAAATAAAACTTATTCGGCTGCAGCCCTGGCTGCCCCTCCCTCTCATCGGGTCTGATTATAGCCTATGTTTCATAACGAAATTGGCATCGCCGAATCTACATGTTTAAGGTACATCCAAATTACTGTCGGTACACAGCAAGGAGAGTTGAAATGCCCTTTAATGAATCTGATTAAATTCGATGAGAAGGAAATGTATTATTCTTGCTTCCGATATTTCAATTTACTATATAATAAAGAGTTACTACTAAATGACAACGTAGAACACAATCCGTTTTTGAACTATCTTCTAACCTAACCTAGAACAGGTGTTTCGCATTTAGTCCAGTAGCCTATTCAGCTCACGACGGTGGTTTGTTCCAATGCAGTAAAGGTCAGTTATTCATTCTATAAAGTTTTAATTCAGAACTATCATAATTTAATTTTTGTGTTATTAGTGTTGAAAATGGCATAATGTATGCCGAAATACATCCCCGTAACGGCGGCCTAAGAAGAAACTAGTGTCTAGGACAACTGGTTTTAATTTAACCAGGAGTGACTTTCATTGTTTATTCAAGAAAAGTACCAATTTACGATTTTATTCCAAGTTTACATGTACACATTCTATGAAGACGTTTTTAACAACGGACGTCTGAATTTTTCAGCAAATTATTGTGGACTTGTGATTTATCAAATTTTTGCATTGTGGTTTTATATGTTTAATTTTGTATGTATTTGTGTAGACTTCTAAGGTTGATCTTAAATAGTTTATATTAACGGGGGTATAAGATGGAGCTGTTCATATTTTAGCTAATATTAACCCCTGTTAGGATATGATGAAATTCATTAATTTATATTTAAATTTTCATTCGTCTGAAACTATAAAATGAATTTCGAATCCTTTCCACTCTCAGCACTTTGCCTAGGACCTCCTGGAGAAAGTTTCATTTCCTCAGGCTATTTTAGTGACGCTTGTTTTCCAACAGAGAACAGAGTACAGGTGCGCCCATCGCCACTACGGCCAGCTAATAGGAAACTAGTGTGCTATTTTGATGGGCTACAGAGGCGCTAGTGTAACCTTCCAGTAAATCTAAGATACGACACTCGTGGTTTACAGTCCTGGAGGACGTAGTGCCCAGGAATTCTACGTCCTTCAAAATCCTCTCACTTCGTGGGTTTGAACTCGCGACCCTAGAGTTCCCCAAGCACATAAAATGAAGTAGACAGAATATGTATCTACAGGCCCTTTCCCTTTACGACATGCATAGCCTAATATTACTGTGGAAAATATCGAAAGGAAAAAGTCGCATCATTATAAAACATTTCATCATGTGAAGGCCTATGCAGTGTACCGTTTTTAGTTTGCGTGTGTCAAATTAGAATGTACAGCCATGTGTTTAAATTCATACAGTAAAATATCAGCAGAATTTCTTTGAAAAATAAAAACATTTCTTAGTTTAATATTAGTGGCTTGTTACATCAGCCTGTGTTGAGCTGTTTACATCTTTATTTCCGCCATTTTGGAATATGTCTTCGTTATGTTTATTATAGCTCTAGGCCTACTTTGCTCTAAAGGGAGTACAAATGTTTCGTTTCGTAATATAGACTCAGTGAGTGAAAAGCCACCGCTATAGGCTAGAAACTAATGAATATGTTTAAATTTCTTGTGAAAGTCGTGACAGTCTGAACTGAATAATGATGAAGACGCACTGAAACAATTATTCATGAACTAAAGTATACTAAAACAGTTAATTTTATTGCGTAATTACGAATAATTAGACTAGAGGTGTTTGTTAAAATGCCGCCATTATCCAGTTAAATGGTTAAGCGTTATTTTAATTGCATTAAAAAGATAATGGTCACTTCACGAATTATTTGTTGTACCCTGGCTTTAGTGAAGTTCACCGGCACAAATTAAAGTTTTCTGGGTTCTGATTGTAATATTTAACGATTTTGATGTAATTATATTTTGGCTATAAAAAAAGAGGAGAAATTATCATTTTTATATCGTGGATTAAATTATTGGATTATATAAGAATTTTGTAGAAGGGGGATTTAATTTTGGAATATATTTATTTTTGTATAAGCGTAGGCCTATTGTTAGAATTCTGATAACAATACGTCTCGGTTAAATTACAGAACGTTGTAGACAGTATGAGATGTGACGAAACAATCCAAGAGATAGTCTTCTGTTTTTGACCGATTCGCTTTAGCACAGGGGTTCCCAACCAGGCGGGCGCGAGGCTCTTCTTAGGGGGGTGCAACAATTTGAAATTCATATTTTGATTTAGTTAGTGTTGTTGCCTTGTAGGTCAACAAGAATTTTTAATCGGTTAACTTTAACCAAACAAATACACAGACACATGGCGTAATTAACAGTGTGAATTTACATTTTATAATCTTATAAATTGTAACTATAACTTATTCTCCATGTCATATTAAATAATCATATCTTGTCCTCAAGACGTTTATAATAAATTGGAAATCCAAATACGTGATACCAGCGATCTGCGTTGGGCTCTGTCAAACATACAACTTCCCAAACAGTGTCAATCATCTCACTAATATTCAGTTTTTAACTTCACATTGGGCATTTGTGTTTCTATATTTAACTTTTTTTATGAACTGTACTGAGACTGAAATAAGATTCATAGTAATTAGATATGCATTTTCGTGTTTTATATGTGTGTGTGACAGCAAAAGCATCACAGGATAAAGAATAATAAAAGTGGTGAGCAATATTAATTTTATTTTTACAAGTATTATAGGGGTCTTTTAAAGTACAAAAGTACTGACAATCACGTTTTCTCCCCATCACTATCACTATCAAAGGGGAGGGTGAGGATTTCATTACATCAGGTGAAAAAGGTTGGGAACCACTGCTTTAGCGGGTTCCTTCGTCTTTCAGCCGTGATGGAAAAGACACGCCTCGAGATTCGCTCTCGTACTTCAAGGCGTTGATGAGATTTAACGTTCGATTTTAGGATCTCGACATCTAAGAAATACGTTTTGTTTATAATAATAATAATAATAATAATAATATTTATTTTCCTCATTGCCATACATAATGTACAGATTGAGATGTCGTGGTTTTGAGTACAATTTAATTTAATTTATAACATTATTAAAACAGTAATTTAAGAAATATTTAAAATTTAATATTATAAAAGTCATGGACGCTATACAGTGGGTTTGCCAACATTGTCTTACTGACTGATGTTTTAAACATATGGAATGACATATTTCTTATTTCAGTTGGTAAAAAGTTATAAAATTTAAAAGCCAAACATATAAAACTATTCATAGTTGTGCTATAATTAAATTTTCTTAAATAAATATTGGATCTATTGCGTTTAACGTACAGAAGGCAGTCCAGAACAAACATTGATGGCAAGGTAAGTATTCCTAGTTCCGTAAAAAGTGGCTTACAGTGAGTTCTCGAAGGTACACCACATATCATTCTCACAGCTCTTTTCTGGAGAATAAACAGTTTCAAAGCTGAGGTGTGATTGCCCCATAGCTCAGATAACTATGCATGTGAGCAAAGTAAACCATTACTAGCGAGTCTCGTAATAACGTTTGTCTTAATATTCGTATCATGAATATTGATTTGCTCAGTTTGTTTGCAAGGTATTCTGTATTATTAAGTTTTGTTACTGCTTGGTAGTTATCATGAAGTCCAGCTGTTCTGATCATTATCCAAAGAATCAACGTAGAGCCTAAACTATAACAGGTAGAGGCTTGGAATTTTGACAGTACCTTCTTTTCATTATGTAGGTGCTCATTAAGAAAGGATTTTACAAAATTTTTATTTTAAATTCAAAAAATCAAATGTTTTAGAGGAGACATACCTTTTTACACAGAATTATGAAATCTAAATAAAATTCCATTTACAGTTCCCATGACAACAGTGTATTGTTGGCAGTGTTCGCAGGTAGCTTTGGAAATAAATGTTACGGGGACAAATTAGAGAAGCTATCGATATAATTCATTGGTGTAAATAAATATTGAAATCCACAACAATAATGCAGAATGTGATGCAGTCACACAACTTTCTCTGCCCTGAACATAGAGAATACCATTTTCTCACTTCACATTTTAAGAGTTCGTATTGAAGACAGCATTTTCAGTTGTTTCAGTAGCCTAAGGAGTTAGTCAGGAGGCATGTCGAAAGCTGCATTACCGACTTGATGTCACATCGGGAAGGGAGGGTAGGGGAGGGGGTTCCAGTTCCGGCCACGTGGTTGTGACGTCACATCGTACGCGAAATTAAAAAAAAAAATTCACACGCGCCTTCAGGTTCAGGAAGTGCTTTAAGATAGCAATTTAGTTTATTTACGCGGAAAAGGCATCCGTTTTTTCACATTGTTGTGACGTCAGAGCGTAGCAGTTGGCTGAAATATCTCACACGTGTCTGTGTATTCAGTTATGTCTTTCGGCACTATCACATATTTTGATTTTATGCGGTAAAGGCAGCCCTTTTAACAATGAGATCTTTCTTTCAGTCACATGGTCGGTGAGGTCACACCCTTGGTGTAGACCCCTGAACACACATGTAGTTAGTCCCCTCTCTGTACATAGTTATTTTATAACAATACATGATGGAACTTTGGAGATGGAGAAAGTACCTTGTTAGGTTAGTAGGCATAGAAGTTGGTTCGCACTAAGCAGTGAATATGATGTCCCGACGCTGACTGAGATGTAAACATCAAACAGGGGGATAAAGCGTATTTAAAATATATGTTATGGGGGATGAAAACGGGGCATGGGTTGTTTGGCCGAATTTTAGGAATCCCTTGTCTTGAGGGATGGCGTGTGAAATTTCGTACAATTCGGTCAACAAACCAAATCAAATAGGCCTAAGAGGCGGTTTTTCGGATATTTATTTTGTCTCAAATTTTGTCGCGTAACTTTTTAAAAACCGGTCAAACAATGTCGATTTGTATAGAAATAGAAAACAGCCAAGGGGCAGTTTGTTTGGATGTTATCATTGTCTTTAAGTTTTCCTCATTCTACAGGGTCTATGTGTAAGGTCTATGCCTGTTAATTGCTCAAAGAATCTTAAGGGGTGATTTCTTGCAATGCTTAAAATTGTCTCCGGGTTCTATTGACTCTATGTGGAAAGTCTGGTGAAATTATTCAAAGAATGTAGATATAAATAAAATCAGGTAAACTGATGTAACAAAGTGCCAGTATGTTTTTTTTAATCAGTTATGACTGCAATTATGATATGCAGAATGTGTGTTTTTTTTTTTAAATTGATTTCCAAGTTAAGCTCCAGATTTATTCATTAAGCAGGGCTTACGGAAGAAGAAAGGTCTACCATCTCGGCCACCTGGGTCATTTTAACGGTCTAGTTGGATAAGCGCATGTAAATCAATATGTTTTTTGTCATAGCTACCTGTATTTTAATTTCCAAGGCCTTATAAGATAACAGTAAAACAATAGGCTATGTTGTCAAGATAACTGATTTTCATTTTTTTTTTATAAATTCTTTCGAATACGTATATTACCATAAAATAGGCACTAAATTGAGCATTACTCCGAAACAGGTCAACCGATTTTATCCATTATGAATAGACGTCTTCCCATGGACATTATAAATGTGTATACCAAGTTTCATAAAAATCCGGTAAAGCGTATTTGAGTTACCGCGTCTTTAAAATATACACTAAATTGGGTTTTACTCCGGTACCGGTCAACAGATTAGGTTCAAATTCAATAAGGCAATTCTTATGGACGTCATAAATGGGTATACCAAGTTTCATGGAAATCCGATACAGCGTATTTGAGTGATGGCGCCTTTCTATTAGAAAGGCGCCATAATCTATTAAAATAGGCACAAAATTGGGCATTACTCCGGTACCGGTGAACCGATTTGGTTCAATATCAATAGGGTTCTTCCCATGGACATTATAAATGTGTTTTCCAAGTTTCATGAAAATCCGAAAAAGCGTATTTGAGTTATGGTGCGTACAGACACACGGACAGACGGACAGACAGACGGACAGACATTTTTTCGTCCACCACACAATCTCATAAAGTACCATACTGGCACTTAATAAAGGTTACATAATAGGGGTTGAAAAACAAAGTCGTGGTTTTCCCCAAAATTAATATTGCCTAAAATCTTCAACCTGGTTCCATAGGATCTATGCATTAAGTCCGGTAAAACTTGGTGGAAAAAATAGATTCAAGTAAAGGTCAAATAATAGAATTTAAAAAATGAAGAGTGGTTTCTTCCATAGTGTTGTTTATAATTGACGAGGCTCGAAAGTTTCGCAGAATCACAACAGCGCACTGCCAGATAGCTTCTTCCAGTGACAATGACCTCTGTCCCGCGTACAAAAACAATTGTAAGACACGTATAAGATTTATATGATCCACTTGTATCTTTGTATTTAACTAGAAGGTGCCCGCGGCTTCGCCCACGATAATTAATTGAAAAATTAAAAATTAAGAGTACAATAATTATTAAAGCATGAAATTTATTAACACTTGCACGCTAATCATTCATAAACTAAACCATTAATAATTAATGAAACAGCTAAAATTCCGGCTTTTAGAGCACATTCCACGATTAGAAATCGCCACCTGGTAAAAGATCTCAGATTCGATTACCTGTGAACACATAATACGTATTGTTTCTCAACTGTTTGTTCACAGATGAATATGATGTGAATTTTATTTGATAAATTCAGTATAATTTTCAGAAATTATATAATTTTTGAAGGGAAAGAATGGTTTGTTTGGATTTTTATTGTCCGCGATACTTACTTGGTTAAACTATCAATAATATTATAGCTGGTGCCCGCGGTTTCGCCTGCCATTGTTAATTTACTCCAGGATATTTAAGAAATTTACACTGGCGGTTTATTCAAAATGTTTGTGGATAAGAGGTATGAAAATTGTAAGTAAAAATAAAATTAGAATATTTGTTCATTGTGTTCATTTCACTTAGACCTTATATAGGCTAACAAAGAAACGGGTTTCCTAATTTTGTACTCTTCGTAAAAGTTTAGACTGCGAGAGACGGACATCGCCGAGTATTCCCGATGTCTCACGAAGTAAGTGAGGGAGTGAGAACGCTATTAAGGGCCATTGAATTGTATAAGAGTAGATTTGTACAAATATTGCCAATTTTTTTAAACGACATGTAAACCACGGTTAAAGTTTAAAAAATATCTGAGGAAAATACTCACATGGAACAAAAATGGAATTTGAATTTTTGTTGTTTATTTCTTCTGAAGGAATAAGCTGTTAGGATCTGTCGAGTTACATCACTTTCTGTTGCGTCTGTCATTGAATGCAACACAATTATTCCTCGAGTTGTAGAGGTACAGATAATTATTTATATACTGTGTTTCATATAATCATAATATTCCTATCAAAAGGAAGGACCCACATGCACAAATATCACTATAAACAACACAGCAATGAAATCTTCATTAGGTTATTTAAAGTGCGGTTGTCATGGATACCGCCTAACTGCATTTTTGATTGCAGTTCTTGTGAAATTGAACAACAACATAATTACTGTCAATGCGCTCATTTGAAAGAGACTTGGGTTAATTAGCTCTTAATTATGTTTTAGCGTGATTCACACGTTTCATTACTTTGCCTGTGAAATGGTTATTGCTTGTAACCATACACACCACTTCGTTTTATTTCAATTGCTAGCAACCATTGTGCACAGCGGTCAGTCGTTCTTAAACCTCCAAGGCAGGAATAATTATAAAACACAATAAACACAATTGAGCTCAAATTAATTAATCTATTAGCAATTGAAATTGAATTACACAGTAGCTAATTATAATATCATTGTATTGGTATTTTCACGCTGTACACAAATGAATGATAAGTAGAGAATATTAAAAACAACAAAATCTCGTAATTTAATTTGTAAAATTCATAATTTCATTGCAATATTAACAAGAGTTAATATTTACTGTGTGAAAATACACATTTTAAAAATCAAAACAGTTTTCAACAAAAGGTAAGCAGATCGTAAAACTAGATTTGCAGCTAAGGAAGAAGATTGTGCAATGCTACAATTATGCAGTGTTGCTTCACGTGGAATTGAAACATTCACGCTGAGGAAAGGAGTTTTTTTTTTAATATATATATTCAGGATGAGGTTTTAAAGGAAGATTCGGCGGACTAACAGAATAACGCATGACTGCATGAGAAGATATGCATTTTGGAAGTTGTAAGGAACAGAAATGATAATGGTTAGAAAACACAATGCGAAGAAGACGACTTCCATTGGATGCCATCGAAGGAAAAAGGATATCTTGCTAGAGAAAGAACTTGAGCTACTGGATGGCATCAAGAAGAAACGAAGGTGTGGTAAGTTAAAGGATGCAGAATAGGAGAATGAAATTACACCATTGGCGAAGACCTATAGACCTGACGTGAAGCAAAAATGCATATTAATAAAACAATAAAATATACTTCCTAAATAGATTAATATATCTAAATAAAAAAAAGTTTGTCGTAGGTAGGAATCGAACACCATGTCCATGAAGGTTAGGAAGGAGAATCATATTTAACATAAAAACGTAGAAGAATATATCTGTACCTCAGAGCCAAACGAGCGTAACTGCCAAAAACTAAATTTTACAGGAGGAGCGAAAAACAAAATTATGAACAATAAAGGGGAATGGAGTTACTACTATTTGGCTCTCAATATCTTGGTTTCTAATGAAAACATGGATTTAATATTAATTGGTTCTATAGAGGTCAAGAGGTTAGTAAAGAATATGAAAAAAACAAAAAAATATGAAAATTGGAGTTACGTTCCTTTGGCTCTGAGGTACAGATATTATTTCGGTATTCAGAAGTGGAAAATTGGTGTCGCTGCTTACGCCTATCATGGGTACCTAAGCTAAAAATTCCAAATATACATTCTCATGTGGACTTGGTACATTCGCTGTACTGGGTGGGAAACTGAAGTGTGCAACGCTTAGAGCCCGACTACAAACGAGGAAACCAGAAGTCTTCGAGTAACTACATAGTTATATATACATAATATGTTTGATTGTTGTGAATATACATATTATGTATATTCACAACAATCAATTTCAACTTTACGAACTGAGCTTGTAAGCAGTGTAAAGCCCAAATTCAACAATATATGAAAAGACCAAAGGTTACTCTTCATCAATTACAAATCAACAGAATTTCATGCATACAATGTGAATATGTCAAGTATACTGAAGAAATAAATCCTGAAATATCATGAACTAAATATTTAAGTCACACAGATTAAAATCCAAGTGGAGAGAATTGAATGAATTCTTTAAAAATACCAAATCCCAATGAATGATATTCTGCATGGATTTTATTCAATGAGCGTTTCTGAATCACATTTTCACACTCATTGCAAAAATGAAATCCGTTTTCGCTTACCACTTCGGAATTTTTCACAGTTCAAAATTTTATGTTTTCAGTTGTTTGTTTAAAAAATATTAGAAGGTCAAGATGTTTATAATTTAAACTTTATTACTTTAAAAGTTAAAGAGTATATTTTATTACGTATACATTTCATATTTATTAAATTCTACTAAATATATCCGTCCTTAGTGTATTGCCAAGACATCCCTACCGTCCTAAAATTGTAAAACATAACCTATGATTCCAAAGAGTGGAGATTGTTCATAGATTCTTCTCAGAACAGTCTTAAAGGTGTTTTGCTTCATAATAGAAATATTAATTCTTCCATTCCTGTGGCGTACTCTTTTGTTTTAAAGGAGAAATATGAAAATGTAAACCTTTTGTTACAAAAACTGTAGTGCGAAAACCAAAACTATGGTCTGTGTGGAGATTTCAAGATTATTAAACTATTACTTGGTCAGCAGGCTGGTTTCACAAAATATCTTTGTTTCTTATGTGAATGGGATAGTAGAACTAGGTCAGAACTATGACCTCTTCAGGTGAAAAAATATAAAAAGTGAGCCTCTTATTCATTGCCCAAAAGTATTGTTGCCACCTCTCCGTGTGGAATTAGGTTTAATGAAACGATTTTGAGAGAACTCTAGATAAAACAGTGAGTGCATTAAACACATTTCCTTTATTATCCCAAGGAAAAATTTTACATATTCTTTTAGCGTCTTTAGTTTTATTTATTTATTCTTCCATTCTTGTTCCATACTTGTTACATTTCTCCCCCACTCATTCAAAACATGCAATTCCGTATCTTAGCGAAGAATTTTCCCAGATTAGATACAGAATTTAAATTAGTTATCCAGACGCAATTGAACAGCCTTCCACTTCTATCCTAACATTACCCATATAAATAGCATATTATGATACAAGGGTGATAAGTACACTGGAGAATCAAGAATCAGACATAGGCTAAACTGCAGACACGTGTACATCTTTCTGCAAATTCTATTTTTGTTAAATGTAAGTCATAGCGTGGATTAATGTTGAAAAAAGACGCTGAATTTCAGGGTTGAACGTACGGGTACATATCGTAATTTAAGCTATGAGAAAATAAATTATAAACCAAATTTAGAATAGTCCCCTGATGGTGGCAACGGAGCGTGTTACCGAAAGCTCTGATGAAATATCGCTGGCCCCGCTGCAAACCGGAGAAGATATCCTTAATAATATTTGCCGGGAGTCTCAAATGATTTATAATTATAAGGACAGTTTCTTCATACATAATAAGGGCAAATTTATTTATTTTGCTCAAATGAACACGCAATACTTCGTGTGAGGAAACGTAACGCAATGTTACAAAGCAAAAGTCACTGAACAATATGTGATGTCTTCTAATTATGAACTCCCTGTACTTATATCTGTGGCTTGATTCTAAAAGGACCAATGTCATAAAACTTGGTTTTGAAATAACTGACTATGAAGCCTTTATAGAAGTAACATTTTTTGCTAAGAACTTCCCAAGAACATTTTTTGCCTCTAAGGTTTCTGTATTGTGTCTATTCATAGCAACCGACATTGGCACTTTTAGTATAACTTACGAAAGATAAGACTAGCCGAGCTCTATAATGCATAAATCTCATTTTTGCTAGAAAATGGCATTGGCCCTTTTAGAACCAAGCCACAGATATAATATTCATTTCACACGAAGAAGTTGTTTAGAATGCTACTCATGTGGTTAGCTGCATATATTGCGATCATATGCAAAGAGGTCAGACCATTACTTACCGTATTTCAGTAAAACCACGAAAGCAATTTCATTTCAAGCGACATGAACGAATGCGAATTGAAGCAAAAGGAAAGCTTGAAGCCGGGAGGCGAGTCACGTCCTTACCTGCCATGATTTACATGCAGATTGAATTACACACAATTGACCCGACCTTCCCAATCCGAACTCTTTATCTCCTGGTCCCTTTTTGCTCTTCCTGATTCTGTTTCCAACTGACCTTTATCCTTTCATACGGTACGTCATGAGATTGCTGTATATATTGAATGGAGACGGGAGAATCTACACATTTCCCACTGCTTCCTGTTTACATTGCGTTGTAAATCAATGGGGCTCTTCGTGTTTCTCCGTTTTAAGAAGGAAATGGTCCCTTCTTGAAACACAACAAAATAACTATTTTGTTTCTTGAAGGTAAAAATAAAGAGATGATGAACATGAAATTTATTAACATATAGGCCTACATCGCATGTGTGGAGGAATGTCTCTAAGCCAATGGTTCCCAAACTATGGGTCGCGGGAGCAATTTTGGTGGGTCGCGAAAAGGGCTGTCCACCGCTGTGGCTCAGGGGATGCGTCCAATCCTCTCACGCAGCGGGCCCGGGTTCGATTCCTGGTCGGGACAAGTTACCTAGGTGAGGTTTTTCCGAGGTTTTCCCTCACCTATGAGACAAATGTCAGGTAACTTTAGGCCCTTGTGGTCCCCGGATGTCATCTGGACGTCATTATCATCTTCATCCCCATCCTCGCCTTGTTCTGAGTGAATGGTGTGTATCGTCCTATATGTTCGTGTTGTCTCGGAGGTGGGGCCCCACGTTGGGCTGATCATTCATCCGGGGAGGCCCTGCATGTCCTCGTCTGGTCAAAAAAGTATGTATGTGATCCAAAGATAATCCCTCTCCCTGTAAGTCCCGGGTGGCTTGGGTCGCTTAAATCCTAAAAGGGAGAGGTAAAACTACGACTGAGAAAGAGAGAGAGAGAGCGAAGAGGGCTGGAAAAATTAAACTTGTTTTCAATATAAGGAATATAAGGCATTTGAACACAATAATAGTATATTGCGACACAAGGGCGGAAAGGCACGTTTACGGGTCGAGGAAACAGATTGAAAACCCGAGGCGCAGCCGAGGGTTTTTAAGTTTTCGAGACCCGTAAATTATGCCTTTACGGTCCGTGTGTTGCATGCTATTTTTTGCACGACGGTTACTTATATCAATTTAATTATATTAATTGTGATATTACCTGAAAATATTATGTAAATACAGACTTGAAGAATGGTGCTTATTTCAGAAAGGGATTCGCATTTGTTATTGTTTATGGCAACCGAATATTTATAAAGCGGGGAGGCCTTGGTCATTTCTGCTCGCAAATAAGCATTTGCGGGCGGTAAAGTAACTTTCCGCCCGTCGCCCCTAGCAACAAGATTGCGTGTGGTAATGTCAAGTTACGAGCCATGTAAACAACTTTCGTAAGAAACACTTACTAGCTAAGGAGTGCAAAAAACTATTTAAAGGCATATGAAAAATATGTGCTTTATTTTATATGGCCTATATTGGTTATCGTTATGTAATAGAGGGTTGCGAAAAAAATGTCTAGGTGAAGGTGGGTCCCAGGACAAAAAAGTTTGGGAACCGCTGCTCTAAGTTATACAGGGTGTTCTGTAACTTTAATGTTTACCTGTTTCTCCATTACTGTTATTTTTAATCAAGAATGAGAATGTAAGGGGCGTATCACCGGTATTCCTGAACATTCAAAAATAGTTTTATCCCCAAATTTCAAGATGATGCTGCCACCTATGATAGATCGATAAAACGACTTCTGTTGTAATGTCTTTACTGGTCCGTGACTTCACATTATGTACAAAAATTATTTTGAAAGGACGTAATTGTTAATAATTATTTTAATGTTATTCTACTATTCAAATATTAATTGAATCGACCCCAGTTTTAGGTTGGAAAATGCTCTGTGATACAGTCAAGGGAAATTTTGTAAAAAGATGCATTTTAATTCCCAAGACCCTATTATGGCAAGTATACTTTTGCTTTTCAAACTGATTCTTTAAGGAAAGAAGCGCCTAAGATGAAAACCCTAATCCGCCTGGTTCGAAGTTTACTCCTCCATGTAGAAAAAAAAAATCTGCTCATAAATTTCATAAAGAAAATAGCCGGACGATTAGCTGACTGGACAGGTCGAAGGCAAACGACTTCATGTTATGGAAAGGATAAAAATAACAACGTGGAACATAAGAAATCTAACCTACGATTTCCTAACGGGATTCTCTCTTTTGAAAAGTGCCTTCGCAGTTCCGTTTTGGTTAGGGTGATACAAGTAATGTTATAAGTGCAATTAATATCACTTCCTAGAATTTTAGCAATTTTTTAAAATTTCCAGCTAAAAACTTATAAAGAATCAGTGAATAAATTTTAACCACTTATTACAACACTTATTAAGCTTTTTAGCGAAGTAGTATACTATTATCCCCATACGCAAAAAAAAATTGAAGGTGAGTCTTAGTTTTATGTTGAACACTTTTAATTTTAAAAGTTACGGTTTTTATTTTGAAAACGTTAACATTTACCTATGTTTTCGTTAATTTACAATTAAGTAGGCCTTTATATACCGAATAGAGAATATTGTGGTTTTTGTTGGAACCAAATGTCTTTAATAACCAGACCTTAATGAAAAATAGGCAGACACACCAATACAAAATGGCTGCTCACAAAAAACTAAACGTAAAAGTAATTAAAACCTGTATTCAACTCTCTCAGTATATTACAAACATGGGTTAAAAATATAAAAAAAAAATAATAAATTTTATCAGCAAGCTTTTCAAATTAAATTGGTTGATTTGATGGTTGATTTTGCGATATATATACCTTTGTCAAAAGAGAATAATAAAAGTGTGTTTGAAAAATTAACTATTAGGCCTACTATTACCAAAAAGAAAACGAATACAACTAGTGGGCAATTACATTACATGAGTGGTTCGCAACCTTTTTCTCCTGACGCCCCTCTTCGAAATCGCCCCGCCCTCTTTTTATAGTGATGGAGGGAAGAAGGCCTTAAAACGTAATTGTCAGTATTTTTGTACTTTTAAAATTCTTGTAAAAATAAAACAATATTGCTAACCTCATTTATTATTATTTATTTTGTGTTTCTTATCATGGAGACATCAGCAATAATAATATTCTTTTCATAGTCTACTGCAGCCGAGTTTTTACTGGCATCAGCTCCAATTCAATGTTTCTGGCTTGGATTGAAATTTCCTCGGAATTATCACTCATATTTTCACAAGCTTTTCATAAATACTAGTTCGTATGCATTATTGTTTATAATCAAGCGACTTATTTATTATGCATCTATACCGCATTTCGTATTGGTACAGTTCATTGTTGTTCTGTGATTCAGGAGGCTGTATGAATATGACGTTAAATAATGACCGACTATAGGCCTACAGAAAGCTTTCACTAAAAGGATGCCTGTAAGTTACTACGTACGCAATAAGTTTTCGAAATCATCCGTATCTCTATACTAGATTCGTTATTTTGCTCACTTGATACATAAATAATAGCTATTATTTTCAATGTATTGTATAACATTAATTGTTTCACTTCGATCTTAACGCTGCGGTTGTCCTAACTATTAATTTCAAGAGTAGCAAATTCATTAATTCCATTAATGGAAATATAACTCAAGGAATAACATCGGAGAAGGTAAATGCACTGAAGATTTCCCCAAATCGTTTCATTTGTACCCGTTTGCAGAATGAGAGATGACTTGTTTATATTGGAAATCAAGGGATCTTTACAACATAAATGATGTAGACAACAGAAAGGTTTTATATAATTTGTTTGCCTATCTGTTTTAAATCATTAAGTGTCCATTTAATAATTTAACTATGTCCATTTTTCTTTGGAGTTTTCCAAAAAACTACTTACAGCCTACGGAGAAAATTGGACGAGACATTGGAATAAATGTAAGAGAAAACAGGAAATATTGACAACTGGTGTTGAAAATAGAGAAAAATGTGAGGTGACGAATTCAGTCAATACAACTTTCTCGCTATAAATCCTGATATAGAATAAGACGTCGTATTTCAAGGAGTGTAACTTTATGCAAATGCATACATACTGAGTGATGACAGAATATTTGAGAAATAATGTTTTTAACAAAAGTTGTTGTAGGCTACCTAGCATAAGTATTTTTTTTAATACTGAAAATCGTTACAGACGTTTTCGAATAAGAAAAATCTATAAAAAAATAGAATAAAAAGGGGCTGTATAAAAGTAAGAGAATCTTGTAGCCAGTCTTCTATCTCATCAAAATATAAAATCTCGTTCGGATACTTTTCTCATTCTCGAGCTATTCTGTTGGTAGCAGACAGACTGACAGACATACCACAGAAATTGACATCTTTCTGGAAATCGTATTTTTATAGTCAGAAGACCTCAAAACATGTATGTACTCAGAAAATTCGATATGGAATTTGAGGTTCGTGAAAAACAATACTTCCTCAATGTATAGAACAGGTAGAGAGCACATGAGCGAAACTCTCAATAAAACAGGTTAGGTTTTTATCCGTACAGTTCTATTTCTTCTCACGCTAGCAAATGAACATACATTTCCCTTTGTGGTCCGCGTGCAAGTTATTAGAAGTACCATAGAATTCGCTAAGCCTTATGCTTTGTTTATAAACGTGACGGAGATAATTGTCACCCTTGCGCTGTTGCCAAACTGCAGAACCGTACCAACAATTATCTAAAGTAACATGAACGTATTCACATTCTTTCTATGTCTTAGTTTTACCTCTCCCTTTTAGGATTTAAGCGACCGAAGTCGCCCGGGCCTTACAGGGCCGCGACCTGTAGGGAAAGGGATTATCTTTGGATCACACACATAATGCCCCAATGCCGGGGCCACCTCCGAGACAACACAAACACACAGGACGAGACACACCATTCACACACACACACACACACACACACTCACTCCCAACAGGGCGAGGATGGGATGAAGATGATAATGACGGCCAGATGATATCTGGGGATCACAAGGGCCTAAAGTTACCCGACAAGTGAGGAAAAACCCCACCTAGGTAACTTGTCCCGACCAGGATTCGAACCCGGACCCCGCTCCTCTCACGCATCCCCTACGCGGTAATCACAAAACGCTATATTTATTGTCCGAGCGAAGCAAAGTCATTTTTTAATTCCATCCTTCGGCATTTCGTCTGTTTGTTACACAATTACAACCAAACGCGTTGGTTACCTTTTTTCAGTTTGGCATGAATGTTTATATTTTCAGTCCGTTTCAAGATGAATAGCCGATGTTAGATGTGTTGGGACTCACAAAGCTACTTTGCCACCTAATTCAATCACATACACAACGTGATAAGATACGAGCTCTCAGTGCTTATTGGAGAAGTAACACAGCGAGATGAAAGAGATAAACAATAAAAAGCGAGGGAGGCTCCGATAAGATAATAAAACAAGACGAGGATGAGCGATATGGCACGGGGGCATCCTGTCTGTTTTCTTTTCGCGGTTCCAAAATGCATTTCGCTTATCTCTGATACTGAGAATCAATATCCGAATTTCCTTCTCTGCCTTACACGATCATTTTTTATGTAATTTTAGATTATTGTTGATTGTTTTATGTGTACCTTTTATTATATTGATAACACGGACCAACAGTCATTTTGGTGCTTTAAATTTATACTTATTCTTGGGCATATTTAGGTCGCTGATGCCAAATGTGCCATTAGGTTTGCCATATCAGCTTTAGTTTGTATTACAATTATGCATATTATCCCGTTTTATGTTTGGTGCATATTTTTAGCTTCTAAATCAAGCAACACACTAACTACATTAACATTGCAATAACAATATAGCAAGGGGACTTTAAAAAAATTGACATTATCACATATTGTACGGTCGTTTATGACTTATGAGCTGTAAATTTGAGGGCCAAAAAATAATCCAGCTTTTAGTTTTTCTGTACTTCGTACAATTTTCGTCTTACGTGTCCAAAGAATGGTCAAGAACCTTCACTAGCTATATTATCAAGCAAGATTTTGTTTCGCTAGATTATAAGTTCAGGAATAAAATCCCCCCCCCCTCGACAAAAGTAGAGCTGGTAGAGAAAAACTGTTTACATATTTTGAATTAGGACACTAAGTATAGCCAAAATCCAGCAAAACATCTGAGACACCAAACAAAAAGTTATTTTTTGTTGGGCTGTGTAATCTAATGCACATAGTATATAATACATTGTATGATATCCCAATTTGCTGTGAAAAAATATTTTAGGGGACAACAACTGTATTACATCATTTTGTAAATACAATTAAATTTGCTTACAATATATTAGCACTAGACCTATATGTTACATTAGGATCTCGTTTTCAATTTTCTATTCCTCGTCTAAGTTTCGATAGTGGTTTGTAAGCGGCCTCTACGTCATACTTTATTCCCAAACTTATTAATCTAGTGTTAAGTTTGGGTTTGACTCAAGTATCAGCGAATAGTATTCCCATATTGCGAGTAATCCAATCACTACCTAGGCTAAACATGAAATATTAAGGATTTTTTTAAAATAAAAATAGGCCTAATAGGCTTTTGGCAAAAACGCATGATTGCTATAATAATTCTAAATAAATTTATAAAAAAAACATTTAAACTCAATATGTTTGTAATATGAAACACAGTCAATCGTCGAAATGATACAAAAATATTTAATGTAGGCCCTACTTTTAATTTTAAATATAGTATACAAAATAATATTATTATAATAATTGTAATATAATATAATAAATAATATATTAATGAAACTGTATTACAGGTAGGCCTATATATAATCAATATTTTGGAACAAAAGAAACATTTTTCATGTCTTGTTCAGAGTGAGAATCTGAAATTCATTGTAACATTTTCCGATAGTTTCAAGTTTAATTCTTTCAAATTCAATTGATGAAAAGTTTATTATAAGTTTTTTTCTTGGTTTTTTCTCTGAAAATTCATCTACAATAT
Source organism: Ectobius pallidus (assembly GCA_964059195.1). NCBI lineage: Eukaryota > Metazoa > Arthropoda > Insecta > Blattodea > Ectobiidae > Ectobius > Ectobius pallidus. The sequence continues at coordinate 156,786 of CAXKWD010000007.1, read as the reverse complement.
CAAGTAAGTTATTTTTCAGTGCATATCCTCTTAACATTGTAACTCTCATTAAAGCTGAAAAAGTTCATTCCGCAGCAGCATATGGTCAGTTAATGGTCAAATCAAAAACACTCTAGATACAATTTCAACATTGGGGCAAATGTTTCCGACTTATAAATAGTTCAGCTAGTTTTTTTATTTTTTCAATTATGAAAAATCGCCATAAAAATTGCCACTCTTTCTAGGTTTGTCGCCCTGAACAAGAAACGATTCTGCGTACTTATAAATCGGACCTGCCCACAAACCATATAGAGCGTGGGCTACTGTATACCCCCCATCCCCCCCCCCCGTGGGATTTTCCGACTCATATATTTTTTTGTTGGTATTGACATGTAGTTTCATATTTTAGTTGTTTGCCCCTTATCAATTACAGCATTTACCCGGAAACCCCGGAAAACTACGGAAATCCGGAGAAAACTAGTTTGTTTTAATTTTTCTTTGTTCTTTGCTCCTAATATGCCCAGGGAATTTCTGAATCACATATTTATTGTTGGTATTGCCATCTAGATTAAGTTTTTAGCTGTTTACCCCTTATCAATTACAGCATATCCCCGGAATACAACGGAAATCCGGAGAAATGACTTTGTTTTAATTTGTCTTTGTTCTTTGCTCCTAATATGCCCAGGGAATTATGGACTCACATATTTCTTGTTGGTATTGTCATCTAATTTAAGGTTTCAGTTGTTTGCCTCTGACCAATTACAACATATCCCCGGAAAACCCGGAATACCACGTATATACGGAGAAAATGACAATGTTTTATTTTTTCAATCTTTGTTTTTCCTTCTAATATTCAAAGGGAATTTCTGACTCATATGTTTTTTTTGTTGGCATTGCCATCTAGATTAAGGTCTCAGTTGTTTGCCCATTATCAAATACAGTATATCCCCGGAAAACTCCGAAAACCACGGAAACCCGGAGAAAATGCCTTTGTTCAAATTTTTTAAAATCTTAGTTCTTTGCCCTAGTATTCAAAGGGACTTGGTGACTCATATAGTTTTGTGTTGGTATTGCCATCTAAATTAAGGTTTCAGTTGTTTGCCCCTTATCAATTACAGCATTTCCCCAGAAAACTCTGAAAACCACGGAAATCCGGAGAAAATTACTTTGTTTATTTTTTTTAATCTATGTTTTTTCCACCTAGTATTCAAAGGGAATTGGTGACTTATATGTTTTTGTATTGGTATTCCCATCTAGATTAAGGTTTCAGTTGTTTGCCCCCTATCAATTATAGCATTTCCCCAGAAAACTCGGAAAACCACGGAAATCCGGAGAAAATTACTTTGTTTTAATGTTTTTAATCTTAGTTATTTGCTCTTAGTATTCAAAGGGACTTACTGACTCATACGGTTTTGTGTTGGTATTGCCATCTAAATTAAGGTTTCAGTTGTTTGCCCCTTATCAATTACAGCATTTCCCCAGAAATCTCTGAAAACCACGGAAATCCGGAGAAAATTACTTTGTTTTAATTTTTTTAATCTTAGTTATTTGCTCTTAGTATTCAAAGGGACTTTGTGACTCATATGGTTTTGTGTTGGTATTGCCATCTAAATTAAGGTTTCAGTTGTTTGCCCCTTATCAATTACAGCATTTCCCCAGAAAACTCTGAAAACCACGGAAATCCGGAGAAAATTACTTTGTTTATTTTTTTTAATCTATGTTTTTTCCTCCTAGTATTCAAAGGGAATTGGTGACTTATATGTTTTTGTATTGGTATTCCCATCTAGATTAAGGTTTCAGTTGTTTGCCCCCTATCAATTATAGCATTTCCCCAGAAAACTCGGAAAACCACGGAAATCCGGAGAAAATTACTTTGTTTTAATTTTTTTAATCTTAGTTATTTGCTCTTAGTATTCAAAGGGACTTAGTGACTCATACGGTTTTGTGTTGGTATTGCCATCTAAATTAAGGTTTCAGTTGTTTGCCCCTTATCAATTACAGCATTTCCCCAGAAAACTCTGAAAACCACGGAAATCCGGAGAAAATTACTTTGTTTTAATTTTTTTAATCTTAGTTATTTGCTCTTAGTATTCAAAGGGACTTTGTGACTCATATGGTTTTGTGTTGGTATTGCCATCTAAATTAAGGTTTCCGTTGTTTGCCCCTTATCAATTACAGCATTTCCCCAGAAAACTCTGAAAACCACGGAAATCCGGAGAAAATTACTTTGTTTTAATTTTTTTAATCTTAGTTATTTGCTCTTAGTAATCAAAGGGAATTGGTGACTTATATGTTTTTGTATTGGTATTGCCATCTAGATTAAGGTATCAGTTGTTTTCCCCTTATCAATTACAGCATATCACGGAAAACTCCGAAAACCACGAAAATCCGCAGAAAATGAGTTCGTTTTAATTTATTAAAAATCTTTGTTCTTTGATCCTAATATTCCCAGGGAATTTCTGACTCACATATTTTTGTTCGTATTGCCATCTAGTTTAAGGTTTCAGTTGTTTGCCCCTTACAAATAGGTTTAATTTTTTATTGTTCTTTGCCCCTAATATTCCCAGGGGATTTCTGACACATATTTTTGTTCACATTAGAATATGAAGGGTGTGCTGCCAGGTTTTCAATCGCTTTCATCCCTTCAGCATCATTATTTTTTGTCATGCTGTAATTGGTAAGGGGAAAACAACTGATACCTTACTAGTTGGCACTTCCAACACAAAAGCATATGAGTCAGGAATTCTCTTCGAATATTAGGAGCAAAGAACAAGGATTTAAAAAGAAAACATAGTCATTTTCTCCGTATATACGTGGTTTTCCGGGTTTTCCGGGGATATGCTGTAATTGGTAAGGGGAAAACAACTGAAACCTTAATCTAGATGGCAATACCAACACAAAAACATATGATTTACCAATTCCCTTTGAATACTAGTAGCAAAGAACAAAGATTTTCAAAAATTCAAACGAAGTCAATTTTTTCGGATTTCCTTGGTTTTCGGAGTTTTCCGGGGATATGCTGTAATTGATAAGGGGCAAACAACTGAAATCTTAATCAAGATGGTAATGGCAACAAAAAAACATATGAGTCAGAAATTCCCTTTGAATATTAGGGGCAAAGAACAAAGATTTAAAAACCAAAACATAGTAATCTTCTCCGTATATACGTGGCTTTCCGGGTTTTCCGGGGATATGTTGTAATTTGTAAGGGGCAAACAACTGAAACCTTAAACTAGATGGCAATACGAACAAAAATATGTGAGTCAGAAATTCTCTGGGAATATTAGGGGCAAAGAACAATAAAAAATTAAAACAAACCCATATTCTCCGGATTTCCGTGGTTTTCCGGGGTTTCCGGGTAAATGCTGTAATTGATAAGGGGCAAACAACTAAAATCTTAAACTAGACGACAATATCAACAAAAAAATATGTGTGCCAGAAAATCCCACGAGGAGGGGGGAGGGTTTGCTATTGGTAGCCCATGGTCTAATATGCCCACCTTCTCTTCATGTATTTTGAAAAGCCGGCCGTAGCAGACTCCGGTCACCGGCGAATGAGAGAGCTTTCGCGGCGACCGAATGCCGCCGAGTTCCCGTAAGGAATCTCAAGGAATGAGCTGGTACATCAGAACTCTGTTCTTGGAAAGGAAAGTTTATGGAACAAGCGATCATTAGGGGTACACACTGCTTTCAATTTACCTATAAATAGATTTAAAACATAATATATTGATGGCTGATACAGAGATCACGTGACTCTGCGAACGAATTTTTCATGGCTGACTTTGTTTTATAATAGGTCTAATTATTATAATATGCGTGTTGACTATGCCTTTTTGCATGGACATCATTATTACGATTATTACAAACTAGCTGAAAAGGCCCGGCGTCGCTCGGGTTTTGTATTAACAATTAAGAGCAAAATAATTAAACTATTATATTTATTAACACTTTGCACACGAAACATTCATAGGTCTAAACTAAACGATTGATAGGCCTAATTAATGAAACAGCTATAGGCCCTAGGCCTAAATCCGGCTTTGAAGTGAATTCCATGATTAGAAAGTGCAGCATGGGGAAAATAACCTCAGACTCGAGTTCCCTGGCCCAAAAAACCCTGCATAATGAGTTTCGTCCAAATCGAACAATGTTTGCCCATTTAGGCCTATATTCATTATTCTTCTTCCGTCTAGGGTGAAAATTTCATCTGTCTGCGTGCCTTGACATTATAAACAAATGAATCGGCCAGAGTGGGCTTACAAAATTCAAACGATCGCGATGCTTTTATTTCCAAGATATGACGAAAGTAGGAAAGCCATCTGCAATTGATTTGACAACTGAAATGTATTACTGAAAACTGATGCTTCGAAAGCGCAAAAGCGTTCGTTTGGAAAGAACGGGCTTGAGCAGTTTGGATTCGATGAGCTTCTAATCTTGCTTCCCGTTGCTCGTCTGTTTCTGAAGCTCGTAATGCCTTTTTATTTTGTGCTTGAGATGTAGATCGACCAATCGATTTCCGTTTGGGGGGCATAATTGTCGACGATGCTCGCAAATTCGCAAAACATAATAATAAATAAATAAATGGAAAAATTCAGTATTCGAAATATTATGAGAATTGAAATCGATTAAACTCACGATGAAAAAAGAGTGTAAATGTACTATGTGACAGACAGACATATAACTTATTCGTTTTTATTTATATAGATGAAAATGGAATAAGCCATTGAGGCCGTGGTTTCTATATTTATTTGTCCAGACTTATAATTCCGTTACATTTCAGCAGATTTAACGACCCTACATAAGAGATTTTAATTACGATTACATATAGAAATGTTGTAGCCTGGACCCCGAACTAAGCAACTTCCCCGGAATTTTCTGAAAACCATCTTTCATAAGAAGCATATTCCATCTTAAATAAATATTTAATATTACCTTATTATAAACCAGTGGCGGACGCAGAGGGGGGGATAGGGGGGTTACATCCCCCCCCGAAATTTGAAAAAAGGCTATATATGTACTCTAAGTGCCCAGTTTTATAAACTAATTGTATATGTAAGTTGAAAGTCAAATCCCCCCCCGAAAAAAATGTCTGCGTCCGCCACTGTTATAAACTTCTGTGGCGTTTACAATAACTTGCGATATCCATTGCCTTCCATAGCGATCGCGATGCTTTTTTTCCAAGGTATGAAAAAAATATACAAAGCCTTCTGCAATTGATTTGACAACTGAAATATGTTACTGAAAAGTGATGCTTCGAAAGCGCAAGAAATGCACGTCCCATTCCCGTTTTCACTCATAACTCGCAAACGAAAGCTAAAATTAAAAATGTAATATGCCAGAAACCTTCCCGGGAATGTACTCAACAACTTCCCAAAGTTTCATGGCGATCGGTTGAATGGTTTAGTAATGCATAAAGGACAAACAGACATACATTCATTTTTATATATATATATATATATATATATATATATATATATATATAGATGACGGATCATTTTTCAGCAAACTCACAATGTGTAGACGAACATACCTATTATACCGTGTTTTTACTTCCTCTGCCCGTACCATAAGTACTATGTAGAGGAAGTACTGTTTTCGACCCCCAAATTCGAAGTTGAGTTTTTGACATAAATACACGTTTTGAGGCACTATTTTTGGAAACATGTCTGTGTGCGTGTGTGTCTGTCTGGATGTCTGTGAACAGGCTAGCTCCAAAGCGGAAAATCGTATGACAAAATTTCGTATTTGGGTCATGTACCTTCTGAAGACGTGAGCCGAAAATTGGCGACAAGTTTCTCTTATTTTTAAGGGGACTTTACATGAAGAAATTTTCGTTTTTCGCGATTTTCTCAAAAACGGCTCTAACGATTTTCTTTAAAATTTGCACATGTGTTCCTTTTACTGAGAGCTAAAACATTTATTTGAAACTTTTTTTCGAAAACATTCTCTGAGGGTAGTTACAAGCCACCCACTGTTCACCCACTGTTTGTAGAAAGTTTGTCTTGCGTGATGAACTGAATACGCGCTCTTTCACGGCCTCTTCTTCTATATAAGAATGTGAAGTGAGAAAGATGTATTGTTGGCTACGCATAAGGTAAAGAAGTATCTGAGGGAAATATTCGATAATTTTCGGAAATTATTCTTTACGGCGGAAAGTTCAATAAACGTCTGCAGTCACTTGTTCTTTTCTTTTTTTAAGTTTGTTATATAGCCTGCACTTTTAGTCGCATCATTGAAAGAAGAGGTATTTATAGGATATTAGCGTAAAATTGTGTCTTGCTATTCTGTACAAGGATATGTGAATACTGCTAACTTTTATTTGGGCAGAGGAAGTTAGTGGCTTTAACATCAGATTTTGGTATAAGTGCACTTGAACTAAGTTTTCGATTTTCATGAAAACCAATTTTTTTATCGATGTGAAAAACCACTCTAATCGTTCAGGAATTTTCACAGAATTTTTTGACACGTCACACACCTTTGTACTTGCCACGAAGGCTTCAAAAAACAGTAATTAAAGTCGTGATTTTCCCCATATAAAATCATAGTATTTTCTACCACGGCTATTTGATGATTAAACCCACATCTGACTTTGGAGCAGTACCAACCTGACAGCTAGTATCACACTGCATTTACACAAGTTAGAATGGAAGCTTTCGTTTCGTATAATTTCCGGTCGGGAAAACAATAGGAACTTCCTCAATGACAAGTTATAATAAATAAGAGCGCTGGGGTTACGCAAATTCGAACGGAAGCTTAATTTTATGTAATACATGGAGAGAAACCATGTTCGAGTATTTTATGTAATAACTCATATTTCCTTCGTGTTTTAATGAAGTAGAATAAGGAAACTTTCCAAATATTAATTCGTGATCAATTAACATTAAAGTGTCCCCCCGCCTTGTGTTAGTCGGTAGCACGCTTGCCTTCCACCCGGCGGCCCGGGTTCGATTCAGCAGTGAAAAATCTCTTTCCCGGGTTCGTGACTGGGTGCTTGTGTTGTACTTAGGTTTAAATGTGAGGTAGGGGACTGGCGCACCCCGGAAATAAATTCGCCGCAGATATCCCCTTAAAGGATCTCCAGGAGACGTTTGCGCGATCCGGTAGGGCTACTACTACCACTATTAAACTAAGACAAATTCGAATTGAAGCTTGATATTAGAAAAAGCATTGTTTAGTTGCTGTTTTGCTTCATGTTTCATGAAGAGCTAACAGAGAAACATTTTAAATATTACTCAATTTCTTTCTTCACATTGTTATTATTATTATTATTATTATTATTATTATTATTATTGTTGTTGTTTTCTAAAATACTTGTCTTCAACATTGTCCTTTCATAAAAAAATAATAATCGTAATTTGGTATGAAACATTCTTCCATCCATTCATTTATCCATCCGTTCATCCATTAATTCATCCGTACATTCATTCATCCATTCAACCATAAATAAATATTTAAATTCATCCATCCATCCAGTTACTAGTTAATAAATTATTTCCACCATCCATTCATAGACTGATGGATGGATGAATCTATGGGTGTATTGTTGAATTATTTAATGAAAAGGAAGAGTGGGTGGATAAATGGATGCATGGATTTATTAATGGATAGCTGAATGTTTGTATCGATGGGTGGATGAAATAGTTAAATGAATTATTTATATAATAAATTAATTAATGGACGGATGAATGTTTGGTTATAGGGGTGGTTGCCTTGATTGATAGATGAATGGCTGGTTGGATGGTTCATTCATCCATCCATCAAATCCGTATGTTAATTAAATTTTGCATTAATCTATTCATCCATCCATTGATTAGTTCATTGATTAACCAATCCACCCATCCATTAATTGATCAATTAATTCATCCGTGAATCCACCCATCCATTCATCCTTTCGTTCATCCATCAATATATTTACTAAATAATTAATAACAGTCCATCCATTCATCCCCTAATTAATCCAACAAACCTACCACCCACCCATCCATCAATTCAGACATCAATAAATCTATCCATCCATCGAATTATCCATTCATCCATAAATTATTTTTCCAACCATCCAATTATTAACAATGAGATAATTAATTTTCATTTTTAACTAAAATTATTAATCCATCCATTGTCTATTAATTCATCCACCCAACCATTCATCCACCCATCTGTTCAATCATCCATACATCCATCCAGTCATTCGTCCCTTAATTAATTCATGTATTCCACCATTTAATTATCCATACATTCATTCATTCATTCATTCATCCACCCATCTATCCACTCATGCATCCATCAATAAATTCATTCATTCATCGATCCAACCAACCATTAATCAATCCATTCATTCATTAATTTATTTATTAATTAGCCCACCTACCCATTCATCCATCCATTATTAATTCATTCATCCATAAATATATCCATTCATTCATCCGAAATTATTTATTTCACCCACCTAACCCACCATCCATCAAATGCTTTATGGATATATAAATAAATGGATGGACGGTTGAATTAATTAACTAATTGGATGGATAAATGTATGCATTAATTGATTCATCAATGGATGGGAGGATGAATTAATTAATTATGTACCTAATTCATTAATTGATAGATGAAGGGTGGATTGCTTGGTGAATGAATTAGTTAAATAATGGATCGATGAATGACTTCTGTAATAAGTGGATGGATCAATTAATAATTAATGGATGGTTGGTTAGATAACTGGATTGATTGATGGACGAATGGATGGTAGGATGAATGAAAAATGGATGGATTGATACATGGCTGAATGAATTATTGGGTGGGCAGATAATAGTTTTCATTAATTTCATAATTATAATTGTTATAAATAACTATTAAACGTATAAATAATATAACAGTATGGTTTGACATGTAATACATGTTTTCTATATTAGTCGATCGTCCTGAACGCGAATTTCCAATAAATACATTCCGATTTAAAATTAATGTTAAGCAATTTTCTGAGTAATAATATTAACAATATAAGAAATATAAATTACATGGCAATAAAAATGTTATTGTAGATGATATACATGTTTTTGCATGTATTTCACCACTTCTGAACGCGTATATGACAATAATAATAATAAGTTCCTTCCGCACTTCGAGAAAATTCTGATTTTCCATTAATATCACACATTTTTCGCAGAAAAAGTAGGAAGTATGTAAATAAAAATTCATTACATAGAATAATTTTTTTCCCGACCTAAGTTATATGTCTTATCTATAATTTGACCATTATGAACACGAATATAATATTATAATAATAACCAGTTCCTTCCGCACTTCTTGAAAATACCGATTTTCCATTAGTGTCACACAGTTAACGCAGAAATAGTAGGACCGTTTCAAAACAAAAATTCATTACATGGAGGGAAATTTTTTTTCCGACCTAAGTTACATGCGTTATCTATAATTCGACCCTTCTAAACACGAATATAACAATAATATAAACCAGTTCCTTCCGCACTTCGAGAAAAAACCGATTTTCCATTAGTGTCACACAGTTTACCCACAGTTTCGAAACAAAAATTCATTACATGGAAGGAAAATTTTTTCCCGACCTAAGTTATATGTCTTATCTATAATTAGACCCTTATGAACACGAATATAACAATAATAATAACCAGTTCCTTCCGCACTTCTTGAAAATACCGATTTTCCATTAGTGTCACACAATTAACGCAGAAAAAGTAGGGCCGTTTCAAAACAAAAATTCATTACATGGAAGGAAAATTTTTTCCCGACCTAAGTTATATGTCTTATCTATAATTTGACCATTATGAACACGAATATAATTATAATAATAACCAGTTCCTTCCGCACTTCTTGAAAATACCGATTTTCCAATAGTGCCACACAGTTTACGCAAACAAAGTAGGAAAGTTTCACACAAAAATTCATTACATGGAGGAAATTTTTTTTCCGACATGTATTAAATGAGTTATTTATAATTAGACCCTTCTGACCACGAAAATCACAATAATAATAAGCAGTTTCTTCCGCACATCGAGAAAATACCGATTTTCCATTAGTGTCACACATTTCTCGATGGAAAAGAGGGAACTATTCAAAGAAAAATTAATTCTGTGTAGGATAATCTTTTTTCCAACTTGAAATACGTGTGTTATCTATAATACGACCCTTCTGAACACGAATATAACAATAATAATAAGCAGTTTCTACCGCACTTCGAGAAAATACCGATTTTTCATTAGTGCCACACATTTCTCGCAGGAAAAGGGGGAACTATTCAAAGAAAAATTCATTCTGTGTAAAATAATTTTTTTTCCAACTTGAAATACGTGTGTTATCTATAATACGACCCTTCTGAACACGAATATAACAATAATAATAAGCAGTTTCTACCGCACTTCGAGAAATTCCGATTTTTCATTAGTGTCACACAATTCTCGCAGGAAAAGAGGGAACTTATTCAAAGAAAAATTCATTCTGTGTAGGATAATTTTTTTTCCAACTTGAAATACGTGTGTTATCTATAATACGACCCTTCTGAACACGAATATAACAATAATAATAAGCAGTTTCTACCGCACTTCGAGAAAAAACCGATTTTTCATTAGTGCCACACATTTCTCGCAGGAAAAGAGGGAACTATTCAAAGAAAAATTCATTCTGTGTAGGATAAATTTTTTTCCAACTTCAAATACGTGTTTTATCTATAATTCATCCCCGTACTGTTCTATAATATAAGATCGTAGGCTTCCGCGGCCCGAGTTCACAATAAAATCTTCTTGGCTTCCGGGTATCTGCCGCGTCATACTTGAGAGATCTGCCGACGTTTCGACCATCTTGCCGTGGTCTTTATCAAGGCTACTGCAGCTCGCACCAAAAGTCTCCTGTATATATAGGGGCAGTGAATATTTTCTTCCCAGCCAATCACATCTCACTATCCAATGCTCTGTTGTGATTGGTTCAAACACATGGAAGGAAAATTGTGCCTAAAAAGGACCGTTTTTCCTTCCATGTGTTTGAACCAATCACAACAGAGCATTGGATAGTGAGATGTGATTGGCTGGGAAGAAAATATTCACTGCCCCTATATATACAGGAGACTTTTGGTGCGAGCTGCAGTAGCCTTGATAAAGACCACGGCAAGATGGTCGAAACGTCGGCAGATTTCTCAAGTATGACGCGGCAGATACCCGGAAGCCAAGAAGATTTTATTATAATTCATCCCTTCTGAACACGAATATAACAATAATAATAAGCAGTTTCTTGCGCACTTCGAGAAAATGCCGATTTTCCAATAGTGTCACACATTTCTCGCAGGAAAAGAGGGAACTATTCAAAGAAAAATTCATTCTGTGTAGGATAAATTTTTTTCCAACTTGAAATACGTGTTTTATCTATAATACGACCCCTCTGAACACGAATATAACAATAATAATAAGCAGTTTCTACCGCACTTCGAGAAAAAACCGATTTTTCATTAGTGCCACACATTTCTCGCAGGAAAAGAGGGAACTATTCAAAGAAAAATTCATTCTGTGTAGGATAAATTTTTTTCCAACTTCAAATACGTGTTTTATCTATAATTCATCCCTTCTGAACACGAATATAACAATAATAATAAGCAGTTTCTTGCGCACTTCGAGAAAATGCCGATTTTCCAATAGTGTCACACATTTCTCGCAGGAAAAGAGGGAACTATTCAAAGAAAAATTCATTCTGTGTAGGATAAATTTTTTTCCAACTTCAAATACGTGTTTTATCTATAATACGACCCCTCTGAACACGAATACAACAATAATAATAAGCAGTTTCTACCGCACTTTGAGAAATTCCGATTTTGCATTAGTGTCACACAATTCTCGCAGGAAAAGAGGGAACTTAATCAAAGAAAAATTCATTCTGTGTAGGATAAATTTTTTTCCAACTTGAAATACGTGTTTATCTATAATACGACCCTTCTGAACACGAATATAACAATAATAATAAGCAGTTTCTACCGCACTTCGAGAAAATACCGATTTTTCATTAGTGCCACACATTTCTCGCAGGAAAAGAGGGAACTATTCAAGGAAAAATTCATTCTGTGTAGGATAAATTTTTTTCCAACTTGAATTACGTGTTTTATCTATAATACGACCCCTCTGAACACGAATATAACAATAATAATAAGCAGTTTCTACCGCACTTCGAGAAAAAACCGATTTTTCATTAGTGCCACACATTTCTCGCAGGAAAAGAGGGAACTATTCAAAGAAAAATTCATTCTGTGTAGGATAAATTTTTTTCCAACTTCAAATACGTGTTTTATCTATAATTCATCCCTTCTGAACACGAATATAACAATAATAATAAGCAGTTTCTTGCGCACTTCGAGAAAATGCCGATTTTCCAATAGTGTCACACATTTCTCGCAGGAAAAGAGGGAACTATTCAAAGAAAAATTCATTCTGTGTAGGATAAATTTTTTTCCAACTTGAAATACGTGTTTTATCTATAATACGACCCCTCTGAACACGAATATAACAATAATAATAAGCAGTTTCTACCGCACTTTGAGAAATTCCGATTTTGCATTAGTGTCACACAATTCTCGCAGGAAAAGAGGGAACTTAATCAAAGAAAAATTCATTCTGTGTAGGATAAATTTTTTTCCAACTTGAAATACGTGTTTATCTATAATACGACCCTTCTGAACACGAATATAACAATAATAATAAGCAGTTTCTACCGCACTTCGAGAAAATACCGATTTTTCATTAGTGCCACACATTTCTCGCAGGAAAAGAGGGAACTATTCAAGGAAAAATTCATTCTGTGTAGGATAAATTTTTTTCCAACTTGAAATACGTGTTTTATCTATAATACGACCCCTCTGAACACGAATATAACAATAATAATAAGCAGTTTCTACCGCACTTCGAGAAAAAACCGATTTTTCATTAGTGCCACATATTTCTCGCAGGAAAAGAGGGAACTATTCAAAGAAAAATTCATTCTGTGTAGGATAAATTTTTTCCAACTTCAAATACGTGTTTTATCTATAATTCATCCCTTCTGAACACGAATATAACAATAATAATAAGCAGTTTCTTGCGCACTTCGAGAAAATGCCGATTTTCCAATAGTGTCACACATTTCTCGCAGGAAAAGAGGGAACTATTCAAAGAAAAATTCATTCTGTGTAGGGTAAATTTTTTTCCAACTTGAAATACGTGTGTTATCTATAATACGACCCTTCTGAACACGAATATAACAATAATAATAAGCAGTTTCTTCCGCACTTGGAGAGAATTCAGATTCACAGTTTACGCATAAACTGTGTGTCACGAATGGAAATTCGGAATTTTCTCCTAGTGCGTATGGAACTGGTTATGATTTTTGTTCTATTCGTGTTCAGAAGGGTTGAATTATAGATAACACAAGTAAATCAAGTGGGGAAAAAATTTTGCCTGCATGTAATTAATTTTTGTTTGAATCATTCCTACGTTTCTTGCGTAAAATGTGTGACGGTAATGGATATTCGGTATTTTCTGGAAGGGCGGAAGGAACTGGTTATTATTATTGTTATATTCGTGTTCTGAAGGGTCGTATTATAGATAACATACGTATTTCAAGTTGGAAAAAAAATTATCCTACACAGAATTAATTTTTCTTTGAATAGTTCCCTCTTTTTCTGCGAGAAATGTGTGACACTAATGGAAAATCGGTATTTCTCGAAGTGCGGAAGAAACTGCTTATTATTAATGTTATATTCGTGTTCAGAAGGGACGAGTTATAGATAAAACACGTATTTCAAGTTGGAAAAAAATTTATCCTACACAGAATGAATTTTTCTTTGAATAGTTCCCTCTTTTCCTGCGAGAAATGTGTGACACTATTGGAAAATCGGCATTTTCTCGTAGTGCGGAAGAAACTGCTTATTATTATTGTTATATTCGTGTTCAGAAGGGACGAATTATAGATAAAACACGTATTTCAAGTTGGAAAAAAATTTATCCTACACAGAATGAACTTTTCTTTGAATAGTTCCCTCTTTTCCTGCGAGAAATGTGTGACACTATTGGAAAATCGGCATTTTCTCGAAGTGCGGAAGAAACTGCTTATTATTATTGTTATATTCGTGTTCAGAAGGGTCGAATTATAAATAACACATGTAACTCAAATCGGAAAAAAAAATTTCTCCATATAATAAATATTTATTGATATCGTCCCCGCTTTTTCTGTGAGTAGAACACTGCACACATCCCTAGCGTCTGACTGTAACGGTTTTTTTTGTTCGCCAGCACGACAAATATTATTATTAGCTTTCGGGATTTTAGGTTGGTAAAATGCAATTTTAGGTGCCTAAAGTAAGCTCTATATAATTATGAAATAGGATTTAAAAATTGCAAAAATGATCTTTAAAAATCGTGAATTCCATTGAAGTTGGTATTTTTCTTAAACATCCAATTATAATACATTATTATACGAGTATATTTAAGAAGGACTACCGGCGTGGTCTCGTGTTTAGCGTCGCTGTCTACAGATCCGTCGGCCCGGGTTCGATCCACGGTACCTCCTCGGATTTTTCTGGAACGGGGTGCACTCAGCCTCGTGACTCAAATTGAGCAGAGAGGAGTAGCGGCTCCGGTCATGGATACCACCATTAACGGCCGTGGGTGTCGGCATGCAGACCACATGGCTCTAATCCTGCCATCTGCCTATGGTAGATGACACAGTGGACGAGTTCTAGACCTTGTCCCTTCAGGGATGTTAGCGCCACGGAGTTAGTTATATTTTAAAAGGCAAAATTCAACAAGTAATAGGCCTATAAACAATATTCATTTCTTCCATATCTTGTCCACAATTGGCTACACTCTTGGGTAGAGAGGAGCTTTTCATGTGCAAACCGTTATTTTCAGACAACAGACAATCGTTCTTATTTGAGAATCTCCACCAAGTGTTCATAGTTATTTTTATTACAGGTTTATTGTAAACATCGCAGTTTGCTTGTAGTAATAGATAATTATTTTTTTTCTTTCTTTTTTAAATAGCACATATTTCCTAGGGGCAATTGTATTGTCATGCCAGTTCAGAAAGAATTTCTTTTTCGCTAAGGGTGTCCAAGTAGTAGGCTACTTACTTCTTTAGTAACAAAATATGTGTGTTTAATACAGTTCTGAATAATCCAGCAGAATATAATCATATCAATTAAAATGTGCATCTACAGCCATAGGAAAGTCGCTCATTTATGACAACATCTTCTGTAGTGTTCCTACAAATGTAGAAACTCTGCCTTACTGACTGCACCACCCAGGAAATATATTTTCGTTTCGTGTGCGTCTACAGCCATGGGACTGTCGCTCATTTATTATGTGTTACGTTAATGTTGAAGATTACCGAATTATTTGTTATTTGAATTCTTCATACTTTTTCTGCGTAAACTGTGTGACATTGATGTAAAATAGCAATTTTCTCCTTAAAGGTCTCAAAATAATTAGGCCTTAGTGTATACGATGTTAAATTGCAGCCTGCATACTTATTTGTCCGGAGATATTATTCATAGCGTTGATATTAATGCGGGAGGTGGAGAAAAGGCATTCAGGTGTGGTGTGTGTAAGAGGTCCTTTACCGGATTTATTGCTTTTGTTTTGATTTGTCATTACGCTCGTATGAGTTTCACGGCATTCAGGTCTAGTCAGTGGCGGACGCAGAATTTTTTTTCGGGTGGGGATTTGAATAGGTAGACGGAATACTACAAAAAATTAATCAACTTACATATACAATTAGTTTATAAAACTGGCCACTTAGAGTATATATATATATAGCCTTTTTTTCAAATTTCGGGGGGTTTGTAACCCTCCTATCCCCCCCTGCGTCCGCCACTGGGTCTAGTGACTGTTAATATACACATAAGTAAGGTAAATGTAATACGGCATTAATATATGTGTCCAAAAATAAAATACGTAGTTATAAAAATGTTGGAAATACAATTTCACTCATACTGAAGAGTGATCATTTTAGTATCCTGTATGTAACGAAGAGAATCCTATAGCAAACATGACATTTACTAGCACATGCACTACATTCAACTCAACACAAGTAGTTTCAGGGATTTATTTGGAATGTTGGCAACGCTCGTATCAACGGGGCCGTTACAGAATGGATCATGGCTGACAAAATGTATTTTACGGCAAAATTCATGTAGTTATTTGTCTTTATTTTCATTTACGAAGCATTTATAAAGACATGTTGCATGTGAAAAAATTCTGTGAAAAATCCTGAACGATTTGAGTGGTTTTTCAGATCCATAAAAAATTTGGTTTTCATATAAATCGTAAACTTAGTTGAAGTGCACTTATACCCAGATTTTTTCCCTTGGCTTCACTGCCTCCCTGATGAACATGAGGAAACAGACTGATTACTCTAAATCAACAGTAACAGTTCTCGTGAGTTATGTGCTAGGTTAAGAGTCTCGTAGATCAACATTAAAACGATGGAGCCTGTAGTGAAGTCAGAATATGTTGAATGTGTCATTAAGGAAGAGATCTCAGTGGACGACATAGAACACAAACCTGATGTGATCAAACCACAGAGTGAACCTGTATCTCTAGCATATTTGAGATACAGGAACACAAACCTGATGTGATCAAACCACAGAGTGAACCTGTATCTCTAGCATATGATTTGTTGGAGACAGAACTAATAGAAACCGAGACCGCAGATCCGTCTGAAGACTGCAATGTATCCAACACAGACACATCGGTGACATCCGGAGGAAATAATGATCATAAGCTTCACCTTTCAAATACACAATCTTACTCATGCGACATATGTACGAAAACGTTTACTCGAAGAGACTGTCTCAAAAGACATCTGCTGATTCATACCGGAGAGAAACGCCATTCTTGTGAATTTTGTTCCAAAACGTTTTCCCAAAGTGGCCATCTAAAAACACATTTGCTTATTCATACCGGAGAGAAATCCCATTGTTGTGATTTTTGTACAAAACCATTTTCGCGCAGAAGCGATCTCACGAAACATATGCGTATTCACACTGGTGAAAGACCTCTTTCGTGTGATATCTGTACCAGAACATTTTCTCAAAAGGCTAATCTGACATCGCACCTGCTTACTCATATTGGTTATAAGTAGAGACGAGACTTTCATGCCCTATAAAATTGCGAAATATGCATGCATTCATGCATTATCAAACCATGAAACATGCACTATCAAGGGAAAAATACACTAAAATATGCACTAACATTTATGGCCCAATATGAAACTTTTTAGTACACTTTATCTGAAATTATAATAGGTCTTACTATTATGGAGACAATGTTTGTAAACGGACATTGTAATTTAATTAAGTATTTAAGGTTTTTAATAATGTTTTACAAAAAACAACTGCCATAGAAAATATAAAAAGTGCTTACCTCTTTACTGCAACAGTTGCAGAAGACGACTTCCCCATCTGAGCTAATAAAATCCTTACCCTTAATCCACTGTGCAAGGAGTTCGCTTTTGGAACATTTAGTTGGAGGCATAGTAAAATCACAGAACAGACAATCACACTAACCACTGCACACATTGTAAAGATACTGCAGGTTTCCCGAGCTCTGACAAAGTACAATGCACCCCAAGTGCGGGCCGGAAATAGCTAAGGGTGGACAAAGGCAAGGTCAAATTCCTTTTCGCACATCTCGCGCCACTTCACAAACGTCTGTAAAAATGGGTAGTAAAAATCAAAGATAGGGAAACTTTGCCACGATGTCACTTTCTTGAAAACCCATTAAACATGCATTTAAACTGAATATAATGTAAATTATATGCATGATTTAGCCATAAATGCCCTAAATATGCTTTATGCATGTTTTTTCCTCCTAAAAGGTCAAAACATGCGAACATGCACGGAAAAAGTATGCATATTTGGAACCAGAAAGTAATGACATGGGTAAGTACTCAGTTTGAGCTATGTCCTAAGTTCTCATAAAAACATGCATTTGCATGAAAGTCTCGTCTCTAGTTAATAATAATAATAATAATATTTATTCACCATTAGGAATTACAAGAATCCAAAGGCTTCGTCATACTTAAGAACTAAATAAAATATTGAACAAAACATAACTATACATACAGTACACATACAAAATGCAGACATTAGTCCATAAAAATAAATTTATAAAGTCAGTAAATTGGCGGAGATGAAATCTTGAGTACTATAGAAAACATGCTCCATAAGAAGATTTCTCACTTTGGTTTTGAAAAGTTTTTGACTGGTGTGCTTAAAAGAGTGGGGAAGTTTATTGTACAGAATTAGACCCGAGTGATTGATGAATTTTAAACTTCTGGAGGTACGGTGGGATGTGAGGTGAAAATCGTTAATTCCTCGCGTGTCATGGTGATGGTGATGGGAGTTCTTTGGAAATTTCTGTTTGTTTGCATGTATGAAACAAACAGTCTCTAGAATGAAGATGCAAGGGACAGGAAGAATATTTAATTTTTTGAAAAGAGGCTTGGTATGCGTGCGGTTAGATACATGCATCATAATTTTGATAATCCTCTTCTGGAGTTTGAATATCCGAGTTAGATTGGGAGAGGTTCCCCAGAAAGGGATGCCGTAGGAAATTACAGAGTTGATATTGCCGAAATAAAGAGTACGGAGAAGTTCAATATTACAGAATCTACTTAAAATTCTCAGAGCATAAGTGATTTTACAAACTTTTTCAGCGAGGTGGGAGATATGAGTATTCCAGGATGACTTGGAGTCAACCCAAATACCCAGGAATTTAGAGGAAACAACTTCTTTTAAGCGAACATTATTAAACATAATTTGTAAGTTTGCGAGGGAGAAAGGGCAAAAATTTATGTAATTAGTTTTGGAAATATTGAGGTGCAATCTATTGTAATTTAGCCAAACCTGGAGATTCTCCAAGGTTTTGTTAGCTTTAGCTTGAAACTGATCGCTGTCTATATCGGAAATTAGAATGTTGGTGTCGTCAGCATAAAGAATGTTCTTGGAGAGCGGTAGATAAGCCGGGAGGTCGTTAATGTAAATGAGGAAAAGTAGTGGGCCCAGCAAGGATCCTTGAGGGACACCACATGTCACCTGCAGAAGGTCTGAATTCAGGGAGTCGATTTGGACCATTTGCCGTCTATTACTCAAATAAGAGGAAAACCAGGCATTTGCGGTTCCTCTAATACCATAATTATTCAATTTTTCAAGGAGGATGCTGTGGTTTACTACATCAAAAGCTTTAGTTTGATCGAGGAAGATACCAATTGTGGGATTTTTATTATCAAGAGCCGAGAGGAGGTGTTCAGAAAAGGAGTAAAGGGCATCATTGATAGACTTATTTTTCCTAAAGCCAAATTGTGATTGGGATAATACTTCATGTTTGTTTAGGAAGGTCATTACTCTATTGAACATGGCTTTTTCAAGAATTTTTGATATAGCTGATAAGAGAGAGATAGGTCTATAATTTTCTATATTGTCTTTCTTTCCCTTCTTGAAAACAGGGACAACTCTCGCTATCTTAAACGCATCAGGGAAGTAACCAGATAATAAAGAAGCGTTGACAAGGTCAGTTATTGGGTCGAGTAAATAGGGACATTGCTTTATTAAAGACATTGGAATGCCATCAGGTCCTGAAGAGATTTTGTTCTTGAAACCACAAATGATTCTACTTATTTCTTCAGAGCTAACAGGACTCAGAAAGATAGTATTGTTGACAGTTTTGTCCTTAGTAACTACGGTAGGAGGACTTTTATTTGAATTAAGGTTTGAGGCGATATTCACAAAATATGAGTTAAAAGTGTTAGCGATGTCAAGGGGGTTTTTAATAATATCATTATTCAAACTCAATTTGATATGTTCACGATTGTTATCCTTGTGTTGGATTTCTTTTTTAATGATGTCCCAAATGGCTTTACCCTTGTTCGAAGCCGCATTAATTTTTTTGGAAATGGCAGTTTTTTTTGCTTGAAGAATTACCTTTTTTAGAATCTTAGAGTATTCATTGACATAATTACGGAAAGATGGATCGGAAATAGTCTTGCTGAGTCGACAGAGCAATCTCTTCCTCCGGCAGGACGTGATTATACCCTTAGAGAGCCACTTTTTATCGTGGTGGCATCTATTAGAAGTTGTGTGGATTCTAAGTAAGGGAAAGGCAATGTTGAGGTAATGGGTGATAGTATTAGTCAAATTAATAGCTTTTTCCTCAGCATTTGAATTATTGAGTATGTCCAACCAAGATTCATTGGACAGTAAGAAGTTAAAATAATTTGTATTTTCAGGAGAAAAAAACCTTTTCCATGAGATTATTTTATCATTAGTACAGCTAGCATCCTGAATCATTGCAGAATTTAAAGAGAATATCAGGAAGACTGCATTATGGTCGGATAGGCCTAGATCGGTAGTAAAGCACGAAGAGGAGAAAACATCTTTGTCTAATATTATTTGATCAATGCAAGTTTGAGAGTGATGGGTAATGCGAGTGGGTGCATCAATCAGGGCTGAAAGGTTGAAAGTTTGAAGAAGTTGGATTAGGTCGGTTTTTGAGGGGGAGCAATCCAGCAGATTTATGTTTAGGTCACCGCAGATTATTATGGGGATGTCATCCTTTTTTAAATAATCTATCAGTGATTCAAGCTTATTTAGAAATAAGATTGGAGAAAATTTAGGTGACCTATATATACAGATAATATATAATCTAACAGAAAGCCAAGTTAGTTCAATAACGGCATGCTCAAGTATTCTTTCCTCGTTAAAGCAAGTAGTGTGGGTTTTTTTATTGAATTGAAGGCCCAGGTTATTTCTTATGAAAATGGCTACACCTCCGTTTTTATGAGAGGTACGGCAGTAGAAATCAGCTAGAGAGAAGTTAATTACATTTACAAGGGAGATCTCATTCTTATGGAGCCAGAGTTCAGTTAAACATAAGATGTTGATGTAAGAAAGCTCAGATTGTAGTAGGATATTTAGCTCATCGATTTTTGAACTTAAACCCTGGATGTTAAGATGCATTAATGTTAAGTTAGGCGGTCCAGAATGTTTGTAGGGCACAAAAAATCTTTTAGATGAGATGGCGGCCTGCTGACTCGAACAGTTCTGGAGATGCCGGGTTCAACAGCAACTATTCCTGGAGGCTGATTTTTAGACTTTGTGGATAAAGGTGATGATTCCAAACTAGGAGATGAATTTGGGAGGCTAAGATGTTTCGTTAGTTCATTTGCGTGAGAGCATATTCCAGGCTTTGTGGGTTGAGGTGTTGAATCTGTTTGTTGAATTGAGGTTGAATTTACAGGTGAATCCTCACAGATTGAGTCAAGACTCCCATTTGGTGATAACATACAGTAGTCTTGGTGGTCTAAGGATTGCTTCGTCTCAGACTCCTTAATGAGTGGGTTAGTCTTAATTTGTAGAATATGAATAGGTTCTGAGGACAAGTTATCCTTAGTGATGGATACTGGAAGACTGTAGCTAGTGTTCAGCATTGGAATACTTTTTTCAACGCGTTGACAATCTGCTCTGGTAAACAATACTTTTTTGGCAAATTGTTCAGTTAATAGATCTTTCCCTATGGAGTTGAGATGCTGGCCGTGTTGTGTAAAGTGTTGTCTCCTGAGTGCAGATCCATGGAGGACATCTATATTAGGGAAGCGGAGAGAAATTTTGTTGATCCCTCTATTTATAGTTTGTATTTTAGCATGAGCAGGAGAGTTGGGAGGCAGGTCATGTCTGGGAGGTAATTCAGCTACAGTGATATTTCCTTTAATGGTATGTGCAAATGACAGGATTTCGCTGACTGTATTGATAGTGGAGTCATCAATGTCATTTGATCCAGTCATGATTATTAGGTGATCCTCGCTCTGCAAATTGGCTTGGGTATTAAGAACATCCCGTGTCATGGCTCCGGGTTTAATTACACTGCAAACTTCAAAATCAGAGGTTAATTTGTTTGATAGTCTCTCGGCAATGCCACGTCCATGACTGTCCGCTTCCAGTTCCGGCTAGTTATAAGCCTCTGCAATGTGAATTCTGTACAAAAACATTTTCTCGAAAAAATTATTTTAGATCTCATCTGTATACTCATACCGGAGATAAGCCTCATTTGTGTGAAATCTGTACTAAGACGTTTTCTTATAAAAGCAGTCTGAAAAAACATCTGCTTCTCCATGCGAGAGACTGACCATTTCCTGGATATCTGCATTGCAATTGGCTCGTGTAATTCTGTTTTGAGGACTGTAATGTCTAACAAGTGATTTGTATAGGTAACTAATTATTGTTTGCTGTGATGTTGCATTTTCACACACTTCTTAGGACCCCTCATCAAAAATACAATTTCCAGAAACTTATTGTGCTGAAATCATATGGAAAAATAATTTAAAACTTCAATCTCCTGTGAATACAGAAATGTCAGAGGGTCACACTATGTGGTACCAAACTGAAAAATGACAGGCTATATCACTTTTTTCAACGCCAGGTTTAATATCTATCAAAGCTCAGCTACTGCACAATTGACTCTAGACTCTGAATTTTCAAATAATGGTAGTGATATACAACAAAGAAGCATTGGAAAAAAAATAGTTGAAGGTACTCAAAATGAACTGCTGTTGTTTGAAACCAAAGCAAGCAAAACCTTAATACATTGAATTTGGTGGTCTAGAATAATTGGAAGACAATTATTTATGGTATAATTGCATTGTAGGGGGGGGGCCCACATGGAAAACCAATTTTCTTCTCATAAAACACCTAATATCACACATATTTTGTTATATATAGTTCTCTGGAGAGATGTTGCCTCGACGTATGATTTGGTCCAACCCACCCGCCCTAAACGTTACATTTTCTTTTATAACACGATCTACCGAAAAGCACCATGAATTCCACCATATTTTGATCTCCAGTAAGGTGAAGAAACTCGTGATTGGACGTTAGAGGAGTGACATCACACCAGCTGAACACGTAAAATTCTGGGAATCAGGTTCACCAACACAACGAACCTCGCGGGAGATACAATGTACATTAATTACAAAATGGGAGAATTCAGAATGCCCTACTAAATTAATATCACTGTTCATAACCTAGCAGAACCCGTCACTAATTAGTAACACCGTTCCTAACCTAACTGCCACTAAAGTAGAATTTCTGCAGAATTCAGAATATCCTACTAAATTAATATCACTGTTCATAACCTAATAACCTGTCACTAATGATATCGGATAAGCAATGTACAAGAAGTGTCATGTTAGTCAACTTGCCTCGTTGAGAAAGAAAACACATCCGTCTGTGGAAACCTGCGAACATCGTGAGATGCAACTTTGCCTTATTTTTTCTGATATGTTAACATTCTGGGCATAATCCCAATGATGTGGACCCGTTCATGCGTAATTTCACTTTTCCACAGACTGTGATGTTTTTTGTTTCTGAGCGAAGCAGGGTGACCAACTGTCAGTGTAAGTTGTCTGATAATAAACAGAACTGCGCACAATGTGCATAGAGTTTATTCACTACAGAACTTATTTAGGGGTTCTGTTCTGTTCTTGCAACGTAGTGCATGATACCGCACGCATGTATTTCCACATAGAACACATACACACTGCGGATTCGGGTCATGATAACCTTTTGTCTTACACAGCTAAAAATGGAAGCCATGTACGACAGCGCGAGTAATTGTGTGATGGAGCTTGTAATGGGATTTCTTCTATTCATGTGTTGTCATTGCCGTAGTTGCGTAGAATTCGCTTTGTATTTTGGCTCTCTTGGTTAGCAGTTCAACTAGTAGTTCCTCTTGTTGTGATGTGTGTGGCAGTAACAGCTGCAATCGGAGATCCTCTACGTAGAATGTTTCACCTGACATTTCATAGATGAGTCGCGAAGGTGTGAATTTGGATATATGGAGAACATTTTTCAAGAATCTTTTCTAGATCTTTCAAGTTATTCTTGCTGAGATTGTCCCAAATAATTTCATGTCCTTATGCTGCAATTGGTGTGATTTTTGCTTTGGACAATTTCATGGCGGATTGTGAAGATTGTTTGCTTATGTGTTGGATATCTTGCATAGCTTTGATAGATTGTGTCAACCTGTCTTTAATATGAGTGGTGAACACTGTTCCTTGAGTTTGTAGTGTTACACGTAGGTATTTAAATTGATTCACATTTTTTAGTGAGGACCCATTTATCAGAAGCTATTTTCATGTGGCACCTGTAGAAAATCATTTCCTGAAGGTAGAACACTAAAGAGACAATGTTGTTCATACTGGGGAGAAATCCTTCTCCTGTGATATCTGTTCCAAAGCATTTTTACAGAAATCATAACTCTAGACTCGTAAGCTTACTCACGCAGGAAAGAAGTTGTTTTCTTATAGTTATTTGGAAATAATTTTAATGTTTGTTGTAATGGTTTATGATACAAATAATTCAATTGCAATAAACTGGAGCAAATTTCCATTATTCTTAGGATTAAATCTTGATTCCTCTGGTTGTTAGAAACTAATATGCCCTTTATACAAAATAAATACACTTGTGTCCCACGTTTGGGTGAGTGCAACTATCAAGATTCCTTACAGTCTGCTTCTGCATTACTTTAAAATGTTTTACCAGTATTTCAATTTAAACTTGTTAAAGTATTTTGTACGAGAAACAATTTGAGCGATTAATCCTTCACTTGTTCACCCGCATCAAGCGCCAACGCCACCTGTGGGTAGTTGTGTTAATCTCTGTTCTGTGTGTAGCCATGTTTTTTGCAGTGTACCTTGTGCTAAATACAGAGTTCCCACAAATGATCTTTCGGGTTTCCAAAATGTGTAACTTGTGTTTAAATAAACTTACAAACATGTAAGTGGTACTAATGGAAAGAGAAACTCAAAAGTTTTGATTATAGTACCTTACAGATGTTCAATGTGAGCTCCATTGGTAACACGACACACATCAATCCTGTAGTCCATTTCCGCCCAGGCACGTTATAACATGCCATGGTCAACTGTTCCAATGGCTGCTGTGATGCGTTCTCTTAGATCAAGGATGGTCTGTGGAAGAGGTGGCTTGTACACAAGATCTTTGACATAACCCCACAAAAAGAAATCAAGGGGTGTGATGTCTGGCGAACGCGGAGGCCAAGGAAGAAGTTCTTCATCGTCATTACCAACACGGCCAATCCATCGGTAGTCTGGTGTTGAGCTCCAATCTGACTTCATTATGAAAATGAGGGTGTGCACCGTCCTGTTGAAATATCACGTTGGGCATTTCCTGTTCCAACTGAGGCAGGAGCCATTGTTGTAGCATATCCAGGTACTCAAATCCTCCAATTGTTTTCTCTACAAAGAAGAACGGGCCGTACACTTTCTGCACACTTAGAGCGCAGAATACGTTTACTTTAGGAGAGTCGCAGTTAATTAGAACTACTCCTTTAACTACAGCAACTGGCAAAGGACAGTGCTTCATTTATATTGGGGTTTTCCGACCCCCAGACTCTAACGTTATGTTTGTTCACTTTACCTGAAAGATGGAAGGTGCACTCGTCACTAAACACTATGGATTCGAAAAACCCATCAGTTTCCATGAGAGTCTGCATATTCTCGCAGAAAGTACGAGGCACCATTTTATCTTCTTCCTTTAAGAACTGCATCATCTGCAATCAGTATGAAAGAAAATCCAAACGTTTACGCAGAACTTTCCATACGGTGGATTTAGGGATCTGCAGCTCCCTACTAATAATAATAATAATAATAATAATATTTTATTGTCATTAAACCTGAAATACAAGCAATAGACAACGTCAGAAAACATAAAATTTAAACATATTGGATTCAAATAAATTAAATGACTCTAAGTGTAATTGTAATTGAGCACAATTTCAAGCTTATTCATATGTTAACTTCTTTACATTCAAAGAATTCGTCAATTTTATAGAAGGGATTTTTTGACTAACCAGTCATATAATTTAGATTTGAAAGTGTTAATTGAAAGTTCCAACAATTCTAATGGTAAGCTGTTATATAGTTTTAGACCCATTACTTCATAACTATTTAAGGATTTCGAAAGTCTATGAAAAGTTATGTCTACACGTTTACCGTTTCTAGTGTTATGGGAGTGTATATCTTGTCTAAGCTGTTTGTCTGAAAAATTACGTTTAACTTGTATCAGCGAGTTGTAAATGTACACATTGATAACAGTCATAATTTTTAGATTGACAAACAATGCCCTACAGTGGTCTAACTTATTTGAATTACTAATTATTCTGATGACTTTTTTCTGGAGCAAGAGAACTTCCTGAACATGACTGCTATTGCCCCAAAACAGGATTCCATAGGATACAACACTTTGAAAATATGCAAAATAGGCTGATCGTATATAGTTGGGTGGTACATAACGTTTTAGATTTCTTAGCAAGAATATAACTCTAGCCAGCCTACCAGTAATAAATTGAATGTGTGGTTCCCAGGTTAGGTTTTTGTCAATATAAATTCCTAAAAACTTTACCTTATCTACGTTATTATTTGGGGGGAATTCTCTTAGGCTGAAAAACAACTCTTGATTTTTTTCTTCATTTAACAAAAATCCATTTACTCTAAACCAGTAAGTTATGAAATTTGTGACATGGTATTATCCGTCATAACTTTTAGTGAATCTAAATCATAACTAGCATTGAAGAATGTTGTATCATCGGCATACATAATTACATGCCTTTTTACAAAAGAAGGCAAATCGTTTATCATTAATATAAACAACAATGGTCCTAAGACGGATCCTTGAGGGACACCACATTTAATATTAGCAATATCCGATCTCTCTTTTCTTATACAGACCACTTGAGAACGGTTTTCAAGATAAGATTCAAATAATTTAAGACTTGCACCCTTAATCCCATAATATTCCAACTTACTAAGTAAGGAATTGTGCTCAACACAGTCAAATGCTTTACTCAGGTCACAAAAAGTGGCCTGAGCAAAGCACTTATTTTCAAAGACATTAAGTACCTTTTTTACTAAAGATTCTATTGCATCGACAGTAGACCTGCCCTTCCAAAAGCCATACTGTTCTTCACGGATAATATCCGATTCATTCAGATAATCACAAATTTGAATATACATGACAGATTCTAATACCTTCGATAAAATCGGTATTAAAGAAATGGGGCGGTAGCTCGAAGGGCGATCTCTTTCACCTTTCTTATATATAGGTACAACTCTGCTTAATTTTAGTGGATTTGGAAAAACGCCCTCCATTACACTTATTTATGACAAATGTAAGTGGAAATATAATACATTCTATTATTATTTTCAGCATATTACATGAGAAATCATATACATCTAGACTTTCTGAAGGTTTAAAATTTTTAACTATATTTAAGATTATATTTGGAGTAACTTCCCGAAAAGCAAAATTGTTTTCAGTATGAATAGAAGTAGCCTTAGACTCTTTAAGCAGGTTTAAAGGGGTGTCGTTAGGTCTTACAATGTTATTACTGAGATCCTTCACAGATTTAACACAGAAATTATTAAAATCATTTGGAGATATTGTGATTTGATTGTTACTGTTATTTTTCGACACAGAGTTAATTATTTCCCAAGCTTTCTTACACCTGTTTTTTGATAATTCAATACTTCTTGTATTATACATTTTCTTAGCTTCGCACACTGCCTGCTTGTATTCCTTTCTAGCTTTACCATAGCTCCACTTGGCTACATTAGAGTTGTACTTTTTATATACATCATAATATAGTAGTAACCTATTTTTCATAGTAGTTAATTGGGGGGTGTACCACTGATTTTGACTTTTTGATGTAACCTTTTTGCATATGTTGACCTTACATTTCCTCTTAGGTATACTATTTTCAAATGTGTTCATAAGTACATTAAAGAAATTCTCAAAAACTATGGTTGCAGGACAATTTTGAAAATCACTACAAAACTTTACCCAATCAAAATCACAGAGAGCAGATTTAAATTTTAGAATTTTGTCTTGGTTGATAGGTCTAGTGGTAGCTATTTTAAAATCTGTGGGATTACACTTGTTGGGGTTGATTTGTTTAATCCCTATCCATACACACTTGTGATCTGAGAAATGGAAAGGCACTACATCACTTTTTAGGTTGGCCTTATTTATGTTGGTAACTATATTATCAAGACATGCTGTTCCTCTAGTAACTTTATCATTAATATATTCAAAGTTAAACTGCCTGAGGAGATTCCGAAAATCAGTCACACTTTTCTGGTTTGCATTCATGACATCAAAGCTTGAATTTAAATCACCTCCAATTACTATATTATACCTTTTCCAATGGGGCCTATTAAAAAAGTTTTTTTTTTTAATTTAATTTCAATCGTTCAGCATTACATTGCTATGTCAGATTGGCGATAACCATTGGAGATTTGTAACAGTAGGCCTATTAGTATTCTCGCTATAGAGGTGAGTCAATGTTTGACCCCTCACTCAAAATTACGCTTTAAAGTTATCTGACATAGGCTAATTATGGTCACAGGCTTGAACTTAATCAAAGAACTATATCTTGAGGCAAACGAGGTTTAAGTCGCCGTGCATTGTGGGACTTTTGTCCGAGGCCATAATACTGTGCCCCTGAAACATGTTCTAGATTATTAAGAAAATGTTTAGTCAAATTAGAGATGTGTTCATGAATATACTGTACACCGAGTTCACTGTGTAATTGGTTGTTTCGAATAAACCAAGGAGAGTTCACTGACATTCTTAGAACCTTGTTCTGGAATATTTGGAGACGCTGGATTTTTGTTTTTGATGCACTACACCATTAAACAGACATTCTAATTTTTCGAGGAACACCGTTGTATTCCCCTTTGGTGTCCTGTACAATACAACCACAGCCAATTTAAGACACTTAATGTACACGCCTGCAGCCTCAAAATCTATTTCATTGCAGAGGAAGTGCAATTCTAGCTCAGTAACTTTATACATAGAAAACAGATTATTTTTAACATAGATTGAGACCCCACCATGCATGTGTTGCTCCCTACAATAGCTACTGGCTAGCGTGAAGTCATCTAAAATCTTAAAAGCAATTTCATTATTTTGTAACCAGTGTTCACTTATACCAATTGCATCTATCTTATTCTCCTTTAAAAATTCATTTCAAAACAATATTTTTATCACTAAATCCTTGTATATTAAGGTAGCCTATCTTAAACTGTAATTCCTGGTAAGTTTCTGGTTCACTAAGACTGTTATTATTAAACTCTGGCTTATGATCGAGATTAAGTTCCGAATGACTGAAGAAATCATTGCCAGAACTCTTAGAGATCGGTTCTACCCTTCGCCGAACTTTGTCGGCCACTACATCTAGTTTTTTGTTTCACCAAAATCTAGAGAAATGGGTTCAGAGCTTACCAGAGACTTATAACTACTTTCACCAGTTATTTCTGCTATCTTATTTACAATATACTGTTTTCCTAATTTATTTAAATGTAATCCGTGCTTAGTGTGTAACCTTGCACCTAACCTGCTTACATCTACAACTATAACATTCCTTAAATATTTGCATGTTTTTGCAATTTCTTGATTCACCCTCGAAATTTCCTTGTTGACTGCCGACCAAGAAGGTAAATTCATAAACTCACTTTTCACCAAAAATATGCAGAATGTAAGAAAAATCATTAAAAAGTGGACACTTATATACCTTACCAACATAAGAGTATACATGCAAGATTCAATGTGGCACATTCTCATGATTTTTATTAACATTACAGAATTTGGGTTACTCTGGAGACATCGGGTACCAGACTTTTCTGTACTCAAGTGAAACGGATGTCCGCAGGGTGTTCATGTTTCTTATTGAGAAACTACCGAAGGAATCCGAGAAAAGGTAATAGAGCCAGCAGGTGAGTATCCTTGAATACTTTCAATTCACTCTCCCCTAAGAAAGACTTGGCTACAAAACAGTAAATCTAATGATTGAGGGAGAGAAGGCCGTCTGAGTGTTTTGTGTAATACATAGGAGAGGAGGGTTTGATGATAATACAGTATGTGACTATTATTTATGGGGAAACCTGAACAATAAAGTGTATAGGTCAATTTCTCATACATTTTTTGCCAGTGTGGACAGTTCATAGCTTATTTTATTTTAGGTAATGCTTATATCTTTCTCAATTCAGTTCATTCCAAGTGTAGAAGTGTTGTTATGCTAAATATTAAGCACAGTAGAAGAATTGAGATAAATGGCAGCTTCATTTATAATAGCATTCCAAACTACTAACTCACCAACAAGGACTGGTGATGGCAGCACCATACATACATAGTTACAGAATAAACACAAAATAAACAATATTAGATGTTCATTTGTTGGTTTACGTAACTTAAGCATGGATACCAACACCTCTCCTCGGAAATCAACAAATTCAATAAATCACAAATGACACTACAATATTTCCAAACTTTGGCTTCTTCACTAAAATCCAAGTCTGGTTCCTTTCATGGTTCTTCATCTCCACCTCCATTGCTTTCAACCAGGTGTCTCTATCCTCTCTACACATGATCTCTTCTGGCGTCCTGGGTGGCTCCAAAACATCAATTACACCATCCCTTACTTTGCAGCAATAATTGCAACACGACAGATTGCACATCCTTCTAGGTTGCTTCAAGCGTTTTGAACTCCTAAGTCCCTCCTCTGAAGTGGCATCATTGTAGGGCACTTCTCTCATAGAACCAGAGTCCTGTACCTCACCTGTGTCACCGGGGTCTAGCACCTCTCCTGTGGCACCGAGCTCCAGCTTCTCTCCTGTGGCACCGGGGTCCAGCATCTCTCCTGTAGGGAACTGGATTATATCCATTAGAGTTGGCTTAGTTTAGTTTAGTTTAGTTTATTTCATCCTCTGGATCATTACAAAATGATATGGGACACAATTTGATGGAGTTATACAATAAAGTGGACAACAAAATACAATACAATACAATGCAAATTAATAAAATATAGATGATTACAATACAATACAAATGAATAAAACATAGATGATTACAATAAAAACAAATGAATAGAACATAGATGATTACAATGAAAATTATTAATTACTACAGGATTTAGCTTGCTTACATTGACTAGTCGAGACTATGAATGGAGTTGTTTTAGTTAAAACGTTGAGTCTAAGTAATCTTTAATACTAAGGAACTTGCCATTCAGGAGTATATCTTTTAGTTTTCCCTTGAAAGTTTTGATGTTGGATTTTGTTATTTCTGGTGGCAGTTTATTGTACATGAGAATTCCTGTGTGAGATATGCTAAGTAAGCTTTTGGTAAGTCTATGGCTGTCCAAATGTAAGTTATTAAATGTTCTTGTGTGATGATTATGTATCTCAGAGTTTAGACGAAATTCGGTTTTATTCTTGTGGATGAAGAGTAACGTTTCAAGTATATATAAGCACGGTACAGGTAAGATTCCTATTTTTCCAAGGAGCTCTTTGGTTGGTGTTCTAATGGGTAAGTGGAAAATTGTTTTTAGTATCCGCTTTTGCAATTTGAAAATGCAATCAGCTTTTGGAGATGAGCCCCAAAAGGGGATCCCGTATCTAATTAGGGATTCAACACAAGAGTAGTAGACTACTTTCAAGACTTGTGTGGAGCAGGTTTTAGATAGGACACGAAGAGCAAAGGAAAGTTTGCAGAGGCGTTTGCTGAGCTCAGAAATGTGCTTTTCCCAAGATAGATCAGAGTCGATCCAAACTCCTAGAAATTTTGTCTCACTTTTGTTAGCTAAAGGATGATTGTTTATTTGCACAAGTAAGTTATTGTTTTGGGCCTGAGAATTAAAGTGAAGGTATACGCATTTGTCAACATTAATTAATAGCATGTTTTCTTTAAGCCAACGTTCAATGTTGTTATTAACTTCATTGACTTTGATTTGAAGTGAGTTAATATCAGTACAGTTTAGTATTAGATTTGTGTCGTCTGCAAACATGATGGTTTGTGTAAGGGGGATATTGAATGGAAAATCATTAATGAAAATTAGAAAAAGGATTGGGCCGAGGACTGAGCCTTGGGGAACCCCGTGTTCAGCAATTAGTGTATCTGACTGAGCTGATTCTATTTCCACGAACTGTTTTCTATTGCTCAAATAAGAAATGAACCACTTGTTGGCGAGTCCTCTTATTCCTAAACAACTTAGTTTTGTGAGGAGAATTTTGTGATTGACAAGGTCGAAGGCTTTAGTTAGATCCAAAAATAGGCCAATTGATTGGTCCCCTTTGTTTTTGGCTTCGAGTATACTCCTTAAGAAGCCAAATATGGCGTTGCTGATGGATTTGCCTTTCCTGAAGCCATATTGAGATTTAGAAAAATAATTGTTTTTTTCAAGGAAGGAAATGAGTCTGTTGTACATGACCTTTTCTAGGACTTTTGAAAATGCTGTGAGAATTGAAATGGGACGATAATTTTCGATTTTGTTCTTGTCACCCTTTTTGAAGATAGGGATAATTTTGGCGGTTTTAAATTGTTCAGGGAAAATTCCAGAAGAGATAGAGAGGTTACATATATACGTAAGTGGTTTGATGAGAAATTGGATACTCTTCTTAACAATAATGTTGGGGATTCCATCTATACCAGAGGAGGAGGCGTTCTTGAGGGTGCTGACAATCTTGAAGATTTCTTCTTCAGCTGTTGGAGATAGAAAAATGGTTTTTTCGACTGGAGGATAGTTATTAGAATTAGATGATGAGAGAGTGTTTAAGATATTTTTAGAAATATTTGTGAAGTAGCTGTTGAATGCTTGAGCAATTTCATGGGGGTTAGAAATTTGTTTACTATTGATTGTCAGTTCGATTTCTTCTTTTGATTTTGCAGCTAGGATACCAGTTTCTGACTTAACAATATTCCATAGTGCTTTAGATTTATTTTCTGCTTTTAAAATATACAAGTTGTTTTCCATTCTTTTAGCCTCTAGAATTACTTTTTTTAGTATTGCGTTGTATCTTTTGAAATAGTCTAAGAAAGCTGAGTTGTTGGTAGTCTTGCATAAATCGCTAAGTAGCCTTCTTTTTCTACAAGAGATTCTGATGCCTTTAGTAATCCACTTGTTATTTTTATTATTGGAAGTCATTTTACGATTAACTTTTTTTACCTTTAGTGGGAAGGCAATATTAAAGTAGTGGGAAGTTATACCTAAAAAATTTTGAACAGCAGTGTTAACGTTTGTTTCGATTAGTACATCGTTCCAAGTTTCATCATTTAGCAAATTGTTGAGATATTCAAAATTTTCTTGATTGTACGACCTATACAGTTTCCTGGAGCTTGAATTAAGAGCATTATTCGTGCTAGACGAGGTAGTGAATCTTATTAGTACTAAATTGTGGTCTGATATCCCTAGGTTGATGTTTTCAGTTTCAAATTGAGATAGAGTTTTGCTAATAATAATTTGATCCAGGCAACTACTAGTTTTCCTGGTTACTCGGGTAGCGTCGCTAATTACTGTCTTCAAATTATAAGATAACAGTAATGACTGGAGTTCAGAGACTGTTGTATTATTTGAGAGTAAATTTATGTTAAGGTCTCCACAGACTAAAATTGGGATCCCTTTCCGAGTTAGTGCATTTAGTAAAATTTCAAGGTTTTGTAGAAAGGTTTGTCGACAACCGTCAGGTGCTCTGTAGATACAAATGACTAGCATTTTGTAGTTTTGTACACTGACTTCTGTTACGACATGTTCGAAATGCTTCTCAACGTTTAGATAATTAGTGTGGAAATGAGGAGTGAATTTTAGACCTGTTTTGATGAAAATAGCAGCCCCCCCATTCTTTAATACAGATCTACAGAAGATATTAGACAGTGAGTAGTTTTGTAATTTAAAGGAGGTGGTTTCGTCTTCCTGTAACCAGTGCTCGGTGACACATAAAACATCAACATTTTTAAGGTTAGGCCTATCAGTGAGAAGAATTTCTAGGTCTTCTATTTTGTTTCGAATACTCTGAACATTCTGATGGGCGATACATAATTTTTTACCTGCTGACTTACCAAAAGCTGACTTAGCATTAGAATTAGGTCTATCTTCGTTAGTGTTTACTTTGTTTACATTTGTAATAAAAAATCACTGCTAAGTTTAGATGGAACTTTCCTGTCACGGGATGGGTATCTGCTGTCTGAAACAAAGGGAGATGCTTTGTTGGTTTCACTTGGTGGAGTTGGTTCTGTTCCGTTGCCTTGGTCCATAGGCCTATTTACATGAGTGGTCTCCAATCCTCCTACTCTTCTTGCAGTCCAGGCTAGGGGTATTGGATTAGTTGGATTTGCATGAGCACTTTCCTGACTTCCATTTAGAATTTGAATTATTTCTTTTGCAATTTCCCTCTTTCCTTGTTTGTTTAAATGTAGGCCATGCCTGGTGTAACACTTTCTGTCTAGTTTCTTTGTGTTTATTAGTTGGACATGGTTGAAGCTATCACAGATCTTTTCTAATCTTCTGTTGCAAGAGTCTACACTGAAGTTTACCCTGGAATTTTCTGGTAGGTCATACCTTGTGGGCACATTCACTATTACTACATTTGTCTGTTGTAATTTGATCATTTTGCTGTGTAGGTTCGACACGACCTTGTTTTCTTCCCCCATCCCTACACTGTTTGAACCTGCCATCAGCACTACATAGTCTTTCTTAGTGAAGTTATTGCATTCTTCTTCACATTTGAAAGTGACTTCTTCGATCCCTGCTCCGGGTTTCACCATGCCACTTACACTGATGTTTTTTTTTGCGTAGGTTAGGTTCGTGCTGATTCCTCGTCCTTGACTGTCTGCATAGATGTGTATTCTGTTCCTAGTCTGTTTAGTTTGATTTTTTGCGGAGTTTTTGGGCTTTGAAAGGACCAGAGCTTCACTGTTGTCTTGAAGTACTGAGAATCTATTGCTGCTTTCGTAGTTTGGTTGAGTAAGCCTACGGGCAGGAGCGCACGTCCTGCGCCATGTTGCCGATTGTGGGGCCTGTTGCCAGTGGTCCTGTTGACCTTTTAGGAGTTTGTTTTCCTTTTTCAATTGCTCGTTTTCGCATGCTATTTCTTTCAATTCTTTGCTGAGCATTTTTATTATCAGCTGAAGTGATGCCATTGTTTCTCTGCTTTCTTGGGTCGTCGTGCCTTGTTCTGTAGGAGTCATCAGGTCGAATTCTCTTCCTTTGTTCGCGCATGCTGGGCAGATCCACAGTTCGTCTTTTACTGACTTAATATCAACATTACCACAACGTAGGTGTAGGTACTTATCACAATTCCCACAAAGGGCGCCGTTTTTCACTATTTTACTACATTTCCCGCATTTCTCATCACATACAATTAATTCTTTCTCGGAGCTCGTTGACGCTATACCTATACTCGGCTTCTCATCCTGCAGGCGGTAGCCTTTTATCCCAAGCAAAACTTCATTTCTCTCTTTATATTTCTTGAATTCTTGTAGGGCATCACTTTTCTTCGCTATAGCTGACGTTGTGAGGGCTTCAACTCTTCCCATAGTTTGCAGGTTAGGGTGGCCTAGTCTCTTATGCCACGTCATCTGAGAAACTCTTGCAGCTTTTCTCATGTTAACGTTCTTTAGATATTCCTCATTTAACTCTTTTATTGATACATCTCCAACAGTAGTGACAAAATATAACCTTCCAATTCGATGTGCTTGAAAGATTAATTTTTCTCCCTTTAATAACTTATTCAAACCATTCTTCGATCTGAACTCAAGACCTTTCTCCTCTATCTGACCTTGAGAAATCAAATTATCATGTAATTCAGGCACATAGAGCACATCCTGAAGCTCTACATTCTTTCCTCCACATTCATCTGACATAGGAATTACAACAGATCCCAAGCCACTTATTTTCAGCGGTCATCCATCACAGACTTCAACAGTACCTGAGCATTCTCTAAAATTCTTGAAAATATCTCTTCTATTTGTCATGTGGTCAGAAGCACCACCATCTAATATCCATACATCGTGTTTGCATTGGGAATACTTCTTAGCATGCAATACCACATGCTCCCTCGTAGTAACTGAAGCAGAAGCTTTCTTGGGTTCACTACTCCCTTTTTCCTTCTCTTCTAGTTCCTGAGTCTTGGGGCAATTTTTCGCAATGTGTCCTTCACCACCACATGCATAGCAAAAGTATCTCCCTTTGTACTGCTTCCGTTGAGATATACTGTTATTCTGATTGGTAGAATTCCTTCCATCGGTATACTTTTTACCTTTAGTGCTCGGCGGTTTCCAAGTTGTCTTTAATGCTTGATGTGATGATAGGCTTTGTTTTCTCATTTCTTCCTCTTGTTCCAGTAACACTTGCTTTATGTAGGACATGTCCATCTTATCCGGCTGAGTCACCAAAGTCTTCACTGTTATTTCATATTCTGGGGGAAGGCCAGACAAACACAAATGAGCCAACTGTTTATCAGATATCTCCAAATCATTCTCCTCAACAGTCGATTCATATTCATCATTGTATTGCTATACTCTTGAATGGTCATATCACCCTTTACCATGGTCGCCAATTCTCGTAACTTCATCATAGCACCATACTGAGTGTTCTGGTGGCAAATAGTTTCGAGTTTGGTCCATGCTTCACTCGCCTTGTTGAAATCAACTATGTCGTTAATGAGATCATCACTAACTGATCTCATAATAAGAGAGAGCGCCATGAGGTTGGCTTTCTCGCGCCGACGGGTTTCTGCTTGATTTAGATGAGCTCCATCAACATCGTTATAACCCGTGATTGCTTCCCATCACTCTTTAATCAACATTTCAGATTTCACGCGCGCCATCCACGCCACATAGTTATTTCTTGTTAGCTTTGGAATATAGAAGGTTTTCTCTTC
The DNA here is from genome assembly GCA_964059195.1 of Ectobius pallidus. NCBI lineage: Eukaryota > Metazoa > Arthropoda > Insecta > Blattodea > Ectobiidae > Ectobius > Ectobius pallidus. The sequence goes on along the minus strand of CAXKWD010000007.1, from coordinate 120,046 downwards.
CATCTCCGCCATTTTGACCGTTGCAAAATTCGTCGCTGCACTGTTACACAATATGGTAGTTTACTAGATTCTCCACACTTTCCACTATATTGTATTACGTCTTCTCAATTCACTCGAACACTGCGCACCTGGGCCCATAACCTGTTGTTATGCTAAATATTAAGCACAGTAGAAGAATTGAGATAAATGGCAGCTTCATTTATAATAGCATTCCAAACTACTAACTCACCAACAAGGACTGGTGGTGGCAGCACCATACATACATAGTTACAGAATAAACACAAAATAAACAATATTAGATGTTCATTTGTTGGTTTACGTAACTTAAGCATGGATACCAACAAGAAGATGTGAAAGTTGCAAAGAACTTAAGATATAAGGGACAGAATAGGAAAGTCATAACAGGTTTGCAAGATTCGCTCAAGAATGGATAATTTAGTGTTCTTTATAAACATGGAGAAAGTTATGAGAAAATTCAACCAACTGAAACTGTGCTAGAAGAGTTTTTTGGGTGTAACCCTATCATTTTATAGTAAACTAGCATGTGCCCGCGGCTTCGCCCGCGATAATTATTTCAAAAATTAAAAATTAAGAGCATAATAGTTAAATCATTATATTTATTAACACCTAAATCACGTGGACTACATACCACTGCTTCGCCTGGTAAAAGCGACCCCAGATTCAAGTTCCTTGGCCCAGAAAACCCCTGTATAGTGAGTTTCGTCCAAATAAAACAATGTTTGACCGTATTAGGGCTTACAACATTCAAGCGATCGAGAAAGTTTTATTTTCAAGGTATGAGAAAAATAGACAAAGTCAACTGTAATTGTCAAACTTCCATTTAATTTAATTCCAAATCCATCTGAAACCCACTGGCAACAATATGTTTTAATGTCAAATGTGATTCGGTTTCGATAATTCTGTGTAAGAAGGGATTAAGTATTCTCAAAAACATTTGATTTTTGGCATTTAAAATCAGAATTTTTCAAAATCCTTTCTTAGTGAGCGCCTACATTATGAAACAAAGGTACTGTCAAAATTCCAAGTCTCTACCTATTATAGTTTAGGCTCTACGTTGATTCCTGTCAGTCAGGACAAAGCCTTTTATACAGGGTGGCGCAGGGAAACGGGAAATTTTGAAAGTTATGTTATCAACACTGTAGTGCCGGCAGGTTTCCGGAACCGATGCATAATCGTTGTAAACGAGTTGCCATTTAGTAATCATGCAGCATTATAATGGTAAATAATGACAGTTCAATATAATACGATTAAGAAGGTGACATTCCATGGCCTGCGAGCTCATCAGAGCTTACTGTTTGTGACTTCTTCCTGTGGGGAGATCTCAATAGTAGTGTACCACTCACGTCCTGGAACTATCCACGAACTGCAGCAGAACATTGAAGACTTATTCACTGCCATTCCCAGAGACATGCTAGCTAGCGTGAGCATTTGAGAGTTTCCATAAAAGGTTATTACAATGTGAACTCCCTAAATGGAGCAGCACATCTTTCCGATGTCACCTTTAAGAAGTAAAGTGACAATATGTGACAGTTTGTAATAAAAACATAAATGGCATACTGAAAACATGTGTTTTCGTCAATAGAAATAATTTTGCCTGTGTGTATTTGTGCAAATTACGTTACTTCATAATTTCCCGTTTCCCTGCGCCACCCTGTATATATAGAGAAGAGATTGAAGTTCTCTCCAGTGCTTATATGAGTGCGCATTGTGTTTTGCTGTTAATAATTTTTATTCCACATCAAGCCCAAACCCAAGCCCACTCTGATCTTGAATTTGTGTTGATTAGGATTTTAATGCATTTTTCTGTTATTGAACAGGAAGAGCCGGTATTCTTGAGAAGTCAGTGAGTGAAATAGTGAGAAAACAACTGAGCTCCCCTTGGCTATCGAGCTATTGCAGACGCAGAGGAATAAGGTGGCGTGATGACGGCACATTTAGTAGGGAGGGCTGTGCGCATCGCCAGCCGTTCATCTCATGTAATGTTGATCTACCTAAGACTTGCGCTCCCAAAGAGGAATACTCACAAGGTAAACCATGCAAAGTATGTTCCTGCTTTTAAGTTTTGTATTATTGAGGTTTGTAAGTTCATGAAAGAAAGCTATATCTACCATTCAGAAATTAATGTACTACTACAGGTTACAATCAATATCACACATTTCAACTTAATAGCTTTACATTTTCTAGGTCAACAGAATGCAAATTATACATAAGTCAATAAAATATAACTACCTTAAAAGGCCCAGCATTGCAAAAACTAGGGATCACCAAAGAAGAAACCAAACACCTTACTGAAAGCATCGTTGTTGATTCAATATCAATCTTGAATCACCATATTTACTCCAAAAAGTAATTGTGAGCTCCTGCTTAGAAGAGTAGTGTAAAACATATTTATGTGCGCCATGTACTTAGTAATTGTCTTTTTAGATGGAATTGTTAAGCTGTGTCTTAATGGCAACTTGCGTAGAGGCAAGCAGCTTCATTTATGTTGATAATAAATGATTTTCTTCTTCTACTTATGAAAGACTTTTGATTTTCAAACTCTAGGTCCTTAAATAGGTACGTAGAATTTGGTACGTAGGGCTTCAAATAATACGAAACAGAATTTCTGGGAACGTAAAATTGTATTATTGTATGGAATATTTTATTTCTCACTCATGCTACCATACAACCGTTTCGGGGCTGTAATAAAAAAGAAATTCAATACCACTTTCATACTTTCCTCCCCAAAACCTGGGACATAATAATATACTGCGCGCATAGAACTAAGATGTTCCATCCTATTTTGTCTCCTTTTACATGCTTGGGGCCTATGATAAACATCCATATTTATCAACTAAAAATATAAAGCCTACAGCTATGAATAACGTATACAGAATTTTTTTACTAACTTCTGATATAGCATATTTGTTGACAGGCTGAGACAACTGGATTAACCTGTCCCTGCAATACGAACTCTTATTCTACATCAAAATGTGAAGTGAGAAAATGGGATTCTCTACTTCAAGGGCAGAGAAAGTTATGTGACTGCATCACATTGTGCATTATTTTCGTGGATTTCATTCTTCAATATTTATTTATACCATGAATTATATCGATAGCTTCTCTAATTTGTCAAAGTCCCGTATCATTTATTTCCAAAGCTACCTGTGAACACTGCCAACGATATGCTGTCATCATGTGAACTGTACAAAATTCCAGGTTTCTACCTATTATAGTTTAGGTTCTACTTTGATTCTCTGTCAGTCAGTCAGGACAAAGCCGCTTATATATAGAGACGACTTAGGTCCAGCTTCACTCTTGTCAGTTAATATTTACTCCTGCTTAATGGGCCTAGACCGGGAATCATGTTTCACAGTGTCAGAAGTTTAAGAAAAGTTTTGTCTGTCTCTAGAAGTTCTCTTCAGATAAACAGAGAATTATATTTAATTAGATTAGTTGGGCTGTTTTTCACCTCTTAGAATTTGGCGTCTGTAACTAAAATGTTAAGGGTAGTTTTCTTGAAAACTTTTTTATTTTTTTTTTATTTTGATTTTTAGAACAATGAGAAATGATTTTGATTAAAATATTAGTTTCTGAATTTCAGTTTATGAGTAACAAAATGGCTATGTTCATTTTTCTCCAAAAATAATTGCACTTGTACTCCAACTCCAACGCCTAAAAAATTAAAAACAATTCCGTGTTCAAGCTTAGTTATAACTAGGGAGCGGATTTCTATGACCTCAAAAATAGGACATATACATGCATTTATGACCTAAAAAACATTAAATATGACCAATAAAATTTATAATATTTACCACTTACACATTGTGTATATTTTTTTAAGTTTCATTACAATACATTTTCTTAAAATATAGTGTGAATTATTTAAAATATCTGTAAATTCTCAAAAAGTATCAAAATTTACAAAATATGATATGAAACTTCAAAATTTCTTTAATATGCACACAAATATGCCAAAAATATGACCTAAATATGCATATTCATACTAAATATGCTACAATAGTTGAAAACTTCCTAAATATGCAGTTATATGCACAATAAAAACCGTTCCATTTTCACCAGGATGCTTGGAATCGGGTTTAAATTAGTCGGAAACCTGAAATAATGCAAAGGGGAAAAATATGACATGTCATAGAAATCCGCCCCCTACTTATTACTATTCTGATTACCAGTGGCGGCTCGTGACCAAGTATCCAGGGTAGGCAAACTAGAGATTAGAGAATACTGTAAATTAAGTTGAGGTGTGGTATGTTCAGTTTAGCTTAATTCACCTCAAAATCAAAGAGTTGCGCCGATTTTACCTGCCAGCATAACGTCTAATAACGTCATCATACCAGAATTCCTGTTTTACCAGTTGATTTAGGAGATTATGTTCAATAAACGTTGTGGTTAATGCTATTGCGAACTCTTTAAAATTCTGCGACTCGGAATGGGTAGTTCCTGCTTGCCTAACAATACCGTGACATCGCCCTTTTCATTATTTATTTATCTTTCTCCACTTCCTTGTTTTATAGCTGTGTTCCTAAATGCTCTGACAATTCGTAAATAGGATTAATTTTTTTCAATCGTTTACGGCTTACGGAATTGGCCTATGTGATCATGTTTTTATAGCATTTGATAAGTTTTTCATATGAAAGTATCCTTCTTCATTACAATGCACCTTCCATAATTATTTCTCTGTGGCCAGCAATAGAGATTGGCTTTCAGATAACGTCCTGTGTGAATCGTAGGCTACCACGAAAGATTACATTTTCTAGCACTCTTCTTACAAACGCGGCGTACAACCGTGTTAAACATAGGGATTTGTCGACCATTGTCCAAAATCTGTCGCTTTTCTACATCGTCAAGACGAGAGAACGGTGTTAAAGAACTTTAAACTTAAATACTTAAACTACAAAAAACCTACTTACAGAAATCACTTTAAAACATTGATTTTAAATTTCATAAATATATCTAACGGCAAAATTTCCTACGCTTAACCTACGGCATTGAGCCCTTGTAAAGTTATAGGCTAGTTTCAGAAAGTTTCATGAAGGAACAGGCTCTCTGTGCGTTCTTTCTTAAAAGGAATAATTATAAAAACACTTCAACCTCGCTGCAGCAGAGTTACGTTCCTTTAAAAAGCGCACGGATTAGATATCGGCTAGGTTCGAACATTTCTGTGATGGGGTAGGCAGAATTTGTATTAGCTGGCCAGGGCAGTTTACGCATGCGCTGGACATGGATGTTTCTCACAGACAGATTGCTATGTAGCCCATCTCAGAACTCAGGAAGACAGGCACTTTCCAAATCTGCCTACCTCATGACGTCATTCAAACGAAGTGAAGCAGGGAGCACTGTCTGGGCGGGCCATTCAAATTACTGTGGGCTAGCGAATTGAATTATTTCGCACGTAACACAAAGGCAGCTGTTCATCATATTACGAAATAAAATATTAAACACTATATGGTATTTCAAAATACCAGGTGGAAAACTTTTTGATGAATAAAAAAAAGACGTGCAGTTTTTAATATTTGAGGGTAGGCTCTGCCTACCCTGCCTACCCCAAGGAGCCGCCACTGCTGATTACTCCAAATAAGTGTCAGTATCTTTTTAAAAATCCATGAAAACATTACGTATTATTTTTCTTGGATTACCATTGTTATGTTTTGTTATGCTCCTGACATATGCAAGTTGAGCTAACTCACACAGAACGAGCTATCCCACATTACGCGAGGAGATATGAAACTATTACAAGGTTTTATCCAGTCTTCTGGTGTTGTCCAAGTATCGATTAATATTGAACACGGAACAATCTTCAAGCTTTGAAAGCAACCTGTCAATGCCCGAGCACTTGTAAGTTGTTTGTGCCTTGCGAGGGTGTTTCCACCCCTCAAAGCAGTGACATGACTTATTGTAAAATAAAATAAATTCTCGTAAGTTGAGTTCATTTTGTGTGTTTTAAAGTTGTTGTGCGCTGTTTTAGGTTCAAGTTTCATGCATGCCATCTATGATGAGAACTTACTAACAGCTGATTGTTGAGGTCAGCCATCTCCGTTTGATTGATGAATTTAAAATCTCAAAACTTAAACATTTAATTACATCGAACAAAAACAGTCGTATGCAACTTCCCTATAACTTATGTCATAATAAATGTCATTTTCAGCTTGGCGGGAATACTACGTTCACCACATGCCACTGGTGACAGAGCAGATATCGCATAGTAGTCAGTTGATACCTTCTTTAATAACGCTGAATGCAAGGGGCCTCACACAAGGAGGAGATGCAACAAAGATTGGTCAGCGTGTCAGCGAGTCCATAACAAGAAGCCTTGACAGCTGTTCCGGCGCTCACTTGACTACACGAGATGATGAGACGACAAAGTGCACGGACATCACTTCCAGATTTGCCTTAAGCCAGAAACTGCAGTAGACAAAGGTGAGTACATGATGACCCTCAAACAAGTGGAGCAGACCACACTATTGCCAATATTCTTTAAATTAAGTTTTGTCATTATTTTTAGAATAAAGCCAATGTCCCACGATCCAATTTGTTGGTAGAAAGATTTAGATCAAGTAGCATTTCTGTACAATTATTTGTGGCTGTGCACACGCGAGTGCGTTTTGGTCCAATGAACAGCGCCAGCTGTTGTCCAAAAACGAAAGTTGATAGGTACTAGAATCGATATGGCGGTTGATATGTATGCAATTGACACAAGTAACATTTTCACGGAATCTTTATCATAATTTTCAGAGCACTTCAGCGTTTATGGCAGTTGTAATAATGGTTATTGTTAATATTGTAAATTCAAAGTCTTAGCATCTGTTAATCTTCTTGATTTTAATATTATATCATTTTATCTTTTTGGTTATGTTCGCTGGTGAAGTGAGCGCTGGCAGTGGAGAGAATCAGCCATGTTTCTACGTCATGCAGGTCACGCGGGGATAGAATGACGCTCATTGGTTGATTTCATATTTTTGGATGGGAAAATAGAAACGTTCTATTCTGCTGTATGCAAAACAATTGCATGGAAAATAAAGGATGAAATTGTGTGCAGTCCGACGGTTTGTAGACATTTGGACCAAAAATTGGATCGTGGGACATCGGCTTAATGCATTAAAAGGAGCTACAAATGACAAAAACTTTTGTTTTTCCCTATAAAATGCCCCCAACATTGCACCTAAACATCGAAAAATACCTTATTTTTAAGAATATTATAAAAGTGCAGAAATAATGAATTCTTTTAATTTTTTTCCTGATTGCATGAGTGATGCCCTACTTATCATGATGCACGTATGTCAGTCTGCAGTTTGATGTTTTGCTCCCAGTACCAACGATGATACTTGTCTTTGTTGTGCTATATCCTAATACGGGCCTTCTTTCTTTCTGTTGAAATTGTTTGGCTGTTATTTCAGTGAGGCAGGCGTGATAATGGGACTTTAAGCTGGGAGGCCCGTGTCATAGATTTACGGCACATAAAAGAACTCCAAGCCTAAATTAGAGCCTCTGGACAAAATTTCTCGGCCCTTTCACATCCAAGTAATACCTTAGTTTCCAGAGGGGGGTTCAGGGGCGATGGGCTTACCACCTGTCCCTCTGCCCTCTCTAGGAAAATATGCATAACAAAAAATCACATAGGTACAGAAACCTCCACTTGGAGGCCCTTCGCCCCAACAGGGGGCACAGGAGAGAGAGAGAGAGAGAGGCGTGATAATGTGATGTTCTAGCGAATACTAGATGCTATGGTCCTCTTGGCAGTTCGTATTAAGTTCCTTCATTCTTGTAGAAATATGTGACTTGGCAGGAACAACTTGCTAATTGAAGCTTCCAGCTTTGAATTTATCCATTGTATGTGTTCTTTGTAACAGGAATCAACTGCAGAAAAACTGCAGACAAGTGAACAGCGCAATAAATTGGAAGGGTTGACGGCAGCTGAGAGGAAAAAAGGGAAAGAAGAAGAAATGCAGCGAGCCAGAGAAGAGATGGAGACACTCAAGGAAAGACTAGAAGCCCTTCAATTGGATGTTAAGAAACTCACAGCTAAACTCTCTCAGGTCAGTTTGCGTTCAACTCAGACATTTTTGTTGTATAAACATTAATCTGAGAACTAGCGTTAATTTCTCCCATCAAACTCTTTGATCTCGGTTCATGGAGATGTTTTCTTATAACCATAATTTTACTGTGTTGTTAGGATAAATTGCAAGAAAATACACAAAAGACTAACTTTGAAGTTATATTATCATAGGCCAATAGCCTATAGTGACCTAAAGACCCGATAATTAATATTTAATATCCATAATATCATTGTAATAATGAGACATTAACATGGTTAAAATTCATTGTATGCTGAATAGGACACTGTACAGTAGCGCCGATGCTTCTATGCCGGTGCCCTTGAACAGGGGTTGGCAAAGCGAGTTTAGAACTGCATGCATTAACACGTGACTTACCGGCTCAGCTGAGATCCTCGTGGCTCCGCTCGTCAGCTGTTGGACCATTAAGTAGAATCCATGGTGAACTCAACACATAATTTCAATAAGTAATTTGCAGTATTTTCGTGGTGCACTGAATATACGCTCAATATATGCCCAGTAGACATATAGGCGTAAAGGCTATGGAATGTTAACACATTTCACTTTCGTCTGATAAAAATTCTACTCCAGACACACCACCGTGAGAGTCATTATCACTATCATTGTCGTCACTGAAACTAGTGTCACAGTCTCCTCCAGCTTGAATAACAAAGTTTTCAATCACGTCTTCAACAATGCCCTTCTGTTCAATATACTGATTTTCAATTTGTTTCACATGGTCGCAAACATTTTTCCACTTCTCTATACCAATATCAGTAACTCGTTCACACAATTTCATTACGTCATCTAATTTAAAAGATGTATTTTGACCGGCTACCCATTGTTTAATGTCGGCCCAAATCAGTTCTATAGGGTTTAGATCTGGCGAATATGGTGGTAATCTGACAACAGTGTGCCCATGCATTGCTAACATATTGTCAATAACGTAAGTCTTATGGATGGGCTTGTGCAACTTTACAAGGCTGTAGAGTTCTACTTTCAGCATTTTATCGTTATACGGCACATTATTTAATCGGAGCCATTCTTGCTTTGCATTCTTACTGGAAGAACTTGTAGGGGCTTTATGCAATTGCACATTATGATAGGTGCATTGTCAATTACCAAAACCGACTTAGGGGGCAAGTTGGGTATTAATTTCTCATTTAACCATTTTGTGTAATTTGCTGCATTCATTTCGTGATGATAATCACCGGTTTTTCGGTTAGATTTAAACATGAGAAATGCGCCAGGAACAAAACCATCTTCACTTCCCGCATAAATAATAATTAATCTTGCCCCTTTTGAAACTGGTATCACCAAGCCTGAAGTGCTGTCATCGCTCCAGTTTTTTGGTCTTGTGTGAGTGGAGTGAATATAAGTTTCATCCTCGAAAATTATAGGCCTGCCTTCTTCTCTGTATTTCTTTATTGCGCGCAAATATGATACACGCAGATTTTGAATATCATGTCTTTCCACTAATACGGCTCTGTTATTCCTTGTTTTTCTCCACTTGTATCCCATCTCGCGTAAAACAGATTTTAAGCTTGTGCTACCTCCATTAAATTTTATGGATTCTCGAAGTTTCGGCAACAATTTGCTGATCGTTGGTACTGTTTTTTCATTGATGTAAAAGTTATTTATTGTTCGTCGTATCACACATTTATCAAACTCGTCAATATTTGTAACGCGCTTTGGTACATTATGTTCTTTACCTGGTGTTCCAAAGGAGGTGCCTTCTTCTGCACATTGCTTCCCTTCATTAATTAGCTTTCTTATTGTTCTTTCGGGCACTTTAGTAGCAGCTTTGACTCTCTCTTGGACCTTTTTTAGCGGTATTAAAAGCTCCCCAGAAGCAGCTTCACTTTTCATAAATGAATGCACATTATACACAATTTCTCGGGTTTGACTGTGCAATGTTTTTCTGCCAAGTTTAGATTGAATTGGTGGCATTTTAGTTTATACTAAATACATAACACGAAAAAACTAACAACTAAACACTAACAACAACTAAAACATAACTAACAAGAAAAAACTAAAACAAGAAACAAGTAGGCCTACTATTCACGATTCACTCAATTTTAAAACAACCTATGCACACACGACGGTGGCGAGACTATACAACTTCAAGATCTTCTTCCAAACTAAATATTTAATGTCCTGCGCATGACCGGCCGGCTGAAAATGTTCTACACTGTGCATGACTGGCAGGCTAGGTTCAGTGACTGGGTAGAGCACGAAAACACACCGGCAGAGAACTATCGTCTCTGCTGTACTTATGCCTGTCCTGCAGTAAGGACAAGCATAGTAACATATTAAAAGGTGATTCCCAGTAATTGTCGTTACTGACTTTATAACGGCTAATTCGAGTCAAGATGCTCATTTGAAAGCCATTAATTAACGTATGAGAGCATAATGTTCATTTTCACACTAGGTAAGAGAACCTTGTTCAAAACGAGAATCACAAGTCTCGTGAGAGATATGGACTCCCCTATAAGAGGATCTGATGCGCCCCAAATGAGGAGTCTCCCTCAAGAATTCAGAGAGGTCAGATGTGTCGCTGCAGTATATCTATTCAGCACGCAATCAGCCTCCAACAGTTGTATCATAACAGTACAATCTATATTAATAAAAGGAAGTCTTTGTCTGTCTGTCTGTCTGTCTGTCTGTCTGCCTGCCTGCCTGCCTGCCTGCCTGCCTGCGATGCCAAGCGAAATCTACTGAACGCAAAAATCTGAAATTTTAAACATAGGTGGACTGAAGGGTCGGAAAATGCACCTTGAACCGAAATTTTAATTTTTGCTTTCGTTCGTGAGTTATGAGTAAAAAAAGGGCAGAAAACGTGCATTTTTTGTGTTTTCGAATCATCGGTTTTGAGTAATACATTTCAATGTCAAATCAATTTAGGTGGCCTTGCCTACTTTTGTCATGATTTGGAAATTAAAGAATTGCGTCATTTTATAAGCCCATCATGGCCGATTCATTTGTTTATAATGTCAAGGCTTGTAGACATCTGAAATTTTCAACCTACACGGAAGAGAGATAATGAAAATAAGCGTAAATGGGCAAACATTGTTCTATTTGGACGAAACTCACTATGCAGGGGTTTTCTGGGCCAGGGAACTCGAATCTGAGGTCGTTTTTCCCATGCTCCACTGTGGAATTCACTTCAAGGCCGGATTTTTAGCTGTTTCATTAATTATATTAATCGTTTAGTTTAGGCCTATGAATGTTTCGCGTGCAAATGTTAATAAATACAATGTTTTAATTATTTTGCTCTTAATTTTTTTATCTTACAATTAATTATCGTGGGCAAAGCCACGGGGATCTGCTAGTATATAATAAGCGGCACACTAGTACTTTGTAAAGTTGTAATTAACAAGTTGAATCAATCTACAGAAAAGTATTTTATAATCGTGCTGATTTGACCTGAAAGTGGTGGAACCCTGAGATATAATAGCTAGAATCACCACTTGGAGGGAACTACAAGAGGCAGTTGTACCTCAAAATTCAGCTCCCTCAACTTCATACAATCCTTGCTTTACCGTGGTTGTTGTCTCTATATAGGCCATGTTAGGCTCCTTATAATGCAGTGTAACATAACTTTTATAAATTTGGTACACTTTCATGGGCGTCCGCAGAAATTTTGTCAAGGGGGGGCCAATGAATGAATTACTCCCACCGCCACCATCACTATGCTACTACAACCACTTATTATTATTGTTGTTGTTATTATTATTATTATTATTATTATTATTATTATTATTATTATTTCTATTACTATTACTATTCATATTATTATTGCAATTATTATTATTATTATTACTATTATTATTATAATTATTATTATATACTCAACATCCTTTATTTACTGTAGCTGGACTATGGCCATGGATACAAAGAAAACATCTGATGTACACACATGACTTTTCTTACTCCTTACAATTTCTACTATTCGTGTGTATAAAATATAAAATGCCTTATCTTCATTATAATAAAATGTTTGTGTATAAATGGTTTCAAGTTCAGGGGAAGTAATTATTCCTACAAGCTCATATCTAGTCAGCTGTTACAACTCGTTTTCATCCAAACAACGAGAACATAGGTACATAGGCGTAACCAGGCCGACCATATGGGGGGGGGGGGTTATAACATCCAGGGTGGGGGTGTCCGGGGGTCCTCCACCGGAATATTTTAAAAATTAAGACGCAAAATAACGAGTTTTAAGCTTCCGGGGGTACTCCCCCGGAAAATTTTAAAAATTAAGACGCAAAATAACGTGTTTTAAGCTTACGAGGGTCCTCCCCCGGAAAATTTTAAAATTTAAGACCCAAAATAACGAGTTTTAAGCTTCCCACGCTTTATACTTGTATTAAGTAATTTATGGGCAGACTTTAAAACATTGTACAATTTTCCTTTTTTTATTCAATAGGGGGGGGGTTCAAACCCCCAAACCCCTCCCCCCTCGGTACGCCTATGCATAGGTACAACAATATTTGGAGACTTAAACCTCACTTCACATTAGTTGCTTACAGTAATTTAATTTAGAGGTTTATGTCTAAACAAAATTTCCAGGGAGGGGCAGCGGCCCTACCCTGCCCCCCCTTCCGGACGGCCATGTACACTTTCCCATTCTACAGATGTCTAATTACTCTGATGATGAAAACAATTAATTTCATTGGCTCTATCACTGTCCAGACCAACAAACATACGAATTCTTTATTTGATTAGAATAAGTAATTAACATAGAACTAATCTTAGATTGACTAACACACTATATACTTCACTTACCAATTATTTTGGTAGTACACGTTTCGCAGGTCCTTTGCCTGCATTGTCACCTACATGTCAGTTGACATCCAGGTAAGTGAAGTATATAGTGTGTTAGTCAATCTATGATTAGTTATATGATTTCATTTCACTGTGTGAGTTCCACCAGCAATAATTTGCATTTGTTATAAATTAACATAGAGTTAAATGTACTGAAAGTAATGTACTTATCTTGTTTTTGTTACAATAGAAAGCGTACTTGATCGCCAGCGTGGTCTTGTGGTTAGCGTCGCTGACTACAGATCCGTCGGCCCAGGTTCGATTCCCGGTACCTCTTCGGATTTTTCTGAGGTAGGGAGGTCTGGTAGGGGTGCACTCAGCCTCGTGATTCAAATTGAGGAGCTACTTGATAGAGAAGTAGTGTCTCCGGTCATGGAAACCACCATTAACGGCCGTGGGTGTCGGCATGCTGACTACATGCCCCCAATCCTGCTGTTTGCCTATGGCAGATGACGCAGCGGTCGGGTGGTAGGCCTTGTCCCTCCAGGGATGTTGTGCCACGGAGTTTAGTTTTAGTTTAGAAAGCATGTTTAAACGGGATAAATTGTTGGTTGTTGATGCAAAGGATTGCGCACAATGTGCAGAGAGTTTGCGAAAAGGGATATAGGGTCCGCCGCCATGGATGTATGAGTAGCATACTTGCCTTCCACCCAAGTGGTTAGGGTTCAATTCCCGGCTGGGTAGTGTGGGTTTTTCAGTAACGAAAAATCTGCGGGTTCAGGACTGGACATCACCCAGGAAAATTATAGGCTGTATTAAAAAGCATTAAATTAAAGTGGTGACTATTAGAATAGCCGGTTGAAACTATGCATTTGTGTTCTTTTACTGATTGGATTATTTACTGTTTTATTCTTCTGAAATAAATGCATTGGTTAATCACAGGAGTTAGGATTTGTTCGTTCCTTCTAGATGTTATAAAACAACGCAAAATATATATAAAGAAACAAGGAGAATTAGAATTAGAATTTATTTAGTCCTTCTGAAGATGTACATGTTATTGGACGCGTCCAAATATTTACAATTCATTACATCTACTCTTATACAATTCAACGGCCCTAAATAGCGTGCTTGCTCGCCCGCTTCGTGAGACATTGGGTATACTCGGCGATGTTCGTCTCTCGCAGTCTAAACTTTCCTGACGACTACAAAATTAGGAAGGAAAACCGTTTCTTTATTATATAAGGCCTAAGTGAAATGAACACAATGAACAAATATTCTAATTTTATTTTTACTTACAATTTTCATAGCTCTGAACCACAAACATTTTTAATAATCTACCAGTGTAATTTTCTTAAAAATCCTGGAGTCAATGAATAATGGCGGGCGAAGCCAGGGCAACAGCTGTAAAATATTGATTGTTTTATCTCTTGAAATATCGCTGATAATAATAATCCAAATCAATCACTCCTTCTCTTGAAAAATTATATAATTTCTGAAAATTACACTGAATTTATCAAATAAAATTCACATCTCATTCATCTGTCAACAATCAGTTGAAAAACGATACGTATTATCCACCGCCATCTCGAGAATTACACACGAGAATTAGCCTATACAGTTTAGAAGGCAGTGGTTCACAGTTATCTTTGGAACTGCATAATCGAATCTGAGATCGTTTTCCCAGGTGGAAATTTCTAATCGTGGAATGTACTCTAAAGCCGGAATTTTAGGTGTTTCATTAATTATTAATGGTTTAGTTTAAGAATGATTCGCGTGCAAGTGTTAATAAATATAATGCTTTAATAATTATTATACTATTAATTTCTAATTTCTCAATTAATTATCGTGGGCGAAGCTGCGGGCACATCCTAGTATAATACATATTTACACATTAAATTCAGTACAAGATAAAGATACAAAGCTAATATTTATGATGAGTTGTCTACAAATGTTACAATATTGCGTTTACAGATTAATTGATATCATGCCTTATAGCATTAGCATGCATCAGCATGCAACTTGAAACTTAAATGTAAACTTAAACCATAGTAGTTAGTATTCTTTTTCGCGTCCTTCCAACTACCATAGAGAAAACCATAGTAGTTAGCATTTTTTCACGTCCTTCCAACTACCATGGAAAAACCATAGTAGTTAGCATTCTATTTCACGTCCTTCCAACCACCATGGAAAAACCATAGTATTTAGCATTCTATTTCACGTCCTTCCAACTACCATGGAGAAAACCATAGTAGTTAGGATTCTATTTCGCGGCCTTCCTACTACCATGGAAAAACCATAGTAGTTAGCATTTTTCACGTCCTTCCAACTACCATGGAGAAAACCATAGTAGTTAGCATTCTATTTCACGTCCTTCCAACTACCATGGAGAAAACCATAGTAGTTAGGATTCTATTTCGCGGCCTTCCAACTACCATGGAAAAACCATAGTAGTTACCATTTTTTCACGTCCTTCCAACTACCATGGAGAAAATCATAGTAGTTAGGATTCTATTTCGCGGCCTTCCAACTACCATGGAAAACCCATAGTAGTTAGGATTCTATTTCGCGTCCTTCCAACTACCATGGAGAAAACCATAGTAGCAAATACTCTCAATAAGAATACCGCCCACTCTACTCTATTCCCTTTGTTCAAAATGTCCACTAGCACAGAGGTGCCATCTGTTGAGTAGGAATGGGCAGCAGTCTCAGAAGCTACTTAATGAACCTATATAGCTGCAGAAATAAATTTGTTTTTCAAAGTCCTGATGACACAGTAACTTATTTTTGTGCTCGATAATGCAGGAATTAGGTCGGGAAATAACATAATTTACACTACCGCTAAACTAACTTAATTAAATGACGATAACGCTAATTTTTTAAGTAAAACTTCTTTAGCCGCGGTAGGGGTAAATCGAGAGCTTGTGTAACGCTCAAAATCGTCACGAAATTAGTGAGGTGTGACGGAACGGACTGCACAGAAAACAATCAACTCAATGATTAGGCTTATCCAAAACTGAAAAAGTCCAAAAATTAAAAATTAAAAAATCCAAAATTTAAAAAGTTAAAAAATCCAAAATTAAAATATACAAAAAATAAAAAATAGAAGATCCAACATTTAAATAATCTAAAATTTCAAAATAAAAAAATTCAAAGAACCAAAATTAATAAGTCCAAAATTTAAAAAATAAAAAATCCAAAATTAAAAAAACCTTAATATCCAAAAATTAAAACATAAATATCCAAAATGAAAAAATTATAAAATATAAAAATAAAAAAAAATAAAAAATAAAAAATTTAAAAATACAAAACTAAAAAAATTCAATGATCTAAAATGTAAAAAAAAATTAAAAATCCAAAATTAAAGAATTAAAAGATCAGGAATTTAAAAAATCCAAAAACCCAATATTAAAAAGTCCAACAATCCAAAAGTTGAAAAATCCAATAATCCAAAATTGAAAAAATAAAAATGTTTCACTTCTGCCGCATGGCGTTTCACACACACTTTTTTTTAATAAGTATCAAAACTAATTGTTTCACTTGAATACATTTTCGTGAAAATCAGCTTTAAATTTTAATTCATACGATTTGCAAGATACTTTGTACAATATATACTTTTTCTTTTAATTTGAAATTTTTACATGTAAAACAATTCGGATGGTAAGCCAATGAACACCTGAATGAATCAGTCTTGTACACACTCTAATTAACGATTTTACTTATTTCACTCTCAAAATAACTATTACAACCATAGACGGCACATATCATGCCACCTACATAACCGGACATTTTCTTTAGGCCTATGTTGTATTTATTATTTTACTCTGGGGTGCCCACCCCCCAAAACTTCATTGCTCACACCCCAAACTTCATTGCTCACCCCAAACCCAATTGCCTGTCGACAAGGGCGCCCATATGATATTTTCTAGGGGGGGGCAATTTTTTTAATTAATTTATTTTTTGTCGCTTTAACTTCTTGGGCCACTTTGTAATTTATATTAATAATATAATAAGTAGCCAGAAAATAATTGCGGGGAGGGTCGGAAGTGCCGGGGGGTTTGGAATACCCCCCAAAAAAGGGGTCGGGGTCCATCCCAGAACATTTTTAAATATTGAACTAATGAAAATCACATTTTACGCTATTTTAGCACTCAAAAACTAGTTAAGAAATTTGTTTACCATACTCTAAGACATGGGTGCGCAACTGGTGCACATCGTGTCACTGTACGGTAGGGGAATTTCTCCCACTACAGCCGCCCTTGACATCAGCATACAGCAGTTTCGACGTGACACTGAACATGAAGAACAGGTTTCTTACGTCACAGCAAGGGATGGTGACTAAAACGTTTCCCCTCAGTTGCTCACCTATGCTCTAAGACATGCCAACGTAAACAAGAAAATGTTACCTAAGTCGGATGTCCACCCCGGGAAATTTTTAAATATTGAACTAATGAAAATCACATTTTACGCTATTTTAGCACTGAAAACAAGTTATGAAATTTGTTTACCATACTCTAAGACATTTCAATGTACATAAGAAATCATTACCTAGGTGGGGGGTCCAGCCCCGGAAATTTTTTTAAATATTGAATTAATGAAAATCACATTTTACGCTATTTTAGCACTAAAAAACTAGTTAGGAAATTTGTTTACCATACTCTAAGACATGCCAATGTAAACAAGAAAATGTTACCTAAGTCGGGTGTTCACCCCCGGGAAATTTTTAAATGTTGAACTAATGAAAATAATATTTTACGCTATTTTAGCACTAAAAACTAGTTAGGAAATTTTTTTACCATACTCTAAGACATGGCAACTTAAACATGAAATTGTTACCTAAATTATAATACTTATTACTATTTATAAGAAAAGTTAAATAGCACATGGAACAGTGGACTCATTATGTTATGAAAAGAAAATAACTGCTATATCATGTTTGACACACCAACAAATCTTGTTTAATTAAATAAATATATTTTTTAAATACAAATATAGAATTTTAGGTTTTGACTCTTGGGGGTCTGAACCCCCCTTTCCTAATCCACTGTGGATTCTGCTTCCATGTTGTCGATTTGGTAAAACTCAAATAATTGTCTTAAAAGAAAAACACCTGACTATAATAATTAATAATATACATTTTTTCCTTGCGCCCCCCACCCGGGTATGGGCGCCCATGGCTGTCAAAATTCTTCATCTTTATCTTTATAAAGAATTAAAAGAGACCTTTTGAAGTTATAGAACTTGGCTGTTTTTATTTATAACATATAAAACTCTAATTTTGCAACAATTTTCAACCCCCGGCCAGAAAATTCATAACACGATAATATTTCCTCCCCCCCAGAAATTTCAATGACGTAGTCTGCGTCTTAACCCACCCCCCCGTGGGCACCCTGTTTTACTAGAATTTATATTATATTTTCGTACACAAAACACAACAGACAAACATTAACTATATCAGCTGATGAGTAACTGCCCATTCCTGCTCACTGGCGGCGCTAGTAGTAGCGTGTCCCGGAAAGAGACAGGGAGTGGACGGTATTACTTATTGAGAGTATTTGATAGTAGTTAACACTATTTCGCGTCCTTCCAACTACCATGGAGAAAACCATAGTAGTTAGCATTTTATTTCGCGTCCTTCCAACATTTTATCCTTCACAAAGGATAGCCTTCAAAGCGGTTAAGCACAGGAGTTACGAATTTGTTCGTTCCTTATGGATGTTATAAAACGAAGAAAATATATAAAGAAATTAATAACATGATGTATGTTGACAAGCTTTCTGAATTTTGTGTTAAAGACCATTAGTTAATATCCAGTTAATTAATAAAAGAAACTACAACATAACCTATATTCAGGTATTCACCAAATAGTTATGTATTACTAAATTATTCTGAAAGATGCATGCATAAATCCATCCGGCTCTCTCCAACTGGAGAGAAACCCTAATCTTGTGATATACCATCTAAAATATAATAGGATTATTTTTAATTAAAACGCATTTTGTAAAAAAACGCTTCGTAAATGGTATGAATTGACTTTGTCATGTATATGCCAGTTGAAACTAAGTGTTCGTGGTCTTCTACAGATTTGATGTTTAAACGATTCATGTTATGAAACTATGTGAATTCGTGTTAGATTCACAATATAACCATTCATATTGTCTGCCGCCATGGGTATGTAGGTAGCATACTTTCTTTCCACCCTGCCGGTCCGGGTTCGATTCCTGGCCGGGTAGTGGGTTTTTCAGTAAGAAAAATCCTCTGGTTCAGGAATGGCCATCACCCAAGAAAAGTATAGGCCATATTAAAAAGCAATTCTGTTCGGAATAACTGAGTTTCATTATTATTATTATATTAAAACGCATTAAATTAAAGTGGTGATTGCTATAATAGGATATTCACAATAGATCTATTAAGGTCGCAGTGTTGAGAAGCTGAAGGGCTTACACTACCCCTCATTAATCTCTAAAGGGATATAGAATCTCTGTCATTGCAGCAAGTTGTGTGCTGTTAACATTGACTGCTGCTGTAACATCTTGTTCCAGCGTCTGGAGACATTTTTCCTTTAGAAGAACACATGCAACAATAGACGTCTCAAGTGTTCACACCACATAACTTCTTTCATGCATGGTCGCATCTTAAATAATAATAATAATAATAATAATAATAATTTATTTCTGTCCAATACAGTGTAGAACACACAAGTGGACTAAGTCAGTCCCTACTAAAACGTATATAGAAAAACATAAAAAATCAACACGTTCCCATATATACAATTATTCATTCGTCGACATGCAAGTGAAACAATGTCATACCCTTACTTCCTTAGTTTAAAACAGATACATAAGTAAAAGATGATATCTTCATTTCCTCACACCCAATACATTTAACCATTTTGCAGTTTAATTTACTACTCACATATTCACACACTTGATATCATAGTGAATTTCCTTAATGGTTGTCCTCCAAAAATTCCTCTATGTTATAATACGCTTTCTGTGTTAGGTATTTCATTAGTGTGTTTTTTAATTTTAATTTATTTTGTACCAATGATTTAATAGATTTAGGTAACTTATTAAAAAACTTAGTGCCACTATAGCTGGGTTTTTTCTCAAATAACTTAATTCTATGTCTATCTACTGCTAGGTCACACGTTCTTCTGGTATTGTACCCATGTGTGTCAGAATTCAATTGTGGTAGTGTATTATTATGAACAAATAGAATGGTTCTAAATATATAGATGCATGGAACTGTTAATAAATTAAGTTTTTTGAATGTTTCCCTACACGTACTATTGTATGGTATTTTGCCTATATATCTGATTGCTCTCTTCTGTAATACTAAGATTTTGTTCAAATTAGTTTTAGAGGTGCATCCCCATAACTCAATCCCATAGGATATGTGTGAATAGATGAGAGCAAAATACACTGCCTTTGCTACATTCAGGGGTACATATTTAGTAATATTACTCAGTACAAAAAGAGCCCTGCTTATTTTTTGTTCAAGTTCGTATACATGGCCATTCCACGTTAATTTGTCATCTATGGTTAAGCCCAACACTTTTGTTTCGCCTGTAAGTTCTATTAAGTTATCATCTATTCTAAGAGCAGGTTGAAATGGTCCGTTTTTGTAGTTGAAGTAGATAAATTCACTTTTTGTTGGGTTTACATTTAATTTGAGTTCATTAAAATATTGTATCAAAGTACTGCAAATAATGTTTATATCTACTTCCATCAGTTCTAAGTTATTGTTACTGATACATAAACTTGTATCATCCGCATACATTGTAAGGCCACTATGTATAGGTATGATATTTTGTATATCGTATACATATAATATAAACAATAAAGGCCCTAGAATGGATCCTTGGGGTAGGCCAGTAACTATGCTGGCTTCGCTAGATCTATACAAGCCATTCTGATTGACGAATTCCACAAATTGTGTTCTGTTAGTAAAATAAGACTTTATTAGGTTGTGACTGATGCCTCTAATACCTAGATGGACACATCATGTTTTGAATCGAGACTTGTCAAATGCATGATTTACTTAGACAAATACATGTATTGTCTGATGTGTACACCCACTCAAAATATCCACCCTCCGCTGTTCATGATTATTGTTGTTGTTGTTGTTGTTATTATTATTATCATCATCATCATCATCATCATCATTATTATTATTTCACGATAAAAGCATTGTGCATAAAGACGGGCCCTGATTGCCTTCAGTTCTAGATACCTGTTAGTGTTTACTTTTTACTTTTTCTATGCTAGATTTCAACACGTATATGCGAGAAAGTTTGTGCAACATATATTGCACCATTTATTTTATGTTCCCATATCACAATTTATATTGCCAGAATTCAAATCTGAGGCTATATTTTGCTTTTTGGATTCTATAAGGTCTTTATATTTTCCTGAGAGAATTTGAACTAGGACATCCTTGTTTCCCTTGGAAAGATTACTAGAACACAAAACAGAGGAATAGTCATATTGCGCCTTGCTATGGTCTGCTGGGATCAAAACTCAACTTTGATTAGTTGATCTTAGATCATTTTCTGAACTTAGATCTTAACTGATCTCCAGTCAACCCCAAGAGAATTAACAACGTCTGACCATATAGAAAACTGATCTTGCTGCCTTTAGTTTTATTGATTTTTCAATATGTGTCACACTTTGTTGTGTTTGCAGGTCTCAGAAGAAAGGTCAAGCGAGGAACGTGTATTAAAGGACAAAGAAGAAAGACAAATAGTGAGGAAGCGCACTTATGATCTGCTACCTGATGCTGATACCAACATAAGAAAGCTACAAGCACTGGTAGAGAGCAGTGCGCAGAAGTTGGTGAACCTGGCAGCTCAGTGGGAGAAGCACCGAGCGCTTCTCCTCGCTCATTATAGAGACGCAAGAGAGCACAATTCCAACAGAGCTGTAAGAGATATTTCTCTTTTTACACTGAAAGAAAAGCACTACGTTGTTTCTTAACCCTGGACGATCTATAACTAATTACCGTATTGGTCCAAATATAAGACGATGTTTTTTCCCTCAAAATGTGCTTATAAAAACTATAGGCCTACGCATATGCTCAGCCTAAGACTTTTAACAACTCTCTATTCATGAATGCAGCAGAGCAGCGGGAATCCCCACAAGATGACGTGCGTCCTACCCAAGGTCAAAGTCACGCAGAAATTCATCAAACCTTACCAAACTTTATTTTTCCCGAATTAGTGCTTCTCCTTGTACTGCCGTGTACTGCACTGATTGGCATCTCTATTCTCTACGCATAATGCTTTGTTTGACCACCATCATGGCGGACCATGTGGAAAAGAAAGCATCTTCATTGTCTCAATGCGTAAATAAAGGCGAGAGAAGAAGTTACGACATGAACTTCAAACTTCCGTTTTATGTGAAGCAAAATGTACTAATAAGCTATTTTATTTATTTTTTCGTAACTACCCTTCTAAAATGTAGGGTTGTCTTATAATTGAGGTCGTCTTATTTTCGGGCCAATACAGTAAATTCATCCACATACACTCAAGTAACAAATGCTTAAAATAGGCTATGTGCAGATTTCACAAAATGCACTGGCAATAATATTAATGATGTAAGTGTATGATGCAGGTTAGGAATGGATTCTGAAAACAATCCGAAGGAATTTCATTAGGCCTATTATTTGCAAATTAAAATGGAAAATACTTACATTAAACGTCAAATATGGATAAATAAATTACTAGTGCTAAAATGCACAATAATTGATATTTAATCAGTGGCCAATCAAAATGCTACTAACATTGTAAAATAAAACATAGATTCATCAGTGTGTATTCAAATTTTTTATAGGAGAGATTTTCCATCTGGTGCTGTCAATCAAACTCTGACTAGCTGAGTTGGTAGAGCATTGCCACATAAAGCAAAAATATTCTCATGCAATGTTGAACAGTAACTATTGTCTCGTATTCCAGTCAGAGAGCCTTAAGAAAGTGGATGCGGTGAGGAACCTGAAGGAAAAGGCTCGAGAACTGGGAGAGGAGGTAAGGCATAAGGAGCAACTCCACTCCCAGCTCGTCGCAGAGTACGAGAAGGTCACCAAAGACATTAACAGGTAATGAGTGTAGCAGTGAAGTCTAACCTGACGTTGTGGAAGTGCTCGTCCGCTTAACAATGTTGTGTTTCCAGGTCTGCATACACCCGGAGAATCATGGAAATAATCGGGAACATATGTAAACAGAAAGAGGAGATTGATAAAGTCCTTAGAGACACTAAAGAATTGCAGAAGGAGATCAACAACCTGACTGGACGCCTGGACAGGTCGTTCACTGTCGCTGATGAGCTCATATTTAGAGTAAGTAAAACTTCATCTCGCTTTGTATCAAATCCATCTACCCATGAGAGGGTTGCATTTATTATGACTATTTAACGAGTAATAAATATTTATTAAAATTAAATAATTTGAATAGCATTTTAAAAGGCATTTGTGACTTATAATCAATATGGATCTTAACAAAACACAATTGTACACCGGGTGGAAACTCAGTAGTTAATAAATTTAATTTATTCATGTATTGTTTGCTGAGATATTGAAGATTGACGAAAACCACAAAAAATGACCAAAATATGACTTTATATGGAAAATAAAAACTGTTCGATTAGGATAGCAAGCGTGCAATTCATGTTTAATTTTTATTTGCAGCGAGAACAGAGGTTGGGATAAATATATGATGGGTCATAAACATCCTAACCCTATTTTATTAATATGACTTGATTAACACACTTGGACTTCACTTGCCAATCATTTGGTAGGATGAGTTTCACAAGCCATTTGCCTGTATCTTCAACTACATGTCAACTGCGGGATCTTCGATGTTTGGAGGTTCTCCCTGTTCCCCTGGTGTCGGTTTAATGTACTTAGCTGTTAGGTTGTCTTCTTTCGGAATATCAAAATTCATGAGTCTGTTTTCGTATTTGTTCATGTAAATCCTTTCCCAAATCCAGAGTTCTTACAGACTTTAATAATTTCATGCTTCTCCTCCCAGTGATGTGCAGCTGTAGTCTGATGTTCCTAAAATGTTCATTCACCCTGAAATCCATGTTCCTTCTGGTCTGTCCTATGTATACCTTGTTGCACTCTTTACAGTCTATTTTGTGAAACGCGTCCTAGCAAATGATTGGTAAATGAAGTTCAAGTGTGTTAATCAACTCATATTAATAAAATATTGATTCACTTCACTGTGTTAAGTTCCAAACTATATTATTTATAATATCCGAACCCTAGTTATGACTATGTTGTGTGAAGCCGTTCAATAAAATATAATTGTGTTTGTAGGCGAGCACCTTTACCCATGCCCATAACTTATAGGCTAAACTACATGTTCCTGAACAAAAAATGATCCATGATTGTTTCACTATAGGCTACCTTGCTTAATTCTGTGAGTGTTCGCTAAACAATAAATTCATCTCCTTTATTTACAATAATGCTCAAATGTAAAACAACTTGAGGTAGCCGATGTAAGAACAAAGAAACACATTTATTTGGGTTTGTACTGTAATATACTCAGAGAACGAGAAGCTTGAAAATGACAGGATCGCAA
This sequence comes from Ectobius pallidus, assembly GCA_964059195.1. NCBI lineage: Eukaryota > Metazoa > Arthropoda > Insecta > Blattodea > Ectobiidae > Ectobius > Ectobius pallidus. The sequence continues at coordinate 95,629 of CAXKWD010000007.1, read as the reverse complement.
GAAAACGCCATTTTAATTCTAAATACAGTAGAGTCCCCAAACCTCGGCACACGATAACCCGGCAGTCCGGATAACTCAGCCACACCCTGGCAGGGCAAAATTCAGAGTGCAGTGCGAAAAACAACAGGGTATTATGCATTAAAAAAAATAAATAGCCAGTTTTAGCAAAGTTGGCTAGTTAATTTTCATTATAGACAGCTTTATGGCTTATGTATTCTCAAGCAACTAATACATACAAGTACTGTATTTTCTGAGGAAACACTCGTACATTTAAACTCAAGACAGAGGCATTCATGTGTTTGTTTGTACTTGAAGGATGCCAAGAAAGATGAAACAGCGAGAAAAGCCTACAAGCTTTTTGCTACGTTACATTCCGACTGTGGAGAATTAGTGCAAATGGTGGAGGAGACCGGCGCCACTATCAGAGAAATCCGGGATTTAGAAGAACAGGTAAGTAACATTTATATTATCCTTTTATAGCCATTTATTTATCAAGTATGCAAAACAGCTCTTTAGCGAACGAATCTAGTATTTTGGATGAGAAGCAGAGTCTGAAATAATGGATGAGTCTGCTAAGTTTTTTGTGCATACTATAGTTTTTAGTAAAAGTTCTCTAATTGTACGGGCTCAGTTTTTCACTCCTGCATGAAGAAAGCAAAGATATGTTCATATGTAGAAGTTGTACTTTTATGGGAAAGCATAACCGCCTTGGTTTGTAATGTAACTGCAGTTTCAGATATTGTCCATGATTGGTGTACTGCTAACTTCCTTAGTATAAATACAGAAAAGACCCAAGTTCTAGCACTAACATACAGTAATAGTAATAGTCACAAAGTAGACAATGAGAACGACTCTGTTAATTTTTTGGGGTTCTTGATAGATAAAAATTTAGATTGGGAGAATCATATTATGAGAATTGAATCCAAGGCTTGTAAAGGGGTTTATGTAATACGTAGGTTAAGATTGTCTGTAAGTTTGAAGGTTCTTTGCACAAATACATAGTCATTTGAGCTATGGTACACTACTGTGGGGCCAACAGTCTTTGGCTTTAAGGCTACTGAAAATCCAAAAGAAATGTGTAAGATTAATGTGTGGGCTTTCTTTCCATGGTCACAGTAGGTCGAGTTTTATTAAGTTGGGTATTATGACAGTACCAGCCATTTTTATTTATCAGTGCCTTCTTTATATGAAGGAGAACCTTTATCTTTATGATGAGTTAGGCTCAACACATAGTTATCAAACCAGAAATAGAATTTGTCTGGAATTACCCAGGTACAATTATAGCAAAACACAAAAAACCTTTTATTACTTGTCTATTAAATTTTATAATGCTCTTCCTTTGTCTGTAAAACTGTTACCATACCCCAGATTCAAGAAAGAATTACAAACAATCTTGACCAATAACTGTATATATAAAGTAGAGGAATTCTTCGATATTAATTTTGCTGTTTAAAAGTTATGACAATGTATTGATTATTTTAGCATGTTTGATGTTAATAGTAGTTTATTTTGATGTTAGTAGTAGTTTATTTAGATTTGACGGATGTAATACATTTGATGTACTCATTTGTTACTACAATAAAGATTTATTTATTTATTTGTGGTATCAAGGTCCCCCTCAGATATGCAAGAACCACAAATGTGAGTTAAGTAGGCCTACATCGCTAGCATCTATTTACATTTATCTTTGTTCTGCAAGAACTGCAAATGTTGTATCTTCTTTCCTTGGTGAGTAATAGCAAATACAATAAAGGATAATACCGGACACTTACTGCTTTGACAATGGAAAAATGGGGGACAGATTTTGCAGCACTCCTGGTGGCACAACCTGCAAACTTAGGGGCAAATTAAAATATTCAAAACACATATAAAGTGCAATGTTTTATTGTTTCACCAAACACTAAGGACCAAAACACTGTTTAAGTAACGATAAGAATAATAATGAGCAAACAAAACATAGAACTTCCGAAATAGTTATCAAAGTATCAATGAAAACACAAGTATTTCAACTTAGCGGTTGCTAACAAAAACTCTGTCGTTTTTTTCAATGTTGCTTTTTTGTTTAATTTTTTACGTCATTTATTTTCAAACAGCATTTTTTTTCTGAGCCTTAGACAGATAGAAAAATCAAATCCCTTATACATAACATGCCAAGGTTGGCTACTTCGGCTCCTCTAATAGAAATTGGTTGATATCTTTGTATCTAGTTACTGGATCTGTATTCAGTAGTAGCAGGTTGGGTCGCTAGATGGTGCTCAAGATTTGTCCCTCAATATATCGCAGTGTCCTGTATTGTCCTCTATTGTATTTGGTAATAGCTACTTAACTATAAAAGAACTACATCTGGCATGAAACATTCCTTCTCAAATTATCAAATTATTGTGGACAGATACTGCCTTCTTACGAAGTGTATGGATGTATTTAGACTTTGATTGTATTGTATTGTACCTAGTAGTTGTCAAAATAATTGCAGAGGCAGTAACTGATTTTTAATATTTGTATTACGATGTTTCAGATTGAGACTGAAAGTGTAAAGAATGTGGGTGCGAACCTTGAAAGGATTTCTGCAGATCTTCGACAGATGAAACAAGAAACAGCCGCCCTCACAGCTCAGTTGAATGCAAAGTCGTGATGAATCTGCAAGGAGGAGGTAAATAACTGGACCAACGAATATGTAAGAATGGAGTGAAAAGATGCATTTATTTTTGTTAAGTGAGAGAGCGAGGGTTTTGTTATGTTTCAGTTGCAAGCCCAAAGGTTCATTAAGTAAATTGTATTCACTGCTATTTTTGTGTTGTAAGCAATAGGTGATACAGGCAAACATCGTTAATGTGTGGGTTCATGAAAAACAATGTATGTATCAGTCCTGTTGACAATGAACTAATTGAACGTAATTTAAATTTAAATAAGCCCATCAACAAAAATGAAATTTCTCCAGAAATGGCCAAGATTCTAGCCTTAGAAAACATACATACAAATTATCCTTCTGAAAACTGGACACATATATACACAGATGGATCTCTTTTAGATGAAGATGGAGCGGGAGCTGGCGGAACGTGTAAATTCTTTTCATTTTACAACATTCTGGGAAAGATACTACAAATTTTGATGGTGAAGTATTAGCTATTTACCAGTCGCTCCAGAACATTTTCAACTGGCTCCAGCAATCCAAAAATATAGTTATCTTATCAGATTCTAAAGCAGCAATCCAAGCTGTAGTATCATCTTACCCAAAACTGGAAAAAATAATGGAAATACAAAACATGATCTGTACTATCCAAAAACTTGGTAAACGTGTAGTAATACATTGGATTCCAGCACGTTGTGGAATACAGGAAAATGAAAGAGCAGATATATTAGCAAAGAAAGGCTGCAGAAACAAACAAACTCCTTTTCTTATGAATCAATTAAAAGAATCATGAAAAAGAAAATGAAAGTGCTAAATTAACTGAAAAAATGGGAAACAGATATAAAAATACTATTAGAAAACCCCCAAAAATCTGCAGTTGCTAGTATGAGACTTATTACAGGACATGACTGCCTAGGAAAGCACCTACATAGAATTGGAATGTTTACTTGTCAAGAAGTTGAAATGGATAAACAACATCTAGAACATTGTGCAGCTCTTCAAGATTATCAAGACCTGACTTCTAAATATTGGGAAGCAAAGAAGGAGAATGACTTCGTTGTTAACTCCAGAGCATTAGACACACACATGTATTGAAAAAACGTACAAAGAAATCAAGCATATGACACATACCAGGGGATGTTGGCAAGTTGAATATGAACCCACACACTAACGATATCCTCCATTACGGTTTGTGAAGCGGACAATATCCCTCGCAGCCTAAAAGTAGCTGTAATTAGTTTTGTGTAAATGTCAGTACAAACACAATCTCACTCATTGATTGTGCTGAAAAGTGTGGAATGTTCCACACCACTGCACCGACATCATTCCAAGATAAACTGGCTTGGTAAACAGTATCACAAAATAATTATGCCCACGCCCAGTGGAACAAGTGTTTATAATTTTTGAGATGCTCGTGCAAACAGAATCTGCCTGGTTATGCTGTAAACAAAGCATTATCTGGTATGAAAATGTTTCAACAGGTATTATTCTTAAGTCTTGAGGCTCCAAAATATCCAAGCTTTCAGCCTTTATCATTTTCATCTTATAACTCTGGTCCTGATTTGGACCATCTGCATTTGTAACTTACTTCACTATCAATCCTAAATCCTTCATCCTGTCCAACCCAGAATTTCCTTTGGCTCTTGTCCCTAATCTGGCAGTCCGTTTCCTGAGGAAGGCTGCAAAGATGAAAGTGGCTCAAAGCTTGGATATTTTAAACTTCTTGAATCAGCTTATAGCCAAGATATTAAATACCGGCATATTTATATTGTCTTAGCTTTAGTTCTTATCATTCCATACCACCAACACATTTTCACATGACAGCTTTCTGGATCCCTGTTTGAGAGCCTTTTTGTGCCATTTTAGTTTTCTGACCTAAACATTTACTCATGATGGTATGAACAAGCAGGTTTACAAACACACCTCAAAGAGTACAAACTCTTTTCATTAATACTATGAAAATTCAGGGGGGACATCTTTATGGAAAATGTGTATGGCAACCCTAAATCTCTAGTATTTTGTCTGCTTTTGTGATATTTAAAAAGATAGAAATCAAAACAAATTAAAACGAAGTGATGTAAACAGTGGAGCATACTGAATATTGAGAAAAAGTTGAAAAATAAAAACACTTTTAACTCCACTTACGTCAATTTTTAAAAAACTGGTCAAGTTTCGTGAGTGTTTCTTCCATCATCAGCTGGCTTTCTGGTGATAGTGGGTGGTAGTATAAGTATGCTGACTAGTGACTGGTTATACAACCACCCACGATCAGCAGAATGCCAGCCGATGATGGGAGAAACACTCCTGAAACTAGACCAGTTTTTTAAAACTTGATGTAAGTGGAGTTAAAAGGGTTTTTATTTTCGGCATTTTTTAATATATACCGTATTTTACAGACCATAAGACGCACTTTTGTACCTTAATAACAGAGCATCGAAAGTTGGGTGCGTCTAAAGGCCCAAAGTACACTAAAAACAATTAAAATTGTGGTAAATATTGCCGGAATACCATAGTTATAAACAAGGTGCTGTAAACGATAAGACAGTTACAAATTTTAGCACAGACTGTACATCAGTCCACTTGTCACATCTTAAAATAAGGGTAGCTGGAAGCAAGGTATACAATGCGAAAAGAAAGGAATTCTGAGTTCTTTTATACGAAAGGAGTTGTCTCCGCCATCTGGTTTAAATTAAGGAAATTACCTCTAAACAGCCTTGTCCCACTACACTTACCGTATTCTTAAATGAGGATTAGAGGGTGTAAAAGTATTTTCAGAGTATTATGAGAAATCAGTTCAGTTGTTAAAATTTACGCGATACCACCTGTAGAGAAGAGATTTTCGTACAATCCAGGTTTTAAGTTAGAAGTTTTGGCAGTAAGTCCTGAAAGTGATTTACATTGATTCCATTGTACAAGACTGTAATTTGTTTATGCAATTAAGTATATTATTCCCTTTTAAAAAATCGTTTAGAATCACATTAAATTTCTTTTCCTTAAATTTCTACCCTAAAATCATGGTGCGTCTTATAGTCCGTAAAATACGGTAGCAGTCACATCTCTGAATGAATTCATGTTACTATTCAATGTGGTTATGAGATTTCATTAACAGTCCATGGGATGTGTGCCAAGTGCACAAAGAGAAACTAACATTTACTTACAGATTGTTGAGATCGGGATTTGCACACGAACTTCACTTAATAGGTATATTTACCTCAGGATGCATTTCGATGGACAATTTCCACCATCATCAGCTGTCCCACATTCACAACACCAGAAAATATTTCCCTTCAACATGAGTTTCTGTTAAATAGTGTCTGCATAGACGCCTTGTTAGCATTGCTGGCTACGGATCTACAGGCCCGGGTTCGATCCCCAGTTTCTCCTTGGATTTTTCTGAGTTCTGGAGTGGGGTGCATTCAGCCTCGTGATACAAACTGAGGAGCTACTTGATAGAGAACTAGCAACTCCCATCACGGAAACCACCATTAACGGCCGTGGGTGTCAGCATACTGACCATATGCCCCCAATCCTACAATCTGCAGTAGGTGGGTGGTAGGCCTAGTCCCTTTAGGGAGTTTAATTTAGTTTAGTTAGAGTCTGTACATGGCCGGGTTCTTCTTACCATTAAAACATATTAATAACAAAAACCTGCCAACAATATATGTTGGTTTCTGATTTTAAAGAAATTGTAAACAAATTTAAAACACAGGTAGTAATTATTTAATTAATGAAGGAAGTTTACACAGTGAAGTTATTAAATATGTAAGCATATGAGTGGAGATTTAATACACTGAACTTCACTAAATTTGTACTAACCTGGACCGGTTTCGGGATTATAACTTTACCCCATTTTCAACGTACTCCGACTGATGTTCGTGTTGTATGAGCACCCTCCCGCGGACGTCATAGGACGTCCGCAGGAGGGTGCTCATACAACACGAACATCAGTCGGAGTACGTATAGGACGTCCGCAGGAGGGTGCTCATACAACACGAACATCAGTCGGAGTACGTTGAAAATGGGGTAAAGTTATAATCCCGAAACCGGTCCAGGTTAGTACAAATTTAGTGAAGTTCGTGTATTAAATCTCCACTCATATGCTTACACAGGTAGTAATTACTTGTGGATAGCCTCCATCACAGTCACAATAATGTGTACAGCTGTCTGCCTAAACATTGTAACACTGCGCACGCTCATCTTGTCATCGCCTGCATATACCAGGTAACACATAACTAAACCATTGGAAACACCTGTATTTTGTTTAAGAGTCGATATTTGTTATTAAATCGAATGGAGAGCCAATTCTGGGCACGCTAGGTTATCTGAAGAATATGTATTAAAATTCTTGATCTGTAAAATCAATTAAATAACATAGCCATGCATCATGACAGCTCTACGTTCCAATCTCAGCTATAATTACTTCAGGCCTTTTCTTGCGTGTTGCTTGTGGCGTCTGTTGAAACTAGCGTAACATGGTTTATTAATGAATTTACAGAAAGCAAGCATCACCCTTCAGACATTCAGTGCTAAAGTTGGGAAAATTGCATTTATACTTCATACATGCAGAAATAGGGATATTTATAAATTTTTAAATATATATAGCTGAAAAATTATGTTTGCTGCAAAAGATGAGATATCTTCTCATTAAGATTTGCTTTTGAGTGAAATAATGTAATATTTTTGCTCTGCTTTAAGTTGTAATCATAAGCAAAAGGGAAAAGTAAGAACTTTTCCCCTAGTGTGAATATCAAACACTGCTTAGCAGTGAGCGTCCTCATAGAATATGTAATCATGAAAAAGCGAGGCTAGACTGTAGTGTGTGTAAGTTACATATCCATGATATTTGTACGACTATTGGAAAGAATGTAAAGGATTGCTTGTTTATAAAAGAATGTATTTATTATTATTTTAACTGCCTTCACCTCTGTCCTCTTGAGACGAGAGAAATCAACTCTCAACATATGATAAATACAGGTATCTAATGGTGATATCAGGAGAGAGCTATATTAAATATATCTTACACGCGCAGAGATAATTGAGGTACGTTTCTATAATGTACAGCACTAGCAGGTGCCCGTGGCTTCGCCTATGATAATTAATTGAAAAATTAAAAAAAATTAAGAGTATAATAATTATTAAAGCATTTTATTTATCAACACTTGCACGTGAATAATTCGTAAACTAAACCATTAATAATTAATGAAACAGCTTCCGGCTTTAGAGTACATTCCTCGATTAGAAAGTGCCGCCTGGGAAAACGATCTCAGATGCGATTATGCAGTTCCAAAGCTAACTGTGAACACATAATACGTATTGTTTCTCAACTGTTTGTTGACAGATGACTATGATGTGAATTTTATTTGATCAATTCAGTGTAATTTTCAGAAATTATATAATTTTTCAAGGGAAGGAACGGTTTGTTTGGATTTTTATTATCAGCGATATTTCAAGAGTTAAACCATCAATATTTTACAGCTGGTGCCCCCGGCTTCGCCCGCCATTATTACTTGACTCCAGGATTTTTAAGAAATTTACACTGGCAGTATATTAAAAATGATTGTGGTTCAGAGCTGTGAAAATTGTAAGTAAAAATAAAATTAGAATTTTGTTCATTGTGTTTATTTCACTTAGGCTTTCTATAATAAAGAAACGGTTTTCCTAATTTTGTACTCTTCGTGAAAGTTTACACTGCCAGAGACGAACATTGCTGAGTATACCCGATGTCTCACGAAGTGAGGGAGAGAGTGAGCACGCTATTTAAGGCCGTTGAATTGTATAAGAGTAGATTTCTTTGTCACTTGTCACGTGACTGTTCACACAGAGGCCCAGTCATCTTCATAATGCACAATTATTGAACTTAGGGCTGATTGTATAAACATCACTGACTGGAGATCAATTATGATCTAAGTTCAGAAAATGATCTGAGTTCAGGCTCGAGTCGTATTGTATAACACTGATCTAAGATCAACTAATTGAAGTTCAATTTTGATCCTAGTTCATACATGAACGCTTGGCAACATCACAGAAACAGCTGAGTATCGCGAGGCGAGACCATTGTTACTCTGTTTTCCTTCGCACTCAGACCGTGTGCTATGCGAAAGGAAGGGAAAATATGATCGAAATTAAGCAGAAAAAGGATCGTTCCTTAATTATTCCAAGGAGGACAAGGATCTATTGATTGAAATTGTCTTGAGAAATCTAAAAAGACGGAAGCGATAACATCCGTGCAAGAGCAAAATGCGATGAAAAATGTTCTGGTAATTTCATTTCTGGCGATATAAATGGGCTTAACATTTTCACGGCTAAGGACGTATAAATGCTTCGTCTCATGAATTGTATGAAAGCAGAGAAGTAAAATTTGAGGATTTTTTTGTGCATCGGTTATGTTTGTCATTCATGGAAACCAGGTAGCCTATTCCACTGAACTTTTCTCTATCGATTTTAAACTTAATAGCCCACTGAAGTTTTTACCTCATGACTGCCTTATTACAATGTAAAGTATCAGTTCTGAAAGAGTTAATAGGTCACATAAAGAAAGATAACGAAGAAAGCATTTGGGGAAAATCCAAAAAGACGTCGCCCCTTAAGATCCTCCAACTCGAGATTTCCTAGTAGTTCCACCATAGTCGCCATAGTCTCGTTTAGCAGCATTGAAAATTTGGAAAATTTTTATTTCTTTCCCCTTCTCTTTTCTCCTTTACCCTACCTACCTATTCCTACAATAAAAAAATTAGACCTAAGGAGATTCGAACACGGGACTGCTAGCATGATAACCAGTCGTTTTACCACTATGCCATCGAGTAAACATTGGGGTAAGAAGCGAGAATTCCTGTATTTAATGTTAGGGATCTGCATGAAATGGCGAAGATTGATAATTTCGTATTAGTTGCAATTGTGGTGCAAGGGTTATTTTCGTATTATAGTAATTAGTGCAACATAATAATAACGTACAGGTTATGCTGTAGAGTTATGTTACACTGAATTATAAGGAGCCTTAAACATAGCCTATATACGCACAACTACGTTATAGCTAGAAATGTATGAAGTTTTCTTTCGTGTATTTTCTTTATATTTATCATAACCACACAGGTAGGCCTAATATTATGTTTATAATGAGCTAATCTTATGTCTCAAATAACAAAACAGCCCCTTGAACTGAGATCAACTAGTTTGATCGGAGGAATTTCTCCAGTCAAAATTGATCCTAGTTCAGTGCGAATTGATCTCAGATTAGCGTTTATACAACCAAAATTTCAGAGTTCAGCGTGAACTGAGATCAATTTAGTCTCTGATCCAAGATCAAACTGTTTATACAATCGGCCCTTAGAGTAGTAAAACCAGTTTAGAATGAACGAGAAAGTCAAACACATCCACACTATAGCCTTGCCAAGAAGAATGTGTCAGTGCTTAGGCAGCATCGAGTTAGCTTGTTTTGAAGATATTTTTATAATCTTACGCACGGTTTTGTTTTAATGCAATAGTTGGGTGTGGTTTTGACTGCTACATACTCGATAATATTGGTTCCACATGTCGTTTACAATGTTCAGATCAAAAGAATTGATATACTGTTTTTGATTTGTTGATGACTCTACTGCGACTGTAGTAGAGTGCTTCCTTATGTTTGTAGTTTCTGTATCATAAGCCTCCTGCCAGCGAGTTGCAACGTGAGGGCCTAATGTCGATAATTTTCAGGATTTCGAGTCACCTACATAACTCTTCATACCAGAGTTATGCATTGATGAAAGCTTAAAGATCAATACCTGTTATTTAGTTGCTATGAGTTAATCAATGTAAATACAGTGTTTGGCAACATAAAATATGATTACAACTTACCTTTAGGAATGTTTTTCTTGGGGTCCAGCTGCAAGCGGCATTAGTTATTCAGGTGAAGTGAGACTTGAATATTTTTACCTTACCCGTTTATTTTGTGATGGGTCGGCTTGGTGAAGAATAGCACTCCCTCCACGCTTTCCCACTTCCAGGGCGGAGCTCAATTGGATGGTTGGACGTGGCTCCCACTAGACAGCCTAGACAGTGTTATGGGTGATGGCCATCACACCTGCAGGTGTTTTAAATGGCAAAGTGTGCGTTTTATTAGATTTTCATCTTAAAATAAATAGGAAGTTTATATAGTGAAGTTACAAAATATCTATTAATACTCAAGATGTAGATTTTACATACATACTTCACTAATTACAGAAAACTAACCTGAACATGTTTCGAGCCTGCCTCTAGACTCATGCTCAGCTATACTCCATGGAGTATTAGTGATGTACGTATGTAAAATCTCCATCTCTTGTATTAATAGATAGATTTTCATGTTTGAAAGTCAAAGATAAAAAAGGAAGTACTACATTGTATAAGCATGTGTACATATATTTTCTCTTTCCTACTAGCTGTTCACCTACCTTCGCAGCTACGAGCCGCCTCTGCTTCGGAATTGAGTTGGAAGTAGATGTATTGTTTCAGAAGCCTTGATCTTCCTGAGACTCGAGGTAATATTTTAACTGTATGTTTGAGTGTCCATTCTTGATTGCTTTAACAAAAGGTAGTTGTTAAATTTTCACTTGACAAGCAAACTTAGATTTACCTTTGGTAATCCGGACGGCCGTTTCGCACTATTTTAGTGCATCATCAGCGGTTTTCGAACTGCTACTGGTGGGTGCCTGTGTTGTACACCTAGGTGGTGTGGGTGTTGCGTTGGTTGACACGATACCTGACATTCAAACACCGCCAAATACTCCCACTCCCACTCCCACCTCAAGACCAACGCAACACCCACACCACCTAGGTGTACAACACAGGCACCCACCAGTAGCAGTTCGAAAACCGCTGATGATGCACTAAAATAGTGCGAAACGGCCGTCCGGATTACCAAAGGTAAATCTAAGTTTGCTTGTCAAGTGAAAATTTAACAACTAAGTAATATTTTAGTCATTTTGTTATGGTATTGCAGACTGTGTTTCAGTTCAGCTCATTTCCAATGTCCTGATGTTGCCGTTTTCAATTTACAACCCTCTTATAACAAACTAAACATTTTGACAGACTTAATTTGTGTTCTCAACTATAGCTTCTGGTTAAACAAATACCTGTTTGAGGTGTCACCTGAGGAAGACTCAAGGGCAGAGTCGAAACATTGTGTTTTAATTTTTTAACGTTTATCCACTGATTTTGTAACTAACTAGTGGTACTTACGAATATTGTTGCCATGGATCGTAACTTGACATTCCCGCACGCAATCTGGTTGCTATGGAAACAAAAGTAATCTCCGTGCGGTGAAAAATACAAAAAGCACAAGTGCCGTAAGTAAAATCATCGTAATACAAGCCTTTATGGAAGACCGGAAGCAAGGCCCCCCACTTTGTGGCGACTTTAGCAGGACAAATATTTGGTCCCCATAAGAACCAACACATGCGAATCACTTTCTCAAATAAACATCTATCTTCAATAATGTATATACATAATATTTTCAGGTAATATCTCAATTAATATAATTAAATTGATATAAATAATCATCGTGCAAAAAATAGCATGCAATACTCGTGCCGTAATCACATAACCAATCTCGGAAATTGAAAAAAACTCTGTACAGCGCCTCGTTTTTTCACTCTTTCCTCAATCCGTATGCACCGCTTACGGCACTTGTATCGTAATATACTATAAACACATCTTTTTATTGTATTTGACTCAGTGGAAATTGGGACCATTGTGGATGTTTTACAAGACAGTTTTATTCATCCAGTCTTCTAATCATTCATTCATCCATACCAATCTACGAACTTGTAACTAACTGTTGGTGAACTGTTAAGTGGGTCCACCCAAAGGCGTGTCCAAGTTTTTTTCGGGAGGGGCTTTGATTATCTCACAATTATAACATTAAATTTCCACACATTAGAATAACATAATTGTACAACGATACTCAAACAAAGTAAGCAGGTGGTTTGTTGATGTATACGTCACAGTCGCACCTTAATCTGAGGTAAGACATTAAAGCTGTTGAGTCATAGAACAAAATTACGTTTTCTTGCTTTCCCACTATTGGAAAATTTATCAAGCACCATTTCAAGCATTTGCTTGCTTTATGAGGGGGGGGGGGGACTGCCAGCTTGATCAGCTGTTAGTAGTGAAGTAAGCTACTATATACAATACATAGGCAAAGGAGCAACGACATTTCTATTACATGGGTCAGGATGTGCTATTATACAGTCTGTTATCTGAGAAATTAAAATGTCCTTATGTGCAACATGTAGCCCCCTCCGAATACCGCTGTGGTATAGGGGATGAATTTGCTCTCACTCGTAGGCCCAGGTTCGATTGCTGGTTATGACAAGTTTCCTAGGTGGGGTTTTTTTCTGGGGGTTTCCTCATTGTCCTATGTATTCGTGTTGTCTCAGAGGTGGTCTTGGCATTGGGCTGATCACGCATCTGGGAAGGCCCTCCATAATCCTTATCTGGTCACAAAAGTATGTAGGCCTATGTGATCCAAAGAAATCCCCCCCCCCGATGGTTCGCGGTCCTGTAAGGCCCGGGCGGCGTGGTCCGCGTAAATGCACCTCAGGGGGAGAGAATAAGTTTTAAGCGACGTTTGCGGGAATCTTCTCAGATCAGTTCCTCAGGTTTACCGATCAAGAATTCAGATAGGTGCAAAATATTAAATTACGTGGGCTGCATGAGCCGCCGGTGGATGCCGAAATTAGCCGAACTTTCCCAAATGTGAACGGCTGTCTCAACAGCTGTATTTACATATTGCAATATCCCCCCCGGTATGGGCAGTGCGAAGAGCACGGATTAATCTTCATGACTACTTTGTTTATATAAACTTAGCGTCATATGTTTAAAAAAAGTCGAATTTTCATTAGTAACATGATCAAATTTTAACGTTAAAGCTTTTGTCTACGGCGTTCTGGCTAAGAAGTTATTCCGCCAAGGCCATTACTCAGTAAAAGAAGAGGAAGAAGAAGTCATGTGGCAAGCCTGATTTCATATAAATAAATAAGTAAACTGATAGGCGTGATTGTGAATGGCAAAGTGCACTGTGCAGAAAATTTTGCTTGCAAATTCTGTGATTGATGTTACTATACGTAACTATATGGTTTTCCGAGTATCTTATTAGCCTAATGAAATCATTTATAAGGGTGCAGAGTATTTAGAATATTATAATTAAGTTCTCTGTTTTATCAGTTCATTAGAAGCAGAAAGGTAACATTCCCTAATTTCTCATTCCTTATGTGCAGTTTGAAAATGGATGGGATTTTTTTATGATCATTTTAATTTTTATTAATCACTAAAAATGTAGCATGCCAGTGTAATCCTAACCTTATTTACAATTAGTCCAAGTCCCCTGAAATTCTTGAGACATTTAACTTCAAATTTTATTGCCAATAAAAACAGACAGGCATATGCTGTAAACAACTAACTAGTAGCATATTAGGCTATGTTGACAGAAAGCCAAGATAAGAGCAGATCAGGAGAAAAATACCAAGATTGGTACAAACATTATCTTTGTCGTATAAGTTATAGTCTACTGTTTGGTTCCCAGGTACTGTTTAGATTTAAATTTTTTATTAGTCCATCAGAATGTATGAGACACGTCAAAACAGTTACAATAGGAATTTACAGGGCCCAGGACCCTGTACTGGTCGAGGGCCCCTCACCGACTGTCGACCTTCCTCATTCAGTTGTCTCTTCCCTTCTCGTGTAACTTTTCCAGTTTTTCCATAAAATTATATCACATCACCGGCAGGGGCTCGGGCCCAGGGCCCTTGGGTCTGGTAGCCCCCCCCCCATGTGGCGACCCTGGGAATTTAACAACATATTGTAAACTTACAGAGTTTGGAAACACAAGGTGTGAGTTATTCTGTTTTCCAATGGTGAAAGCAAAATAATGGGGGAAAAATAATTTTATGCTGTGCACTAGGCTCCTCCCACCAACACTCTAATGGGACCCACCTGGGAAGGATGGGTTTAGGGTTTCGAATGTCTCCTCTTAGATGGCGTTGCTAGTAATGCAGAAGGTGAAACTGGGAAAAATTTATTTTCTCTTTTTGTCTTCCTTTTCCTCCCTTTCTCCCACCTTCTCCTCGGCCTACCTACCTACCTATTCGTAACAGTAAATTTTGGATTGACCAGGATTTGAACTCGTGACCACTAGCACTGTAACCAGTAGCCTTAACCACTACACGACGAGCAATTGCTGAGCGGTGTAGGGAAAATTCATTTAATTTTAAACCTTTATCCACTGATTTTGTAATCATTTTAAACGCATCTTTTTATTGGATCATCAATAATAATTTAACAAAACTATCACCATTACAGGTGGGACAAAAAGTATCTTTTTGCTACTTTATATGGGTGATTCTTCAAATACGGGAAAATTTGTGTTCCGGAGTGATATTTCCCTTCAATTTCAACTTTAAAAAAAAATTGAAATAAAAGTTTGTTTCTACTACTTCCATACTACAACTATCACTTTGAAATGTCACTAACTTTAAATTCTGATATTCCAAAATTAAATTAAATTAAATGAAATGTCATCCACATGCCCTGTCCCATACCCCGGTTTTGTTTATTCTAATGCATTTTCCACAAAACAAAATGTTATTCCCTTTTCAACTTTTTTCCTGTCAATGAGTATGAATGTGTGAAGAATATTAACCCCTGAAAAATAAAATGAAATAAAATTGTCACCCCACCTAATGAACATAAAGAATGTCCCAAGGGTTTTTGGTCATCCCCATGGCTGAAAAGAATGGAATTTTTTCTGCCAAAATGAGAAATTTGTATAACTAGCAATAGTGTTAGAAAGCCAACAGGGCAGCTTGTGGTTGAATTGTAAGGTTGAATTTTGCTAGCTTACAAACAGTTTGGGATTAACAAAGGACTTTGCATCATTTTCAAGGAAAGCGTTTTTATTCCCTGTCATTAACATGACTTCTACAGTGTGTCCCCCGAAAGAGTTGGCCAATGACGCGGGTTCCTTCGGCGTGGCGGGCACAGCTCCAACTCCCGAGCGATCGGGTGAAATATCTATGCTAATGAAGCCGCGATCGGTGTTATGATTCAGGTTCTCACATTTACAGTTAAAATTACAATGAAAATAAACACGTACCTCATCACAAGAGATGTTGGAAATGTTCTCCTCTCGCATCCACACAACACTGACACCATTTTAGGAAATTTTCTTTCACGCGCATAAGTTCAGCTTCCGAGACAGAGTTCATTTCTCTTGTGATAGGCCTATGTGATATTGTCTTCAAGTTCTTCTAACAGTATGTGAATATTATTTATGGAGAAACTTGAAAAATAAAGTGTATAGGTCAACTTCCCGTACATTACAAAGGAAACGGGTGAAATATCTACGCTAATAAAGCCCGCTGTTGGTGTAATGGTTCAGGTTCTCACAAAGAAAAACATATGTGATTTATTACATCATCTTGCAAGGACGAAAAGACGTCGGTTTTTAGCAAAATTCCCAGGTGTACGTCCTCCAAGCAGAGAAGCCGTGCGAAAACTTGTAAGCAAACTTCGGGAAACGGGTTCGATTCTCGATAGTAAACGAGGGACCAAGCGGCGTGTACTTACTGAACAGAAATTAGATCAAACCCACACACATTAGAAGAACTTAAAGACAATATCAGAAGAGAAATTAATTCTATCTCGGAAGCTGAACTTATGCGCGTGAAAGAAAATTTTTTAAAAAGGTTCCAATGTTGTGTGGATGCAAGAGGAGGACATTTCCAACATCTCTTATGATGAGGTACGTGGTTATTTTCATTGTAATTCCAACTGTAAATGTGAGAACCTGAATCATAACACCGATCGCGGCTTCATTGGCGTAGATATTTCACCCGATCGCTCGGGAGTTGGAGCTGTGCCAGCCGCGCCGCAGGACCCCGCGTCATTGGCCAACTCTTGCGTGGGACACACTGTAGAAAGTAGGCAAAAAGTGAATATTAATTAATTTTGATTATGCACTATGATAAACCTTCCAATTCAAAGTACCTGACTGAAGTTGAGCCTACAGAGGTTTAGAAATGGTTTGCTGAGACCACTTAAACTCCTTTTTTGTCATCCACATGCCTGATTTTTGCATCATCCACATGCCTCATGAAGGGGCATGTGGATGACTCTCAAGTCATGTAGATGATAAATGTAGGGTACTATTATGTTTGCGGTGTCTGTGACCTGTACTTAAAATCTTAAAACTGATTAAATGAATTTTTGCTTGATCCCCCCCCCCAAAAACCACAAAAAAACAGTCTAGTTAAAATTACATTAATTCCGGAGTATGCACACAAATTTGCAAATTTGGTGCAAAATCAACTGAAGCACACTGAGAAAAATATGAAATCACACAAAGAAAAGCAGATTGTTGCCAAAGTTAGTCATTAATGTGGCCTTCTGCCATCCACATGTACACGGATGTCATTCACATGGCTTTAAAAAAATTAAAAAATTAAAAAAAATAAAAATATAAACATTTAAGCTCTGCTGGTGTCATATTATAATCAAGTGACCCCTGAAGTATTTTTGTAATTTTTTGAGATTTTTTGAACAAAGTAAAAAATTTGGGTTTTACACACTCCAAATTTTCCCGTATTTGAAGAATCACCCATATAGTAATTAACCACACATAGTTTTCAAAGTCAATCTTATACCAAATTGTACCTTAAGGCATATATTTTCTCAGATCAAAAAAGACAGCTGATTACTCTTGACTTCTTAGTTTTAATGAGTGTTAAAATCATGCTAAAAATAGTAACTCAACACAATAAATAAGTAATAATACTGTATATTAAAAATATAATAACAATAACAATAATATGGTACTTGCTGAGACTGTGTGGTGGATGGGAAAAAGTATGTCCATCATTCTATCTGTCTGTGCTTTATAGAATTTTCATGAAACTTGGTATACACATTTATAACGTCCGTGGGAAGAAGCCTATTGATTTTGGAGCAAATGGGTTAACCGGTAGCACAGTAATGCCCAATTTAGCACCTGTTTTATGGTGATATATTAGACTGAATTTATCAAATGCTAATCAGTTCTCATATACGGCTTTGGAAGTTGCAGTGCAAGTTAGCTTTGACAAATGACACTACCCACTCCTTCACATCTGCTTATCAAACTAGACCTTTGTCCAATCCGTAAGCCCTGCTTAATGAATCGATCTGGAGCTTAACTCTGGAATCGATAACAAAAATATCATATCATAATTGCAACTTTGTCACATGAGATTATTTGTGTTGCAGAGGTACTGTGAAACCCTGGAGTTCCTGCAGAACCTGGAACGCAATTGAGCGTCAAGTGGTTACACGCACATCCTCAGTATGCTGCATTTCTCCAGCGCTGGAACTTGCCTGTGTACTTCCAGATCAGGTTCCAGGAAATTGACGGAACACTAGAGACCGTGATGAGTGAAGGCAATGCCGGAACAGAGTTTCAGCTGAGAACCACTTTGACAGCGTGGAACTGCCTCATCAAGTGAATTTACTTGCATCATCTCGCACACAGGTGATATAATAATTCCTCTGTTTCCCTTCAATTCCAAATTTTTTATTATTTAAATTTCCTATACAGTCTAATCTCAGTTTAGTGTACTTTACAGTTTTTACATAATTTAAATCCCTGCTTGAATCCCATATCCATACACTATCTCTATCTCCTTATAGGCTATATATTATATAAGAGGCTTTGTCCTGACTGACTGACTGACAGAGAATCAACATAGAGCCTAAACTATAATAGGCAGAGTCTTGGAATTTTGACAGTACCTTTGTTTCATAATGTAAGTGCTCACTAAGAAAGGATTTTTAAAAATTTTTATTTTAAATGCCAAAAATCAAATGTTTTTCAGAATACTTAATCCCTTTTTATACAGAATTATCAAATCCAAATCACAGTTCACATGACAACAGTGTATTGTTGGCAATCTTTACATAAAGCTTTGGAAATAAATGAAACAAGACTTTGAAAATTAGAGAAGGTATTAAAATTTATATTTGAGTAAATTATGTATCTCAAAATTTTGTAGATCATGTAAAATAATCAGTAAATTCAACGTTTTAATCGAAATGTTCAAATTAATCAATATGATCTTTACAGCTTACAAGTTTCGTGGGCAAAGCCTTAATGGGAAAACATGGAATGATTTGGACGAAAAACACTATGCAGGGGTTTTTTGGGCTAGGGAACTCTAATCTGAGGTCTTTTTCTCCCCGGGGGGCACACTGTGAGCGTGAAATGCACCTCGAAACCTGGTTTTTAGTTTTTTTTAATCATCAATCGTTATAATAAATTGTTTATGCATGATTTGGGTAAGGTTCATGAATCTATGGTTCATTTTAATAGTCTTAATTGACTCTTTTGTAATCTTTCTTAATACAATAAATATCATATATTCTCTGTCCTCTGTCCGACACATCACTTGAAATCTCGGCAAGCGTATTTTGATGTTTGAACCTCGTGTAAGAAAGGCCCACACTTCCAAACATATTCCACAAAATTTGGAAACTTCATTATGACCCGCCTTAACCCATAACAATAAACAATATTTCATTATATCAGAGGAATGTGGTGTTGAATGCAACTCAAGACAGAACTGAAGATGGCGCATCAAATACGCCGAAATGCATATTCTTTTAAGTAGTAACGCATCTTGATTCCACGCAGAAGAAACCAGCCTTCATCTTCATAATTGTGACCTTTATATTTGACAACAACATTTTATATTTGCGTCTGCCATATAAATGCTGATTTTGAGTGGATCCAGATAAGTTTTATGTTAAGGCTTAAGGCGGATCTTTATTTAAATATTTAATATTCCACAGACCTGTCACGCAGGATTGCAGTATATATAATTAGAATACCAACCTTTACCTTCGTGCTTTAACTCTTAAACCGTGGACTTCACTGCAGTAAAAGCATAAACCACTGCTGCTGTCTGGATATCGTACCTTCCCTTCTCAAGACCCTTTATCACTGTCCTAGAAAACACTTACGTATTCATTTGCAAAATATTAACATATCTTTGAAAGTGCATTTCATTTCATTTGTGGTGCAGAGACCCAGATGCAGTTGGGAGCTGATGAGATGACCCCTGGCCTGCCTATGGAGCTCTTATCTGCAGCCAATAGCAGCGCTCCCCTACACTTGCAGTTATAGAACAATACTGTTTTCCCCCTGCATGCCACCACCAAATCACAGATCATCTCGTCAGTTCCCAACAGTATCTGCCCTGTAAACCAGCATAAAATGGTCTAAAAATACTGCTTCGATAATTAAACATTTAGAAATCAGTTTGCTTAAATAATAATTAAAATTCTCATTTTGTAACTCTAGGCAGTCACACAGACCTCACGCCCATGGTTAAGGGTCAAAAGTAAAACTAGCAAAGGAACATCCCTTTACGTTCTACAGTGCACAATTAATGCTGTATTCTTTAGCTCCATGTAAACTGGAATTATGAATTGTGCAAAATTATTTCCAGCGAGCAGAGAAAATCCAGAACCTGCTGACATCGAGCCTAGACAGAATGTTTCTGGAGAACCTGAGAGAGCGAGATATCAAGGGCGTGGTCCGGTGTTTGCGCATATACACCACGCTGGACAAGACATCAGATGTGGAAGCATTGTTCAGAAGAGAAGTAATTTCTCCTGCGCTGCACGACATCATCAGCAAAGTGTCGCTGCAGTCGGACCCCTGAGGACTGCAGGGTGTGTACTCACGAGTGCTGGAGTTCATAGACACACACATGGAACCATTGTTGAAGCTCAGGTAAGAACATGTGAGCTTAATTAAATTAATTAATGGAACAATATTAATTTAACGCACACAAATTGAAAGCAACAAATGGATAAAAAAGGTGCACTTTATATTCAAGTAAATACGGTATCTTAGAAAACACTCACTACTTCATTAATATTCATTACTAGCATGTGCCCGCGGCTTCGCCCGCGATAATTATTTCAAAAATTAAAAATTAAGAGCATAATAGTTAAATCATTATAATTATTAACACCTAAATCACGTGGACTACATACCACGATTAGATAGCGTCGCCTGGTAAAAGCGACCTCAGATTCGAGTTGCTTGGCCCAGAAAACCCTGGTATAGTTTCGTTCAAATCAAACAATGTTTCACCATACAGTATTTAGGCCTATATTGATTATCCCTCTTCCGTGTTGGTTGAAAATTTAATATGTCTACGGGCCTTAACATTCTAAACAAATGAATCGACCAGCGTGGGCTTACAACATTCACGCGATCGCGATGCTTTTATTACCACAGTATGACAAAAATAACCAAAGACAACTGCAATTGATTTGACATTGAAATGTATTACTGGGAATCACTGCTCTAAGGATTGCAACTTGTTCTACATTTAGCTTTGATTCTACGTATAACCTCTCCTTGCGTAAATATTATTGTTGCTGCTACAATTTTTCCTTGCATTTTGCTTCCATCCGTGTAGATTTCTCTATCATAATATTTATCAGCTGGATGCTAATTGTAAAGGTGCGTCATAATCAGATTCTGGTGTCATTCCATGTGATATCATTATTACTAATATTATTGTTTTCATTATTATTATTATTATTATTATTAGTATTACTGACTGCTGATCGTAGCTAGCGTCGCAGGCTACGGATCCATAGGCCTGGATTCGATCACCGGTACCTCCTCTGATATTTCTGAGGCAGGGATGTCTGGAACGGGATGCACTCAGGCTCGTTATGCAAACTGAGGAGCTACTTCATAGTGTCGGCATGCTGACCACATGCCCCCAATCCTGGACGCAGCACTTGGGTGGCAGGCCTTGTCCCAGCAGGGATGTAGCGCCATGAAGTATTTCATTATCATTATTACTTTATTGCCATTATTATTATTATTATTATTATCGTCATTATCATCATCACTATTATTAATATTATTATTATTTGTATTATTAAGCGCCATTTTCCTTAGCTGTGCTGCCTGTCCAGAAACTGTTGCATTTGAAGGGGTCACAGCCTCTCAGGTAACACATAGCAGTAATTTAATTTCAACTCAGTAAGAAAACAGAAACAGTGTGATTAATGATACAGAATGGAGCCTGTACTTAAATCTGAGTGTATTAAGATTGAAATTAAAGAAGAGATTTCTGAAACAAAACAAAAACCTGAACATGTGCCTGTTAGATTTGACACAATACAGACACAAGTAATCAAATGTGAAAATACAGAAGATTCTACAGCATGCAGCACCATTCTGAAGTGTGAGCCTGTGGCGATTACATTTGACACAATACAGTCACAGCAAATAAAATGTGAAAACACAGACAAAAAGGAAGGAGTTTCTCAAGGAAAAAATGAAGAGCAACTAATGCAATCACACTCAACTGCTGTACGTACAAGCACATTCTCTGCTAGAAGTAGTAATCAGCTCACCTCTACTAGAGTCAAATATCTCTCATGTGATATATGTGCCAAGAGATTTTCCCAAAGCGGGGATCTGAAAAGACATCTGCTTACTCACACAGGACACAAGCCATTCTCATGTGATGTATGTGCCAAGAAATTTTCCCTAAGTTCACATCTCAAAACACATCTGGGTGTTCACACTGGACACAAGCAATTCTCATGTGATATATGTGCCAAGAAATTTTCCCAAAGTTCACATCTCAAAACACATCTGGGTACTCACACTGGACACAAGCAATTCTCATGTGATAAATGTGCCAAGAAATTTTGCAGGAAAAATGATGTTAAAAGACATCTGCTTACTCACACAGAAGACAAGCCGTTCTCTTGTGATATATGTGCCAAGAAATTTTCCCGAAGTGAGTACCTCAAATCGCATCTGCTTACTCACACTGGACAGAAGCCGTTCTCATGTGAAAAATGTGCCAAGAAATATTACCAAAAAGGGGATCTAAAAAGACATCTGCTTACTCACACAGGACACAAGCCATTCTCATGTGATGCATGTGCCAAGAGATTTTCCCAAAGCGGGGATCTGAAAAGACATCTGCTTACTCACACAGGACACAAGCCATTCTCATGTGATGTATGTGCCAAGAAATTTTCCCTAAGTTCACATCTCAAAACACATCTGGGTGTTCACACTGGACACAAGCAATTCTCATGTGATATATGTGCCAAGAAATTTTCCCAAAGTTCACATCTCAAAACACATCTGGGTACTCATACTGGACACAAGCAATTCTCATGTGATAAATGTGCCAAGAAATTTTGCAGGAAAAATGATGTTAAAAGACATCTGCTTACTCACACAGAAGACAAGCCGTTCTCTTGTGATATATGTGCCAAGAAATTTTCCCGAAGTGAGTACCTCAAATCGCATCTGCTTACTCACACTGGACAGAAGCCGTTCTCATGTGATATATGTGCCAAGAAATATTACCAAAAAGGGGATCTAAAAAGACATCTGCTTACTCACACAGGACACAAGCCATTCTCATGTGATGTATGTGCCAAGAGATTTTCCCAAAGCGGGGATCTGAAAAGACATCTGCTTACTCACACAGGACACAAGCCATTCTCATGTGATGTATGTGCCAAGAAATTTTCCCTAAGTTCACATCTCAAAACACATCTGGGTGTTCACACTGGACACAAGCAGTTCTCATGTGATATATGTGCCAAGAAATTTTCCCAAAGTTCACATCTCAAAACACATCTGGGTACTCACACTGGACACAAGCAATTCTCATGTGATAAATGTGCCAAGAAATTTTGCAGGAAAAATGATGTTAAAAGACGTCTGCTTACTCACTTACTCGTTCTCTTGTGATATATGTGCCAAGAAATTTTCCCGAAGTGAGTACCTCAAATCGCATCTGCTTACTCACACTGGACAGAAGCCGTTCTCATGTGATATATGTGCCAAGAAATATTACCAAAAAGGGGATCTAAAAAGACATCTGCTTACTCACACAGGACACAAGCCATTCTCATGTGATGTATGTGCCAAGAGATTTTCCCAAAGCGGGGATCTGAAAAGACATCTGCTTACTCACACAGGACACAAGCCATTCTCATGTGATGTATGTGCCAAGAAATTTTCCCTAAGTTCACATCTCAAAACACATCTGGGTGTTCACACTGGACACAAGCAATTCTCATGTGATATATGTGCCAAGAAATTTTCCCAAAGTTCACATCTCAAAACACATCTGGGTACTCACACTGGACACAAGCAATTCTCATGTGATAAATGTGCCAAGAAATTTTGCAGGAAAAATGATGTTAAAAGACATCTGCTTACTCACACAGAAGACAAGCCGTTCTCTTGTGATATATGTGCCAAGAAATTTTCCCGAAGTGAGTACCTCAAATCGCATCTTCTTACTCACACTGGACAGAAGCCGTTCTCATGTGATATATGTGCCAAGAAATATTACCAAAAAGGGGATCTAAAAAGACATCTGCATACTCACACTGGAGATAAGCCATTCTCATGTGATATATGTGCCAGGAAATTTTCAGATAGTAGTAACCTCAAAAGACATTTCCTTACTCACACTGGAGAGAAGCCGTTCTCGTGTCATATATGTGCCAAGAAATTTTTCCAAAGAGGGAATCTCAAAAGACATCTGTCTACTCATGAGAGGAACAATCTTTCCTAATGTAATGTGTGCACTGAGCCTTTGTCCTGTTTGAGGCTATTCAACTAATGCAGAATATCACAGGTTGGCCTCATACTATGAGAAGTGATGCAAATAATCATTTGAGAGTTTTATTTATTTATTTATAAACCAACTGCAGGCTGTTGGTGCCTGCAGTTGGTTTATAAAAGAATAAATTTTGATGTAGAAGTGTATTACTTATTAATGTATTTCTTACTTGTGTGAATGTAACGACCACATATGACATATTATAGTCCCATTAATAAGAAATTCACAATTAAGAAAACAATACCCTTTCTGCACTTCTCCAGATGATGTTTTCATCATCGCCCAACAGACCAAACATCATCTGCATAAGCTAAAATCAGCCATTTAATTCTAGGCCTATCTTGTTTTCCTGAACTTTCCTATTGGCATATGGGTCATTCCATGTGAAATCAACCAATAAAAGAATTAATTTGGACCTTACCCCTTTAGATTTCAAAGATATTTGGTACAGTTGTTATAGCCATAGAACAGATGAAAAATACAAAATTTTAAATTTTTTGGGCTAATAGTTTTTAGTAATAGCCATTCAAAAACTTAAAAAATAGTATTTTTTGCAAAATTTTGATACAGTAAAAATGCTATAACTTAAAAACTATTAGGCCTAGAGAGCTCAAACTTGTTTTATTCTCTTCAGTTTTTAATGGGCTTTAACCTGATATATAACATGACTGTCTTTCATTAACTTCAATTTTTTTGGAACAAGTTAAAAAATATATTTTTGAAAATCTATAAAACACCCCTTTTAATTTTTTTAAAAAAATATATGTTATTTGTATACTAATAGGCTACCTATATACTAAGTTTCATAATGGACTTACAATGGACTCAGCTAAAAAAAAATAAAGCCTTCATAGTGCTTAAGCCAAATTTACTGATAAATGTCACCCAAGAGTGAGCATTTAATATTAAGTTTTTAAATACGAATAACATCAATGTTTTATAACTGAATAATGAGAATGTATACATATTTAACTCAGTAACCCTATATAGTTGTTTATTAATTAAATATTTTGAAGTTTTAATGTGTTTGTAATAACATCCTCCACAATACTTCTTAACATATAAATTGCAAAACTGAACACAGAAAACCTTTAACACAAGTCTAAGCTATACACTAGTAGGCTATTTACTTATCAGTTTTCAGGAAGGAACAGGCTTTGAATTATTTTACAAATAAAATTGTTGAATTGTTGCCATAGGCTATTTACTAAAAAGTAATTTCCACAAATTGTATTCATAAAATTATAGCAAGTTTTTAACAAATCTTAGTATTAGCACAGTATAAGTATTAATACTGTAAGGAAACTGTGTGTTAAAAGTCCTATGACAACTTGTTAGCTGGGCGACACTAGCGCTCCATGCGGCGGTTGAGTAAAACTGCATTCTCACCATATAAAATAACTTGGGAAAATGCATAAACACATAACAAAATATGTTATAATAAGAGAAAAAATCTTCTTTCAAAACTGAATTTTAAATTTAAGAAACAATGAAGCATGTATTATATTTTAGTTAAGATCAGGCACAATTTTTAAATGCCACTTACCTGTAACTTGCACTGCAGTTCCTAGGGCTATTCTTATTACAAGTTTTAATAACTTCAAGATGATTCTTGGAAAACCAATTATAACTCATTTTTATTTTTAAAAGTAGCCTAATATTACATTAGAATAGAAATGTCATCATT
Source organism: Ectobius pallidus (assembly GCA_964059195.1). Classification (NCBI taxonomy): domain Eukaryota; kingdom Metazoa; phylum Arthropoda; class Insecta; order Blattodea; family Ectobiidae; genus Ectobius; species Ectobius pallidus. The sequence goes on along the minus strand of CAXKWD010000007.1, from coordinate 69,633 downwards.
TTACAAAAATAATACAATATTACATAAGATACAATACAAAATTCAAATAAAAATATAGGTTTCTATCAATATTTCTCAATTTCTAATATTCCAAAACTGCTTTTAGTATACAGTCGGTACAGCAGTTTTAATTAAAGAGTTCTTATTGGAATTCATAAACTGGCTGTTTTCGAAGTGTTCCAAACATAGGCGGCAATTTACATTTAAATATTTTACAGTTTTTGTTAGTAGGTCTTCTCGCCGACTATTGATGACCCATTTTTTACACCTGAAATCATTACAACAATATTGAAGGTAGATCGAAGCCGTAAGATACAGAAACAAAATACAATCTCAACAATGAAGTTGAGGACGAGCAGTGTGACAAACCTATATTCAAAGGTCACTCTTTAATATAATTTATAACTTAAACGTTGATTTTAAATTTTGATTTGATTTGATTTGATTTATTAAGTCCATCGGAACATATGCATGTTATGGGACACGTCAATATAATTACAAATACAAATATAAACTTACAGTTGAAGAAATATGTACAATATGAAAATTTCTTTACAGAGTATAAAATATAGATATTAGCAAATTATTGACCTATATTAATTTATAGCCTAAGTACCAGTTTTATAATTCAGATAAGTAAAATTATAAAAAATAAAAATACAAATACAAATACAAATACAAAGGTGCTGAGTTATCCTGTTGTTTAATTATTTATATCAATAGGTTATAAATACTGAATGATCTCTTCTAGTAATAAAAATTAATAATTAGGAATAGGATAAATACCTGTTAATGTAGTATTCAAATAGTAACTCATAATTACATGACAATGTAACATAATGAAGGTAAATAAATAAGTATAAAATTTAGAACAGGAAAAGTAGATGAAGGTTCCTCCAGCCTTAGCGAGCTCACTCCACCTACAAAACCCTAGCAACAGGGAACCAGAGTCAACCAAGCCGCTCTCCGAAAGATTGAGCCAGTCCTAACTGTTGCATGACCCTATTACCAGAATAATTCAACACCTGTCCTAGTTCTACAGTACATGGAGATTTTAATGATTAAGTCATTTTTCCATAAGTCATCACTACATGAGGCCATTTGGTCCATATCATGTTTCACACTGTCACTATATGAACTCGTGGGTTTATCCGGCCGCAAATCCTCTAGCAGGCTATCTGAAATCAAGATAAATAAAAAAATTTGAAAAATAAAACTGCTTATGAATGATTGTGGTCAAAGAATTCATCCATTGAATAAAAACAGTGGCTGTGAAGAAATTCACATACCTTTCTTTTAAATTTACATAGTGCAGGTATTTCTTTAATGGATTGGGGTAAACCATTGTATAATTTGAGTCCTGTATATGTGAAGCTTTTCTCAAATAAGCTAGTTTTATGTGGTATACTCGCTAAATCATTTTTATTTCTTGTATTATAGGAATGTACCTTTGAGTTTGTTTGGAATGAAGAAAGATTAGTTTTTACAAATATAAGTGTCTCTAATATGTAGATACAGGGGAAGGGTAATATATGAAGATCTTTATATAATTGCCTGCAGCTGGCTGTGTTGTTTGCTTTCATCATTATTCTTATAGCTCTTTTTTGTAATTTAAATATAGCTTCATTATTAGTTGAATTTCCCCAGAAGATTATTCCGTAAGTTAAGAGGGAGTGAAAGTAGGCATAATAGAGTGAGCGTACTGTGTTTAGGCTGGATACTTTCCTCACTGACCATAGGGCATAACAAATTTTACTCAAATTTTTCGAGAGGACATCAACATGCTTGAACCATTTAAGATTTTGATCAATCCATACCCCCAAGAATTTTGTTGAATCTACATAACTAATAGTTTTATCCTCATATGAGATGTTAGGAAATTCTGTATTCTTATTTTGTACATGCTGAAAGTTTATTGCAACTGTTTTCTCTTTGTTAACTATAAGTCTATTCCTTTCGAACCAGTTATGAAGTTTACTTATTGTTTCTATCATATTAAGTCTAGCAATTTCATTGTTTTCACCTGTTAAAAGGATGCTGGTATCGTCTGCAAAAAGAGTTGTCTTTGTGTGATTTGACTGAATATCTAGATCATTAATGTAAATTAAAAACAATACCGGTCCAAGGATGGAACCTTGTGGAACCCCATACTTGATATACCTCTCACTTGACAGTACATTATTTATTATGTGTGTCCTTTCATCTTTGTGCACGATTTCTACAACTTGTTTGCGGTTTTCTAGATATGATTGGAACCATTTTAATGCTAATCCTCTTATTCCAATAGTTTGAAGTTTGTTGAGTAAGATGTTATGATCTATTACATCGAATGCTTTTGATAAGTCTACAAATAGTCCTACACTAGTGTCGTTCCTATCAATGGCCTCATATACTTCTTGAAGAAAATCAATTATCGCAGTATTTGTGGATTTTCCCTGACAAAACCCGTGTTGTATATTAGTTAGGATATTATATTTCTTTATAAATGCTATAAGTCTTGCATACATAACCTTTTCTAAGATTTTTGAGAAACCTGAGAGTAGAGATACTGGTCTATAATTCTCTATTTCCTCTTTGGATCCCTTTTTATACAGTGGTTTCACTTTTGCAATTTTTAATTCATCTGGAAACTGACCACAGCTTAATGATAGATTTGCTATGTAACTTAATGGATGTACAATGTGTCTGTGGCAGTTTTTAATAACACTGTCCGAGACCTCATCTATTCCTGCTGATTTCTTATTCTTCAATCGCTTTATAATTGATGTGATTTCATTCACTGTTACTGGATTTAAATAAATAGTATTTCGCTGTTGTGGAATATTACTGCTGTCTGAGTCTTGTGTTTGGGCAGTGAAAGTGTTACTTATGAGGTTATGTGCTATGTCTGTATAATAACTGTTGAACAATTCTGCTATTTCATTTGGATCGGATGATATAACACCGTTGTTATTGATTTTATGGTTTTTCTCCGTTTCCCTCCTTTTACCTATTTCATGCTTAATGATATTCCACATCGCTTTAGATTTATTATTTGATTGCAATATATGTTTGTCGTTCTGTAGTTTCTTTGCTTCCTCTAGTACTTTATTGTATATCTTTTTATACTGTTTATAATATATTTTGAATTCTTCTGTTATATTCCCCAATTTCATAATTTTACTGAGATATTTCAATCGTTTGCTAGATTCCTTAATGCCAGGGGTAATCCATTTATTTTTCTGTTCATGTAGTTTGACTTTAATTTTAGGGAATGCTGTTTCATAGTAGTAACTGAAAGTTTCTAAAAATTCTGCACAAGCTGAGTGTGGCGAGTTTTTGCTATAAACATTATCCCACGATTCTTTGTCAAGTAGATAGTTTAGATACTGGATATTAGTTTCTGTATATGGTCTACTAATCCTATAATGTGAGTTTATTTTCTCTCTTTTTCTAAGGGACTCTTTAGAGTTTATCTCTATGACCTGCGCAAAGTGGTCTGAGAAACCAGTATCAATTACACTGGTTTTGTAATTCCAAGATGTTACATTAAGTATTACCTGATCAATTGCTGAACTAGTCCCATTACTTATTCTAGTTGGGGTCTCTATCACTGCCTGTAAGCCATATGAATTTAGGACTGGCGTTAGTTGATTGGTTATGGTAGTAGGCCTACTTAGAAAATCTATGTTTAGATCGCCAACTATAATAATGTTTTTATTATTATTATGTAGAGAATTAATTATGGAATCTAACCTGTTTATCAATATGTGGCAATCACTACTAGGGGATCTGTATATGCAAATTACAATTGTCTTCAACTGTGGCAGCTCCACCATACAGGCCTCAAAGTGTTCCTCAATATTTAAATTTTGAAATTTCTCATATTCTTTGGCTTCTACAGTGTTTCTAACATAAATGCATGAACCTCCACATTTCTTTCTGGTCCTACAATATTTGGCAAGTAACGAAAAATTCTCGAAATTTAAGTATTCAAACTCTTCTTCCTTTATCCAATGTTCTGTGAAGCATAATAAATCTAAGTTGGGAAATTCATGTGATAGTAAAACCTCAAAATTTAGTTTTTTGTTTTTCAGACTTTGTACATTTTGGTGGAAAATTTTTAGGCCTATAGGTTTATGCTTACCCTGAACATTTGCTGAAATATCTGCACTATGGTTTCTTACTGGCCTAAAAAATCAACACTTAGCTTTTGAGGTGGCCTCCTATTTCTTCCTGAGGTGCGAAGTCCAGATGCTCCATTATTTTGTTCCACTTCTGGTATGGGTACGCCTACTTCGTGTGTATGCCTGGCTTCATTCTCCATTACTGTACCAACAGGTGTTCCTGGTTCCTCTTCTTCCTCGGTAGGGCTAGCTCTATCTTCGACGATATCTTCATGTGGTTCATGAGGCTCCTCTTCTTGGTCTTCAACTTGCTCGGGGGTTTTCCATTTCATCTTTATAGGGCCTTTCCCCTTGTTTGATGTCCAGAACTGCATTGTGATTTCATTTGCAATTTTTCCGGCCATTTCTGCTTTCCCTCTTGAGTTCATATGTAGTCCATGTTTCGTAAATTTACTTCTGTCCATGTGTATATCCAATACCACTACGTGATCCAGAGTTTTCAACCGTTTCTGTAGTTTCCGATTGAAGTCGCGCACTTCTGTATTTACGCGGGATTCCTTTGTTAGGTCATGTCTGTGGGGTGCTTTCATTATGATGATGTTCGTATTATTGCGCCTATTCGCAAAATCTACTATTCGCTTAATTGCGTCACTTCCGTTATTCGTGCTGATATCATTTGTGCCTCCCCAAACACTTACTGCGTCTTCCTTCGTCAGACATGATATCTCTTGGGAAAAACCTTGGACTAGATACGCTTCTTAACAGTAGCCTATTTTAGGTAAGCCTATTGCTTGCCTAGGTTTGGATAATGATGTCATGTTAGTTTACTGTCGCAAACACCTTAATGGCACATGTATCCGAGAATTTATGATGTAAGATTATGTTTTCGTCATCTTTACGCCTACATCGTGTTCGAGAAAATAAATATCGTACCGCCTGTAAAATCGGCTATGTGCACTTTTTTACGAAATTGAGTTATGTGCACTGATATTTCTTAGCATTGATCCTTACAACCGGGCATGTGGATCTTTGATTGTCAGGTTTGTGCAAGCAAAGAAAAAAAATCGGCTACATGCTGCAAAATGGCCATGTGCATTAGAGCTCACATCAGTGGCGGACGCAGGGGGGGGGATTGGGGGGATAGATCCCCCCCCGAAATTTTAAAAAAGGCTATATATGCACTCTAAGTGGCCAGTTTTATAAACTAATTGTATAATATGTAAGTTAATTAATTTTTTTTAGTATTCAAATCCCCCCCCGAAAAAAAATTCTGCGTCCGCCACTGGCTCACATAGCCATTCTTGACTGCCAACACGGCACACATGTTTGTATACATAACCGGCCCTGACATATACATTACAATGCACATAGGAAATAAGCTGCACCGCAGCAAATATTGTGTTATCTTAAGCGATCACAATACGACATCCTAAATATTGTTATCTTTAACCGTGATATAGACTGCTGACATTTTCAATTCATTAGTATCTATTGTTAGAAATTACAACATAATTAAAGATAAAAATATTACATTAAAGTAAATGTAAACATAACCACACCAGAACATGTGTCAAGAGTAAGCCAGCAGGCATACAATAAATATTACGTATTTTTCTTCTTACCTTTCTGGATCTTTTGGGAAAGTGAAGAAATGCAATTCAGGATTTCTTCCTTTATTGTTACTGCAATTTATAGCAGAACAATAACATCCTTTCCAAACACGCATTGCTATAAAAATTCAAGACTCCTATTTATTTCCATTCTTCCCGCAGTAGTGATTGTAGTATTACTCAATGGCCGGTAGGATCGCATGGAATCTGCGCGCGCATGTCCGTATGGCAGAAAAACGGCCTGAGTTTCTTTACTGTATTAATACGTATACTGTGGTATTAGTAGTAATATCACATTGTTTAAGAGTTTTCATTTACCTGTATATTGTTTATGTAGGCCTAATGTTGTTTCTGTAACGCTTTCACTCAGTCTTGATTTCTTAAAAATCTTTCTAAAGCATGTGATGAAGCACTAATTTCAGTTTTACTTAACGTGTACACTCTTCCAGTTGCTGTCACAGGATTTACTACTCCTAGAATTGATTTACTGGGTACTGTTAGCATGTCATTTGGTTTGGGGTAAAAAAATGAGGGGGATGGCCCCTTAGGATGTAAAAAGCTAACTTTAAATTCATTTTCATCATTTTTTTTAAGAACAGAAGCAAGCCACCATGATTTGTCGTAGACTACTATAACATATCCAGAGTCAATTTTCTGTAAATCTGTAGGTGTTAAGTAATCAACTTTTGTTACAATTTCTGTCACACTTTGTGCACTTGATGAGAATGACTTTGTAATAAGACGATTTTCAGAAATCGGTATAAACGTATGGAGTTTGTGAGTACCTTCAATTGTTTTTGAATCATTGAATCTCGGAAGAAGTTTCTTTTCAGCTGCATCGTAATCATCAACTGTGCAGTATTCAAAGTCTATACCGGGAATATTGTCGTTAGCAAACTCAAAAAGCTGTTTTGGTGTTAGTATTTGGTCATTGTATGGTCTTTGCAAACTAGCTTTGGAAGCTAGTCTTTTAACTGTGCCACCTAATCCATCGCAGGCACTCTTGCCGTGTGATGTAGCGAAGAACTGCCATTCTGCTTCTACTTGAAAATCATTCTTGTGTAGGCACAGATTAAAAAAATTCTTTCTGTTTTTATACTGCGCAGCACTGCCGTCAGAAAAGTAAGTGATTTTGCTTAGCTCGAATGGTAGTGTATCTTTCAGTATTTGTATCAGTTTTCTTTGAAAAGCATAGAATGCTACTGTATTGTGTAGCAAACACTCTGAAATGAAAACATACTCCATATGTCGTAGTTTTTCTTGCCACTTATAATATACAATAAATGGGTGCAGTGCGGCTTGGCTACTCGTCCAGTGATATGATTGCACTTCGTCCTGCAATACAAATGAATAATTTTCTGCAAAGTCACAGTTAATGATAATCTCACCTTCCACCAGGTTTTCCTTACATTCTAAGAAGTAATCTTTCTGTTGTAATGCAATAAATGAATGAGTTTTCAGTTTTAAGAGACTTTCCATAAAATCTTCTATGAAATCATCAATTTCTTTCACAACTGTTTCTATCATACATCTGTCTACTGTCACCCATTGCTTGAATGTTACCTCATCAATTACCTCGTTTTGAAATATCTCAGCCAATGCTTCTTTCAGGTATGTTGTCCCTGGACACTTGCTGCATTCATTCATGTAACATTGAGGGGCCGGAGGGTTACACATAATTTTTGCTAGGAAAGTGTGATATGTTTTAAGAGGTGATCCATCCAAATTAAAATTTTGTATCCCTGAACCAACTATCATCAATTTCACATTTTGATGCACAGTACACACACATACTGTGTGAGTTCCGCTTTTACCAGCTAAAATACAATTTTTAGGTCTTAACTCACAAAATTTTGAGAAGCCAATTCGTTGAGTTGGATGTTTTTCTTTAAAAGCTTGATAAATTTCATTTAGGTTAGCTAAAACTAAACGCTTCTGCACTTGAATTTTCAATCCCTTATTCCTGATTGTAACACAATCTTTCTTACCAGGCATAATCCTACTTATGTCATCCTCTTGATAAAAATCTTTAACAACCTGTGCAGTATCTTCACTTAATGTTTTGCCAGGCTTTGGATTCGTGGTTGAAAGAACTCCCTTTTCATATACTAATTTTTTTACAGCTCGAGCCATATAATTAGTGACACCAAACTCTTCTTCAATTTTTTTACAGGTCCAACTTTGGGGTAACACTGATAAAATAGTCATTTTTTCACTTCGCTTAGTTGTTTGGGCAAATTTTTTTTTCAATTGTTCAATAATTTCAGACTCACATTTTTCTTCTTTGTTTTCTTCTTCGTTTTCGTTCTTAGAAGAAACTAATTGGTTTTCCAAGCTTGTCACTATTTTCTCAATCTTTTTTGTGGAATAACTTTCTACAACAAGTTTTTTCTTTTTTATTGGGGATTCACCAATAAGTTCCAGTGATTTATTCAAGTAATCTATTGATGTTCCTGGGTCAGTAAATGATTCGTCAACAATGTCATCCTTTTGGCTTGTACCAGCTACATTATCATCTACCTGTTCTGGTATTTTAAGTTCACTATACACTTCTTGCCTACATTTGTTACATATTTTCATACCCATTTTAATGTTCACATTTAAAGAGCACATACTTTCTGTCACATTTCTGATATATTTTTTCTCCGTTTTTGGATGTTTTTGTTCCTTATATGGGTTACAACATTTAACGTTATAAATACACCAGTTTTTTTTTTTTGCTGTTTGTTTGCCATTTTTAGGAATTAAAAAGAAATATTTAGCTTCATAACAAAAGCTAATAATAGTTAACTAAATAAATAACAGTCTTAACACTTTGAAGGAAGTATCAACTCTTCAATATATACACGAAAACAATTTAGTTGAAAAATTACATTATCTTTTAAGCACATGAACCTTTAAAATAATTTTTAACACATTATGAATATGTAGACAACCATACAGTTCACAATCCTAACAGCAACTGACTGGGAAAAACAAGAGAGCCAAGTGGAATGAACATGTTATGACAGGAAAGAGCTGACTCACAGGGTGTGACAGGAAATCTGACTCACATGCTGTGTCAGGAAAGCTCTGACTCACATGCTGTGAGAAGCACAGGCTCTGGCTCACTTTTTTTAATTGAGCACTCATTTGTTATCTCTTCTTGGTGGTGTTAGTGTTCACAGTGTAGGCGAAACATGCAAAAATAAAAAAACTATAGCTATTCTTACAAACACATTAAAACTTAGAAAAAAAGTGTTATATTAATAAACCATTTTAATGGCTTATTAAGTTAAATATGTATACATTCTCATTATTCAGTTATAAAACATTGATGTTATTCGTATTTAAAAACTTAATATTAAATGCGCACTCTTGGGTGACATTTATCAGTAAATTTGGCTTAAGCACTATGAAGACTTTATTTTTTTTTAGCTGAGTCCATTGTAAGTCCATTATGAAACTTGGTATATAGGTAGCCTATTAGTATACAAATAACATATATTTTTTTTTTTTTTAAATTAAAAGGGGTGTTTTTGAGATTTTCAAAAATATATTTTTTAACTTGTTCCAAAAAAATGTAAGTTGATGAAAGACAGTCATGTTATATATCAGGTTAAAGCCCATTAAAATCTGAAGAGAATAAAACAAGTTTGAGCTCTCTAATACGTTTTAAGTTATCGCAGTTTTACTGTATCGAAATTTTGCAAAAAATACGATTTTTTACGTTTTTTAATGGCTATTACTCAAAAACTAATAGCCCAAAAAATTTAAAATTTTGTATTTTTCATCTGTTCTATGGGTACAACAAGTGTACCAAAAATTATCAAAATCTGAAATGGTAAGGTTCAGAGCACTGGTTGATTTCACATGGAATGACCCTAACACCTGAATCACGTGGACTACATGTCACGATTAGATAGCGTCGCCTGGTAAAAGCGATCTCAGATTCGAGTTCCTTGGCCCAGAAAATCCCTGTATAGTGAGTTTCGTCCAAATCGAACGATGTTTAACCATATTTAGGTCTATGTTGATTACCCCTCTTCCGTGTAGGTTGAAAATTTCATATGTCTACAGGCCTTGACATTCTAAACAAATGAATCGACCAGCGTGGGCTTACAACATTCTAGCGATCGCGATGCTTTTATTACCACAGTATGACAAAAATAGCCAAAGCCAACTGCAATTGATTTGACATTGAAATGTATTACTGAAATCTGATGCTTCGACAGCGCTAAAATCACGTTTTCTGCCAGTTTTTCACTCACAACTCGCGAACGAAAGCTAAAATTAAAAATCCGGCTTCGATGCGAATTCGCCCACCTTTCAGCCCATCTATGTTTAAAATTTCAGATCTCTGCGTTCAGTATGTTTCGCTGGGCATCGTGGACAGACAGACAAACACGTCCTTTTATTATTTTAAGATAGCATGTGCCCGCGGCTTCGCCCGCGATAATTATTTCAAAAATTAAACATTAAGAGCATAATAGTTAATCATTATATTAACACCTAAATCATGTGGACTACATATCACGATTAGATAGCGTCACCTGGTAAAAGCGACCTCAGATTCGAGTTCCTAGGCCCGGAAAACCCCTGTATAGTGAGTTTCGTCCAAATCGAACAACGTTTGACCATATTTAGGCTAATATTGATTATCCCTATAATAATAATAATAATAATAATCCTCTTCGGTGTAGGTTGAAAATTTCACATTATGTTTGCGTGCCTTGACATTAAAAACAAATGAATCGACCAGCGTGAGCTACAACATTCAAGAGATCGCGATGCTTTTATGTCGAAGGTTTGACAAAAATAGCCAAAGCCTAGTGTAATTGATTTGTATTACTGAAAACTCATGCTTCGAAAACGGAATAAATACACGTTTTCTGCCCGTTTTTCACTCATAACTCACGAACTAAAGCGAAAATTAAAATTCCGGCTTCGAGGTGCACATTCCGACCCTTTAGTCCGCCTATGTATAAAATTTCAGATCTCTGCGTTGAGTAGATTTCGCTGGGCATCGCGGACAGACGGAGGACAGACAGACGGAGGACAGACACTTCCTTTTATTAATATAGACTAGGGACCGGATTCTTAGGTTTTTACCTATATTTTTCCTTGCTTCCAAAACAAAAAGCGCTCATACACGTTTTCAAATCATGTCCATAGGATTCACCCACATTAATTCTGTGGCACTTAAAAATACCTAAATGGGTATAAAAACCTAAGTATACCTAAATGGGATATAAAACCTAAAATATCTAATTTAGGCTACTTTTTTGTCTTTTTTGTTTGTCAGTTGAGAAATCGATATTTTGCGGAGAGACAATAATTTTTATCGGGTTGAAATTAATCCCACCATCGTTTCGTTCAACCCATTATCGTCTAGGATGGACAGTATCAAGAGAGGAAGTGTAAGAGTACCGACGTATTTCTTTTAAAATATTCGTACGAACGACCATTGTTGCCGTGTATGAACAAGGCAATAGATTTATGTGTTTTAAAGCGTTTGTTTGCCTTAACCTTTAGTACTGTCTTGTTATTCACACTGAGTGGTCACACTGTGTTTTAAGAAGACGTGTTAATTATGTATTGAATCGTATGTAGCACATTCAAATTCATTAAACCAATTATTCTACCCGAAAACGATATTTTGGACAAAAAACCTTAAAAAAACTATTTCACCTAATGGAAAACCTAAAACAGTGTTTTTAAAAACCTAAAAATCCAGTCCCTATTCATTACTTACTAGTAACTGGTTTTCGATAGCACCTCCCTATCCTCGTCAGCTACGTCCAACTGCCAAACTTCTGTCTTGTACCACCTGGTGACGCTGTTGTGGGTTCATGAGTTTCCCAATTAGGCTTAACTCGTTCTCCCCTGGGATGTCAAAATTCTGGAGGTTATTTCTATGTTTCTGTATGTCATGCGGTCAACTGAATTGGATGATGAAGATTTTTAAGTAGACCATCTTCCTTTACCACAGCGTGATCAGAATTCCATACATTTGCTGCTACTGCGAACTTTTCAATTTCTTCTTGTCTATTATTTCTGAAATCTCTCGCATGAAATCTTGTATTCAGGTTCCTTTCTGTTTTGCCTATGCATACATTGCATGTTATTTTGTAAATGCCTGATTTTTGTCCTGGAGGAATTTTGTCTTTTAATTCTTGAGTTTGAATTTATTTTGAGGAGCCAACTTTATTTGAAAGTATTTATTATTTGTATAACTCGATGCATTTTTGTTCATGGAATAGTCTTAATAAATCCAACTTGTGTTTACAATTAATAAACAGTATCTTATGGAACTTTTTAACAGTGAAGCACTATACTATGTTTTCAAAAACAAATTGGTTGACCTTAACACACTTTAGACTTCACTTTTACCTGTATTCTGCAGGACGATCGTTCCGTGGACTTTTTCCCCATTTTCAACTGCTAGTCAACTGTCGGATTCCAGCGGAATGCATAGAGGAAGGAATGTTTGACATTCGAAAGGACTGGAGAGAGATCTTAGAAACAATGTTTTTATCAATGGTTACCTTGACGAAACTCAATCTTCTTCATGATCATTACTGTGTGAGAAGTCACCTGAAGAAGACTCAAAGGCCGAGTTGAAACATTGTGTTTTAATTTTGAACCTTTATCCACTGATTTTGTAATAATTTTAAACACATCTTTTTATTGGATCATCAGTAATAATTTAACAAAACTATCACCATTACGGGTGGGACAAAAAGTATCTTTTTGCTACTATACATAGTAATTAACTTTAGGTACTGCCTTACTTTAAAGTTAATGTTCTTCTTGCGAAGTTCAGTTTGTGTCTTATTTTTGTATTCTGAGGTGAGCCTCGAATGTTTTCTAATCTGTTGGTCTGTTATCGGCATCACTGAGTTATCAATCCATTCAAGGCTTTCAGGGTCTTAGCTTGTAGTATACTGTATATGTAGATGCAGAGAGATATTTGGAATCCAGGTCACATTTAGTGTAGGCCTCATCGTCACCAACACTACCCAAGAAACACAAGAAATAAACGTACTTTATTTATTTATTTATCTGAATTTTTCACGCTTTCAGAATGACAATGATATGCCTGTTTCCACCTGCCTCTACGAGTTATCTTTCAGTGTATCACTGGACAACATGTCTTGCAGCATCTAATTTCCATCACTAATCAGATTCTTTTAAATACTAGTTTTAACTATGAGATCATAAGACGAGTGTTTTAGGATCTTTGACTGCATCTGTTTATATTGTTATGGTATTATGGCTTGTCTACTGCTAATGAATTCTAATGATTATGCTATTAGGTGAAACAGCAGAAAAGAGTGAACAGCTTATCTCCTATGTTCTTCAGGTAAAACACATTATGATCACGTAACATTTCAGCTCTATCAGTTTAATAGTTTTGCTTCATATCAGAATAAACAGTACGAAATAACTTTTTTGCAATTATACATAATAAATCCGAAATTCTGTCTTTATCTCTACCTTTGTGTTCTTTTTAGCCCGAGAAGCACTCATCTGATGGGTCATGGTCCGTAAATATTTAAGGTTATGGGCGAAGGTGTAACTCTGAGCATGTGGTATCAGAGATTACATCAAGATAGACAAATTGGAAATATTATATGAGACGGCTAAATGTGGTTTTGTTGGATGAGTATATCGGCCCTTGCTCCGTCCGGGTATTAAACTGTCCGGGCCTTACACCGTTCGGACCTCGCACCAGCTGCGACTAGCTCCATTCGGGTGAAGGGAAAAATAAGTGAAGCAACTGAACCCGATTTGGGAAAAGTTGACTAAGACGTATAAAAAATTGACAGAGATTGTAAGTCAATATCTTATTGATCTGGGAACTGCACAGAAAATGCATGCACAGTTGGATCAGATTAACTATCTGACGGGTCATGGTCCCTAAATATTTAAGGTTATGGGGGAAGGTGTAATTCTGAGCATGTGGTATCAGAGATTACATCAAGATAGACAAATTGGAAATATTATATGAGACAGCTATATATGGATTTGTTGGATGAGTTTATCAGATGACAAAGGAAGACTATTTAAATAGCAAACACAGACAAAGACAGAAAGTCCTAACTCAGGTGAACATATGCCTCTACACACAGATATCACATACTGGCTTTCCATGTCTGACCTTCACACCGTTTAAGCATTGCATGCTGGGCCTCGCTCCGTTCGGGCCTTGCTCCGTCCGGGTATTAAACCGTCCGGGCCTTACACCGTTCGGGCCTCGCACCAGCTGCGACTTGCTCCATTCGGGTGACGGGAAAAATAAGTGAAGCAACTGAACCCGATTTGGGAAAAGTTGACTAAGACGTATAAAAAATTGACAGAGATTGTAAGTCAATATCTTATTGATCTGGGAACTGCACAGAAAATGCATGCACAGTTGGATCAGATTAACTATCTGACGGGTCATGGTCCCTAAATATTTAAGGTTATGGGGGAAGGTGTAATTCTGAGCATGTGGTATCAGAGATTACATCAAGATAGACAAATTGGAAATATTATATGAGACAGCTATATATGGATTTGTTGGATGAGTTTATCAGATGACAAAGGAAGACTATTTAAATAGCAAACACAGACAAAGACAGAAAGTCCTAACTCAGGTGAACATATGCCTCTACACACAGATATCACATACTGGCTTTCCATGTCTGACCTTCACACCGTTTAAGCATTGCATGCTGGGCCTCGCTCCGTTCGGGCCTTGCTCCGTCCGGGTATTAAACCGTCCGGGCCTTGCACCGTTCGGGCCTCGCACCAGCTGCGACTTGCTCCATTCGGGTGAAGGGAAAAATAAGTGAAGCAACTGAACCCGATTTGGGAAAAGTTGACTAAGACGTATAATAAATTGACAGAGATTGTAAGTCAATATCTTATTGATCTGGGAACTGCACAGAAAATGCATGCACAGTTGGATCAGATTAACTATCTGACGGGTCATGGTCCCTAAATATTAAAAGTTATGGGGGAAGGTGTAATTCTGAGCATGTGGTATCAGAGATTACATCAAGATAGACAAATTGGAAATATTATGAGGCAGCTATATATGGATTTGTTGGATGAGTTTATCAGATGACAAAGGAAGACTATTTAAATAGCAAACACAGACAAAGACAGAAAGTCCTAACTCAGGTGAACATATGCGTCTACACACAGATATCACATACTGGCTTTCCATGTCTGACCTTCACACCGTTTAAGCATTGCATGCTGGGCCTCGCTCCGTTCGGGCCTTGCTCCGTCCGGGTATTAAACCGTCCGGGCCTTACACCGTTCGGGCCTCGCACCAGCTGCGACTTGCTCCATTCTGGTGAAGGGAAAAATAAGTGAAGCAACTGAACCCGATTTGGGAAAAGTTGACTAAGACGTATAAAAAATTGACAGAGATTGTAAGTCAATATCTTATTGATCTTGGAACTGACAAGAAAATGCAAGCACAGTTAGATCTGATTAACTATCTGACGGGTCATGGTCCCTAAATATTTAAGGTTATGGGGGAAGGTGCAATTCTGAGCATGTTGTATCAGAGATTACATCAAGATAGACAAATTGGAAATATTATATGAGATGGCTATATATGGTTTTGTTGGATGAGTATATCAGAAGACAAAGGAAGACTGTATAAATAGCAAACACAGACAAAGGCAGAAAGTCTTAACTCAAATGAACATATGCCTGTACACACAGATATCACGTACTGGCTTTCCATGTCTGACCTTCACACCGTTTAAGCATTGCATGCTGGGCCTCGCTCCGTTCGGGCCTTGCTCCGTCCGGGTATTAAACCGTCCGGGCCTTGCACCGTTCGGGCCTCGCACCATCTGCGACTTGCTCCATTCGGGTGAAGGGAAAAGTGAAGCAACTTAAGCCGATTTGGGAAAAGTTGACTAAGACGTAAAATAAATTAACAGAGATTTTAAGTCAAGATCTCATTGATCTGGGAACTGTACAGAAAATGCAGGTACAGTTGTAAATGAAAGGACACAGATTTTCATTTTTGACGCCAAAATACAGACAGCAGGTGGAAGAAGTTTACACTCATGTGTACAATGTCACTGATATCAATAGAGGTAAAATGGGTGAAGTAAGATTAAAGATGATCAATGTTTCCTTTGGCACATATGTCACATAGCAGAAGTTCCATATGCAACAGTTAAGAATTTTCAACTATCTAGGATAGAACTACTCAAGTTAGGAGGACTGGTTTGAATTTTGGAGAATGCCTAAAAGAATCCTTGAAGACAATGACGGATTCAGAGGATAAATCTCAGAATATTTCCAATGCACAAAAAGAGATAGTAGAGCTTTTTTCCAAGCCCAGAACGTTTCAGTAACTAAGGATGGAAAGTTTCATCTAGTAAAATAGAAAGCCGAAACCAATGAAATGTTACCTCACTGAAGAAATTTATTGGCCATATATTAGAATATAATAAGAATTATGCAGTCTACAGCAAAGTTCGGAGGAAAATCCGTACTCACGGGTCCTGGTAACGACCGACAGCAGTGAGTGGGCCTGGTTTGGCCAGAACTGCACGAGCATTGGAGCGTTCAGCAACCCAGTACAAATTCTCCTCCTCATCCCTATGTTTATACAGTCGTTACTGTATGTTTTCTCCTATTCTGACAGCAAATAAAAACTAAATAATTCAAATTCCTTCAGTGAGATGAAGCTTGTAAGTATTTAAGACAACAGTAAATGGCCTGCATAACTTTAAAATCCGACACTTTATGTTCTTGGCAATAATCAGGACGCTTTGGATTTTGTCCAGTTCAATATTTATCTTTTCACTACCTTGACCGTAGCACTTAACATTAATGATGGCTACCTCTTAATATGTTGTCTCATTGGAGTTCTGTTCCAATAAAATGTTATTTTTTTGAAAGGTAATTATAAGATCAAATAACTTAATTAAAATTATAAAACTAACCATGAAACCAACTTTACTTACGGAAATGAATCTGGTTGATTTAAGAATCATGTTTTAATAGCTTTAAGATCTTATGCTACAGGAGCAGAATCCTAATAAATTTAATAATCCATCCTACTACAGCAAGAAATGAACTAAAAGAATAGATCATGCTGTAGTAATTTATTGAAGATAGCTCAAAAACGGCTTGTGGGAAGGTCTAAATATTCAAGTTTGGTCCATGGATGAAATAAATCAGGAGAGAGATGTGATTTTCTGATAGTGGAACAGGTTTAGAGCTCGTGATGACATCATTCGTCCAGTTTGATTCAATGGAAAATAAGTCAAATCTGGAGAAGGAAGAAGCTTTCCCTGGTTACTTAAAAAAGTGTGGATGTTTTCAGTATCTCTTTGTTGTTGTCAAGTGTTTTCAATGCACTAAAGATACCTATTCTTAAAGTGTACAGAAAGTTTGGCAAAAGTTCAATTTTTTGGGGTGAAATTTTCTGAGATTCCACTTGTCTTCTTTGCATTTTATTATGTATTTCGTTCTTCCTATACACACCTTCCCACTTTCACAATGGCAATTAGTGATGTTTACATCTGATGTTCAATCATTCACTCATCTTTTATCCAAATATTTTCTCTTAGGTTCAGACGTTCACAAGATTTCCTGTATTTTGAACAGTGTACTTAGTTATTTTTACGTCTATGATTCAAACTCTCTCAAAATTTCCTCTACAGAACCAGGTATTCACAAATTTCAACATCCGAGGTTCAAACATTCATATGTCTTTTTCTACACTAATGCCGCACTTAATTATTTTTCTCAAACACTCACAAGATTTTCTATATCGAAACTTCATAGGCCTACTTGGTTATTTCGACCGTTAGATTCAGACACACACAACATTTTCTCAATTCGAAGACTCCTGGTATTTTGACTGAGGATATTCCATCACTGTTTTTAGGTACTGCCTTACTTTAAAGTTAATGTTCTTCTTGTGAAGTTCAGTTTGTGTCTTATTTTTGTATTCTGAGGTGAGCCTCGAATGTTTTCTAATCTGTTGGTCTGTTATCGGCATCACTGAGTTATCAATCCATTCAAGGCTTTCAGGGTCTTAGCTTGTAGTATACTGTATATGTAGATGCAGAGAGATATTTGGAATCCAGGTCACATTTAGTGTAGGCCTCATCGTCACCAACACTACCCAAGAAACACAAGAAATAAACGTACTTTATTTATATATTTATCTGAATTTTTCACGCTTTCAGAATGACAATGATATGCCTGTTTCCACCTGCCTCTACGAGTTATCTTTCAGTGTATCACTGGACAACATGTAATAATAATAATAATAATAATAATATTTATTCACCATTAGGGATTACAAGAATCCAAAGGCTTCGTCATACTTAAGAACTAAATAAAATATTGAACAAAACATAACTATACATACAGTACACATACAAAATGCAGACATTAGTCCATAAAAATAAATTTATAAAGTCAGTAAATTGGCGGAGATGAAATCTTGAGTACTATAGAAAACATGCTCCATAAGAAGATTTCTCACTTTAGTTTTGAAAAGTTTTTGACTGGTGTGCTTAAAAGAGTGGGGAAGTTTATTGTACAGAATTAGACCCGTGTGATTGATGAATTTTAAACTTCTGGAGGTACGGTGGGATGTGAGGTGAAAATCATTAATTCCTCGCGTGTCATGGTGATGGTGATGGGAGTTCTTTGGAAATTTCTGTTTGTTTGCATGTATGAAACAAACAGTCTCTAGAATTAAGATGCAAGGGACAGGAAGAATATTTAATTTTTTGAAAAGAGGCTTGGTATGCGTGCGGTTAGATACATGCATCATAATTTTGATAATCCTCTTCTGGAGTTTGAATATCCGAGTTAGATTGGGAGAGGTTCCCCAGAAAGGGATGCCGTAGGAAATTACAGAGTTGATATTGCCGAAATAAAGAGTACGGAGCAGTTCAATATTACAGAATCTACTTAAAATTCTCAGAGCATAAGTGAATTTACAAACTTTTTCAGCGAGGTGGGAGATATGAGTATTCCAGGATGACTTGGAGTCAACCCAAATACCCAGGAATTTAGAGGAAACAACTTCTTTTAAGCGAACATTATTAAACATAATTTGTAAGTTTGCGAGGGAGAAAGGGCAAAAATTTATGTAATTAGTTTTGGAAATATTGAGGTGCAATCTATTGTAATTTAGCCAAACCTGGAGATTCTCCAAGGTTTTGTTAGCTTTAGCTTGAAGCTGATCGCTGTCTATATCGGAAATTAGAATGTTGGTGTCGTCAGCATAAAGAATGTTCTTGGAGAGCGGTAGATAAGCCGGGAGGTCGTTAATGTAAATGAGGAAAAGTAGTGGGCCCAGCAAGGATCCTTGAGGGACACCACACGTCACCTGCAGAAGGTCTGAATTCAGGGAGTCGATTTGGACCATTTGCCGTCTATTACTCAAATAAGAGGAAAACCAGGCATTTGCGGTTCCTCTAATACCATAATTATTCAATTTTTCAAGGAGGATGCTGTGGTTTACTACATCAAAAGCTTTAGTTTGGTCGAGGAAGATACCAATTGTGGGATTTTTATTATCAAGGGCCGAGAGGAGGTGTTCAGAAAAGGAGTAAAGGGCATCATTGATAGACTTATTTTTTCTAAAGCCAAATTGTGAATGGGATAATACTTCATGTTTGTTTAGGAAGGTCATTACTCTATTGAACATGGCTTTTTCAAGAATTTTTGATATAGCTGATAAGAGAGAGATAGGTCTATAATTTTCTATATTGTCTTTCTTTCCCTTCTTGAAAACAGGGACAACTCTCGCTATCTTAAACGCATCAGGGAAGTAACCAGATAATAAAGAAGCGTTGACAAGGTCAGTTATTGGGTCGAGTAAATAGGGACATTGCTTTATTAAAGACATTGGAATGCCATCAGGTCCTGAAGAGATTTTGTTCTTGAAACCACAAATGATTCTGCTTATTTCTTCAGAGCTAACAGGACTCAGAAAGATAGTATTGTTGACTTTTTTGTCCTTAGTAACTACGGTAGGAGGACTTTTATTTGAATTAAGGTTTGAAGCGATATTCACAAAATATGAGTTAAAAGTGTTAGCGATGTCAAGGGGGTTTTTAATAATATCATTATACAAACTCAATTTGATATGTTCACGATTGTTATCCTTGTGTTGGATTTCTTTTTTAATGATGTCCCAAATGGCTTTACCCTTGTTCGAAGCCGCATTAATTTTTTTGGAAATGGCAGTTTTTTTTGCTTGTAGAATTACCTTTTTTAGAATCTTAGAGTATTCATTGACATAATTTCGGAAAGATGGATCGGAAATGGTCTTGCTGAGTCGACAGAGCAATCTCTTCCTCCGGCAGGACGTGATTATACCCTTAGAGAGCCACTTTTTATCGTGGTGGCATCTATTAGAAGTTGTGTGGATTCTAAGTAAGGGAAAGGCAATGTTGAGGTAATGGGTGATAGTATTAGTCAAATTAATAGCTTTTTCCTCAGCATTTGAATTATTGAGTATGTCCAACCAAGATTCATTGCACAGTAAGAAGTTAAAATAATTTGTATTTTCAGGAGAAAAAAACCTTTTCCATGAGATTATTTTATCATTAGTACTGCTAGCATCCTGAATCATTGCAGAATTTAAAGAGAATATCAGGAAGACTGCATTATGGTCGGATAGGCCTAGATCGGTAGTAAAGCACGAAGAGGAGAAAACATCTTTGTCTAATATTATTTGATCAATGCAAGTTTGAGAGTGATGGGTAATGCGAGTGGGTGCATCAATCAGGGCTGAAAGGTTGAAAGTTTGAAGAAGTTGGATTAGGTCGGTTTTTGAGGGGGAGCAATCCAGCAGATTTATGTTTAGGTCACCGCAGATTATTATGGGGATGTCATCCTTTTTTAAATAATCTATCAGTGATTCAAGCTTATTTAGAAATAAGATTGGAGAAAATTTAGGTGACCTATATATACAGATAATATATAATCTAACAGAAAGCCAAGTAAGTTCAATAACGGCATGCTCAAGTATCCTTTCCTCGTTAAAGCAAGTAGTGTGGGTTTTTTTATTGAATTGAAGGCCCAGGTTATTTCTTATGAAAATGGCTACACCTCCGTTTTTATGAGAGGTACGGCAGTAGAAATCAGCTAGAGAGAAGTTAATTACATTTACAAGGGAGATCTCATTCTTATGGAGCCAGAGTTCAGTTAGACATAAGATGTTAATGTAAGAAAGCTCAGATTGTAGTAGGATATTTAGCTCATCGATTTTTGAACTTAAACCCTGGATGTTAAGATGCATTAATGTTAAGTTAGGCGGTCCAGAATGTTTGTAGGGCACAAAAAATCTTTTAGATGAGATGGCGGCCTGCTGACTCGAACAGTTCTGGAGATGCCGGGTTCAACAGCAACTATTCCTGGAGGCTGATTTTCAGACTTTGTGGGTAAAGGTGATGATTCCAAACTAGGAGATGAATTTGGGAGGCTAAGATGTTTCGTTAGTTCATTTCCGTGAGAGCATATTCCAGGCTTTGTGGGTTGAGGTGTTGAATCTGTTTGTTGAATTGAGGTTGAATTTACAGGTGAATCCTCACAGATTGAGTCAAGACTCCCATTTGGTGATAACATACAGTAGTCTTGGTGGTCTAAGGATTGCTTCGTCTCAGACTCCTTAATGAGTGGGTTAGTCTGAATTTGTAGAATATGAATAGGTTCTGAGGACAAGTTATCCTTAGTGATGGATACTGGAAGACTGTAGCTAGTGTTCAGCATAGGAATACTTTTTTCAACGCGTTGACAATCTGCTCTGGTAAACAATACTTTTTTGGCAAATTGTTCAGTTAATAGATCTTTCCCTATGGAGTTGAGATGCTGGCCGTGCTGTGTAAAGTGATGTCTCCTGAGTGCAGATCCATGGAGGACATCTATATTAGGGAAGCGAAGAGAAATTTTGTTGATCCCTCTATTTATAGTTTGTATTTTAGCATGGGCAGGAGAGTTGGGAGGCAGGTCATGTCTGGGAGGTAATTCAGCTACAGTGATATTTCCTTTAATGGTATGTGCAAATGACAGGATTTCGCTGACTGTATTGATAGTGGAGTCATCAATGTCATTTGATCCAGTCATGATTATTAGGTGATCCTCGCTCTGCAAATTGGCTTGGGTATTAAGAACATCCCGTGTCATGGCTCCGGGTTTAATTACACTGCAAACTTCAAAATCAGAGGTTAATTTGTTTGATAGTCTCTCGGCAATGCCACGTCCATGACTGTCCGCTAGCAATATAACTTTCTTTTTTCCGCAGCCAATTTTCTTTCTATGTTGTTGTGGTTTGTTGAGAATTTGAGATGTCTTGCAGCATCTAATTTCCATCACTAATCAGATTCTTTTAAATACTAGTTTTAACTATGAGATCATAAGACGAGTGTTTTAGGATCTTTGACTGCATCTGTTTATATTGTTATGGTATTATGGCTTGTCTACTGCTAATGAATTCTAATGATTATGCTATTAGGTGAAACAGCAGAAAAGAGTGAACAGCTTATCTCCTATGTTCTTCAGGTAAAACACATTATGATCACGTAACATTTCAGCTCTATCAGTTTAATAGTTTTGCTTCATATCAGAATAAACAGTACGAAATAACTTTTTTGCAATTATACATAATAAATCCGAAATTCTGTCTTTATCTCTACCTTTGTGTTCTTTTTAGCCCGAGAAGCACTCATCTGATGGGTCATGGTCCCTAAATATTTAAGGTTATGGGGGAAGCTGTAACTCTGGGCATGTGGTATCAGAGATTACATCAAGATAGACAAATTGGAAATATTATATGAGACGGCTAAATATGGTTTTGTTGGATGAGTATATCGGCCCTTGCTCCGTCCGGGTATTAAACTGTCCGGGCCTTACACCGTTCGGACCTCGCACCAGCTGCGACTAGCTCCATTCGGGTGAAGGGAAAAATAAGTGAAGCAACTGAACCCGATTTGGGAATAGTTGACTAAGACGTATAATAAATTGACAGAGATTGTAAGTCAATATCTTATTGATCTGGGAACTGCACAGAAAATGCATGCACAGTTGGATCAGATTAACTATCTGACGGGTCATGGTCCCTAAATATTTAAGGTTGTGGGGGAAGGTGTAATTCTGAGCATGTGGTATCAGAGATTACATCAAGATAGACAAATTGGAAATATTATATGAGACAGCTATATATGGATTTGTTGGATGAGTTTATCAGATGACAAAGGAAGACTATTTAAATAGCAAACACAGACAAAGACAGAAAGTCCTAACTCAGGTGAACATATGCCTCTACACACAGATATCACATACTGGCTTTCCATGTCTGACCTTCACACCGTTTAAGCATTGCATGCTGGGCCTCGCTCCGTTCGGGCCTTGCTCCGTCCGGGTATTAAACCGTCCGGGCCTTGCACCGTTCGGGCCTCGCACCAGCTGCGACTTGCTCCATTCGGGTGAAGGGAAAAATAAGTGAAGCAACTGAACCCGATTTGGGAAAAGTTGACTAAGACGTATAATAAATTGACAGAGATTGTAAGTCAATATCTTATTGATCTGGGAACTGCACAGAAAATGCATGCACAGTTGGATCAGATTAACTATCTGACGGGTCATGGTCCCTAAATATTTAAGGTTATGGGGGAAGGTGTAATTCTGAGCATGTGGTATCAGAGATTACATCAAGATAGACAAATTGGAAATATTATGAGACAGCTATATATGGATTTGTTGGATGAGTTTATCAGATGACAAAGGAAGACTATTTAAATAGCAAACACAGACAAAGACAGAAAGTCCTAACTCAGGTGAACATATGCGTCTACACACAGATATCACATACTGGCTTTCCATGTCTGACCTTCACACCGTTTAAGCATTGCATGCTGGGCCTCGCTCCGTTCGGGCCTTGCTCCGTCCGGGTATTAAACCGTCCGGGCCTTACACCGTTCGGGCCTCGCACCAGCTGCGACTTGCTCCATTCTGGTGAAGGGAAAAATAAGTGAAGCAACTGAACCCGATTTGGGAAAAGTTGACTAAGACGTATAAAAAATTGACAGAGATTGTAAGTCAATATCTTATTGATCTTGGAACTGACAAGAAAATGCATGCACAGTTAGATCTGATTAACTATCTGACGGGTCATGGTCCCTAAATATTTAAGGTTATGGGGGAAGGTGCAATTCTGAGCATGTTGTATCAGAGATTACATCAAGATAGACAAATTGGAAATATTATATGAGATGGCTATATATGGTTTTGTGGGATGAGTATATCAGAAGACAAAGGAAGACTGTATAAATAGCAAACACAGACAAAGGCAGAAAGTCTTAACTCAGATGAACATATGCCTGTACACACAGATATCACGTACTGGCTTTCCATGTCTGACCTTCACACCGTTTAAGCATTGCATGCTGGGCCTCGCTCCGTTCGGGCCTTGCTCCGTCCGGGTATTAAACCGTCCGGGCCTTGCACCGTTCGGGCCTCGCACCATCTGCGACTTGCTCCATTCGGGTGAAGGGAAAAGTGAAGCAACTTAAGCCGATTTGGGAAAAGTTGACTAAGACGTAAAATAAATTAACAGTGATTTTAAGTCAAGATCTCATTGATCTGGGAACTGTACAGAAAATGCAGGTACAGTTGTAAATGAAAGGACACAGATTTTCATTTTTGACGCCAAAATACAGACAGCAGGTGGAAGAAGTTTACACTCATGTGTACAATGTCACTGAGATCAATAGAGGTAAAATGGGTGAAGTAAGATTAAAGATGATCAATGTTTCCTTTGGCACATATGTCACATAGCAGAAGTTCCATATGCAACAGTTAAGAATTTTCAACTATCTAGGATAGAACTACTCAAGTTAGGAGGACTGGTTTGAATTTTGGAGAATGCCTAAAAGAATCCTTGAAGACAATGACGGATTCAGAGGATAAATCTCAGAATATTTCCAATGCACAAAAAGAGATAGTAGAGCTTTTTTCCAAGCCCAGAACGTTTCAGTAACTAAGGATGGAAAGTTTCATCTAGTAAAATAGAAAGCCGAAACCAATGAAATGTTACCTCACTGAAGAAATTTATTGGCCATATATTAGAATATAATTAGAATTATGCAGTCTACAACAAAGTTCGGAGGAAAATCCGTACTCACGTGTCCTGGTAACGACCGACAGCAGTGAGTGGGCCTGGTTTGGCCAGAACTGCACGAGCATTGGAGCGTTCAGCAACCCAGTACAAATTCTCCTCCTCATCCCTATGTTTATACAGTCGTTACTGTATGTTTTCTCCTATTCTGACAGCAAATAAAAACTAAATAATTCAAATTCCTTCAGTGAGATGAAGCTTGTAAGTATTTAAGACAACAGTAAATGCCCTGCATAACTTTAAAATCCGACACTTTATGTTCTTGGCAATAATCAGGACGCTTTGGATTTTGTCCAGTTCAATATTTATCTTTTCACTACCTTGACCGTAGCACTTAACATTAATGATGGCTACCTCTTAATATGTTGTCTCATTGGAGTTCTGTTCCAATAAAATGTTATTTTTTTGAAAGGTAATTCTAAGATCAAATAACTTAATTAAAATTATAAAACTAACCATGAAACCAACTTTACTTACGGAAATGAATCTGGTTGATTTAAGAATCATGTTTTAATAGCTTTAAGATCTTATGCTACAGGAGCAGAATCCTAATAAATTTAATAATCCATCCTACTACAGCAAGAAATGAACTAAAAGAATAGATCATGCTGTAGTAATTTATTGAAGATAGCTCAAAAACGGCTTGTGGGAAGGTCTAAATATTCAAGTTTGGTCCATGGATGAAATAAATCAGGAGAGAGATGTGATTTTCTGATAGTGGAACAGGTTTAGAGCTCGTGATGACATCATTCGTCCAGTTTGATTCAATGGAAAATAAGTCAAATCTGGAGAAGGAAGAAGCTTTCCCTGGTTACTTAAAAAAGTGTGGATGTTTTCAGTATCTCTTTGTTGTTGTCAAGTGTTTTCAATGCACTAAAGATACCTATTCTTAAAGTGTACAGAAAGTTTGGCAAAAGTTCAATTTTTTGGGGTGAAATTTTCTGAGATTCCACTTGTCTTCTTTGCATTTTATTATGTATTTCGTTCTTCCTATACACACCTTCCCACTTTCACAATGGCAATTAGTGATGTTTACATCTGATGTTCAATCATTCACTCATCTTTTACCCAAATATTTTCTCTTAGGTTCAGACGTTCACAAGATTTCCTGTATTTTGAACAGTGTACTTAGTTATTTTTACGTCTATGATTCAAACTCTCTCAAAATTTCCTCTACAGAACCAGGTATTCACAAATTTCAACATCCGAGGTTCAAACATTCATATGTCTTTTTCTACACTAATGCCGCACTTAATTATTTTTCTCAAACACTCACAAGATTTTCTATATCGAAACTTCATAGGCCTACTTGGTTATTTCGACCGTTAGATTCAGACACACACAACATTTTCTCAATTCGAAGACTCCTGGTATTTTGACTGAGGATATTCCATCACTGTTTTTAGGTACTGCCTTACTTTAAAGTTAATGTTCTTCTTGTGAAGTTCAGTTTGTGTCTTATTTTTGTATTCTGAGGTGAGCCTCGAATGTTTTCTAATCTGTTGGTCTGTTATCGGCATCACTGAGTTATCAATCCATTCAAGGCTTTCAGGGTCTTAGCTTGTAGTATACTGTATATGTAGATGCAGAGAGATATTTGGAATCCAGGTCACATTTAGTGTAGGCCTCATCGTCACCAACACTACCCAAGAAACACAAGAAATAAACGTACTTTATTTATATATTTATCTGAATTTTTCACGCTTTCAGAATGACAATGATATGCCTGTTTCCACCTGCCTCTACGAGTTATCTTTCAGTGTATCACTGGACAACATGTCTTGCAGCATCTAATTTCCATCACTAATCAGATTCTTTTAAATACTAGTTTTAACTATGAGATCATAAGACGAGTGTTTTAGGATCTTTGACTGCATCTGTTTATATTGTTATGGTATTATGGCTTGTCTACTGCTAATGAATTCTAATGATTATGCTATTAGGTGAAACAGCAGAAAAGAGTGAACAGCTTATCTCCTATGTTCTTCAGGTAAAACACATTATGATCACGTAACATTTCAGCTCTATCAGTTTAATAGTTTTGCTTCATATCAGAATAAACAGTACGAAATAACTTTTTTGCATTTATACATAATAAATCCGAAATTCTGTCTTTATCTCTACCTTTGTGTTCTTTTTAGCCCGAGAAGCACTCATCTGATGGGTCATGGTCCGTAAATATTTAAGGTTATGGGGGAAGGTGCAACTCTGAGCATGTGGTATCAGAGATTACATCAAGATAGACAAATTGGAAATATCATATGAGACGGCTAAATATGGTTTTGTTGGATGAGTATATCGGCCCTTGCTCCGTCCGGGTATTAAACTGTCCGGGCCTTACACCGTTCGGACCTCGCACCAGCTGCGACTAGCTCCATTCGGGTGAAGGGAAAAATAAGTGAAGCAACTGAACCCGATTTGGGAAAAGTTGACTAAGACGTATAATAAATTGACAGAGATTGTAAGTCAATATCTTATTGATCTGGGAACTGCACAGAAAATGCATGCACAGTTGGATCAGATTAACTATCTGACGGGTCATGGTCCCTAAATATTTAAGGTTATGGGGGAAGGTGTAATTCTGAGCATGTGGTATCAGAGATTACATCAAGATAGACAAATTGGAAATATTATGAGACAGCTATATATGGATTTGTTGGATGAGTTTATCAGATGACAAAGGAAGACTATTTAAATAGCAAACACAGACAAAGACAGAAAGTCCTAACTCAGGTGAACATATGCGTCTACACACAGATATCACATACTGGCTTTCCATGTCTGACCTTCACACCGTTAAGCATTGCATGCTGGGCCTTGCTCCGTTCGGGCCTTGCTCCGTCCGGGTATTAAACCGTCCGGGCCTTACACCGTTCGGGCCTCGCACCAGCTGCGACTTGCTCCATTCTGGTGAAGGGAAAAATAAGTGAAGCAACTGAACCCGATTTGGGAAAAGTTGACTAAGACGTATAAAAAATTGACAGAGATTGTAAGTCAATATCTTATTGATCTTGGAACTGACAAGAAAATGCATGCACAGTTAGATCTGATTAACTATCTGACGGGTCATGGTCCCTAAATATTTAAGGTTATGGGGGAAGGTGCAATTCTGAGCATGTTGTATCAGAGATTACATCAAGATAGACAAATTGGAAATATTATATGAGATGGCTATATATGGTTTTGTGGGATGAGTATATCAGAAGACAAAGGAAGACTGTATAAATAGCAAACACAGACAAAGGCAGAAAGTCTTAACTCAGATGAACATATGCCTGTACACACAGATATCACGTACTGGCTTTCCATGTCTGACCTTCACACCGTTTAAGCATTGCATGCTGGGCCTCGCTCCGTTCGGGCCTTGCTCCGTCCGGGTATTAAACCGTCCGGGCCTTGCACCGTTCGGGCCTCGCACCATCTGCGACTTGCTCCATTCGGGTGAAGGGAAAAGTGAAGCAACTTAAGCCGATTTGGGAAAAGTTGACTAAGACGTAAAATAAATTAACAGAGATTTTAAGTCAAGATCTCATTGATCTGGGAACTGTACAGAAAATGCAGGTACAGTTGTAAATGAAAGGACACAGATTTTCATTTTTGACGCCAAAATACAGACAGCAGGTGGAAGAAGTTTACACTCATGTGTACAATGTCACTGAGATCAATAGAGGTAAAATGGGTGAAGTAAGATTAAAGATGATCAATGTTTCCTTTGGCACATATGTCACATAGCAGAAGTTCCATATGCAACAGTTAAGAATTTTCAACTATCTAGGATAGAACTACTCAAGTTAGGAGGACTGGTTTGAATTTTGGAGAATGCCTAAAAGAATCCTTGAAGACAATGACGGATTCAGAGGATAAATCTCAGAATATTTCCAATGCACAAAAAGAGATAGTAGAGCTTTTTTCCAAGCCCAGAACGTTTCAGTAACTGAGGATGGAAAGTTTCATCTAGTAAAATAGAAAGCCGAAACCAATGAAATGTTACCTCACTGAAGAAATTTATTGGCCATATATTAGAATATAATAAGAATTATGCAGTCTACAGCAAAGTTCGGAGGAAAATCCGTACTCACGGGTCCTGGTAACGACCGACAGCAGTGAGTGGGCCTGGTTTGGCCAGAACTGCACGAGCATTGGAGCGTTCAGCAACCCAGTACAAATTCTCCTCCTCATCCCTATGTTTATACAGTCGTTACTGTATGTTTTGTCCTATTTTCACAGCAAATAAAAGTAAAATAACAAATGTGTTGGCCATATATTACCATACAATAAAAATAATGTAGTCGACAGCAAAGTTTGGAGGAAAATCCTTACTCATGGGTCCTGGTAACGACCGACAGAGTGAGTGGGCCTAGTTTGACCAGAACTGCACGAACATTGGAGCGTTCAGCAACCCAGTACAAATTCTCCTCCTCATCCCTATGTTTATACAGTCGTTACTGTATGTTTTCTCCTATTCTGACAGCAAATAAAAACTAAATAATTCAAATTCCTTCAGTGAGATGAAGCTTGTAAGTATTTAAGACAACAGTAAATGCCCTGCATAACTTTAAAATCCGACACTTTATGTTCTTGGCAATAATCAGGACGCTTTGGATTTTGTCCAGTTCAATATTTATCTTTTCACTACCTTGACCGTAGCACTTATCATTAATGATGGCTACCTCTTAATATGTTGTCTCATTGGAGTTCTGTTCCAATAAAATGTTATTTTTTTGAAAGGTAATTCTAAGATCAAATAACTTAATTAAAATTATAAAACTAACCATGAAACCAACTTTACTTACGGAAATGAATCTGGTTGATTTAAGAATCATGTTTTAATAGCTTTAAGATCTTATGCTACAGGAGCAGAATCCTAATAAATTTAATAATCCATCCTACTACAGCAAGAAATGAACTAAAAGAATAGATCATGCTGTAGTAATTTATTGAAGATAGCTCAAAAACGGCTTGTGGGAAGGTCTAAATATTCAAGTTTGGTCCATGGATGAAATAAATCAGGAGAGAGATGTGATTTTCTGATAGTGGAACAGGTTTAGAGCTCGTGATGACATCATTCGTCCAGTTTGATTCAATGGAAAATAAGTCAAATCTGGAGAAGGAAGAAGCTTTCCCTGGTTACTTAAAAAAGTGTGGATGTTTTCAGCATCTCTTTGTTGTTGTCAAGTGTTTTCAATGCACTAAAGATACCTATTCTTAAAGTGTACAGAAAGTTTGGCAAAAGTTCAATTTTTTGGGGTGAAATTTTCTGAGATTCCACTTGTCTTCTTTGCATTTTATTATGTATTTCGTTCTTCCTATACACACCTTCCCACTTTCACAATGGCAATTAGTGATGTTTACATCTGATGTTCAATCATTCACTCATCTTTTACCCAAATATTTTCTCTTAGGTTCAGACGTTCACAAGATTTCCTGTATTTTGAACAGTGTACTTAGTTATTTTTACGTCTATGATTCAAACTCTCTCAAAATTTCCTCTACAGAACCAGGTATTCACAAATTTCAACATCCGAGGTTCAAACATTCATATGTCTTTTTCTACACTAATGCCGCACTTAATTATTTTTCTCAAACACTCACAAGATTTTCTATATCGAAACTTCATAGGCCTACTTGGTCATTTCGACCGTTAGATTCAGACACACACAACATTTTCTCAATTCGAAGACTCCTGGTATTTTGACTGAGGATATTCCATCACTGTTTTTAGGTACTGCCTTACTTTAAAGTTAATGTTCTTCTTGTGAAGTTCAGTTTGTGTCTTATTTTTGTATTCTGAGGTGAGCCTCGAATGTTTTCTAATCTGTTGGTCTGTTATCGGCATCACTGAGTTATCAATCCATTCAAGGCTTTCAGGGTCTTAGCTTGTAGTATACTGTATATGTAGATGCAGAGAGATATTTGGAATCCAGGTCACATTTAGTGTAGGCCTCATCGTCACCAACACTACCCAAGAAACACAAGAAATAAACGTACTTTATTTATATATTTATCTGAATTTTTCACGCTTTCAGAATGACAATGATATGCCTGTTTCCACCTGCCTCTACGAGTTATCTTTCAGTGTATCACTGGACAACATGTCTTGCAGCATCTAATTTCCATCACTAATCAGATTCTTTTAAATACTAGTTTTAACTATGAGATCATAAGACGAGTGTTTTAGGATCTTTGACTGCATCTGTTTATATTGTTATGGTATTATGGCTTGTCTACTGCTAATGAATTCTAATGATTATGCTATTAGGTGAAACAGCAGAAAAGAGTGAACAGCTTATCTCCTATGTTCTTCAGGTAAAACACATTATGATCACGTAACATTTCAGCTCTATCAGTTTAATAGTTTTGCTTCATATCAGAATAAACAGTACGAAATAACTTTTTTGCAATTATACATAATAAATCCGAAATTCTGTCTTTATCTCTACCTTTGTGTTCTTTTTAGCCCGAGAAGCACTCATCTGATGGGTCATGGTCCCTAAATATTTAAGGTTATGGGGGAAGGTGTAACTCTGAGCATGTGGTATCAGAGATTACATCAAGATAGACAAATTGGAAATATTATATGAGACGGCTAAATATGGTTTTGTTGGATGAGTATATCGGCCCTTGCTCCGTCCGGGTATTAAACTGTCCGGGCCTTACACCGTTCGGACCTCGCACCAGGTGCGACTAGCTCCATTCGGGTGAAGGGAAAAATAAGTGAAGCAACTGAACCCGATTTGGGAAAAGTTGACTAAGACGTATAATATATTGACAGAGATTGTAAGTCAATATCTTATTGATCTGGGAACTGCACAGAAAATGCATGACCAGTTGGATCAGATTAACTATCTGACGGGTCATGGTCCCTAAATATTTAAGGTTGTGGGGGAAGGTGTAATTCTGAGCATGTGGTATCAGAGATTACATCAAGATAGACAAATTGGAAATATTATATGAGACAGCTATATATGGATTTGTTGGATGAGTTTATCAGATGACAAAGGAAGACTATTTAAATAGCAAACACAGACAAAGACAGAAAGTCCTAACTCAGGTGAACATATGCCTCTACACACAGATATCACATACTGGCTTTCCATGTCTGACCTTCACACCGTTTAAGCATTGCATGCTGGGCCTCGCTCCGTTCGGGCCTTGCTCCGGCTGGGTATTAAACCGTCCGGGCCTTACACCGTTCGGGCCTCGCACCAGCTGCGACTTGCTCCATTCGGGTGAAGGGAAAAATAAGTGAAGCAACTGAACCCGATTTGGGAAAAGTTGACTAAGACGTATAAAAAATTGACAGAGATTGTAAGTCAATATCTTATTGATCTTGGAACTGACAAGAAAATGCATGCACAGTTAGATCTGATTAACTATCTGACGGGTCATGGTCCCTAAATATTTAAGGTTGTGGGGGAAGGTGTAATTCTGAGCATGTGGTATCAGAGATTACATCAAGATAGACAAATTGGAAATATTATATGAGACAGCTATATATGGATTTGTTGGATGAGTTTATCAGATGACAAAGGAAGACTATTTAAATAGCAAACACAGACAAAGACAGAAAGTCCTAACTCAGGTGAACATATGCCTCTACACACAGATATCACATACTGGCTTTCCATGTCTGACCTTCACACCGTTTAAGCATTGCATGCTGGGCCTCGCTCCGTTCGGGCCTTGCTCCGTCCGGGTATTAAACCGTCCGGGCCTTGCACCGTTCGGGCCTCGCACCAGCTGCGACTTGCTCCATTCGGGTGAAGGGAAAAATAAGTGAAGCAACTGAACCCGATTTGGGAAAAGTTGACTAAGACGTATAATAAATTGACAGAGATTGTAAGTCAATATCTTATTGATCTGGGAACTGCACAGAAAATGCATGCACAGTTGGATCAGATTAACTATCTGACGGGTCATGGTCCCTAAATATTTAAGGTTATGGGGGAAGGTGTAATTCTGAGCATGTGGTATCAGAGATTACATCAAGATAGACAAATTGGAAATATTATGAGGCAGCTATATATGGATTTGTTGGATGAGTTTATCAGATGACAAAGGAAGACTATTTAAATAGCAAACACAGACAAAGACAGAAAGTCCTAACTCAGGTGAACATATGCCTCTACACACAGATATCACATACTGGCTTTCCATGTCTGACCTTCACACCGTTTAAGCATTGCATGCTGGGCCTCGCTCCGTTCGGGCCTTGCTCCGTCCGGGTATTAAACCGTCCTGGCCTTACACCGTTCGGGCCTCGCACCAGCTGCGACTTGCTCCATTCGGGTGAAGGGAAAAATAAGTGAAGCAACTGAACCCGATTTGGGAAAAGTTGACTAAGACGTATAAAAAATTGACAGAGATTGTAAGTCAATATCTTATTGATCTTGGAACTGACAAGAAAATGCATGCACAGTTAGATCTGATTAACTATCTGACGGGTCATGGTCCCTAAATATTTAAGGTTATGGGGGAAGGTGCAATTCTGAGCATGTTGTATCAGAGATTACATCAAGATAGGCAAATTGGAAATATTATATGAGATGGCTATATATGGTTTTGTTGGATGAGTATATCAGAAGACAAAGGAAGACTGTATAAATAGCAAACACAGACAAAGGCAGAAAGTCTTAACTCAGATGAACATATGCCTGTACTCACAGATATCACGTACTGGCTTTCCATGTCTGACCTTCACACCGTTTAAGCATTGCATGCTGGGCCTCGCTCCGTTCGGGCCTTGCTCCGTCCGGGTATTAAACCGTCCGGGCCTTGCACCGTTCGGGCCTCGCACCATCTGCGACTTGCTCCATTCGGGTGAAGGGAAAAGTGAAGCAACTTAAGCCGGTTTGGGAAAAGTTGACTAAGACGTAAAATAAATTAACAGAGATTTTAAGTCAAGATCTCATTGATCTGGGAACTGTACAGAAAATGCAGGTACAGTTGTAAATGAAAGGACACAGATTTTCATTTTTGACGCCAAAATACAGACAGCAGGTGGAAGAAGTTTACACTCATGTGTACAATGTCACTGATATCAATAGAGGTAAAATGGGTGAAGTAAGATTAAAGATGATCAATGTTTCCTTTGGCACATATGTCACATAGCAGAAGTTCCATATGCAACAGTTAAGAATTTTCAACTATCTAGGATAGAACTACTCAAGTTAGGAGGACTGGTTTGAATTTTGGAGAATGCCTAAAAGAATCCTTGAAGACAATGACGGATTCAGAGGATAAATCTCAGAATATTTCCAATGCACAAAAAGAGATAGTAGAGCTTTTTTCCAAGCCCAGAACGTTTCAGTAACTAAGGATGGAAAGTTTCATCCAGTAAAATAGAAAGCCGAAACCAATGAAATGTTACCTCACTGAAGAAATTTATTGGCCATATATTAGAATATAATAAGAATTATGCAGTCTACAGCAAAGTTCGGAGGAAAATCCGTACTCACGGGTCCTGGTAACGACCGACAGCAGTGAGTGGGCCTGGTTTGGCCAGAACTGCACGAGCATTGGAGCGTTCAGCAACCCAGTACAAATTCTCCTCCTCATCCCTATGTTTATACAGTCGTTACTGTATGTTTTGTCCTATTTTCACAGCAAATAAAAGTAAAATAACAAATGTGTTGGCCATATATTACCATACAATAAAAATGATGTAGTCGACAGCAAAGTTCGGAGGAAAATCCTTACTCATGGGTCCTGGTAACGACCGACAGAGTGAGTGGGCCTAGTTTGACCAGAACTGCACGAACATTGGAGCGTTCAGCAACCCAGTACAAATTCTCCTCCTCATCCCTATGTTTATACAGTCGTTACTGTATGTTTTCTCCTATTCTGACAGCAAATAAAAACAAAATAATTCAAATTCCTTCAGTGAGATGAAGCTTGTAAGTATTTAAGACAACAGTAAATGCCCTGCATAACTTTAAAATCCGACACTTTATGTTCTTGGCAATAATCAGGACGCTTTGGATTTTGTCCAGTTCAATATTTATCTTTTCACTACCTTGACCGTAGCACTTAACATTAATGATGGCTACCTCTTAATATGTTGTCTCATTGGAGTTCTGTTCCAATAAAATGTTATTTTTTTGAAAGGTAATTCTAAGATCAAATAACTTAATTAAAATTATAAAACTAACCATGAAACCAACTTTACTTACGGAAATGAATCTGGTTGATTTAAGAATCATGTTTTAATAGCTTTAAGATCTTATGCTACAGGAGCAGAATCCTAATAAATTTAATAATCCATCCTACTACAGCAAGAAATGAACTAAAAGAATAGATCATGCTGTAGTAATTTATTGAAGATAGCTCAAAAACGGCTTGTGGGAAGGTCTAAATATTCAAGTTTGGTCCATGGATGAAATAAATCAGGAGAGAGATGTGATTTTCTGATAGTGGAACAGGTTTAGAGCTCGTGATGACATCATTCGTCCAGTTTGATTCAATGGAAAATAAGTCAAATCTGGAGAAGGAAGAAGCTTTCCCTGGTTACTTAAAAAAGTGTGGATGTTTTCAGCATCTCTTTGTTGTTGTCAAGTGTTTTCAATGCACTAAAGATACCTATTCTTAAAGTGTACAGAAAGTTTGGCAAAAGTTCAATTTTTTGGGGTGAAATTTTCTGAGATTCCACTTGTCTTCTTTGCATTTTATTATGTATTTCGTTCTTCCTATACACACCTTCCCACTTTCACAATGGCAATTAGTGATGTTTACATCTGATGTTCAATCATTCACTCATCTTTTACCCAAATATTTTCTCTTAGGTTCAGACGTTCACAAGATTTCCTGTATTTTGAACAGTGTACTTAGTTATTTTTACGTCTATGATTCAAACTCTCTCAAAATTTCCTCTACAGAACCAGGTATTCACAAATTTCAACATCCGAGGTTCAAACATTCTTATGTCTTTTTCTACACTAATGCCGCACTTAATTATTTTTCTCAAACACTCACAAGATTTTCTATATCGAAACTTCATAGGCCTACTTGGTTATTTCGACCGTTAGATTCAGACACACACAACATTTTCTCAATTCGAAGACTCCTGGTATTTTGACTGAGGATATTCCATCACTGTTTTTAGGTACTGCCTTACTTTAAAGTTAATGTTCTTCTTGTGAAGTTCAGTTTGTGTCTTATTTTTGTATTCTGAGGTGAGCCTCGAATGTTTTCTAATCTGTTGGTCTGTTATCGGCATCACTGAGTTATCAATCCATTCAAGGCTTTCAGGGTCTTAGCTTGTAGTATACTGTATATGTAGATGCAGAGAGATATTTGGAATCCAGGTCACATTTAGTGTAGGCCTCATCGTCACCAACACTACCCAAGAAACACAAGAAATAAACGTACTTTATTTATTTATTTATCTGAATTTTTCACGCTTTCAGAATGACAATGATATGCCTGTTTCCACCTGCCTCTACGAGTTATCTTTCAGTGTATCACTGGACAACATGTCTTGCAGCATCTAATTTCCATCACTAATCAGATTCTTTTAAATACTAGTTTTAACTATGAGATCATAAGACGAGTGTTTTAGGATCTTTGACTGCATCTGTTTATATTGTTATGGTATTATGGCTTGTCTACTGCTAATGAATTCTAATGATTATGCTATTAGGTGAAACAGCAGAAAAGAGTGAACAGCTTATCTCCTATGTTCTTCAGGTAAAACACATTATGATCACGTAACATTTCAGCTCTATCAGTTTAATAGTTTTGCTTCATATCAGAATAAACAGTACGAAATAACTTTTTTGCAATTATACATAATAAATCCGAAATTCTGTCTTTATCTCTACCTTTGTGTTCTTTTTAGCCCGAGAAGCACTCATCTGATGGGTCATGGTCCCTAAATATTTAAGGTTATGGGGGAAGGTGTAACTCTGAGCATGTGGTATCAGAGATTACATCAAGATAGACAAATTGGAAATATTATATGAGACGGCTAAATATGGTTTTGTTGGATGAGTATATCGGCCCTTGCTCCGTCCGGGTATTAAACTGTCCGGGCCTTACACCGTTCGGACCTCGCACCAGCTGCGACTAGCTCCATTCGGGTGAAGGGAAAAATAAGTGAAGCAACTGAACCCGATTTGGGAAAACTTGACTAAGACGTATAATAAATTGACAGAGATTGTAAGTCAATATCTTATTGATCTGGGAACTGCACAGAAAATGCATGCACAGTTGGATCAGATTAACTATCTGACGGGTCATGGTCCCTAAATATTTAAGGTTATGGGGGAAGGTGTAATTCTGAGCATGTGGTATCAGAGATTACATCAAGATAGACAAATTGGAAATATTATATGAGACAGCTATATATGGATTTGTTGGATGAGTTTATCAGATGACAAAGGAAGACTATTTAAATAGCAAACACAGACAAAGACAGAAAGTCCTAACTCAGGTGAACATATGCGTCTACACACAGATATCACATACTGGCTTTCCATGTCTGACCTTCACACCGTTTAAGCATTGCATGCTGGGCCTCGCTCCGTTCGGGCCTTGCTCCGTCCGGGTATTAAACCGTCCGGGCCTTACACCGTTCGGGCCTCGCACCAGCTGCGACTTGCTCCATTCTGGTGAAGGGAAAAATAAGTGAAGCAACTGAACCCGATTTGGGAAAAGTTGACTAAGACGTATAAAAAATTGACAGAGATTGTAAGTCAATATCTTATTGATCTTGGAACTGACAAGAAAATGCATGCACAGTTAGATCTGATTAACTATCTGACGGGTCATGGTCCCTAAATATTTAAGGTTATGGGGGAAGGTGCAATTCTGAGCATGTTGTATCAGAGATTACATCAAGATAGACAAATTGGAAATATTATATGAGATGGCTATATATGGTTTTGTTGGATGAGTATATCAGAAGACAAAGGAAGACTGTATAAATAGCAAACACAGACAAAGGCAGAAAGTCTTAACACAGATGAACATATGCCTGTACACACAGATATCACGTACTGGCTTTCCATGTCTGACCTTCACACCGTTTAAGCATTGCATGCTGGGCCTCGCTCCGTTCGGGCCTTGCTCCGTCCGGGTATTAAACCGTCCGGGCCTTGCACCGTTCGGGCCTCGCACCAGCTGCGACTTGCTCCATTCGGGTGAAGGGAAAAATAAGTGAAGCAACTGAACCCGATTTGGGAAAAGTTGACTAAGACGTATAATAAATTGACAGAGATTGTAAGTCAATATGTTATTGATCTTGGAACTGACAAGAAAATGCATGCACAGTTAGATCTGATTAACTATCTGACGGGTCATGGTCCCTAAATATTTAAGGTTATGGGGGAAGGTGCAATTCTGAGCATGTTGTATCAGAGATTACATCAAGATAGACAAATTGGAAATATTATATGAGATGGCTATATATGGTTTTGTTGGATGAGTATATCAGAAGACAAAGGAAGACTGTATAAATAGCAAACACAGACAAAGACAGAAAGTCTTAACTCAGATGAACATATGCCTGTACACACAGATATCACGTACTGGCTTTCCATGTCTGACCTTCACACCGTTTAAGCATTGCATGCTGGGCCTCGCTCCGTTCGGGCCTTGCTCCGTCCGGGTATTAAACCGTCCGGGCCTTGCACCGTTCGGGCCTCGCACCAGCTGCGACTTGCTCCATTCGGGTGAAGGGAAAAATAAGTGAAGCAACTGAAGCCGATTTGGGAAAAGTTGACTAAGACGTATAATAAATTGACAGAGATTGTAAGTCAATATCTTATTGATCTGGGAACTGCACAGAAAATGCATGCACAGTTGGATCAGATTAACTATCTGACGGGTCATGGTCCCTAAATATTTAAGGTTATGGGGGAAGGTGTAATTCTGAGCATGTGGTATCAGAGATTACATCAAGATAGACAAATTGGAAATATTATATGAGACAGCTATATATGGATTTGTTGGATGAGTTTATCAGATGACCAAGGAAGACTATTTAAATAGCAAACACAGACAAAGACAGAAAGTCCTAACTCAGGTGAACATATGCCTCTACACACAGATATCACATACTGGCTTTCCATGTCTGACCTTCACACCGTTTAAGCATTGCATGCTGGGCCTCGCTCCGTTCGGGCCTTGCTCCGTCCGGGCCTTGCACCGTTCGGGCCTCGCACCATCTGCGACTTGCTCCATTCGGGTGAAGGGAAAAGTGAAGCAACTTAAGCCGATTTGGGAAAAGTTGACTAAGACGTAAAATAAATTAACAGAGTTTTTAAGTCAAGATCTCATTGATCTGGGAACTGTACAGAAAATGCAGGTACAGTTGTAAATGAAAGGACACAGATTTTCATTTTTGACGCCAAAATACAGACAGCAGGTGGAAGAAGTTTACACTCATGTGTACAATGTCACTGAGATCAATAGAGGTAAAATGGGTGAAGTAAGATTAAAGATGATCAATGTTTCCTTTGGCACATATGTCACATAGCAGAAGTTCCATATGCAACAGTTAAGAATTTTCAACTATCTAGGATAGAACTACTCAAGTTAGGAGGACTGGTTTGAATTTTGGAGAATGCCTAAAAGAATCCTTGAAGACAATGACGGATTCAGAGGATAAATCTCAGAATATTTCCAATGCACAAAAAGAGATAGTAGAGCTTTTTTCCAAGCCCAGAACGTTTCAGTAACTAAGGATGGAAAGTTTCATCTAGTAAAATAGAAAGCCGAAACCAATGAAATGTTACCTCACTGAAGAAATTTATTGGCCATATATTAGAATATAATAAGAATTATGCAGTCTACAGCAAAGTTCGGAGGAAAATCCGTACTCACGGGTCCTGGTAACGACCGACAGCAGTGAGTGGGCCTGGTTTGGCCAGAACTGCACGAGCATTGGAGCGTTCAGCAACCCAGTACGAATTCTCCTCCTCATCCCTATGTTTATACAGTCGTTACTGTATGTTTTGTCCTATTTTCACAGCAAATAAAAGTAAAATAACAAATGTGTTGGCCATATATTACCATACAATAAAAATGATGTAGTCGACAGCAAAGTTCGGAGGAAAATCCTTACTCATGGGTCCTGGTAACGACCGACAGAGTGAGTGGGCCTAGTTTGACCAGAACTGCACGAACATTGGAGCGTTCAGCAACCCAGTACAAATTCTCCTCCTCATCCCTATGTTTATACAGTCGTTACTGTATGTTTTCTCCTATTCTGACAGCAAATAAAAACAAAATAATTCAAATTCCTTCAGTGAGATGAAGCTTGTAAGTATTTAAGACAACAGTAAATGCCCTGCATAACTTTAAAATCCGACACTTTATGTTCTTGGCAATAATCAGGACGCTTTGGATTTTGTCCAGTTCAATATTTATCTTTTCACTACCTTGACCGTAGCACTTAACATTAATGATGGCTACCTCTTAATACGTTGTCTCATTGGAGTTCTGTTCCAATAAAATGTTATTTTTTTGAAAGGTAATTCTAAGATCAAATAACTTAATTAAAATTATAAAACTAACCATGAAACCAACTTTACTTACGGAAATGAATCTGGTTGATTTAAGAAACATGTTTTAATAGCTTTAAGATCTTATGCTACAGGAGCAGAATCCTAATAAATTTAATAATCCATCCTACTACAGCAAGAAATGAACTAAAAGAATAGATCATGCTGTAGTAATTTATTGAAGATAGCTCAAAAACGGCTTGTGGGAAGGTCTAAATATTCAAGTTTGGTCCATGGATGAAATAAATCAGGAGAGAGATGTGATTTTCTGATAGTGGAACAGGTTTAGAGCTCGTGATGACATCATTCGTCCAGTTTGATTCAATGGCAAATAAGTCAAATCTGGAGAAGAAGAAGCTTTCCCTGGTTACTTAAAAAAGTGTGGATGTTTTCAGTATCTCTTTGTTGTTGTCAAGTGTTTTTAATGCACTAAAGATACCTATTCTTAAAGTGTACAGAAAGTTTGGCAAAAATTCAATTTTTTGGGGTGAAATTTTCTGAGATTCCACTTGTCTTCTTTGCATTTTATTATGTATTTCATTCTTCCTATACACACCTTCCCACTTTCACAATGGCAATTAGTGATGTTTACATCTGATGTTCAATCATTCACTCATCTTTTACCCTAATATTTTCTCTTAGGTTCAGACGTTCACAAGATTTCCTGTATTTTGAACAGTGTACTTAGTTATTTTTACGTCTATGATTCAAACTCTCTCAAAATTTCCTCTACAGAACCAGGTATTCACAAATTTCAACATCCGAGGTTCAAACATTCATATGTCTTTTTCTACACTAATGCCGCACTTAATTATTTTTCTCAAACACTCACAAGATTTCCTATATCGAAACTTCATAGGCCTACTTGGTTATTTCGACCGTTAGATTCAGACACACACAACATTTTCTCAATTCGAAGACTCCTGGTATTTTGACTGAGGATATTCCATCACTGTTTTTAGGTACTGCCTTACTTTAAAGTTAATGTTCTTCTTGTGAAGTTCAGTTTGTGTCTTATTTTTGTATTCTGAGGTGAGCCTCGAATGTTTTCTAATCTGTTGGTCTGTTATCGGCATCACTGAGTTATCAATCCATTCAAGGCTTTCAGGGTCTTAGCTTGTAGTATACTGTATATGTAGATGCAGAGAGATATTTGGAATCCAGGTCACATTTAGTGTAGGCCTCATCGTCACCAACACTACCCAAGAAACACAAGAAATAAACGTACCTTATTTATTTATTTATCTGAATTTTTCACGCTTTCAGAATGACAATGATATGCCTGTTTCCACCTGCCTCTACGAGTTATCTTTCAGTGTATCACTGGACAACATGTCTTGCAGCATCTAATTTCCATCACTAATCAGATTCTTTTAAATACTAGTTTTAACTATGAGATCATAAGACGAGTGTTTTAGGATCTTTGACTGCATCTGTTTATATTGTTATGGTATTATGGCTTGTCTACTGCTAATTAATTCTAATGATTATGCTATTAGGTGAAACAGCAGAAAAGAGTGAACAGCTTATCTCCTATGTTCTTCAGGTAAAACACATTATGATCACGTAACATTTCAGCTCTATCAGTTTAATAGTTTTGCTTCATATCAGAATAAAAAGTACGAAACCACTTTTTTGCAATTATACATAATAAATCAGAAATTCTGTCTTTATCTCTACCTTTGTGTTCTTTTTAGCCCGAGAAGCACTCATCTGATGGGTCATGGTCCGTAAATATTTAAGGTTATGGGCGAAGGTGTAACTCTGAGCATGTGGTATCAGAGATTACATCAAGATAGACAAATTGGAAATATTATATGAGACGGCTAAATGTGGTTTTGTTGGATGAGTATATCGGCCCTTGCTCCGTCCGGGTATTAAACTGTCCGGGCCTTACACCGTTCGGACCTCGCACCAGCTGCGACTAGCTCCATTCGGGTGAAGGGAAAAATAAGTGAAGCAACTGAACCCGATTTGGGAAAAGTTGACTAAGACGTATAATAAATTGACAGAGATTGTAAGTCAATATCTTATTGATCTGGGAACTGCACAGAAAATGCATGCACAGTTGGATCAGATTAACTATCTGACGGGTCATGGTCCCTAAATATTTAAGGTTATGGGGGAAGGTGTAATTCTGAGCATGTGGTATCAGAGATTACATCAAGATAGACAAATTGGAAATATTATATGAGACAGCTATATATGGATTTGTTGGATGAGTTTATCAGATGACAAAGGAAGACTATTTAAATAGCAAACACAGACAAAGAAAGAAAGTCCTAACTCAGGTGAACATATGCCTCTACACACAGATATCACATACTGGCTTTCCATGTCTGACCTTCACACCGTTTAAGCATTGCATGCTGGGCCTCGCTCCGTTCGGGCCTTGCTCCGTCCGGGTATTAAACCGTCCGGGCCTTGCACCGTTCGGGCCTCGCACCAGCTGCGACTTGCTCCATTCGGGTGAAGGGAAAAATAAGTGAAGCAACTGAACCCGATTTGGGAAAAGTTGACTAAGACGTATAATAAATTGACAGAGATTGTAAGTCAATATCTTATTGATCTGGGAACTGCACAGAAAATGCATGCACAGTTGGATCAGATTAACTATCTGACGGGTCATGGTCCCTAAATATTTAAGTTTATGTGGGAAGGTGTAATTCTGAGCATGTGGTATCAGAGATTACATCAAGATAGACAAATTGGAAATATTATATGAGACAGCTATATATGGATTTGTTGGATGAGTTTATCAGATGACAAAGGAAGACTATTTAAATAGCAAACACAGACAAAGACAGAAAGTCCTAACTCAGGTGAACATATGCCTCTACACACAGATATCACATACTGGCTTTCCATGTCTGACCTTCACACCGTTTAAGCATTGCATGCTGGGCCTCGCTCCGTTCGGGCCTTGCTCCGTCCGGGTATTAAACCGTTCGGGCCTCGCACCAGCTGCGACTTGCTCCATTCGGGTGAAGGGAAAAATAAGTGAAGCAACTGAACCCGATTTAGGAAAAGTTGACTAAGACGTATAATAAATTGACAGAGATTGTAAGTCAATATCTTATTGATCTGGGAACTGCACAGAAAATGCATGCACAGTTGGATCAGATTAACTATCTGACGGGTCATGGTCCCTAAATATTTAAGGTTATGGGGGAAGGTGTAATTCTGAGCATGTGGTATCAGAGATTACATCAAGATAGACAAATTGGAAATATTATGAGGCAGCTATATATGGATTTGTTGGATGAGTTTATCAGATGACAAAGGAAGACTATTTAAATAGCAAACACAGACAAAGACAGAAAGTCCTAACTCAGGTGAACATATGCCTCTACACACAGATATCACATACTGGCTTTCCATGTCTGACCTTTACACCGTTTAAGCATTGCATGCTGGGCCTTGCTCCGTCCGGGTATTAAACCGTCCGGGCCTTGCACCGTTCGGGCCTCGCAGCAGCTGCGACTTGCTCCATTCGGGTGAAGGGAAAAATAAGTGAAGCAACTGAACCCGATTTGGGAAAAGTTGACTAAGACGTATAATAAATTGACAGAGATTGTAAGTCAATATCTTAGTGATCTGGGAACTGCACAGAAAATGCATGCACAGTTGGATCAGATTAACTATCTGACGGGTCATGGTCCCTAAATATTTAAGGTTATGGGGGAAGGTGTAATTCTGAGCATGTGGTATCAGAGATTACATCAAGATAGACAAATTGGAAATATTATGAGGCAGCTATATATGGATTTGTTGGATGAGTTTATCAGATGACAGATGCTCCGTCCGGGTATTAAACCGTCCGGGCCTTGCACCGTTCGGGCCTCGCACCAGCTGCGACTTGCTCCATTCGGGTGAAGGGAAAAATAAGTGAAGCAACTGAACCCGATTTGGGAAAAGTTGACTAAGACGTATAATAAATTGACAGAGATTGTAAGTCAATATCTTATTGATCTGGGAACTGCACAGAAAATGCATGCACAGTTGGATCAGATTAACTATCTGACGGGTCATGGTCAATAAATATTTAAGGTTATGGGGGAAGGTGTAATTCTGAGCATGTGGTATCAGAGATTACATCAAGATAGACAAATTGGAAATATTATATGAGATGGCTATATATGGTTTTGTTGGATGAGTATATCAGAAGACAAAGGAAGACTGTATAAATAGCAAACACAGACAAAGGCAGAAAGTCTTAACTCAGATGAACATATGCCTGTACACACAGATATCACGTACTGGCTTTCCATGTCTGACCTTCACACCGTTTAAGCATTGCATGCTGGGCCTCGCTCCGTTCGGGCCTTGCTCCGTCCGGGTATTAAACCGTCCGGGCCTTGCACCGTTCGGGCCTCGCACCAGCTGCGACTTGCTCCATTCGGGTGAAGGGAAAAATAAGTGAAGCAACTGAACCCGATTTGGGAAAAGTTGACTAAGACGTATAATAAATTGACAGAGATTGTAAGTCAATATCTTATTGATCTGGGAACTGCACAGAAAATGCA
Source organism: Ectobius pallidus (assembly GCA_964059195.1). Classification (NCBI taxonomy): domain Eukaryota; kingdom Metazoa; phylum Arthropoda; class Insecta; order Blattodea; family Ectobiidae; genus Ectobius; species Ectobius pallidus. The sequence goes on along the minus strand of CAXKWD010000007.1, from coordinate 24,738 downwards.
TGCACAGTTGGATCAGATTAACTATCTGACGGGTCATGGTCCCTAAATATTTAAGGTTATGGGGGAAGGTGTAATTCTGAGCATGTGGTATCAGAGATTACATCAAGATAGACAAATTGGAAATATTATGAGGCAGCTATATATGGATTTGTTGGATGAGTTTATCAGATGACAAAGGAAGACTATTTAAATAGCAAACACAGACAAAGACAGAAAGTCCTAACTCAGGTGAACATATGCCTCTACACACAGATATCACATACTGGCTTTCCATGTCTGACCTTCACACCGTTTAAGCATTGCATGCTGGGCCTCGCTCCGTTCGGGCCTTGCTCCGTCCGGGTATTAAACCGTCCGGGCCTTACACCGTTCGGGCCTCGCACCAGCTGCGACTTGCTCCATTCGGGTGAAGGGAAAAATAAGTGAAGCAACTGAACCCGATTTGGGAAAAGTTGACTAAGACGTATAAAAAATTGACAGAGATTGTAAGTCAATATCTTATTGATCTTGGAACTGACAAGAAAATGCATGCACAGTTAGATCTGATTAACTATCTGACGGGTCATGGTCCCTAAATATTTAAGGTTATGGGGGAAGGTGCAATTCTGAGCATGTTGTATCAGAGATTACATCAAGATAGGCAAATTGGAAATATTATATGAGATGGCTATATATGGTTTTGTTGGATGAGTATATCAGAAGACAAAGGAAGACTGTATAAATAGCAAACACAGACAAAGGCAGAAAGTCTTAACTCAGATGAACATATGCCTGTACTCACAGATATCACGTACTGGCTTTCCATGTCTGACCTTCACACCGTTTAAGCATTGCATGCTGGGCCTCGCTCCGTTCGGGCCTTGCTCCGTCCGGGTATTAAACCGTCCGGGCCTTGCACCGTTCGGGCCTCGCACCATCTGCGACTTGCTCCATTCGGGTGAAGGGAAAAGTGAAGCAACTTAAGCCGATTTGGGAAAAGTTGACTAAGACGTAAAATAAATTAACAGAGATTTTAAGTCAAGATCTCATTGATCTGGGAACTGTACAGAAAATGCAGGTACAGTTGTAAATGAAAGGACACAGATTTTCATTTTTGACGCCAAAATACAGACAGCAGGTGGAAGAAGTTTACACTCATGTGTACAATGTCACTGATATCAATAGAGGTAAAATGGGTGAAGTAAGATTAAAGATGATCAATGTTTCCTTTGGCACATATGTCACATAGCAGAAGTTCCATATGCAACAGTTAAGAATTTTCAACTATCTAGGATAGAACTACTCAAGTTAGGAGGACTGGTTTGAATTTTGGAGAATGCCTAAAAGAATCCTTGAAGACAATGACGGATTCAGAGGATAAATCTCAGAATATTTCCAATGCACAAAAAGAGATAGTAGAGCTTTTTTCCAAGCCCAGAACGTTTCAGTAACTAAGGATGGAAAGTTTCATCTAGTAAAATAGAAAGCCGAAACCAATGAAATGTTACCTCACTGAAGAAATTTATTGGCCATATATTAGAATATAATAAGAATTATGCAGTCTACAGCAAAGTTCGGAGGAAAATCCGTACTCACGGGTCCTGGTAACGACCGACAGCAGTGAGTGGGCCTGGTTTGGCCAGAACTGCACGAGCATTGGAGCGTTCAGCAACCCAGTACAAATTCTCCTCCTCATCCCTATGTTTATACAGTCGTTACTGTATGTTTTGTCCTATTTTCACAGCAAATAAAAGTAAAATAACAAATGTGTTGGCCATATATTACCATACAATAAAAATGATGTAGTCGACAGCAAAGTTCGGAGGAAAATCCTTACTCATGGGTCCTGGTAACGACCGACAGAGTGAGTGGGCCTAGTTTGACCAGAACTGCACGAACATTGGAGCGTTCAGCAACCCAGTACAAATTCTCCTCCTCATCCCTATGTTTATACAGTCGTTACTGTATGTTTTCTCCTATTCTGACAGCAAATAAAAACAAAATAATTCAAATTCCTTCAGTGAGATGAAGCTTGTAAGTATTTAAGACAACAGTAAATGCCCTGCATAACTTTAAAATCCGACACTTTATGTTCTTGGCAATAATCAGGACGCTTTGGATTTTGTCCAGTTCAATATTTATCTTTTCACTACCTTGACCGTAGCACTTAACATTAATGATGGCTACCTCTTAATATGTTGTCTCATTGGAGTTCTGTTCCAATAAAATGTTATTTTTTTGAAAGGTAATTCTAAGATCAAATAACTTAATTAAAATTATAAAACTAACCATGAAACCAACTTTACTTACGGAAATGAATCTGGTTGATTTAAGAATCATGTTTTAATAGCTTTAAGATCTTATGCTACAGGAGCAGAATCCTAATAAATTTAATAATCCATTCTACTACAGCAAGAAATGAACTAAAAGAATAGATCATGCTGTAGTAATTTATTGAAGATAGCTCAAAAACGGCTTGTGGGAAGGTCTAAATATTCAAGTTTGGTCCATGGATGAAATAAATCAGGAGAGAGATGTGATTTTCTGATAGTGGAACAGGTTTAGAGCTCGTGATGACATCATTCGTCCAGTTTGATTCAATGGAAAATAAGTCAAATCTGGAGAAGGAAGAAGCTTTCCCTGGTTACTTAAAAAAGTGTGGATGTTTTCAGTATCTCTTTGTTGTTGTCAAGTGTTTTCAATGCACTAAAGATACCTATTCTTAAAGTGTACAGAAAGTTTGGCAAAAGTTCAATTTTTTGGGGTGAAATTTTCTGAGATTCCACTTGTCTTCTTTGCATTTTATTATGTATTTCGTTCTTCCTATACACACCTTCCCACTTTCACAATGGCAATTAGTGATGTTTACATCTGATGTTCAATCATTCACTCATCTTTTACCCAAATATTTTCTCTTAGGTTCAGACGTTCACAAGATTTCCTGTATTTTGAACAGTGTACTTAGTTATTTTTACGTCTATGATTCAAACTCTCTCAAAATTTCCTCTACAGAACCAGGTATTCACAAATTTCAACATCCGAGGTTCAAACATTCATATGTCTTTTTCTACACTAATGCCGCACTTAATTATTTTTCTCAAACACTCACAAGATTTTCTATATCGAAACTTCATAGGCCTACTTGGTTATTTCGACCGTTAGATTCAGACACACACAACATTTTCTCAATTCGAAGACTCCTGGTATTTTGACTGAGGATATTCCATCACTGTTTTTAGGTACTGCCTTACTTTAAAGTTAATGTTCTTCTTGTGAAGTTCAGTTTGTGTCTTATTTTTGTATTCTGAGGTGAGCCTCGAATGTTTTCTAATCTGTTGGTCTGTTATCGGCATCACTGAGTTATCAATCCATTCAAGGCTTTCAGGGTCTTAGCTTGTAGTATACTGTATATGTAGATGCAGAGAGATATTTGGAATCCAGGTCACATTTAGTGTAGGCCTCATCGTCACCAACACTACCCAAGAAACACAAGAAATAAACGTACTTTATTTATATATTTATCTGAATTTTTCACGCTTTCAGAATGACAATGATATGCCTGTTTCCACCTGCCTCTACGAGTTATCTTTCAGTGTATCACTGGACAACATGTCTTGCAGCATCTAATTTCCATCACTAATCAGATTCTTTTAAATACTAGTTTTAACTATGAGATCATAAGACGAGTGTTTTAGGATCTTTGACTGCATCTGTTTATATTGTTATGGTATTATGGCTTGTCTACTGCTAATGAATTCTAATGATTATGCTATTAGGTGAAACAGCAGAAAAGAGTGAACAGCTTATCTCCTATGTTCTTCAGGTAAAACACATTATGATCACGTAACATTTCAGCTCTATCAGTTTAATAGTTTTGCTTCATATCAGAATAAACAGTACGAAATAACTTTTTTGCAATTATACATAATAAATCCGAAATTCTGTCTTTATCTCTACCTTTGTGTTCTTTTTAGCCCGAGAAGCACTCATCTGATGGGTCATGGTCCCTAAATATTTAAGGTTATGGGGGAAGGTGTAACTCTGAGCATGTGGTATCAGAGATTACATCAAGATAGACAAATTGGAAATATTATATGAGACGGCTAAATATGGTTTTGTTGGATGAGTATATCGGCCCTTGCTCCGTCCGGGTATTAAACTGTCCGGGCCTTACACCGTTCGGACCTCGCACCAGGTGCGACTAGCTCCATTCGGGTGAAGGGAAAAATAAGTGAAGCAACTGAACCCGATTTGGGAAAAGTTGACTAAGACGTATAATATATTGACAGAGATTGTAAGTCAATATCTTATTGATCTGGGAACTGCACAGAAAATGCATGCACAGTTGGATCAGATTAACTATCTGACGGGTCATGGTCCCTAAATATTTAAGGTTGTGGGGGAAGGTGTAATTCTGAGCATGTGGTATCAGAGATTACATCAAGATAGACAAATTGGAAATATTATATGAGACAGCTATATATGGATTTGTTGGATGAGTTTATCAGATGACAAAGGAAGACTATTTAAATAGCAAACACAGACAAAGACAGAAAGTCCTAACTCAGGTGAACATATGCCTCTACACACAGATATCACATACTGGCTTTCCATGTCTGACCTTCACACCGTTTAAGCATTGCATGCTGGGCCTCGCTCCGTTCGGGCCTTGCTCCGTCCGGGTATTAAACCGTCCGGGCCTCGCACCAGCTGCGACTTGCTCCATTCGGGTGAAGGGAAAAATAAGTGAAGCAACTGAACCCGATTTGGGAAAAGTTGACTAAGACGTATAATAAATTGACAGAGATTGTAAGTCAATATCTTATTGATCTGGGAACTGCACAGAAAATGCATGCACAGTTGGATCAGATTAACTATCTGACGGGTCATGGTCCCTAAATATTTAAGGTTATGGGGGAAGGTGTAATTCTGAGCATGTGGTATCAGAGATTACATCAAGATAGACAAATTGGAAATATTATGAGGCAGCTATATATGGATTTGTTGGATGAGTTTATCAGATGACAAAGGAAGACTACTTAAATAGCAAACACAGACAAAGACAGAAAGTCCTAACTCAGGTGAACATATGCCTCTACACACAGATATCACATACTGGCTTTCCATGTCTGACCTTCACACCGTTTAAGCATTGCATGCTGGGCCTCGCTCCGTTCGGGCCTTGCTCCGTCCGGGTATTAAACCGTCCGGGCCTTACACCGTTCGGGCCTCGCACCAGCTGCGACTTGCTCCATTCGGGTGAAGGGAAAAATAAGTGAAGCAACTGAACCCGATTTGGGAAAAGTTGACTAAGACGTATAAAAAATTGACAGAGATTGTAAGTCAATATCTTATTGATCTTGGAACTGACAAGAAAATGCATGCACAGTTAGATCTGATTAACTATCTGACGGGTCATGGTCCCTAAATATTTAAGGTTATGGGGGAAGGTGCAATTCTGAGCATGTTGTATCAGAGATTACATCAAGATAGGCAAATTGGAAATATTATATGAGATGGCTATATATGGTTTTGTTGGATGAGTATATCAGAAGACAAAGGAAGACTGTATAAATAGCAAACACAGACAAAGGCAGAAAGTCTTAACTCAGATGAACATATGCCTGTACTCACAGATATCACGTACTGGCTTTCCATGTCTGACCTTCACACCGTTTAAGCATTGCATGCTGGGCCTCGCTCCGTTCGGGCCTTGCTCCGTCCGGGTATTAAACCGTCCGGGCCTTGCACCGTTCGGGCCTCGCACCATCTGCGACTTGCTCCATTCGGGTGAAGGGAAAAGTGAAGCAACTTAAGCCGATTTGGGAAAAGTTGACTAAGACGTAAAATAAATTAACAGAGATTTTAAGTCAAGATCTCATTGATCTGGGAACTGTACAGAAAATGCAGGTACAGTTGTAAATGAAAGGACACAGATTTTCATTTTTGACGCCAAAATACAGACAGCAGGTGGAAGAAGTTTACACTCATGTGTACAATGTCACTGATATCAATAGAGGTAAAATGGGTGAAGTAAGATTAAAGATGATCAATGTTTCCTTTGGCACATATGTCACATAGCAGAAGTTCCATATGCAACAGTTAAGAATTTTCAACTATCTAGGATAGAACTACTCAAGTTAGGAGGACTGGTTTGAATTTTGGAGAATGCCTAAAAGAATCCTTGAAGACAATGACGGATTCAGAGGATAAATCTCAGAATATTTCCAATGCACAAAAAGAGATAGTAGAGCTTTTTTCCAAGCCCAGAACGTTTCAGTAACTAAGGATGGAAAGTTTCATCTAGTAAAATAGAAAGCCGAAACCAATGAAATGTTACCTCACTGAAGAAATTTATTGGCCATATATTAGAATATAATAAGAATTATGCAGTCTACAGCAAAGTTCGGAGGAAAATCCGTACTCACGGGTCCTGGTAACGACCGACAGCAGTGAGTGGGCCTGGTTTGGCCAGAACTGCACGAGCATTGGAGCGTTCAGCAACCCAGTACAAATTCTCCTCCTCATCCCTATGTTTATACAGTCGTTACTGTATGTTTTGTCCTATTTTCACAGCAAATAAAAGTAAAATAACAAATGTGTTGGCCATATATTACCATACAATAAAAATGATGTAGTCGACAGCAAAGTTCGGAGGAAAATCCTTACTCATGGGTCCTGGTAACGACCGACAGAGTGAGTGGGCCTAGTTTGACCAGAACTGCACGAACATTGGAGCGTTCAGCAACCCAGTACAAATTCTCCTCCTCATCCCTATGTTTATACAGTCGTTACTGTATGTTTTCTCCTATTCTGACAGCAAATAAAAACAAAATAATTCAAATTCCTTCAGTGAGATGAAGCTTGTAAGTATTTAAGACAACAGTAAATGCCCTGCATAACTTTAAAATCCGACACTTTATGTTCTTGGCAATAATCAGGACGCTTTGGATTTTGTCCAGTTCAATATTTATCTTTTCACTACCTTGACCGTAGCACTTAACATTAATGATGGCTACCTCTTAATATGTTGTCTCATTGGAGTTCTGTTCCAATAAAATGTTATTTTTTTGAAAGGTAATTCTAAGATCAAATAACTTAATTAAAATTATAAAACTAACCATGAAACCAACTTTACTTACGGAAATGAATCTGGTTGATTTAAGAATCATGTTTTAATAGCTTTAAGATCTTATGCTACAGGAGCAGAATCCTAATAAATTTAATAATCCATCCTACTACAGCAAGAAATGAACTAAAAGAATAGATCATGCTGTAGTAATTTATTGAAGATAGCTCAAAAACGGCTTGTGGGAAGGTCTAAATATTCAAGTTTGGTCCATGGATGAAATAAATCAGGAGAGAGATGTGATTTTCTGATAGTGGAACAGGTTTAGAGCTCGTGATGACATCATTCGTCCAGTTTGATTCAATGGAAAATAAGTCAAATCTGGAGAAGGAAGAAGCTTTCCCTGGTTACTTAAAAAAGTGTGGATGTTTTCAGTATCTCTTTGTTGTTGTCAAGTGTTTTCAATGCACTAAAGATACCTATTCTTAAAGTGTACAGAAAGTTTGGCAAAAGTTCAATTTTTTGGGGTGAAATTTTCTGAGATTCCACTTGTCTTCTTTGCATTTTATTATGTATTTCGTTCTTCCTATACACACCTTCCCACTTTCACAATGGCAATTAGTGATGTTTACATCTGATGTTCAATCATTCACTCATCTTTTACCCAAATATTTTCTCTTAGGTTCAGACGTTCACAAGATTTCCTGTATTTTGAACAGTGTACTTAGTTATTTTTACGTCTATGATTCAAACTCTCTCAAAATTTCCTCTACAGAACCAGGTATTCACAAATTTCAACATCCGAGGTTCAAACATTCATATGTCTTTTTCTACACTAATGCCGCACTTAATTATTTTTCTCAAACACTCACAAGATTTTCTATATCGAAACTTCATAGGCCTACTTGGTTATTTCGACCGTTAGATTCAGACACACACAACATTTTCTCAATTCGAAGACTCCTGGTATTTTGACTGAGGATATTCCATCACTGTTTTTAGGTACTGCCTTACTTTAAAGTTAATGTTCTTCTTGTGAAGTTCAGTTTGTGTCTTATTTTTGTATTCTGAGGTGAGCCTCGAATGTTTTCTAATCTGTTGGTCTGTTATCGGCATCACTGAGTTATCAATCCATTCAAGGCTTTCAGGGTCTTAGCTTGTAGTATACTGTATATGTAGATGCAGAGAGATATTTGGAATCCAGGTCACATTTAGTGTAGGCCTCATCGTCACCAACACTACCCAAGAAACACAAGAAATAAACGTACTTTATTTATATATTTATCTGAATTTTTCACGCTTTCAGAATGACAATGATATGCCTGTTTCCACCTGCCTCTACGAGTTATCTTTCAGTGTATCACTGGACAACATGTCTTGCAGCATCTAATTTCCATCACTAATCAGATTCTTTTAAATACTAGTTTTAACTATGAGATCATAAGACGAGTGTTTTAGGATCTTTGACTGCATCTGTTTATATTGTTATGGTATTATGGCTTGTCTACTGCTAATGAATTCTAATGATTATGCTATTAGGTGAAACAGCAGAAAAGAGTGAACAGCTTATCTCCTATGTTCTTCAGGTAAAACACATTATGATCACGTAACATTTCAGCTCTATCAGTTTAATAGTTTTGCTTCATATCAGAATAAACAGTACGAAATAACTTTTTTGCAATTATACATAATAAATCCGAAATTCTGTCTTTATCTCTACCTTTGTGTTCTTTTTAGCCCGAGAAGCACTCATCTGATGGGTCATGGTCCCTAAATATTTAAGGTTATGGGGGAAGGTGTAACTCTGAGCATGTGGTATCAGAGATTACATCAAGATAGACAAATTGGAAATATTATATGAGACGGCTAAATATGGTTTTGTTGGATGAGTATATCGGCCCTTGCTCCGTCCGGGTATTAAACTGTCCGGGCCTTACACCGTTCGGACCTCGCACCAGGTGCGACTAGCTCCATTCGGGTGAAGGGAAAAATAAGTGAAGCAACTGAACCCGATTTGGGAAAAGTTGACTAAGACGTATAATATATTGACAGAGATTGTAAGTCAATATCTTATTGATCTGGGAACTGCACAGAAAATGCATGCACAGTTGGATCAGATTAACTATCTGACGGGTCATGGTCCCTAAATATTTAAGGTTGTGGGGGAAGGTGTAATTCTGAGCATGTGGTATCAGAGATTACATCAAGATAGACAAATTGGAAATATTATATGAGACAGCTATATATGGATTTGTTGGATGAGTTTATCAGATGACAAAGGAAGACTATTTAAATAGCAAACACAGACAAAGACAGAAAGTCCTAACTCAGGTGAACATATGCCTCTACACACAGATATCACATACTGGCTTTCCATGTCTGACCTTCACACCGTTTAAGCATTGCATGCTGGGCCTCGCTCCGTTCGGGCCTTGCTCCGTCCGGGTATTAAACCGTCCGGGCCTTGCACCGTTCGGGCCTCGCACCAGCTGCGACTTGCTCCATTCGGGTGAAGGGAAAAATAAGTGAAGCAACTGAACCCGATTTGGGAAAAGTTGACTAAGACGTATAATAAATTGACAGAGATTGTAAGTCAATATCTTATTGATCTGGGAACTGCACAGAAAATGCATGCACAGTTGGATCAGATTAACTATCTGACGGGTCATGGTCCCTAAATATTTAAGGTTATGGGGGAAGGTGTAATTCTGAGCATGTGGTATCAGAGATTACATCAAGATAGACAAATTGGAAATATTATGAGGCAGCTATATATGGATTTGTTGGATGAGTTTATCAGATGACAAAGGAAGACTACTTAAATAGCAAACACAGACAAAGACAGAAAGTCCTAACTCAGGTGAACATATGCCTCTACACACAGATATCACATACTGGCTTTCCATGTCTGACCTTCACACCGTTTAAGCATTGCATGCTGGGCCTCGCTCCGTTCGGGCCTTGCTCCGTCCGGGCCTTACACCGTTCGGGCCTCGCACCAGCTGCGACTTGCTCCATTCGGGTGAAGGGAAAAATAAGTGAAGCAACTGAACCCGATTTGGGAAAAGTTGACTAAGACGTATAAAAAATTGACAGAGATTGTAAGTCAATATCTTATTGATCTTGGAACTGACAAGAAAATGCATGCACAGTTAGATCTGATTAACTATCTGACGGGTCATGGTCCCTAAATATTTAAGGTTATGGGGGAAGGTGCAATTCTGAGCATGTTGTATCAGAGATTACATCAAGATAGGCAAATTGGAAATATTATATGAGATGGCTATATATGGTTTTGTTGGATGAGTATATCAGAAGACAAAGGAAGACTGTATAAATAGCAAACACAGACAAAGGCAGAAAGTCTTAACTCAGATGAACATATGCCTGTACTCACAGATATCACGTACTGGCTTTCCATGTCTGACCTTCACACCTTTTAAGCATTGCATGCTGGGCCTCGCTCCGTTCGGGCCTTGCTCCGTCCGGGTATTAAACCGTCCGGGCCTTGCACCGTTCGGGCCTCGCACCATCTGCGACTTGCTCCATTCGGGTGAAGGGAAAAGTGAAGCAACTTAAGCCGATTTGGAAAAAGTTGACTAAGACGTAAAATAAATTAACAGAGTTTTTAAGTCAAGATCTCATTGATCTGGGAACTGTACAGAAAATGCAGGTACAGTTGTAAATGAAAGGACACAGATTTTCATTTTTGACGCCAAAATACAGACAGCAGGTGGAAGAAGTTTACACTCATGTGTACAATGTCACTGAGATCAATAGAGGTAAAATGGGTGAAGTAAGATTAAAGATGATCAATGTTTCCTTTGGCACATATGTCACATAGCAGAAGTTCCATATGCAACAGTTAAGAATTTTCAACTATCTAGGATAGAACTACTCAAGTTAGGAGGACTGGTTTGAATTTTGGAGAATGCCTAAAAGAATCCTTGAAGACAATGACGGATTCAGAGGATAAATCTCAGAATATTTCCAATGCACAAAAAGAGATAGTAGAGCTTTTTTCCAAGCCCAGAACGTTTCAGTAACTAAGGATGGAAAGTTTCATCTAGTAAAATAGAAAGCCGAAACCAATGAAATGTTACCTCACTGAAGAAATTTATTGGCCATATATTAGAATATAATAAGAATTATGCAGTCTACAGCAAAGTTCGGAGGAAAATCCGTACTCACGGGTCCTGGTAACGACCGACAGCAGTGAGTGGGCCTGGTTTGGCCAGAACTGCACGAGCATTGGAGCGTTCAGCAACCCAGTACGAATTCTCCTCCTCATCCCTATGTTTATACAGTCGTTACTGTATGTTTTGTCCTATTTTCACAGCAAATAAAAGTAAAATAACAAATGTGTTGGCCATATATTACCATACAATAAAAATGATGTAGTCGACAGCAAAGTTCGGAGGAAAATCCTTACTCATGGGTCCTGGTAACGACCGACAGAGTGAGTGGGCCTAGTTTGACCAGAACTGCACGAACATTGGAGCGTTCAGCAACCCAGTACAAATTCTCCTCCTCATCCCTATGTTTATACAGTCGTTACTGTATGTTTTCTCCTATTCTGACAGCAAATAAAAACAAAATAATTCAAATTCCTTCAGTGAGATGAAGCTTGTAAGTATTTAAGACAACAGTAAATGCCCTGCATAACTTTAAAATCCGACACTTTATGTTCTTGGCAATAATCAGGACGCTTTGGATTTTGTCCAGTTCAATATTTATCTTTTCACTACCTTGACCGTAGCACTTAACATTAATGATGGCTACCTCTTAATACGTTGTCTCATTGGAGTTCTGTTCCAATAAAATGTTATTTTTTTGAAAGGTAATTCTAAGATCAAATAACTTAATTAAAATTATAAAACTAACCATGAAACCAACTTTACTTACGGAAATGAATCTGGTTGATTTAAGAAACATGTTTTAATAGCTTTAAGATCTTATGCTACAGGAGCAGAATCCTAATAAATTTAATAATCCATCCTACTACAGCAAGAAATGAACTAAAAGAATAGATCATGCTGTAGTAATTTATTGAAGATAGCTCAAAAACGGCTTGTGGGAAGGTCTAAATATTCAAGTTTGGTCCATGGATGAAATAAATCAGGAGAGAGATGTGATTTTCTGATAGTGGAACAGGTTTAGAGCTCGTGATGACATCATTCGTCCAGTTTGATTCAATGGCAAATAAGTCAAATCTGGAGAAGAAGAAGCTTTCCCTGGTTACTTAAAAAAGTGTGGATGTTTTCAGTATCTCTTTGTTGTTGTCAAGTGTTTTTAATGCACTAAAGATACCTATTCTTAAAGTGTACAGAAAGTTTGGCAAAAATTCAATTTTTTGGGGTGAAATTTTCTGAGATTCCACTTGTCTTCTTTGCATTTTATTATGTATTTCATTCTTCCTATACACACCTTCCCACTTTCACAATGGCAATTAGTGATGTTTACATCTGATGTTCAATCATTCACTCATCTTTTACCCTAATATTTTCTCTTAGGTTCAGACGTTCACAAGATTTCCTGTATTTTGAACAGTGTACTTAGTTATTTTTACGTCTATGATTCAAACTCTCTCAAAATTTCCTCTACAGAACCAGGTATTCACAAATTTCAACATCCGAGGTTCAAACATTCATATGTCTTTTTCTACACTAATGCCGCACTTAATTATTTTTCTCAAACACTCACAAGATTTCCTATATCGAAACTTCATAGGCCTACTTGGTTATTTCGACCGTTAGATTCAGACACACACAACATTTTCTCAATTCGAAGACTCCTGGTATTTTGACTGAGGATATTCCATCACTGTTTTTAGGTACTGCCTTACTTTAAAGTTAATGTTCTTCTTGTGAAGTTCAGTTTGTGTCTTATTTTTGTATTCTGAGGTGAGCCTCGAATGTTTTCTAATCTGTTGGTCTGTTATCGGCATCACTGAGTTATCAATCCATTCAAGGCTTTCAGGGTCTTAGCTTGTAGTATACTGTATATGTAGATGCAGAGAGATATTTGGAATCCAGGTCACATTTAGTGTAGGCCTCATCGTCACCAACACTACCCAAGAAACACAAGAAATAAACGTACCTTATTTATTTATTTATCTGAATTTTTCACGCTTTCAGAATGACAATGATATGCCTGTTTCCACCTGCCTCTACGAGTTATCTTTCAGTGTATCACTGGACAACATGTCTTGCAGCATCTAATTTCCATCACTAATCAGATTCTTTTAAATACTAGTTTTAACTATGAGATCATAAGACGAGTGTTTTAGGATCTTTGACTGCATCTGTTTATATTGTTATGGTATTATGGCTTGTCTACTGCTAATTAATTCTAATGATTATGCTATTAGGTGAAACAGCAGAAAAGAGTGAACAGCTTATCTCCTATGTTCTTCAGGTAAAACACATTATGATCACGTAACATTTCAGCTCTATCAGTTTAATAGTTTTGCTTCATATCAGAATAAAAAGTACGAAACCACTTTTTTGCAATTATACATAATAAATCAGAAATTCTGTCTTTATCTCTACCTTTGTGTTCTTTTTAGCCCGAGAAGCACTCATCTGATGGGTCATGGTCCGTAAATATTTAAGGTTATGGGCGAAGGTGTAACTCTGAGCATGTGGTATCAGAGATTACATCAAGATAGACAAATTGGAAATATTATATGAGACGGCTAAATGTGGTTTTGTTGGATGAGTATATCGGCCCTTGCTCCGTCCGGGTATTAAACTGTCCGGGCCTTACACCGTTCGGACCTCGCACCAGCTGCGACTAGCTCCATTCGGGTGAAGGGAAAAATAAGTGAAGCAACTGAACCCGATTTGGGAAAAGTTGACTAAGACGTATAATAAATTGACAGAGATTGTAAGTCAATATCTTATTGATCTGGGAACTGCACAGAAAATGCATGCACAGTTGGATCAGATTAACTATCTGACGGGTCATGGTCCCTAAATATTTAAGGTTATGGGGGAAGGTGTAATTCTGAGCATGTGGTATCAGAGATTACATCAAGATAGACAAATTGGAAATATTATATGAGACAGCTATATATGGATTTGTTGGATGAGTTTATCAGATGACAAAGGAAGACTATTTAAATAGCAAACACAGACAAAGAAAGAAAGTCCTAACTCAGGTGAACATATGCCTCTACACACAGATATCACATACTGGCTTTCCATGTCTGACCTTCACACCGTTTAAGCATTGCATGCTGGGCCTCGCTCCGTTCGGGCCTTGCTCCGTCCGGGTATTAAACCGTCCGGGCCTTGCACCGTTCGGGCCTCGCACCAGCTGCGACTTGCTCCATTCGGGTGAAGGGAAAAATAAGTGAAGCAACTGAACCCGATTTGGGAAAAGTTGACTAAGACGTATAATAAATTGACAGAGATTGTAAGTCAATATCTTATTGATCTGGGAACTGCACAGAAAATGCATGCACAGTTGGATCAGATTAACTATCTGACGGGTCATGGTCCCTAAATATTTAAGTTTATGTGGGAAGGTGTAATTCTGAGCATGTGGTATCAGAGATTACATCAAGATAGACAAATTGGAAATATTATATGAGACAGCTATATATGGATTTGTTGGATGAGTTTATCAGATGACAAAGGAAGACTATTTAAATAGCAAACACAGACAAAGACAGAAAGTCCTAACTCAGGTGAACATATGCCTCTACACACAGATATCACATACTGGCTTTCCATGTCTGACCTTCACACCGTTTAAGCATTGCATGCTGGGCCTCGCTCCGTTCGGGCCTTGCTCCGTCCGGGTATTAAACCGTTCGGGCCTCGCACCAGCTGCGACTTGCTCCATTCGGGTGAAGGGAAAAATAAGTGAAGCAACTGAACCCGATTTAGGAAAAGTTGACTAAGACGTATAATAAATTGACAGAGATTGTAAGTCAATATCTTATTGATCTGGGAACTGCACAGAAAATGCATGCACAGTTGGATCAGATTAACTATCTGACGGGTCATGGTCCCTAAATATTTAAGGTTATGGGGGAAGGTGTAATTCTGAGCATGTGGTATCAGAGATTACATCAAGATAGACAAATTGGAAATATTATGAGGCAGCTATATATGGATTTGTTGGATGAGTTTATCAGATGACAAAGGAAGACTATTTAAATAGCAAACACAGACAAAGACAGAAAGTCCTAACTCAGGTGAACATATGCCTCTACACACAGATATCACATACTGGCTTTCCATGTCTGACCTTTACACCGTTTAAGCATTGCATGCTGGGCCTTGCTCCGTCCGGGTATTAAACCGTCCGGGCCTTGCACCGTTCGGGCCTCGCAGCAGCTGCGACTTGCTCCATTCGGGTGAAGGGAAAAATAAGTGAAGCAACTGAACCCGATTTGGGAAAAGTTGACTAAGACGTATAATAAATTGACAGAGATTGTAAGTCAATATCTTAGTGATCTGGGAACTGCACAGAAAATGCATGCACAGTTGGATCAGATTAACTATCTGACGGGTCATGGTCCCTAAATATTTAAGGTTATGGGGGAAGGTGTAATTCTGAGCATGTGGTATCAGAGATTACATCAAGATAGACAAATTGGAAATATTATGAGGCAGCTATATATGGATTTGTTGGATGAGTTTATCAGATGACAGATGCTCCGTCCGGGTATTAAACCGTCCGGGCCTTGCACCGTTCGGGCCTCGCACCAGCTGCGACTTGCTCCATTCGGGTGAAGGGAAAAATAAGTGAAGCAACTGAACCCGATTTGGGAAAAGTTGACTAAGACGTATAATAAATTGACAGAGATTGTAAGTCAATATCTTATTGATCTGGGAACTGCACAGAAAATGCATGCACAGTTGGATCAGATTAACTATCTGACGGGTCATGGTCAATAAATATTTAAGGTTATGGGGGAAGGTGTAATTCTGAGCATGTGGTATCAGAGATTACATCAAGATAGACAAATTGGAAATATTATATGAGATGGCTATATATGGTTTTGTTGGATGAGTATATCAGAAGACAAAGGAAGACTGTATAAATAGCAAACACAGACAAAGGCAGAAAGTCTTAACTCAGATGAACATATGCCTGTACACACAGATATCACGTACTGGCTTTCCATGTCTGACCTTCACACCGTTTAAGCATTGCATGCTGGGCCTCGCTCCGTTCGGGCCTTGCTCCGTCCGGGTATTAAACCGTCCGGGCCTTGCACCGTTCGGGCCTCGCACCAGCTGCGACTTGCTCCATTCGGGTGAAGGGAAAAATAAGTGAAGCAACTGAACCCGATTTGGGAAAAGTTGACTAAGACGTATAATAAATTGACAGAGATTGTAAGTCAATATCTTATTGATCTGGGAACTGCACAGAAAATGCATGCACAGTTGGATCAGATTAACTATCTGACGGGTCATGGTCCCTAAATATTTAAGGTTATGGGGGAAGGTGTAATTCTGAGCATGTGGTATCAGAGATTACATCAAGATAGACAAATTGGAAATATTATGAGGCAGCTATATATGGATTTGTTGGATGAGTTTATCAGATGACAAAGGAAGACTATTTAAATAGCAAACACAGACAAAGACAGAAAGTCCTAACTCAGGTGAACATATGCCTCTACACACAGATATCACATACTGGCTTTCCATGTCTGACCTTCACACCGTTTAAGCATTGCATGCTGGGCCTCGCTCCGTTCGGGCCTTGCTCCGTCCGGGTATTAAACCGTCCGGGCCTTACACCGTTCGGGCCTCGCACCAGCTGCGACTTGCTCCATTCGGGTGAAGGGAAAAATAAGTGAAGCAACTGAACCCGATTTGGGAAAAGTTGACTAAGACGTATAAAAAATTGACAGAGATTGTAAGTCAATATCTTATTGATCTTGGAACTGACAAGAAAATGCATGCACAGTTAGATCTGATTAACTATCTGACGGGTCATGGTCCCTAAATATTTAAGGTTATGGGGGAAGGTGCAATTCTGAGCATGTTGTATCAGAGATTACATCAAGATAGGCAAATTGGAAATATTATATGAGATGGCTATATATGGTTTTGTTGGATGAGTATATCAGAAGACAAAGGAAGACTGTATAAATAGCAAACACAGACAAAGGCAGAAAGTCTTAACTCAGATGAACATATGCCTGTACTCACAGATATCACGTACTGGCTTTCCATGTCTGACCTTCACACCGTTTAAGCATTGCATGCTGGGCCTCGCTCCGTTCGGGCCTTGCTCCGTCCGGGTATTAAACCGTCCGGGCCTTGCACCGTTCGGGCCTCGCACCATCTGCGACTTGCTCCATTCGGGTGAAGGGAAAAGTGAAGCAACTTAAGCCGATTTGGGAAAAGTTGACTAAGACGTAAAATAAATTAACAGAGATTTTAAGTCAAGATCTCATTGATCTGGGAACTGTACAGAAAATGCAGGTACAGTTGTAAATGAAAGGACACAGATTTTCATTTTTGACGCCAAAATACAGACAGCAGGTGGAAGAAGTTTACACTCATGTGTACAATGTCACTGATATCAATAGAGGTAAAATGGGTGAAGTAAGATTAAAGATGATCAATGTTTCCTTTGGCACATATGTCACATAGCAGAAGTTCCATATGCAACAGTTAAGAATTTTCAACTATCTAGGATAGAACTACTCAAGTTAGGAGGACTGGTTTGAATTTTGGAGAATGCCTAAAAGAATCCTTGAAGACAATGACGGATTCAGAGGATAAATCTCAGAATATTTCCAATGCACAAAAAGAGATAGTAGAGCTTTTTTCCAAGCCCAGAACGTTTCAGTAACTAAGGATGGAAAGTTTCATCTAGTAAAATAGAAAGCCGAAACCAATGAAATGTTACCTCACTGAAGAAATTTATTGGCCATATATTAGAATATAATAAGAATTATGCAGTCTACAGCAAAGTTCGGAGGAAAATCCGTACTCACGGGTCCTGGTAACGACCGACAGCAGTGAGTGGGCCTGGTTTGGCCAGAACTGCACGAGCATTGGAGCGTTCAGCAACCCAGTACAAATTCTCCTCCTCATCCCTATGTTTATACAGTCGTTACTGTATGTTTTGTCCTATTTTCACAGCAAATAAAAGTAAAATAACAAATGTGTTGGCCATATATTACCATACAATAAAAATGATGTAGTCGACAGCAAAGTTCGGAGGAAAATCCTTACTCATGGGTCCTGGTAACGACCGACAGAGTGAGTGGGCCTAGTTTGACCAGAACTGCACGAACATTGGAGCGTTCAGCAACCCAGTACAAATTCTCCTCCTCATCCCTATGTTTATACAGTCGTTACTGTATGTTTTCTCCTATTCTGACAGCAAATAAAAACAAAATAATTCAAATTCCTTCAGTGAGATGAAGCTTGTAAGTATTTAAGACAACAGTAAATGCCCTGCATAACTTTAAAATCCGACACTTTATGTTCTTGGCAATAATCAGGACGCTTTGGATTTTGTCCAGTTCAATATTTATCTTTTCACTACCTTGACCGTAGCACTTAACATTAATGATGGCTACCTCTTAATATGTTGTCTCATTGGAGTTCTGTTCCAATAAAATGTTATTTTTTTGAAAGGTAATTCTAAGATCAAATAACTTAATTAAAATTATAAAACTAACCATGAAACCAACTTTACTTACGGAAATGAATCTGGTTGATTTAAGAATCATGTTTTAATAGCTTTAAGATCTTATGCTACAGGAGCAGAATCCTAATAAATTTAATAATCCATTCTACTACAGCAAGAAATGAACTAAAAGAATAGATCATGCTGTAGTAATTTATTGAAGATAGCTCAAAAACGGCTTGTGGGAAGGTCTAAATATTCAAGTTTGGTCCATGGATGAAATAAATCAGGAGAGAGATGTGATTTTCTGATAGTGGAACAGGTTTAGAGCTCGTGATGACATCATTCGTCCAGTTTGATTCAATGGAAAATAAGTCAAATCTGGAGAAGGAAGAAGCTTTCCCTGGTTACTTAAAAAAGTGTGGATGTTTTCAGTATCTCTTTGTTGTTGTCAAGTGTTTTCAATGCACTAAAGATACCTATTCTTAAAGTGTACAGAAAGTTTGGCAAAAGTTCAATTTTTTGGGGTGAAATTTTCTGAGATTCCACTTGTCTTCTTTGCATTTTATTATGTATTTCGTTCTTCCTATACACACCTTCCCACTTTCACAATGGCAATTAGTGATGTTTACATCTGATGTTCAATCATTCACTCATCTTTTACCCAAATATTTTCTCTTAGGTTCAGACGTTCACAAGATTTCCTGTATTTTGAACAGTGTACTTAGTTATTTTTACGTCTATGATTCAAACTCTCTCAAAATTTCCTCTACAGAACCAGGTATTCACAAATTTCAACATCCGAGGTTCAAACATTCATATGTCTTTTTCTACACTAATGCCGCACTTAATTATTTTTCTCAAACACTCACAAGATTTTCTATATCGAAACTTCATAGGCCTACTTGGTTATTTCGACCGTTAGATTCAGACACACACAACATTTTCTCAATTCGAAGACTCCTGGTATTTTGACTGAGGATATTCCATCACTGTTTTTAGGTACTGCCTTACTTTAAAGTTAATGTTCTTCTTGTGAAGTTCAGTTTGTGTCTTATTTTTGTATTCTGAGGTGAGCCTCGAATGTTTTCTAATCTGTTGGTCTGTTATCGGCATCACTGAGTTATCAATCCATTCAAGGCTTTCAGGGTCTTAGCTTGTAGTATACTGTATATGTAGATGCAGAGAGATATTTGGAATCCAGGTCACATTTAGTGTAGGCCTCATCGTCACCAACACTACCCAAGAAACACAAGAAATAAACGTACTTTATTTATATATTTATCTGAATTTTTCACGCTTTCAGAATGACAATGATATGCCTGTTTCCACCTGCCTCTACGAGTTATCTTTCAGTGTATCACTGGACAACATGTCTTGCAGCATCTAATTTCCATCACTAATCAGATTCTTTTAAATACTAGTTTTAACTATGAGATCATAAGACGAGTGTTTTAGGATCTTTGACTGCATCTGTTTATATTGTTATGGTATTATGGCTTGTCTACTGCTAATGAATTCTAATGATTATGCTATTAGGTGAAACAGCAGAAAAGAGTGAACAGCTTATCTCCTATGTTCTTCAGGTAAAACACATTATGATCACGTAACATTTCAGCTCTATCAGTTTAATAGTTTTGCTTCATATCAGAATAAACAGTACGAAATAACTTTTTTGCAATTATACATAATAAATCCGAAATTCTGTCTTTATCTCTACCTTTGTGTTCTTTTTAGCCCGAGAAGCACTCATCTGATGGGTCATGGTCCCTAAATATTTAAGGTTATGGGGGAAGGTGTAACTCTGAGCATGTGGTATCAGAGATTACATCAAGATAGACAAATTGGAAATATTATATGAGACGGCTAAATATGGTTTTGTTGGATGAGTATATCGGCCCTTGCTCCGTCCGGGTATTAAACTGTCCGGGCCTTACACCGTTCGGACCTCGCACCAGGTGCGACTAGCTCCATTCGGGTGAAGGGAAAAATAAGTGAAGCAACTGAACCCGATTTGGGAAAAGTTGACTAAGACGTATAATATATTGACAGAGATTGTAAGTCAATATCTTATTGATCTGGGAACTGCACAGAAAATGCATGCACAGTTGGATCAGATTAACTATCTGACGGGTCATGGTCCCTAAATATTTAAGGTTGTGGGGGAAGGTGTAATTCTGAGCATGTGGTATCAGAGATTACATCAAGATAGACAAATTGGAAATATTATATGAGACAGCTATATATGGATTTGTTGGATGAGTTTATCAGATGACAAAGGAAGACTATTTAAATAGCAAACACAGACAAAGACAGAAAGTCCTAACTCAGGTGAACATATGCCTCTACACACAGATATCACATACTGGCTTTCCATGTCTGACCTTCACACCGTTTAAGCATTGCATGCTGGGCCTCGCTCCGTTCGGGCCTTGCTCCGTCCGGGTATTAAACCGTCCGGGCCTTGCACCGTTCGGGCCTCGCACCAGCTGCGACTTGCTCCATTCGGGTGAAGGGAAAAATAAGTGAAGCAACTGAACCCGATTTGGGAAAAGTTGACTAAGACGTATAATAAATTGACAGAGATTGTAAGTCAATATCTTATTGATCTGGGAACTGCACAGAAAATGCATGCACAGTTGGATCAGATTAACTATCTGACGGGTCATGGTCCCTAAATATTTAAGGTTATGGGGGAAGGTGTAATTCTGAGCATGTGGTATCAGAGATTACATCAAGATAGACAAATTGGAAATATTATGAGGCAGCTATATATGGATTTGTTGGATGAGTTTATCAGATGACAAAGGAAGACTACTTAAATAGCAAACACAGACAAAGACAGAAAGTCCTAACTCAGGTGAACATATGCCTCTACACACAGATATCACATACTGGCTTTCCATGTCTGACCTTCACACCGTTTAAGCATTGCATGCTGGGCCTCGCTCCGTTCGGGCCTTGCTCCGTCCGGGTATTAAACCGTCCGGGCCTTACACCGTTCGGGCCTCGCACCAGCTGCGACTTGCTCCATTCGGGTGAAGGGAAAAATAAGTGAAGCAACTGAACCCGATTTGGGAAAAGTTGACTAAGACGTATAAAAAATTGACAGAGATTGTAAGTCAATATCTTATTGATCTTGGAACTGACAAGAAAATGCATGCACAGTTAGATCTGATTAACTATCTGACGGGTCATGGTCCCTAAATATTTAAGGTTATGGGGGAAGGTGCAATTCTGAGCATGTTGTATCAGAGATTACATCAAGATAGGCAAATTGGAAATATTATATGAGATGGCTATATATGGTTTTGTTGGATGAGTATATCAGAAGACAAAGGAAGACTGTATAAATAGCAAACACAGACAAAGGCAGAAAGTCTTAACTCAGATGAACATATGCCTGTACTCACAGATATCACGTACTGGCTTTCCATGTCTGACCTTCACACCGTTTAAGCATTGCATGCTGGGCCTCGCTCCGTTCGGGCCTTGCTCCGTCCGGGTATTAAACCGTCCGGGCCTTGCACCGTTCGGGCCTCGCACCATCTGCGACTTGCTCCATTCGGGTGAAGGGAAAAGTGAAGCAACTTAAGCCGATTTGGGAAAAGTTGACTAAGACGTAAAATAAATTAACAGAGATTTTAAGTCAAGATCTCATTGATCTGGGAACTGTACAGAAAATGCAGGTACAGTTGTAAATGAAAGGACACAGATTTTCATTTTTGACGCCAAAATACAGACAGCAGGTGGAAGAAGTTTACACTCATGTGTACAATGTCACTGATATCAATAGAGGTAAAATGGGTGAAGTAAGATTAAAGATGATCAATGTTTCCTTTGGCACATATGTCACATAGCAGAAGTTCCATATGCAACAGTTAAGAATTTTCAACTATCTAGGATAGAACTACTCAAGTTAGGAGGACTGGTTTGAATTTTGGAGAATGCCTAAAAGAATCCTTGAAGACAATGACGGATTCAGAGGATAAATCTCAGAATATTTCCAATGCACAAAAAGAGATAGTAGAGCTTTTTTCCAAGCCCAGAACGTTTCAGTAACTAAGGATGGAAAGTTTCATCTAGTAAAATAGAAAGCCGAAACCAATGAAATGTTACCTCACTGAAGAAATTTATTGGCCATATATTAGAATATAATAAGAATTATGCAGTCTACAGCAAAGTTCGGAGGAAAATCCGTACTCACGGGTCCTGGTAACGACCGACAGCAGTGAGTGGGCCTGGTTTGGCCAGAACTGCACGAGCATTGGAGCGTTCAGCAACCCAGTACAAATTCTCCTCCTCATCCCTATGTTTATACAGTCGTTACTGTATGTTTTGTCCTATTTTCACAGCAAATAAAAGTAAAATAACAAATGTGTTGGCCATATATTACCATACAATAAAAATGATGTAGTCGACAGCAAAGTTCGGAGGAAAATCCTTACTCATGGGTCCTGGTAACGACCGACAGAGTGAGTGGGCCTAGTTTGACCAGAACTGCACGAACATTGGAGCGTTCAGCAACCCAGTACAAATTCTCCTCCTCATCCCTATGTTTATACAGTCGTTACTGTATGTTTTCTCCTATTCTGACAGCAAATAAAAACAAAATAATTCAAATTCCTTCAGTGAGATGAAGCTTGTAAGTATTTAAGACAACAGTAAATGCCCTGCATAACTTTAAAATCCGACACTTTATGTTCTTGGCAATAATCAGGACGCTTTGGATTTTGTCCAGTTCAATATTTATCTTTTCACTACCTTGACCGTAGCACTTAACATTAATGATGGCTACCTCTTAATATGTTGTCTCATTGGAGTTCTGTTCCAATAAAATGTTATTTTTTTGAAAGGTAATTCTAAGATCAAATAACTTAATTAAAATTATAAAACTAACCATGAAACCAACTTTACTTACGGAAATGAATCTGGTTGATTTAAGAATCATGTTTTAATAGCTTTAAGATCTTATGCTACAGGAGCAGAATCCTAATAAATTTAATAATCCATCCTACTACAGCAAGAAATGAACTAAAAGAATAGATCATGCTGTAGTAATTTATTGAAGATAGCTCAAAAACGGCTTGTGGGAAGGTCTAAATATTCAAGTTTGGTCCATGGATGAAATAAATCAGGAGAGAGATGTGATTTTCTGATAGTGGAACAGGTTTAGAGCTCGTGATGACATCATTCGTCCAGTTTGATTCAATGGAAAATAAGTCAAATCTGGAGAAGGAAGAAGCTTTCCCTGGTTACTTAAAAAAGTGTGGATGTTTTCAGTATCTCTTTGTTGTTGTCAAGTGTTTTCAATGCACTAAAGATACCTATTCTTAAAGTGTACAGAAAGTTTGGCAAAAGTTCAATTTTTTGGGGTGAAATTTTCTGAGATTCCACTTGTCTTCTTTGCATTTTATTATGTATTTCGTTCTTCCTATACACACCTTCCCACTTTCACAATGGCAATTAGTGATGTTTACATCTGATGTTCAATCATTCACTCATCTTTTACCCAAATATTTTCTCTTAGGTTCAGACGTTCACAAGATTTCCTGTATTTTGAACAGTGTACTTAGTTATTTTTACGTCTATGATTCAAACTCTCTCAAAATTTCCTCTACAGAACCAGGTATTCACAAATTTCAACATCCGAGGTTCAAACATTCATATGTCTTTTTCTACACTAATGCCGCACTTAATTATTTTTCTCAAACACTCACAAGATTTTCTATATCGAAACTTCATAGGCCTACTTGGTTATTTCGACCGTTAGATTCAGACACACACAACATTTTCTCAATTCGAAGACTCCTGGTATTTTGACTGAGGATATTCCATCACTGTTTTTAGGTACTGCCTTACTTTAAAGTTAATGTTCTTCTTGTGAAGTTCAGTTTGTGTCTTATTTTTGTATTCTGAGGTGAGCCTCGAATGTTTTCTAATCTGTTGGTCTGTTATCGGCATCACTGAGTTATCAATCCATTCAAGGGTCTTAGCTTGTAGTATACTGTATATGTAGATGCAGAGAGATATTTGGAATCCAGGTCACATTTAGTGTAGGCCTCATCGTCACCAAC